>OV702282.1:378391518-379016518 GCA_916181665.1 Avena sativa
GATAGATTGTCCGAGCAAACCACTGGGAGGATGGCCTACCAAGGGAGGAGGACAAGCCATTGGAGGAAATGGACAGCCCAATAAAGTGGGAAACAACGGCAAGAACAATAATGGCAAGAGAAACCGACCTACCGGAAAATTGAACTGTGCAACCCTCGAGGAGGTGGATAATTCGTACCATGAAGTAATAGGTACGCTTAATATCATTACCAATCCCGGCAAAGTTCTATTTGATACTGGTGCAACTACTTCATTCATTTCTGAAGAATTCTGTGATAAGTTCGGGATTAGAAGGGCAATGTTAGAACGTCCTATGACCGTAGTTACGGCAGGAGGGAATGTGATTGT
This sequence comes from Avena sativa, assembly GCA_916181665.1. Taxonomy (NCBI): domain Eukaryota; kingdom Viridiplantae; phylum Streptophyta; class Magnoliopsida; order Poales; family Poaceae; genus Avena; species Avena sativa. The sequence continues at coordinate 378,391,867 of OV702282.1, forward strand.
ATGCCACATAAAACAAGATCAGGTTATCTCGATCTTTGATTGTACATATTTCGCAAACCTTTATGTGATTCCTTTGAAGGGAATTGCAGTAGTGTTGGGGATGGATTGGATGATGGAACATGGAGCTCAGATTAATTGTGAGGAGAAAACTGTCTCAATCAAAACTTCAAGTGGAGCAAGGATAGTTTACCAGGCAGATAAACACAGTCATATCATGGTGGATCTGCAGTTGAATTCAATGAAGGGAGTTAAATTAGAAGAAATTCCTGTAGTTAATGAATTCCAAGATGTTTTCCCAACAGAATTACCAGGAATGCCACCAGACCGGGAGATAGAGCTCACCATTGACCTAATACCTAGTACAACACCAATAGCGCAGGCACCATATAAAATGGGACCCAAGGAGTTGAAAGAACTCAAGGAGCAAATTGATGAGTTAGCAAGAAAAGGATTTATACAGGAAAGTGTATCTCCATGGGGAACACCAGTAATTTTTGTGGATAAGAGAGATGGTGGAAGACGGATGTGTGGTGATTATAGAAATCTGAACAACGTGACGATCAAGAACAAGTACCCTTTACCAAGAATTCAAGATTTGTTTGATCAAGTGAAAGGAGCTGGAGTATTTTCAAAGATCGATTTAAGATCTGGATACCATCAAATAAAAATCAAGCCGGAAGATGTTCCAAAAATAGCATTTGTCTCAAGATATGGACGCCATGAGTATCTGGTGGTACCATTTGGTTTGACCAATGCACCGGCAATATTCATGAATCTGATGAACAAGATCTTCATGCCATATTTGGATAAGTTTGTCATCGTATTTATTGATGATATTCTGATATATTCCAAGGATAAGGAAGAGCATGCTGGCCATTTGAGAATAGCATTGCAGACTTTAAGAGAACACAAGCTTTATGCTAAGTTTAGTAAGTGTGATTTCTGGTTAGATGAGGTAGAATTCCTCGGTCATGTGATCAGTAAAGATGGGATTGCTGTGAATCCATCTAAAGTTCAGTCGGTACTAGAGTGGATTGCACCAACCAATGTGAAACAAATTCGAGGTTTCCTAGGAATGGTTGGTTATTATCGAAGATTCATTGAAGGTTTCTCCAAAATAGCCGGACCAATGAACAAATTATTAAGGAAGAATACACAATTTAAGTGGGATGAGAAGTATGAAGCAAGTTTCCAAGAGTTGAAAACAAGATTAACCACAGCTCCAATCTTAGCAGTTCCTGAAACAGGGAAAGATTTCACCGTATACTGTGATGCATCTAAAGAAGGTTTGGGTTGTGTATTAATGCAAGATCAGAAATTAATTTCTTATGGTTCAAGACAATTGAAACCACATGAAGTCAACTATCCAACTCATGATTTAGAGTTAGCAGCAGTAGTTTTTGCACTGAAAGTATGGATGCATTTTCTTTATACACTAACCATAAAAGTCTCAAATATTTCTTCACTCAAAAGGAATTGAACATGAGACAGAAGCGTTGGTTGGAATTAATCAAGGATTATGATCTAACAATCAATTACACCCCAGGAAAAGCAAATGTTGTAGCAGATGCTTTAAGCAGAAAGAGTGCAGATATTCAGCCTAGCAACAAAGAGTTACCAAAAGAGTTACAAATGGACTTGGAAAGATTAGAACTTCAATTCATCAGGACAAAGGTTCTTGGAGGATTGGCGACTATGCAGGTAGTTGTAGAACATGACAGTGATCTTAAGCAAGAAATTTTTAGACGTCAAGAAGAATACCCTTTTATTGCTGAGGAAATTCGGAGGATGTCTCAAGGGCAAAAATCAGTTTTTCGCCTTGGAGATTATGGATCTTTATGGTTCCAAGATCGTTTATGTGTTCCAGATGTGACTGAGATCAGAAATGTCATACTCAAAGAAGCACATACTACCCCATATTCTATACATCCAGGGAGTACTAAGATGTATATGGATTTGAAGGAACTATTCTGGTGGAATAACATGAAAAGAGATATTGCTAAATATGTATCTAAATGCCATACTTGTCAAAGGGTGAAAGCTGAACATCAAAATCCAGCAGGACCATTACAACCCTTATAAATTCCTGAATGGAAATGGGAGGAAATAGGCATGGATTTTATCACAGAATTACCTATGACACCAAAAAAGAAGGATATGATATGGGTAATGGTGGATATACTCACTAAGAGTGCACACTTTATTCCAGTGAATCAAAAAGATAATGCCGAGAAGTTAGTTGAAGTATATGTCAAAGAGATAGTAAGTAAGCATGGAGTACCCAAGAAGATCGTAACTGATAGGGGATCAGTATTTACTTCAGCATTTTGGAAGCAATTGCATGAGGCACTTGGTTCAAAGTTAGATTTCAGCACGACATATCATCCTGAGACAGGAGGTCAAACTGAAAGAACAAATCAAATACTAGAAGACATGTTGAGGGCTTGTGCACTAGATTTTGGAGGAACATGGGAGGATCACCTACCATTGGCAGAATTTTCTTATAACAATAGCTATCAGAGTTGTTTGAAGGCAGCTCCATATGAGGTTCTGTATGGAAGGAAGTGTAGATCACCAATATGTTGGTATGAACCTAGAAGCAGCAAAGAATTTGCGCCAGATTATATCAAGGAGAGACAAGACATCATTGATAAGATTAGGGATAGACTGAAAATAGCCTAGAGCGGGCAGAAAAGTTATGCGGATCAAAGCCGAAGATCATGGCATCTAGAAGTAGGAGATATGGTCTATTTGAAAGTAAGTCCAATGAAAGGAGTAAAAGGTTCGGAGTTAAAGGGAAATTAAGTCCAAGATATATCGGACCATTCAAGATAATGAGCCAAAACAGAACTATAGCTTATGCTTTAGAGTTACCATCAAGACTGGCTCAAGTGCATAATGTTTTTCATGTGTCACAACTTCGCAAATGTTTGAAAGTTCCAGAGGATGCAATAACACATCAAGAGATAGAACTACAAGCAGACCTGACTTATATTGAAAAGCCCTGCAAGATTCTAGAAGAAAATTGGAAAATATTGAGGAATAGGGCAATCAAATATTGCAAGGTACAATGGGAACATCACCCTGAAAGGGAAGCCACATGGGAGAAGGAAGAGGATTTAAGAAAAACTTATCCAGAACTATTCAGGTACATCTCCAACAAACTTCGGGATGAAGTTTAATTTAAGGGGGGAAGTCTGTAACCTCCCAGCATTTAGGAACCTAACGAAGGGTAGATTTAGGATTATGTATTGTTGCATGGATCTATTTGTGAAAAGGTGGGTAAAATTTTCGCCAAATAAAATCTTAAGTGATCAATGTTTCTTTCTTACTTTAAGATTAGGTTTAGACATAAATGAGGATTATAAACTTTGATGTGATCTTAAAAGAATTATGTGTGTTTTGAAATGGGTTTGAATTTAAAAACTTAAGTGTTTGAATAATAATTTAAATGATTTAGATATAAGATTTGAATCTTAAATTAATTAAGATATAGGTAGTATAACTTAAATCTCAAAACAATAGAAATTATGAAATTCATTTTCATATTATAAAGACATAAACAAGTTACAACAGAATAAAGAATAAGAATATTCTTTATTAATAATAATATAATCTTTATTACAATTGAATAAAATAAAGATTACAAGAATTATAAAAGAAAATTACAAAGGACTAAGAAAATTACATCTACTAACTATCCTATATCTAAAACCTATACTAAATATTCATCTTTATCTTTGAACCTGCAAAACAAAGATTAAACAGAAATAAAACAAGATTAGTGTTAGTATATATTTCTCTCAGATATGTCAGTGAGGTGCACTTGACAATCTCCTCATTGAGAAATGTTAAAGAGGGGCAAGTTTCACCAATATGAAAGATTTCATCTTTCATAAATTCACAGCCAGAATGCAAATGACAGCCAAAAGGGACCAATTCACCAGCCAAGGTAAAAGTAGATTGGTAATAATAAGTTCAAATTTTCTGAACCTATCCATATGTGCATAGAAGGCACACAGGCTGCACACACAAGCATGCAAAGGGTGTGCTGTCGACTTCACAAGCACAGCCAGATCAAACAAAACCAGAGCACAACCGTGGGGAAGCACCTCAGTGCATCACTACACCACACCACACCACACCACAACACAGCCAAGGTGAACAGCAAGTAAACCAAGTGGGGTGAGTTTCATAAAACCTTCACCAACTTACTCCACAAATATCAGCTTTTGTGGTGAGTTTCATAAAACCTTCACATGATCTAATCATCTTATTCAGAGAAAGCATGTGTTGTTTTATAAAACAAACCCTCAGAAAGCACCCAATTGGGGTGAATCCATCATAGGGATTTCTTTTAAGCTCTATAAAGGCAAACCACAAAATACCAAGATCCAACAAGAGCTGAGAGCAACATCCTTGCTCTGGTTTTCAAACTATATTCTACAATTCAATCATACATATACCTATGATCTATTTCTAGGCACATCCCTAAAAGAAGGGTAGCACCTTAGAAACAAATCTTTGGATCCATAGATTGATCAAGCTCACTATAAATTTTTCCAAGCTTTGATTCAATAAGAATAGCTGGTACCACTACCAGGACTATCTAGATGAAACAATTAGATAAGATTTGAATCCCTAAGCCTCAGACCAACATCATTGGTCTTAGGGAATTCAGATAAGAGCATCTATATTTATCTTTCAAAGCCAAGATGATATTAAGTATAAACTAACCAAATCCATGGTTTAGAATCAAACTTGTGTGCCATACATGATGGTGTCACAAGAACAATCCAATATGAATCAGGAAAAGCAGTAAATCATCATAGATTCAGAATAACTAATCATTTTCCTGTTAAAAACAGGAATCATAACTAGAATATTCCTATAATACACTTCACTGTTTGAGATCATGATGATCTCACACCACATGTTAATTTCCAAGCTAACAGCACTAAGACAGTAGCTGTATCTTATCATAATCATGACGATGAATCAAATAAACAGTGGAAAGCTATCAGATCATTAGCTTAACCAAGCATGTTTCCCAAAGAACAATATCATCTAAATCAGATGCAATCTAAGCATCAAATCATTTAGTAAGCCACCAGAAACATCATAGATCAATTTAAGCAACAAGCCTCAGGCCAATAAGCATTTAGCATGTGTACAGACCATCCAAACATGAATCAATTCATCCAGTACATGAACAAGCATATAGCAGGAACCCTAAATGGATGATCATCTTAATATGAAACATATAGTAACCAGAGAAAACACTGCCAGCGTCTAGCATTGAACTAGCAAACACAGAGAGCACCAGGAGAGAAGAATCAAACTCACCATAGGTCCTCGCTGAAGGATAGAAGAGGAAGCAGAGGGGCCGACGACCATGGCGGCACGGGGAACACCCCAAAGGGGGCGCTGCAACCCACACGGCGCCACAGCAACAACCCTGATCACACCTGGTGTAGCAGAGCATCACCTCGACGCACGACGACCACGACAGCCCTTGAATCCATGCCAACCCCCAAACCCTAGGGTTCGGGACGGCATCGATTCATCGCAGGAGAGCCCTAGGCTCGAATCCAATTGGATATAACGAACGGGCGTCGTCGCCCAATTGCACCACGGCAGCGGCCAGAATGGCCGACAGCGGCGAGAATCGACGATGGCGGCATCGCCGGCCGCGGGGTCGGGTCAGAGGAGGTGAGGATAGGGTCGAGGGAGAGTGAGAGAAAGAGAGAATGGGCTGGGTGGGCCAAAACCCTTCGAGGTAATATTTTGACCCTGCCCTATTGGGCCACCCTGGCCCAATAAGCCCAAAGGGCCAGCCCAAGTTGTTTAATAAACGATTTTGATCAATTGGAAAAGACCAAAATACCCCTGACCTCAATAAAATTCTAGAAAATAAAATAAAAGTCCAAAAATTATAAATAAAATATTTTTGGATTCGAAATAATCCACTTTGTCCAAATAAAATAAGATATAAAATCTTAGACATTTAAATTTTTATAAGAATTTTGTAATTCATATATTCTTTAGGGAATTTTACAAAATTATTGGAAGGTGATAAAAATAAATAAAAATCACTTTCATTATACATTAATATTATAGTATTTTTGAAAAATACTAAATAAATATTTAGTAATAAATTTAATGTATAATTAATAATTCCTAAAAGAATTATTAAATCAATAAAAAGAGAAATAAAATAAAATAATTCAATAGATGCAATATATACAAAAATATAATCTTTATAAATGCTTTATTAAAAGGCACCTTATATAGGGAAAATGCATATAGAATTAAATAATGCATTACATTACTTGCATAATCATTTTGCTTCTTTAAATATTGTCCTTACCGGGCAATAATGATGTTTTGTAGAACTAGAAGCTCAAGGTCTAGTGCAAGCATCAGACTTCACTACCTTGCCATCACAAGGCAAGTTCATCACTTGCTCATGTCCTTTGAATAGTCTTTATCAAAGTATTTGCAAATTGTGTGTTATCATATGTGCTATAAAAGAAAGAAAATATTATCTTCATAAACAAAGAAATCATAGATATCATCCTAAGTGGTGATATAATGGAGCAATAGAACTTAGAGTTCTAATTGCAACAATGATGATCAAATAGGGACTTAATAACCCCTGGCATCAGTGATTCTAGCGCCGTATATTACGCGTTAGCCATGAGATTTGGAATGGGACAGAGAAGTCAGCTGTATCTTCTTCCTCTCGCATGAAGCCGGATGTGCAGGTCGTGGCTGTTATCCTCGTAGTGTGCATATTAATTGGTAATTCGTAGAGAATATGCAGCATATGGGTGGGAACCCTCAACGTCCCACGATAGTTCTGGCATCTAACGGTTTGTACAAACCATTGCCGTAATTCATTATGTGGGCATGGTGTACACCAAGGAGGCATGCGGGGTCGCGAAGGGGCAGTGATTGGCTTGGACCAACTACTGGGCCCCACATCATGGAATTGTGGATGGGAAAGTACGCCCGGTTGTGCAACAAGGAGTTGATCTCTCATGGGTAAAGTAACGCACCTCTACAGAGTGTAAGAACTGTAACTTGTTACTCCCTGTTCCGGGAAGGATCTATGAACGCAGCAGGAAAGGAACTCCATGAAAGTTCTAGTCAATCTGTGAAGGCTGATTGTCATAGTCTTTCAGAATAAAATCAATCTTTGAAGAGATATTTACAAAAACTGCATAATGCCAAGGATTTATAATCCGAGGTGGTAGTTAGAGCATCAAACTTCCCACCTTGCATATAATGAACTTGTTGGGTAACGCTGTTACTCATTCTTTCCTTTGATCCCTTGCTTAGACTCTGAGGATTCCGAAGACGTGCTAATGTATGCAGCCGAATGCCAAGAAGGCATGCTCTACGAGGAACCTGATCTATCCGGAGGAGTTGAAGGCGTGGACTACGAGATCCGCTACAGTGTCGATGAGAACGAGTCCACTTAAGGGTCTAGTTAGTAGTAACTAACGGAGCCGAGCAGCATGAACTCTAAAAAATAAGCTGTTGAGCCCCACTCCTAGTCGGAGTTGTTACTTTTAAATTTCCGCTGAACATCTTATATTTTGGTTTGCAAGTTGGATCTTTTGGAAGTCTTGAACTTCCGGTATTGTAATAATAATAATGTGTGTACCTTTGTAATATGGACCCGCAATGTTTCTATTGTACCACTCTGAGGGATGTGATATTTACGAAACGGTGTTCTGTGGATGTCATGTCAACGACTATAGTGTACTACACATGTAGTGGTATGCTGGGTCACCGCAGATATTGAACTTAGTATAGTGATACCGACGCTCGAATCTCTGGCAAGTAATATATGATAAGATAAAGGAAATCGTATATTGGATTAATTGAATCCGCGACATTGTGGTTCAACTGATAAACGAACTTCATTGAATATGTAGGAACCAACATGGGCATCCCGGTCGCACCGATGGTTATTGGTCGGAGAGTGTCTCGATCATGTCTGCATGTTCTCGAACCCATCGGGTTACACACTTAAATTTTTGGTGCCGCTAAGTTTTGTCGAGATAATAGATTGTTTGATCGGATGGAGATTTGAAGTCTCGGGTGACATCATATACATTAAGAGGAGTTCCAGAATAGTCTAGAGGTAGAGAAAAAGTATATGGGAGCTGTATTTTGGTTTCAGGGTCTATTCGAGATAGTTCCAAAATTGTTCCGAATAGATCTAGAAGGTTCTAGGATGTGCCCCACCTATATGGAAGGGATCATGAGCCAATTGGAGAGGCACCCTGGCCTACATGGGTAGGGTGCCATAGCTCCACAAGGGCCCATGCACCCCCTACTCTATGAAACCCTAGCCGCCTAAACCCTAGGGAAGGAGGGGAGGATTGCCTCCTCTGGCCGTCGCCCCTCCCTTGGAGGAGGGGCAAGGAATGGCCGGCCCCTCCCCCTTACATACTATATAAGAAGGGGCAGAGGAGGCGCAACATACACCCTTGTAGACGGCTGATGTCTACGTACTTCTATTCTTGTAGATAGTTGTTGGGCCTCCAAGTGCAGAGGTTTGTAGAGGACCGGGTCCTGAGCCTGCTTTGCTCCCGACTTATCCTTCTTCTTAGTCCAAGAACTTTTCTTGAACTTAGCCTTATTCTACACCATCAACACTTGACTAGCGCCCTTCTTGAGATCCGCCTCTGCCTGCTTGAGCATCCCATGTAATTCAGTGAGCTTCTTATCCATACCATGCACGTGGTAGTTCGAAATGAACTGCCCATATGCACTAGGAAGAGAGTTCAGAATTATATCCGTAGCGAACTCTTCGCTAATGGGGTAGCCAAGCCTCTCCAGAGACTGCACATAACCAACCATTTTGATCACATGCGGACTCAGTGGATCACCATCATTAAGCTTGCAACTCAGCAAAGCCTGAGAGACTTGATACCTCTCAGTCTTCGCCTGAGCCTAGAACATACTTTTGAGGCTTTCGATCATATCGTAGGCCTCAACATTCTCGAACTTCTTTTGCAAGTCCGGTTCCATGTGATCAAGCATAAGACAGCTAATATTCGTGGACTCATCCTTAGCCCAACGGTAGGCATTGGTGGCAGCGACAGCCGCATTATCATTCGGCTCATCTAGAAGTGGGTTGTCTAGGACATGGTCCTTATTTTCTTGTTTGAGAACAATTCTCAGATTTCGATACCAGTTGGTAAAATTAGTGTTGTTTAGTTTATCTATCTCAAGGATAGTTCTCAACGCAAAACCGGATATCTGAGAGTGATTGCTACTTGGTGCCACTAGTCGAAAAGAATTGGCAACACCTAAATTTTATGAACCCACTACCAAAAATGTCCGACTTGTGATGGTGCAAACACTGGCGGGAAAACTGACTAGACCTTCTTTGAGGGATTAAATTTTACCGACTATCTAATAGAGGTAAAACACAGACATAACAATAACACAAAATAAAGCAATTATAATGTGAAATGGTATGGCTCCCTTCATGGCGATCTCCATCTTCACAAACCTGTAATCCAACTCGTGCCAATTCTTGTCACTTGCCGTCTTACTCCATGTCGCCGACATGTACAACGCCTTGCATGCCTTCCGGGTTCTCCAAACAGCTACACTAGCTTAGTAAAGTAAATTACAAGGATAATCCGACACGCAGGTCGTTATACAATAATATGACAGCACCTAGGCTCTAGCCGGCCGACAAAACCATGATTCGCAGATCACGTATGGATTACACACATACATCACATGCACATGAACCATACCATTTACAACTTTCTGCAAAAACAAGTTATGCATAGGTACAATATCTACCCGTGTTGTGAAACTCGCAACGACATCTAAGGCGCTACGACAGGGCAAAGCCGGCGTTCCACGACCTCAGCAGTATGATCACGGAAATCAGATCTACCATTCCCCGAGTACAGTTGATCCAATCAACCTCGTACAAAACCGATCTATCTCATAGATCAACCACCAAAACACCACATAGATCTCATCTACAGCCAGCCGCATATCATATATGCGATATCTCGAGCCTAAAACTAGAAGCTATCGCTCTGATACCACTGTTGGGCCATGTAGAGATAAAACAAAATCTTTTCCCTCTAACATGGTGATCCCAAGATCTAGCCGATGTAGAAGGCCACGAGGTTTACCACTAGACGCACAGTTGCGGATTACTGATGAAGCGCGTCAGTTGATGCAGTGCAGTCCTTTGCGATCCTATCGTCCTGGTGCTGATCGTACAACACCTCTGATGGTATCCACACGTACAAGGAGGAGCACCGGCGGCGAACTGCTAGGTTCGTTACGACGGCAGGATTACTGTGGAGCTAGGGTTTCCAACACATGGAATGACCTAACCGATCAAAAATGATTAACCCTTCTAGGTTATTGTGCTCCACTATATATAGGGAGTGAACGTGGGCTCCACTCTCATGGCCCATTCACTAAAGCCCATATAACACTAGTCACCGAGAGTCCGACTCACTGACTCAGTCCTAATCCGGCTTGGGTCCAACCCAACCAGATTTCCGGTTCAGATCCAATCCGAACTTGCTCCCGCTCTTAAGTGTGTGACCCCGCAGGCTCATGGCTACTTGAACACGATTGGAGTTCGACTCTCAATCGATCAGTCGGTAGTGGCTCCTAGCAGAACGTGCCGACTCCCAAGTACCAAAGAGTCAAGACCACTTGCCTTTCCAATGCGACTTGCGTCCGAGTCCCTTTTGCCTCATGATATACCTTGTCAGACTATAGGCGAATAATTGCCATCCCTTAAATAGTCCGACTCTCTTCTCGATCCGAGATAAGTGATTCATCCGACTAACTCTTAGTCGATCGCCTCGGTTAACACTTAACCGAGTCGTGCATGACCATGCTTTCTGAATCATATCATCCGAGAGGGCCCAGAGAATATCTCTCCAAGTGGAGGGGCAAAATCCCATCTTGGTTATTCACATCACGCAGCTTGATTCTTAGTCGACCCGAACTCTGCCTTTATAACTGCCCAGTTACGGATCAGCGTTTGATAGAACCTAAGTCGGTGATCCTCAACTCGGACTATGCAACAACCTCAGGTCTAAGGATTACCTTGATTGAGATATACAAATGACAACTTGTTCGTTGTACCTCAATATGGGTCAATCCGACTCGCTAAACTCTTTAGCCGAATCTGTATAAGTCAGAATAGCATCTCCATACTCATGACAAGTGGAACCGAGTCATCAAGCCAACTTTCACATTGGTCTAAGTTGTGTGTCCAGCACAACCTCGATGACCAAGGATATTTAGTACAAACAACATGAATGTATAGTTCCACAACCGAATCACATATTCAATGACACACATTATATGTTTATACAAGGACAACTTAATATCTTTATGAATACAATGGGAAATATCATCACACATGATTGCCTCTAGGGCATATTCCCAACATGAGGCAATATTGATGGAGGGCCAGGGGGCCCACATCCCCTGTGGGCGCGGACAGGGTGGGCCCCATGCCCACCTAGGGTGTGTCCACCCTGGTGTCCTCCTCCGTATCGTCTTCGATTTTCCGTATCGTTCAGGGAAAAATATGAACTTTGGCTTTTGTCCTGTCCAATTCCAAGAATATTTATTTTTTAGCTTTCTGAAACCAAAAACAGCAGAAAACAGGCAACTGGCACTGTGGCATCTTGTCAATAGGTTAGTTCCATAAAGTGTATAAAAATACCTCAAAGTGTAGACAAAACATAGCAAAATGGATACTAAATAAGCATGGAACATCAAAAATTATAGATACGTTTACGACATATCAAGCATCCCCAAGCTTAACTCCTGCTCGTCCTCGAGTAGGTAAGTGATAAAAAGAATAATTTTTTAGGTGACATGCACCATCACAATTCACAATCATAATCAAACCTTTTGCAAGCATTGAAAGCTGGGATCAATGTACTCTAAACATGAGCATGAAATATGAAGTTCTAACAATAAGACATAGTAACTATGCATGCAACATGAAAGGCTACAAAGAAAGATCATGAATAATAATGCATTGAAAGACGTTTGTTTGTTTCACATATAGAAAACATAGCATAGTGGCATTCAGCTTGTCCCCCATGGAGTAGCAAATAGATGCATAGGACACCTTCAAAGTTCATAAGAGTGACTAGATACAAATAGCACAAGAATAAGTAATATCAACAATATGCATCAATCAATAAGTTTTGGGACAATGCACATAGAACTAAGAATGGCAATTATGCTCTCTTAACTAGTGCCTAAGGATAGAAGGTGAAGACTCAATATAAAAGTGGGAGAAATGCCCTTCAAAGGGAAGCAGGGATTTCAAGTTTCATAAAGAGCTTCCAAAAATTATGGTACTTGTTAGCTTTCAGCTCTCATTGCCCCTATCATAAGCATCTTGAAGTGATTGAGTATATGCTTGACAAAGTATAAGTTGGCAATCTCATGTCCCTTGAATACGAGGGCCGCTCCTCATGCTACTCAACTTTAGTCACCTGTAAGTTCTTGTCATAGTAAGTACATGTGTATGATACGTCGGAAATGTATCTATAATTTTTGATGCTCCATGCTTGTTTAGTATCTACTTTTCTTTGCTTGTCTACACTTTGAGGTGCTTTTTACATATTTTCTGGTACTAAGCTATTAACAAGTTGCCATAGTGACAATTCCATGTTTTCTGCTATTTTTGGTTCCAGAAAAGTTAGCAAAAAAGTATTCTCGGGATTGGACGGGACAAACGTCAAAGTCAATTACTTTCCGTGGGGAACAAGAAGTCCAGAGGGGAGACGGAGAAGCGGTCCAGGGCATCCAGACCCCCCCCCTAGGCGCGGGTGGGCCCTGCCCCACGCCTGGGAGGGGGTGTGGCCCCTCTGGCCGCCTCCTCGGCCTCCCACTTCGCCTATAAAAAGCCCCCGATGTAGAAACCCTAAGCACCCGATCAAATCTCCACGAAACCGTCTGTAGCCGCTGCCACCATCGTCCCTAGATCGGGGGGATCTGAAGTTCTTTCTGGCACCCTGCCGGAGGGGAGATCATCCCGAAGGCCTTCTCTCCGGTATGATGCGTGAGTAGTTCCACCTTGCACTATGGGTCCATGTAGTAGCTAGATGGTTGTATCTCCTCCTTTGTGCTTTCATGTATAGATCTTGTGAGCTCCGTTCATGATCAAGATCTAATCTATTTGTAATCATGCATGTTGTGTTTGCGGGGATCCGATGGATATTGAGATTATTATGTTGGTTTGATTAATGGTTTTGTCTTTATGATTCTAGCATGTATGTGTTGTTTGTGATCTTGCATGCTCTCTGTTGTTAGTAGCTATCTTGGCCAAGTAATTGCTAGTGACTCCAAGAGGGAGTATTTATGCTCGATAGTGGGTTCATGCCTCTAGTTTCCAAGGGAAGTGACAATAATCTCTTCGGTTGTAGAAGTGCTGCTGCTACTAGGGAGAAAACAACGGTCTCTTGTTCATGGAACATGTGGACTCTTTACCTTACACACTTTGCTTAAAGCAGTTGTCTGTTGCTTGCAACTTAATACTGGAGGGGGTTCGGATGATAACCTGAAGGTGGACTTCTAGTCATAGATGTAGTTGGATGGCGGTCTATGTATCTTGTTGTATTGCCCAATCAAATCTCATAGAATCTTTCTGACTAGTAATTGCATTGTTATGCCTTGCTCAGTTCCTGTCAATTCCCCTCCTGTAATTTGTTTACCCTTCATGCCATGTTGTTTATCTAAGGAGAGAACCTCTAGTGATATATGGACCCCGGTCCAATCTTTACCATTGATACATCTTCCACTGTTACTTGTTTACTTGCTGCAAACCATTACCTTCCACACCATACGTTTAATCCTTTGTTACAGCAAACCGGTGAGCTTGACAACCTCACTGATTTGTTGAGGCAAAGTCTTGAGTTTGTGTTGTGCGGGTCTCCGCGTTGCTTGTAACACCTGTGTGACGTTTCCTTCCTCCTACTGGTTCGATAACCTCGGTTTCTTACTGAGGGGAACTTGCTGCTGTGCTGCTTCATACCTTGCTCTTGGGGTTTCCAACGAAGCGCCCCACGACAAGTGCTGGGCGCCATCAGTGTATCATAGAGAACCGCCAACGGGGTACCCCTTGCACATGATATAGGAGCTATCCCATAATCAAAATGACAAGGCAAGCAGACAATGAGCATCTCAGCGATTTTCTTATTTACCATGGTAAAATGGTGCTTTTTTCGCTCTTTCCTCTTTTCAATATGTCTCTTTTTTTATAAGAAGAAAGCTTCATACATGCCATTATGGTGATGCTACAGGTTTCCACCATGATTAGGCAGGGCTTAGGCTAGCGGCCCAGGCGTTTCTCTAACACACATACATAACTCCATGGACTTACAAGCTCGCCTTTCATTTCACACCGACGACATCCATAAACAAAAGAGCATGATATCAACTGGGTAGATATTTACAGGTGTTAAAAGCGTTCCCCATGACAGCACGGTTCTGCTAATCCCAACTTATAAGTGCAAGCATATACACCATAGATGACACAATGGTTCAAGTTTATTAGGGGAAAGAAAAATAAAGTGTGCCATTAAGTTTGTGAGAGCTTTAATCACTAACTTTCACATAACAAGTTTAATTTGGAAGATAGATAAAACAAGAATATACTTGGAATGGTGTAACACACCATGCATAGGAATTTATAGTGGACACTTTGGAATAACTTAGTTTCTTGGGAGTTGGATGCATGAGTAGAGCTTACTCAATACAAGTGGAGGCTAGCAAAAGACTGGGAGCAACCAACTAAGAGAGCAATAATAGCCATAATCATGCAAAGCGACAAAACATTACTAATCAAAACATAGAGTGGTACCACAAGTCAAAAACTAAATGATCATAGAGGCTAAGGTGAATGGTTCATAGTCATAGCATGTGCCAAGTCAACCCAAACAAAGCATCAAAGGAGAATACCAAAATACTATGCTTTTGTATGCTAAAACAACTCATGATTTCTTCAAGGCACATTAAGCAATCCTAATTGTTTGGAACAACTCATGCTACAACAATAATCACTAATCATAAGGTCAAAACAACATCTAGTATGACATGATAAAGTCTAAGTCACAGTCAAAACAACTCCTCTTATACCACTATAAGCACGAAACTTCCTACTCTTTTCCAACACCAGTCGACTTATTTGAAACAACTCACAAAGATAATAATCAAGAAAGATCAGTGATCTTGTCTCACAAATCCACAAAGAAGAACTAAAAAATTTATAAGCTGAAAGACAAGAAAACTAAAGCTAAACGCAGTGCTAGCAAAAGAGAACACTCACAAGACAATAAGAATGAAAACAGAGTGTGTGTCTCTCCAAAAGAAGCGTGTTGTAATCAACCAACGTACTCAAGCAAACTAAGCAAACAAAAACCAAAAACGAAAACTAAGACGCTCCAAGGAAAACATAACTGTGCATGAAGTAACAAAAACAAAGTGTCTAGAAAGACCTGAGATTTTTATTGATGAAGAAAGGGATGCATTGGGCATCCCCAAGCTTTGACGCTTGTACCTCTTGAATATTTCTTGGGGTGAAACAGGGTGGCATCCCCAAGCTTGAGCTTTTGTCCATTCTTCATCTCATTACATCATAATTCCCTTATACGTGAAAATTTTCCTTCATACAAAACTTCACACAATCTTCATTAGCAACATTAGTGTATTCAAAAGATAATAGACATTGGGTTTAGCTTTAGAACAACAGAACTTTCACTAAAAACACAAGCTACTATAGCAATTCCCTCAAAAATCTCAATTTCCCAAAAAGAACCCAAAAAGGAATCAATAAGAAGCAAATGCAAATAATGGCAGAAATCTGTCAAAACAGACCAGCAGGTAGAAACCGATTTTTTCGAAGACCTTCTGTTGCTCAAATCAAAATGTGTTGAACTAACGAAAGTTACATAACATACTGGGGGATTTATTCAGAAAATATCAGCTCAATACGACTTACAGAGATTCCTCACAAATGTTTACGGTGGAGCACAAAAATCTGTTTCAGGACAGCAACTCCCCAAATCTTACTTCCCTCTCATTAGAGGTCATTCTTGGCACAAAAATCAAATAAAAAGGATAAGGAGAGGTTATTACAGAGGTAATAACTTCCAAGACTCAAGAAAACTATTAGGTTATCTCCCAAGAAGTACTTTTCTTTAACGCCTTTAAGTTAGGTTTGATAGTTTGAGAAGATGCTCATATAAGAAATATGAATTGAAGTAAAAGAGAGCATCAAGAAGCAAATTGAAAACACATTTACGTCTAACCCACTTCCTATGAAAAATAATCTTGTAGAGAAACAAGTCATGAAAGCACAAAGCGACAAGCATAGGAAGCAAAACAAATGCAACTTCAAAATTTTCAACATAAAGAGGGGAAACTTAATATTATTGAGATGCATAAAACCATGTTTCCCTCTCTCATAATAACTTTCAATAGCATCATGAATAAAATTAACAATATAACTATCACATAAAATATTCTTATCATGAGCCACATGCATATAATAATTATTACTCTCTACATAAGCATTGTCATTCTTATTAATTGTAGTGGGAGCAAATTCAACAAAATAGCTATCATTATTATTCTCATCACCATAATCATCAAATATAGGAGGCACATTGTAATCACAATCAATTTTCTCTCAATAGTAGGTGGACTGAAAATATCATATTCATCATTGTAATCATCATATATTGGAAGTTTGGTATCATCATAAGCAATAGAATAGCTATCTTCCAAAGCTAGGGAACTAAAAAGATCATTTTCATAAAAACTAGCTTCCCCAAGCTTAGACGTTTCCATAGCATTAGCAATAATGGTGTTCAAAGAATTCATACTAATAACATTGCTATTAGCATGCAAATAAAACTCCATAGGTTTTTTAATTTTCTCTTCAAACACTTCGAGCACTCACACCGGAGGATGTGAGTACCTTTTACCTTACCTCTCTGGAAACGGCGCTAGAAAATAGCTTGATGTCTACGCACTTCTATTCTTTTAGACATTTGTTGGGCCTCCAAGTGTAGAGGTTTGTAGAACAACAACAAGTTTCCCTTAAGTGGATCACCCAAGTTTTATCGAACTCAGGGAGGAAGTGGTCAAAGGTATTCCCTCTCAAGCAACCCTGCAATCAAGATACAAGAAGTCTCTTATGTCCCCAACACACCCAATACACTTGTCAGGTGTATAGGTGCACTAGTTCGGCGAAGATATAGTGAAATACAAGTGGTAACGGTGCCAGAAAATAGCTTGATGGTGAGGTAAAAACTAAAGGCAAACAGATAGAAGCAAGCAAACATGCAACATATCTAGTTGTAAACAGTGTTTCAATGTTTATAAACAAGACCTAGGGATCATACTTTCACTAGTGAACACTCTCAATAAATATATTCTCTTCATGATACTACTCTTAAGTCTTAACTACTCTCCGGTTGGACACTCTAATCCATGGTAGGGCTATAACAACACACCTCAAAATCCGCCTTTCCCAATCTAGATAACCCCACACTGTCACCTTGAGCGCTAGATGGTTCCAACAAACACCACAATTTCATAGAGAAAACCAACTCAAAATATACTCATGATCAATATATATGTAACCTAGCTTAAGTGCCACACACGGTGTGCACGCTGTCACTTTCACACACGTGGGGAAAATCATAGATCTATTAAAGCACGATGAGTATTTATGTAGACTCTACTTGATTACAAAGCTCATAACCACAACAAGATCATGCATAGAGAGAGAGATGAACACATAGCTACCGGTAGAGCCCTTAGCCTCGAAGAATAAATACTCCCTCCTCATCATGGTAATCAACAACGGCGATGGAGATGGTGGTGGAGATCGAAGGAGATGGCTCTGAGGGGACTTTCCTGTCTCGGCAGGGTGCCGGAACAGAGACTTTATGTCCCCCAAATCTCCCCTTCGGTGGCGGCGGCGCTGCGGAACTTTTCGTGGCTTTCTCCCAGATGATTTAGGGTTTTTGGGTCAGAGGCTTCTTATAGGCGAAGGAGGCAAGGTCGGTGGAGGGCCAGGGGCCCACACCCCCTGTGGGCGTGGACAGGGTGGGCCCCGCGCCCACCTAGGGTGTGGCCACCCTGGTGTCCTCCTCCATCTCGTCTTCGATTTTCCGTATCATTCAGGAAAAAATATGAACTTTGGCTTTTGTCCCGTCCAATTCCGAGAATATTCATTTTTTAGCTTTCCGAAACCAAAAACAACAGAAAACAGGCAACTCGCACTGTGGCATCTTGTTAATAGGTTAGTTCCAGAAAGTGTATAAAAATACCTCAAAGTATAGACAAAACATAACAAAGTGGATACTAAACAAGCATCGAATATCAAAAATTATAGATACGTTTACGACGTATCAATGGCGCATCCCTCTCTCCCTCCCTCTCTCCCACATAGACGCTTGGCAAAGCTTTGCTACACTTCTCCACCATACATCCAAGCATCGCCATTATGCTACTAAGATCTCGTGAAGCTCTTCTCCCTCTCTTATCGGATCAAGGAGGTGGATATGGCATCGGAACGTGTGGGTACCGCAGAGGTGATGTCCGTTCGGTACTAGGATCAAGAAGGTCAAGATCTACATCGATTTGAACCGACGCACTTGTATGACTACATCGTCCATGATCCCTTGATCGTCAAACGCTATGGATCTTTGAGGATAAGTAGATCTGATCTATAACTCGTTACTTGGATCTCGTAGATCTGATATAGTTGGGTTACTTCCACTATTCTGTAGGAAAAAAAATATTTTCCCTGTTGTGAACCCATCACCTTCATCATCATATACATCTATAGATTTATTACCACCGACTTCTTCATGAGAAGATGGAGTGCAAATCTTAGAACTCTTTGCCAAAGCCAAACCATTCCTCGACATTTGGGATGACCCTTGACCATCTCACATTAGTGGTGTAGGGTAAATGCGTTGCTTCTAGACTTTAGCATTAGTTAGAACCTATCCTGAGTGTATGTGATCTTTTTCTTGATAATAGGTGATTTATTACTAAAAAATCAAGTATTATACTCGGCCTCTGCATAGATAGAGTAGAAGAATAATGTTAAGAACACAACTTACAATCATAACTCATGGTAAGAAAAAAGTCACCACTTCTAAGATATAACACTCAAAGAAGAACTATGAAGAAGAACAATGTAGCACTGTCATGCCTGTTAAATGCTCTTCATTACATGTTGTAATAAGTGTATTGTTAGTGCAAGGAAAAGAATTATACATTTAGAATAAATCCTAGTATCAACTATCATGCTTATACATGGGCTACATGGCCAAAAGTACCAAAACTATACTTTTGATAGCTCTTCACCATACTACATCATGAAACAAGAGTTGCAAAATCTACCATACAACCTTCAGATCTACTAAAAACGACCATATGTCCAGAGATCTAAACCAACATAGCTAGGGTTTGATGCTACTTACAACGATCTGAACATCAAACAAGGAAACCGACATCTCGTAGAAGTGGAGGAAGAAGACTTATCAGTGAAGAAGGGATTGAGTGGTCTGGCGAAGCTTCCTTGGACGGAGAGATCGAATGGGGGAAAATGGTGGCGCGAGATTCAGCGGTAAGGCAGATCCGTGTAGGCGGTGGGAATCGGCGGGAGGTGACTCAATTTCTCCCGCCGGATTTTCATGGACAAGGACTCTCCTCTCTCTTGCTTTTTTTAGTGATCACATGTCCATTTAAACAAACGTTATGTTACATCACGTGGACACACCCGAAACACTCCGAAAACACCGTCTGACAAGGACACTTTGCACAAAAGACCACATAAAAGATGAAACTACAAAGGACACCCTGGAAGTCTCCATCTAGAACATCAGCACATGTCTCGTAAAACCACTGCCGTCGGAGTTGTCGATGAAGCCGGAGATGAGATTCCACCACCCAAGACCCGGGGCAGCTTTAAAAACCATGCAATGCGGAGAAACTTTTTTGTGTGGTGGGCAACCAAGCACACAAAATTCTTAATGCTAGATGTGAGAAGAGGCGCCGCGAGCACCCAAACATGCCCTATATGTATATGCATAATGCAAGCCACCGATTCATCGACTCTAGGGGGTTGTTTGCTTCGAAGGAATCCCGTAGAAATTTTGATCCTTTGTAGTAATTTTTTATATGGACATCGATTTGACTCGTAGGATTAGATCTTAGAAAAATTTCATACAGGATAAGAATGTATTGTACTCCCACCGTTCAAACAGATGTCTTAGATTTTTTAATTTTTAGATGAATTTATATACTAAATAGTGTCTAGATTCATTCAAATTTTAACAAGTTTGAGACGTCTATTTTAGGATGGAGGGAGTACTATGTTTGGAGAATTTTTTTTCATCCAGTCAAACCCCATGTTACAATTCGTTGTTCTTCATGTGATTTAAACACTACTTGCAAATCCTATTGACTAGGTTGGACACGACATTCTAACCATGCGTTTTTTCTAATCGTACGTTTTTCCTAATTCCTATCTTTGAATCAAACAGGCTCTGAGCCTATCGAGCCTCTCTTCCTGGCGATGACACGAGTATGGAAACACACACACACAACGCACACCCGTGTCGATCGCGTGCCGTGGCATCGTCACGGCGTCGGGTGATTTTCCCTTTGTTGCTCGTGATAATGGCCGGCCCCTTGTCCTGAGTGCCCACCTGTACCTGCCGCCTCCGTCCCCATTTACGATTCAACATTTGTTCCTACTCGCGCGCGGCCGGCCCGCTCGATCGGTCCCCGCTTCCCCGTCCCGGCTCTCATGTGCGTCCCATCCATGCTCCAAGTCTCCAAAACTATTCTCGCAATCCTCCATCCTACTGCTCGTGTCCATAGTCCCGGGCAAGCACCAGGTCACGGCTGCACCTCTCGCCATAGAGAGCACCAAACAGACAGGGTAGCTAGCCACGCAGAGGAGCAGCAGCTGGTTTGGTGGAGCGCCTTTACTACCGCCCAACCCCAGGATTTAATTGCCTCTGCCTCCCTCCTCGCTATCTCTCGCTTGGATGCTGCTGCTGTGCTGCCTGCTGCGGCGCCCGACCCTGCGCCTGCCATAAGTAATGCGCGCTCCGCGGTGACCGACCGACGAGCGCATTCACGCTCTCAGTCAGTCTATCTACCGCGGAGGGAGATGGGCGAGAGGAGGAGGCGCGCGGCCGCCGCCGGTGGTTCCACTTCCACCCGGGGCGGCGAGGAGGACAAGCCCGCGGCGCCGGCTCCGGCGCCGGCGCCGACGGTGTGGTTCGCGCTGAAGAAGTCGCTGCAGTGCCGGTCGCAGCCGTCGGAGGTGCACGTGCCCAAGCCCAAGGCAACCACCACCACCAGCGCCGGCCACAGCCTGTCGTCCATCGCGACCAGCAAGCGCGCGGCGCGGTCGGGGTGCTCGCGGTCCATAGCCAACCTGCGGGACGTCATCCACGGCAGCAAGCGCCACCCGGGCCAGCCGCCCAGCTGCAGCCCGCGCTCCATCGGCAGCAGCGAGTTCCTCAACCCCATCGCACACGAGGTCGTGCTCAGCACCAACTCACGCTGCGAGCTCAAGATCACAGGCTTCGGCGGCCTCGCGACGCCCGGCGCGCTCGCGCACCACGACGCCGCCGAGGACGGCGTCGTGTCGTCGTCCTTCGTGGGCACGCTCCGCCCGGGCACGCCGGGGCCGGCCTGGAACCACGGCGGCGGGCTGCAGTACAGCGGCTCATGCCGGGGCCCCGGCAGCATGCGCTGCACGCCGCCCAGGTCGCCCAACCCGCTGCTCGACAGAGACGGCGCCGCACCGGCCGCGGGGCACCGGGCGTCCTGCGAGGTCGACGCCGCCAAGGGATCCGGCTGCCTGAGCTGCCACCGGTGCAGCGAGCAGTTCGGCAAGTGGGAGGCGCTCGAGGCGCACCACCTATCCAAACACGCAGGTGAGGATGCCATTTCACCCATTGCATCTCTTTTGTTGGTGCTACTGGTACAGATCTACCCGGTTGGTACATCTTCCCGAATGTTTTACTCCCATCGTTTTCGCATTTCGGTAGCCGGTTAAAATCAATACTTTTTACGATCAATATGCAGAAAGATATCCCTCCGATCCATGTTAGTTGACTCAACTTTGTTTGAATACGGATGAATCTAGACTACCCTAATATGGGTGTAGAGAGTACATGGCATAGGTTTCAGTTTCCAACTTTCACGGTTTCACGGCTGTAGGTTCCTCCAAATATCTGCCTTCTGCTCTTTTATTACGCGATATCCGTGCTTTCAGCTTTCACAATAACTGCGACCGACCCTGTGGCATGAGATTCTGCAGATCTTTCATTTTGTTCTAGCCTATACTCCCTTCGTTTCAGGGATTAAGGCGTCCTTGTTTTGCGTGTTTTTTCTTTGACCAAGAATTATTCTAAATACTCCCTCCGTTTCGATTTATAAGACTTACGCGTATTTCTAAGTTGACAAATTAACCAACTTAGCACGAGGTATATAAGATAAAAACTATATTATTAGAAACTTCAAATGTTATATTTTCTAATGATATAATTTTTATATTATATAATTTATTTTATATAGCTCATGCGGACGACCTAGGTATACGCGTAAGTCTTATAAACTGGGATAGAGGGAGTACGTAAAGAGTTTTGGTAAAAACTAGAATTGTATTTTTCAATACGAATCCAACATACTAATTATGTATAATATAATTAAGATTTTGTTGCTCAATTTTTTTGGTCACGTGTGCGCCTTAAGCCTTGAAAACGGAGGTAGTAATTACTATACTCCCATGTTTTCTGCATCCATTATGATGATGTATGGCGCCAATGCAACATTTTCAGTGGAGGACTAGTAGTAGACATCAAATTATTGTCTGAATCGAGTTCACTAGGCTTAGGCTATTCATAACATGTTGCATTCCAAACATCATTCACTGAACACTGAACAGTACTAGTATATACCTATAATCATGTTGTTTATGATCCTGCAGCTTCTGTTTCTCAATAGAACTTCCAGCTAGTACATGAACATTGACTGGAGTAGTAGTATCTTAGTAAAGAGGTGGGTGCTGTGTTTTTGTGGTGGCAGTGACGGAGCTTGTAGAGGGCGACTCGTCCCGTAAGATCGTGGAGATCATCTGCCGGACGAGCCTGCTCAAGTCGGAGAGCAGCTGCGTGCGCATCGAGCGCGTGTTCAAGGTGCACAACACGCAGCGCACGCTGTCCCGGTTCGAGGAGTACCGCGAGGCGGTGAAGCTCAAGGCGAGCAAGCTGCCCAAGAAGCACCCGCGCTGCCTCGCCGACGGCAACGAGCTGCTGCGCTTCCACGGCGCCACGCTCTCCTGCGCCCTCGGCTCCAGCTCCGGCTCCTCCAGCAGCAGCAGCCTCTGCGCCTCCGACAGGTGCGCCGTCTGCCGCATCATCCGCCACGGCTTCTCCAACTCCAACTCCAACTCCAAGGACGGCAACAACAAGGCAGCAGGCGCCGGCGTCGGCGTCTTCACCACGTCCACCAGCGGCCGCGCGTTCGAGTCCGTCCTCCTCGACGACGCTTCCTGCGGCGCCGGCGCCGGCAACGCCGACGCCGCCGACTCATCGACGACCACCACATCGCGCAAGGCGCTGCTGGTGTGCAGGGTGATCGCCGGCAGGGTGCACAAGCCGCTGGAGAACCTGAGGGAGTTCGTGGGGCAGACGGGGTTCGACTCGCTGGCCGGCAAGGTCGGGCCCTACGCCAACATCGAGGAGCTGTACCTGCTCAACCCGAGGGCGCTGCTCCCGTGCTTCGTGGTCATCTGCAAGCCTTGATCGAATTCCTCCACGCTAGTACTAGCTAATCGGGAGTAAATTAACCATTCTTTTTTTCGGTGGTGCGCGTCTCGGTTGCCACTCTGTTAACGCCTGCACGAGCTACTACATAACACGTACGTCGCGGCTAGCATCGGTCGGATGCGTTTGTCCATATTTCTGTGAATGAATGTACTACCTTCCTTCACGTGTAACTGTGTAAGCGCTAGAGCTGATTGCTTCACCATTTTCCGAGTCGTCAGTGGTCACTGCTCGATCAGTATTCACTACACGACATTGGCAGAAACCAACGATTACTCTTGGTACCTTGCTCCATCTATTTTTTGCAGTTACTTGGTACTCCTACTTACTAACAAGCGTGCTCATCGAGAGGTTTATGCACCTTCATGGTCTGTGCAGGTTTGTTACTGGTCCACAGAAAGCAAAGGGAGATTCCATCAACGAATTTAAAATCAGAAACATATCCAGTACGCTTAGAGTATCTCCACTCGTTGGAGACCGCCCGAAATCCGGCGGAAATTTTCGTCGAATTGGACGAACAATTGGCCTGGGACCGCCAACTTGCAGCCACGATCTTGGCTATACATCCCCAGGGCCAGAGAATTTGAGAAATTTCGGTCAAAAATTGGCATTGTTCGGTCATTTTTCGACGAGTTTTTACACAAAGCAAAACAGTTCATAGTTCGGCCATCAAATAGTTTTACACAAAGCAAATTGTTCAACAAAGTAATGTCATAATTTAACAAGTTTCTCAAACACAAGAACACCTCAAACTAGATGTTGTCTTTGAGGCTCCATAGGTGCTTCACTAGTTCATCCTGCAGTTGTTGATGCACATATGGGTCTCAAATCTCCCGACACATAGCAACAAAGGCAGCCCAGGATGCCAGCACTAGTTGATCAAGCTCTGCAAGAGGACCTTTTCTGATATATGGTTGCGCCGGCTCGCCCTCATCAATCACTGGCTCGTCCCGTTCGCTCTCAATGATCATGTTATGCAAGATCACACATGCATTCATCACAACCCACATCTGTTATTGCGATCAGGTGAGAGCGGGAAACCGGACAACTGCAAATCGAGCTTGGAGCACACAAAATGCTCGCTCGACACCTTCTGCAAGCTTCTTGTTCCTTGGCAAAGTTGGATTGCTTGTCGATCGGAGGGCTTGAGAAAGTCTTCACAAATATTGACCATCTTGGATAGATGACATATGTCATGTAGTATTCCTTGTTATAGTGGTGGCTATTTATCACATAGTCCACCGGAGGAGCATGACCCTCAACAAGCTTGGAGAAGACAAGTGAGTATGACATTGATGTCGTTGTTGGATCCTGCCATACCAAAGAAGGAGTGTCAAATCCAAAGATCCTTTGCAGCCACTACCTCAAGTATCACATTGCAACCTCCTTTGTGGTCTTTGTACATTTCTTGCCAAGCAAACGACGGTTCTTTCATTTTCAATGTATGTAGTCGATACTTCCAAGCATCCCAAAAATTCCGCTGGCTTCATTGATTACTAGGGTCCGAGCAGTATCTTCAGCAGTAGGTGATCTCAGATATAATGGTACAAACATTGCAATTACTGCCCTGCGGTACCCGTGCAAACAATTGATGATGATGGGCTCGTCCATGTGGAGATAGTCATCTTGCGTGTCACCGGGAGCTCCGTATGCGAGATTCCTATAGCCACCATGCACTTCTGGAGCGAGCAAAATCCAACCATACTTGTGCAACCCTTCTTGCATCTGAAGTAGGTGTCGAAATCTCGGATGGCATACACAATCTTGAGGAAGAGCTTCCGGCCCATCTTGAATCGGCGCCGAAACACTGCCTCGTCGTGCAATGGATCGTCAGCGAAATAGTCGGCGTATAACATGCAGTAGCCATCCATGTGTTGCCTCGACTTGCACTTCCGGCGTCCTGACACTGAGCCGCCGCATCATGGCTTTGTCTCCCGCGTGTATTGGCCGGCCACGCAGGCAAGCATCATAATGTGCTACTCATCATCGGTGGCAGCGGCTTTCTCTTCCTCCATTAGCGCGGCAAACATCTGCTCTTCGTCGTCAGAGTCCATGGTCGAACTAAGCAAAACGTCGAACGCCTACTAGGCATGTTGGACATGCAGCTGGCTACGGAACACCATGCGGTGAATCGCGATGCCAGAAACTCGACGCGAGAGGGCGGGGGATGGGCGGCGGATGGTTTTTTGTGTGCTTAGAACGATGGATTGGCCGAGTTTCGTCATTAGGATGGAAAAACTGGCCCGGGGTTCCGAGGGTTTGGGTGGAGATGCTATTAATAAGTGGAGTAGCTAGTAGGAGTAGTATAAAAAACACGTTTCTCTGACTTTTGCGTAGTCATCTTTGAATGGATTCGATTCCATCTTTGTGTTTCAAATCTGCTCTGCGGCGCTCCCTTGAATGGCGTCTGACTTTCACACCGCAATAGAATACAGTCTGAATGGGCTCAAGGCCATTTCTTATTTCAAAATTTGTTCCGCGGCGGCGGCTCTGACTGACCTCTCCGTTTTCAAAATCGTGCTGGCTTTGCCTGCGAACCCCAGGTCCCAGGCAGGCTCTGAAGCAAATCTCATCATTTGCCAAGGCGCGGCGACGGGAGTCACTCTCGCGTGTAGTACTCCTAGATCGCTGCACTATTACCACCAGCCATCTGAACCGGACATTAAATGCACCTTTTTTCAAGGCGTCTGTAGTAGCCACAGTATATACTCCATCAGAGCGATGCGATGGACCAGCTGGGGGCATCCTGGAGCACCCTGTACCATGGGGCACGTCACTTTTCGTTTCCTATTTACGGTTAGTTTGCTTTCATCACAAAAGAGCAAGAATATTTGCTCATTTGTGAAGTTGGTCCGGATAATCGGCTGTGGAAATCTGTATGGTTCAATTGCTCCACCCACTCGCACATTCTTTTACTTGAAAAAATAAGGACCCATGGCGAAAGGCGGACCGGCGGCAGAAGATGATCCCGCGCCGAAAGACGGATCGACGGTAGAAGGACCCGCGTTTTTCCATCACCACACGCTCCAGATAGTGGTGGCGGAGCTCCTCCGTGTAAGCCTTCCCGGCGGCCTCGACCTCGAGGCGCTCCCGAGCCTCCTAGCCATTTCACGCCTCGCGTGCGTTGGCCACGCGACAGGGGACAGGGTCCAAGTTCAACACCTCGCCGTCGAACTTGGGGAAGTTCAGCTTGTCGAAGTTGATGTCGTGCCATAGTCCCCCACGCCGCCTGCTTTGTCGACTGGTAGGTGCCTAGCCACATCTTCTGACCGGTGTTCCTGTCATAGATCTCGGCCACCCATGTACCACACTCCCGCAGCCGCACGCCGTGGTACTTTCGTGCGGTGGGAATGTACGGGGAGTGGAGCTCTATGGTGATGCGCGCGGTGCGGATTCGCTATGTGAATGGGTAACAGGGACCTGCAGCGAGATGATCCGGTCATCTCCGATGTTGGGGGGACGAGGGAGGTTGAGATTGGTCGCCTTCGGAGCGGAAGGTGGGTGGTAGGGAGTGGTGGGGATATTTTACTCCTCAGCGTGGGCGACGAGTAGAAATAGGAGCCGATGTGGCCGAGGTGTAAAATATTTGCTACTCTAAATCGGAAAGGGTTCGGTTAGACGCGGTTTTAGAGAAGAAAACTGGGATATTTTCTGCTCTAAACATTTTATTACTTGGGCTAGAAACAATCTTATTATAGTCCATAAACTTAGAAACTGTTGTGGCTATTACTCTCGCTACTAAAGGGGCCCAGTGCCACAGTCTATGACCGTCATTGTACTGACTGGTGTCACCCAAGCCCCAACACTAGTAGCACCGTGACGATCGTATGGAACTCCTTCAGGTCTCGCCTTGTGTGTCGTCACTAAAGTTTAATCCCGATTAAGCATCCCAAGGATTCTCCAGATCACCGTTCCTCCTTGTGCCAAGCGCCATACTAGTAGTTAAAAATACTTGGTGCAATACCGTGTTCTGGACAGGCTCTAACTTCCTGTCATGGCATGGCACTAACCTCTGTTCCTTTGACCATGAACTCGGCATTCAAACGCATTGACTGCGCGCGCACACGCACGCACGGACGCCCGCCCGCCTACAAAGAAATTCCGTGCGCCGCCCTTCCTTCCCGCGTCGCGCGCTAATCATGTCGGTGTCTAGTTTGGCACGCCTTGACAAACTACTACTGGGGTTGTTAGCGATTGGATCCTTGTTTACTCGCTTCTCGTCAGCCCTGTCTAACTGCAATGAGCATTGGTTGGTTCGGCACGTGTTCTGTGACCCGGGAAAGAGAAACTTTGTTGTAGGTAACGATGTGTTTGCAGGCAAGTCTCGTCGTGTGTCGTGGTCTGGTGGACTCTTAGCTACTTTCTGCGTTTAGAAATATGATAAGACAGTTTAGCATTGTGAAATAAATAGATCTAGACGTTTTTTTAGGGCATAGGTTATACAGTAAAGACGAGTCTAGATATATTCGATTTATAAAGCTAAGATGTCTTATACTCCCTTCATCCAGTATATATATCTAGGTCATCCGCACGAGCTATATAATATGAATTATATAATAAAAAATTATACCATTAAAAATATAATACTTAAAGTTTCTAATAATATAGTTTTTATCATATATATATATACCTCATGCTAAGTTGGTTAATCTGTTGATCTAGAAATACGTGTAAGTCTTATAAACCGAGACACACAGACGGAGTATTTCTGAAAGGAGGGAGAGTACATATTTCTGAACGGTGGTGTGTCCTGGTCTCGTGGACTCTTAGCTACGTATGGTTGCAGGCAAGTCTCAAGTACAGAGCCTGGATTCTGCAGTCTGAAACTACATATCACTGCATTCATTGGCATGCAAACCGCATCTCTGAAATGTTCATTCAGAGGCAGGGCAAACCAACAGTGGAGCAGCTCAGCGCTTGCACCGAGCAAGCCAAGTGACCAATGTGTAAGCCAACATTTGTTCTAAATCCAGCGTTCCTTCTCCTTCCCTAACATCAGTAGATACAATTATAGCATCAAAAAACATGTGTACCACTCCCTGTGTCTCAAATGGTAACACGTGCTTGCACTTAGCAAAAAAAGCGGCCAATGTCTGCCAAACGGCGCTAACATTTGTTTGCTCTGAAATCCAGACATACTCCTTTCCTAACATTATTAGTAGCTACAGTTAGAAACTAATAAAAGATCTAAAAAACAACTAGCAACTAAAGAACATGTGCACTATGTAAGCAAGAGAAGCGACCAGATCTCCAGACACCTAATAATGACTTAAAATGTCTCTAGTTAGATGCAAAAGAAGCTTGCGTGCCAAATCTGGTCCTTGAGATCGAATAGCTAAATGGATATAGATTGGTTAAGGGCCACTTATCCTGGGGGTGAAGCTAAATGGACGCAAGGCCCATGACGGGCACTACCATTCTTTCATGCAGATTCGCAATCAACCTACCAGACGGCAGAGCATAACACCGTCGTCACTGCAACTCTAACAGGGAACAAAAGATTCATGTACTACTACCAGGTTATGTTCTGGCTGTTGTTAAGACTTTCTGGAGGGTGTCAGGTGGGATCCCGCCTAAATCCCACTTCTAGTTTATTTCTTAAAATCTAGTGTATTTTTTGCTGAAAAAATACACTAGATTTTAAGAAATAAACTAGAAGTGGGATTTAGATGGGATCCCACTTGACAGCCTAACTTTCTGGATATAACAGTGGCGTTGAGTTCCGATGCGTTAAGTTGACACATTCAACAATGAAACTGAGAGAGCGATAAGTTCCCAAAACGAACCGAAAACGTACAGTTTATATATGACAGCAACTAGATATGATTAACTACCAGAGATAGGGAAACTGTTAAAGCACAAGCTTTGGGCATTGTAGGTCAGGACTCAGGAACTTGCCTCTGAATGGCATCAAGGACAAAATGTTTGGTTTCTAATAGCTACCAAAGATGCTTCAGTAAGCAGTAAGCTTTGTACATCAAGATTAGGAAAAATAACCTGCGGAAGGACTGAACAAGAAGATCGCTGGTATATTCTCATAGTTCACAATGATCTTACACGAATGATAAAGCCAGATGACAAAAGGGAAAACAAAAAAAATCTGCACTCCAGAATATCTGGACAAAGACACACCTCATTAGGTATAGAGGAATTGAAAAAACACTTCCATTGCACGGCTACGTAGATCATTGCCAATGCTCAAATAATAAATGATGGCCAACTGCCTGAACAACACGCAGAAATGAGAGTTCTGTCCCATCTAGTCGTTTCTCCTGAACAACACATAGAAAGTAACCATCTGCGACCAGACATACCAAGTTTGACATGCCGATGAGGCGTGGCGTCAACTGGTCCACCCACCAAGCCTGGGGTGGCTCACTCCCTCCAACAGAAATGCACAGAGTAACATTAACTAAGTTGTTCAGGTAATAATCCATACGTGATTTTAATACTAACATTTCACAAAACCATTTGTATTTTAGTATAACCTCAGAAGAATTGGTTATCTAACTCCATACTTAATTACATAGTCTGAACTCTTAGAAGAATTTCAGGGATCGTGTCAAAACCTGGCGGTGTCATACTATCCTAATTCATATGGTCAGTTCTTGTTTGGTTTACAACTCTAATGGCTCGTTATCTGGTCAAATATGAAGATCGGTCATAAAAGGGAGAAACAAAAGACAAAGCTCAACTACAGCAAATGAAAATGGCACTTGACGGTGCCGTGAATCCATTCTGGGATGGAGCTACAACTAATCTACCTCTACTTAGCAAACTAGTAACCTAACAAACCTCTATCAAAGCTGATCATTGATCAATGGCCTGTAAACTTCATAGATGCTTCAAAGAGAAAATACTAAATCAACAACAAGAATGAACAAACTGGGAGGCATTGGATTATCTTCATTCAAGAGTTACCAGATGAATTATTAAGGGCCAAAAATGAAAATAATCATAAAATACAAAGTCTTTGGAAGAATACTTCAGAACAAACAATGCTAGATTCATAAAATCATTTTTTCCATTCAAAGAGGAAAACAAGCACCAAGCTAGATATTGTGCTAACAATAAAGAGTTCCTGTGGATCTGATCTAAAATAGATAGAAATTTTTCAATAGGTATTACAGCACAGGGCAAGATAAAGCAATACCTTATTAATCTAGCGTAACCACTACTTCAACTTGCATTTTTTTGGGGTTCTATCAGGAAAACAGAAGAAATTGAGTGACAGACTAGGATGAAATTTCGCTCGCATCTGCGACAGATCAAAGCCTGGCAAATGAAGGAACATCCCCGTGAAAAATTTATTTTTCAGTCTCGTCTTCCACTTCACGCTCCTTTTCTTCAGATATTGATTCTTCCTCGTCAATTTCAGCTCCTAATTGATGTGGCATCTTCAAACCACTTCGAGGATAGTACTTCTTCCGCCCCATCGTAACAAGTTTGGTAGCATCTTCCACCCTCGATGCCTCTACCAATGCATCCACCACATCCTGCAGCAGACCAACAACTACTCTACAACTCTTTTTGCCACTCAACAATTCATGGCAGTATCGGAGTGCACAATCTAGCTCTCCAGCCTGCAGAAGCCTCGGCACAAGAGTTTCATATGTCCCCTTATTTGGGGTATACTCATTTTTTATCAAATGATCATACAGCTTCTTGGCATCCTGTAACCTCCCTGCTTTGCAATAGCCTCGAATCAGCTCATTGTAGGACACTGTATCAGGCTTTGGCCCATCCTTCTCCAACCTCTCAACCACAGCAACTGCATCCTCAATCCTCTCTTCCGCAACCAAACCCCGCAGCTTCGCATTGTAGCACACTGCGTTTGGCTCCAGATTCCTCTCCTTCATCATATCCCATACTTTCTCGGCGTCATCCATGCGGCCATTGTTGTAATACCCATTCAAAAGCGTGTTGAAAGTGATAACGTCAGGCGAAACACCATGCTTCTCCATGAGTAAGACAGCTTCAAGAGCAGCTGAGAGGTCGGGCTTCTGGCACAGTGAGTGGATGAGTATGTTGTAAGAGTATACGCTGGGGACAACCGAGGGGTGGGAGGCTGGGATCTCCTGGAATGCAACGACGAGGCCGTCAAAATCTCGGGCTCCGGTGTACGCGGCAAGGACAGCATTGAACGTCATGGTGGACTTATGCTTTGCGGGAAGTTCATGGAAGACTGCGGCAGCGTGCGATGGCATGGAGGCACGGCCGTAGAGGCGGATGAGGCGCGTGGCGAATCCCTCGGTGGAGGTCTCGAGGAAAGGCTTCTGCGCTTCGATGATGGCCTCGATACAGTCTTGGCGGTCGAAGGAGGCGAGGCGGCTGACGGCTACCTCGTACACGCGGTGCCGGTCGCGGAAGCGCGACACGGTCGACGCTTCCACGAACTCGGAGACCAGCTTGTCAGGGTCGCGCTGCCGGAGGAGGCCCTTGAGGATCGCCTCAAGGGGCTTCGAGTTCTTGTGGTCCGCGCCGGACACAGGAGCATCGGCGGCCGGCTGTGCGCCGAGGGGTTTCGCGGGCTTCTTGTCGGCGATGGAGTCAGCGTCGGCGGCGGGCGGTTTCGGGGTCGGCGAGGGCTTGATCTTTGTTTTGTGCTTGGGTGGTGGTCTTACGGTCGGCGTGGAGGAGGCAAAGATGCGAGAGAGGCTGTTCGCCCGGGTCGACACGGCGGCGGCGGCCGCCGCCGCGGTGTGGGAGGCCATGGGGGGAACGGCGGATGGGGTTTGGGTCGAGAGGAGTAATGGGAGGAGGGTTTTGCCCGACGCTCCTCACTGCTTCTTAATCTGCCCGTGGAAATATTAGCCCAGCCCAACAAAACACAACCCAACAACTAAAAACGCGTCCGGCGCACAGCCCGGTCCACCTGCCTGGCCAGTCGGTATTTTTTCCTTTTTATTACAAATCTGATCCTTTCACAAAAACTAATATTCCATATTTCCATGTGACCCAGCGAAACTATTTTCAAACCTGTCCCCGACGCTAACACGGTTAGAGCCGAAGTTGTGCATATGAGAAGTAAATTTAGCACGAGATTGACTAATTTTGGCGTCGTCCTTGCTCCCGGGGCTTGGTGTTCCTTAGCACTGAAATAGTGCTTCAGCTTTATTTTCTTTGGCACCGAACTAGACGGTTAAGTTTCAAAATAGTTTTGTCGGAGGGGTTAGATACACATTAGTTTTGTCAAAGGTCAGATTTGGCAAGAAATTCAACACTCGACGACGTACGGTCTAGAAATAGGATTTTCTCCAATGGGAGATTCTAGCGCTCCGAGGTTCTATTCATCGCTTGTCGCGGCACTCAGGAGCTGGTTGTTATGCCCACACAAGGGTTCCTCTCAATTTCTCTCTTGGTTCGGTACAATACTCGGAATCGAATCCAGATACAGGAAATCGAAAAGGGGAACAATGTTCTATCTTGTTCGCCTAGAGAAGAAGACGACAGTTCCTTAAGTATCTGCCGACGCCTAATGCCTCTTCCCTGCCTTGGTCATGGGCCACGTGATCTCTTGGGCCGTGGGCTTGGTGTCTCCCTCCCGCTGGGTCGTGACATTCCTTCCCGCTTGCGAAATGGCTTGCCCCCAAGCCATTGATGAAGGGAAACGATGAAGGAGAGCAGCTTCATCCTCCTAGGTGGTAGAAGTTAGTGGCAGCCCGAGCCAACGAACCAGCACCCGCGCCACAACTATGCCGCCTCGCTGAATCGTCCGACGAACGAGGACCTCTGAAGGCTCTAGAACTGCAAAGTCAGCGATCGAAAGCAAGGCCAAATCATCACTCACCAATTGTTTCTCTGGGAGCCGCTGTTTCAGTTAGGAAACGTGGACCACGTTGTGTATCTTGCTGCTAGCAGGTAAGTCCAACTTGTAGGCCACCTCGCCTACCTTGGCAAGCACCTTGTAAGGACCGAAGAACTTGAAGACCAGCTTTTGACTGCTGTTTGGAGCGAGAGAGGTTTGCACATAGGGTTGGAGCTTCAGAAAAACCTCATCACCGACTGCGAAACTGCGTTCTTGGCGATGCTTGTCCGCTTGTTTCTTCATATGATCATGAGCACGAAGCAGGTGTTGACGTAGTAGCGAGGTAATAACCTCCCTCTCCTGAAGCCAGTAATCCAGGTCAGGCACTGAGCAGGCAGCATCCGACGAGATCCTAAAATGTCTTGGAGGCTGGCCATAAAGCGCCTCAAAGGGAGATCGCCCCAACGCTGAATGGTAAGCTGTATTGTACCAGAATTCTGCGAGAGCGAGCTAGCGGAACCATTTGGCGGGGTAGGCATGAACTGTGCAGCGGAGGAAGTTTTCGAAACATTGATTCAGCCTCTCCGTCTTCCCATCCGTTTGTGGATGGTAGGCTGAGCTCATGAGCAACTTTGTATCTGTTAACTTAAACAACTCCTGCCACAGATGGCTCGTGAAGATCTTATCACGGTCCGAGATGATGCATTTGGGCTGTCTGTGTAACTTGTAGATGTTGTTGACAAACACCTCTATGATGACCCACAAGGGTGTATCGCAGTACTTTCAATAAATTGGAGTGTCAATCCCAACGAGGAGCAGAAGGTGTTGACTAGTGGTATGGAGCAGAAAATCTCTGTAAATACTTAGCAAACGGATTTTTAGTGGTTTTCTGATAAGTCAACAAAACAAAGAGCAAGTAATAAAGAACAAACGCAGCAAGTGGCCCAATCCTTTCTTAGCAAAGGACAAGCCGGTGGAAATACTTATAAAGACCAAATGTTCTCGAGGACACATGGGAATTCTGTCAAGTGCTTTCGCTTCAAATAGCTAAGTACTCTTCTTTGGTGTTGTAAGTGTTGTGTGGGTGAACCTGTGCTAATGTACCGACCTTACTTGGATTAATACATACTTGTGATTAAACCCCCTGCAAATATCGGTAACTACTGGAAAGTAATTAAGATATAAATCTAACCACAGCCTTAAACTCTGAGATCCTACGCTCCCTTATGCAATGGTGTCCTAACGGGGGTTCAGGTTTCTGTCACTCCGGCAACCCCACAATTAGTAGCCAAATACACAATGCATTCCCCTAGGCCCATAAATGGTGAAGTGTCATATAGTCGACATTCACATGACACCACTAGAAGAATATCACCACAACTTAAATACTAAACCATTGAATAATAACTCAACACAAATCCACTAATAACAACATGACTTCTCCCATGTCCTCAAGAAACTATACGAACTACTCACAAGACATCATATGGATCAAGATCAAAGATGATATGATAATGGATAACAATCTGAACATAAACAATAATCCAATGGTTCCACTCATAAGCATCAACTACAATAGTAATTAACACCGAGAAAGTTTCCCCTAAGAACTAAAGCAATATCCAACACAATTGTTACAACGGGACGGAGTGGTGATGATGGTGCTGGTGGAGAGGTGGTGTGGATGATGATGATGATCCCGATGAAGCCTAGCTTGATGAAGGTATTGATGGCGACAATGTCCCCTCTTCGGGAAGGAATTCCTTCGGCATAAATCTGTCTGTCGGAGAGATCTTTTTCTCTCGGTGTTTTCCGCCCTGTAGAGGCGGCAAAAATCTATCTATGGTCGCCCCCCTCGTATTAGGGTTCCATAGGGAAGATATAGGCGAAGGGGCGGAGTCGGGAGCCGAGCAGGTGGGCCAAACCTGCCCTAGGCGCGGGTTAGGTGGGCCCGCGCCTAGGGGGGTGTGGGGCCCCTGCGGCCCTTCTTCGCTCCTCCTTCTGGCTTCCTCAATCTTCTAGAAAAATAATATTTTCCCATATTTTTCTGATCTTCGCGAAATTGCATCAAAATGCCTTCTTTTCCATCAGAATCCAGACTCCGGCAGTTCATCCTCCAAGAATCATCCAACATGCATAAATAGTGGAAAAGACATAAGTAATACCTCATAATAAGACAAATATCAATGAATAGAGGTAAATTATGGTATAGGAATGTAACACCCTCAGAATCGTCCCTATGCAAGTTTCAGCGCTTCCCGCCAAACCCGCATAGAAACGATTCAAAGGTGCCCACCAGGCACTTGCGTGCGGGTGGAAAACGAAGTAATATCATTACACAATAGTTCTCGATGGAACCCACAAAACATATATATACAACAACGACTCAAAGAGTCAAGAATACAGATATACAATACAAAGATCCAAATCACCTTTAAAACGATATAGCGTCCGAGTACGGACAAGATGCAAATTGAGCTAAGAGCCCTGAAGAATAACCAATGGCGTCCATAACCCTGCCCAGGCCAAGCCGGAAGGGTAACCCTGCTAACGACGTCGATCTCAAAACCTGCTTATACAAAAGGGGTGCCGACAAAGGGCAAAGGAAAAAGAGAGAGCGGTCAGTACTGAGGCCAGTACACGGCGAGACTAGAATTCGGCGGTCCTCGCCTACATAGGTATGGTGAACTGAAGCGGCAGCGCAGCATGCACTAAACAACCTATAGAGACTCGAGATAACTGTCGGCTATCAGAGAGGGATAAGAAAGACCTATTCGGAACCATCCTGATACTACCACCAAACATACCCATCCTGGTATTTCCCCCTCGAGACCAAACGAGGAAGTCAACCGAGGAACTCACACAGTTGGCAGTTTTATTCATTCTGTTATAGTGGCGGCAGTTACTAGTCAAATATAGATAGCATGAGTCATCCTGATATAATAAGCAGTGGGCAGTTTTAGTTAACCATTCCGTTGTAGTTGCAACACTTACTAGTCAGATATAATTAGCATGAGATATCCCAAACCCAGCAGTTGTTGGCACTTTTATTTAGCCATACCGTTGTAGTGGAGCTGATTACTAGTCATATCGGATACAAGTCAAATTATAACAGTAAACTTTAGTTATAGTTGTCTATGATCGAGAACTGTGCTCCAAGTCGTCCATAACCGCGGACACGGCTTTTCGAAAAGATTTAACTCTGCAGGGGTGCACCAAAGTATCCACACACACTTCGACCCTTTTTGCCAGATCAGTTAACATACACCCATCGGTATGTCGGCGGGGCCTAAGTCATGACGTTTCCCAGACCCAAAGCAAGTACATGGGGGCCACCCCACTAAGCTACCCGCAACGAAGTCGGCCGTTCTCCGAGACGGACTCAGGGTTTGCGTCAATGGCTGTAAACGACTGGGAACCCGAAAATGTGACTGGGCTTGTCGATACCGCGAAAACACTCCGCTTCCAAAACAGTACAGGTGCAGTACTTCGCACAATTTTAAATTAAGCAGTAAAGCATGGCATAAGTACATGATAGTAATAAAGCCCCAAACTACTTGTGGCCCCCCGGTACAGTACTTTGAAATCAGGTACTAATCGATGGGGGTGCCCATACACCCCACCTGTGGTTAGCGCGCTCGATCTCGGAACAGGTGTCAAGAACTCGGGGTCCTACGGGACACAAGTGGACGGTTAACAACCAAATAACATCTATTGCCCACCTGTGCCTCTGCATTATTTACCTACTTCAATTTTAGTTATTAAACAATAATTAAAGCCATGATCATCTCCAACATTAAACATGCGGCAATACTCCAACAACTGTGGTACTTGACGACACGCAACAGCACTTGAGCAAGCGACTACGACGCGCAAGTCCAACTATCTACCAAACAACAGGTAATAGGATGTGTCCAAGGCAATAGAAGGCTGCAAGGGATATCACGGGCCCGAAAACTAGAGCATCGCAACACAGATAGCAATAGATCAACAGGAGGAAATAAAGACTATAAAAGTAAGATAGGTAGAAAGGGGGAGGTGCTCGCCTGAAAACATTGCCGAAGATTCATCCGAAGATCGGGTCGACACTCGCATCAACTCATCGGCCTAATCCGTGAAGAAGCAAAGCAGTAGCAAAAACACCGGGTGCAATATTTAATACTACGGCAGAAGATCGGGCATGATGCATGTATGATGTATGGCAAGGCAAGGATGCGATGCGATTGGGCAATATTAAACGGAACCGGGGTCCCGATAATTATTTACTAGGTTCATGTTGTTTAGATACCCCGCATTTTAAATGTTGTCTTAACATGGCAAATCATGGTATCGGTTCGCTACACAAATTTAAATGGAGTCCGGAATAAGACAAAGATATCCCGCAGATGGACTCCATATTTAATTTAGGTGAGTCGACTAGTTAACCCAACCCACCAGATGACATGTATGCTAGCATGATGATTTAATGATGCGATAGGTATATGTCATATTATAAAAATAGAGGCTTAGGGTCACACATCTGGGTTCGGAAGATCTTGGTTCCGGGGATTCGGGGTTCGACAGGGTCGGCGGGGATCGGTCTCGGATCACGGAAGGAGAGCTTGGCGTTCCGGGGAGAAGGACTTGGTTTGGTGTCGGGGCGCATCAGATTCGCCCGGGTCGGTGTCGATCTTGTCGTTGCGAAGATCTTGTCGTGTCCTCGTATCGGGTCGGTCTTGGCGTTCGGGAAGAAGAACTTGGCGTGCGACGTCGTCGGCATCGGTGCGGAAAGGAGGTCTTGCCGTTCCGTGTCGGTGACCTTGGCATCCGGGTTCTCGGCGAGCTCGGCGGTCATCGGGTTCGGCGCCGATGGTCGTTGGCGAACTTGGGGTGCATCTTGGTTCGATGTGGTTCGGGTTCGGACGCCGGGAACGGGCTTCGGAATCCGGGAGGCGATCTTGGGGCTTCGTGTACGAGAATCTTCGGCTCCCTATCGATGATTCAGAGGTTCCGACTTGGTTTGCCGATGGAGGGCTTGGGCTTGGGAGCTTGATTGTCGGTGTCAGTCTCGGGTCTTGACATCGGTAGGCCTCGGTGACGATTATGTCGACTTCGAGAGGCTTGCAAAAGCCTTCTGCTTGAAGGCATGGTTGGGGAGGTCCCTGGCGGAGGCGAGTAGAACCACCGACGACCGAAACAATTTGAAGATACATGCCCTCATGTGGACAGCCCAAAGCAGACATAACTTGCAGAGGGGAGGCGCTTGCAAACTCAGCAAAGTAAGGAGGCCGACGACGTGCGGGCGCGGACGGCAAATACACAACGATGTGGAGGAGGCTCGGGATCTCGAGGACGTGCACGTTGAAGGGCCGACGCGTAGGGCCGACACGGCTTCTGCGGCGCTCGGGATGGCCATGAACCGGGAGAGCTCGAGGCATCCAGCAGGTGCCGAGAAGGCGACGACGACGTTGGTGATGCGCGGGGCGGTGGACAATACGACGACACGCCGTCCGCAGAGGGGCAGAGTGGAGGCGGCCTGCGGGAGGAACTGGGAGAAGGTGTGGCGGAGCCCCGCACTAGAGGCGGGGGCGATCGCTGGCGCGCTGGGAGAGCAGAGGAAGAGGTCGGCAGCGGGATCCTGTGAGCTTGGTCACGCGTCGAGGAGGGGCTGGCCCGCGCGGTTGACAGGGCGGAGCCGCTCGTTGACGGGGAAGCGGCAGCGCCATGGCCTGGGAGAATGGGGCCGGAGCAGGGAGAAAGAGAGGCCGGCGGCGGGGAGCCTGCGAGACAGAGAGAGTGGAGAAACGGCGGCGGCGGCAGGTGCTATCGGGGACGGGATGGAGGAGGAGGTGGGGCGCGTGGGGAATCGCGAGGAGGGGGTTTGACCGAGCCTGGGGAGATGGCATGGGTTGGGTAGAGTCTGGAAGGTGGGCCAGGCGGGGAGCGGGTGGTGCTCACGCGCGTGCATGTGACCTAGGGGAGTGGCGGTGGCAGGTGGAGGGAGGGAGTAGGGATTAGGTGGGGGTTTGGTTGGTCTAGGGTTAGGGTTTCCCAGATTAAGGTTAAGAGGGAGAGGGATCTAAGGGTCAGGATTTAACCGGGGTGGTAGGCTGTTGGTTTGCTGGGCTTTTGGCCCGGCAGGCTGACGGCCTCCCCCGATAAAACATTTTTATTTTATTTTATAAAACTTTTTGCAAATAATTTTTAGACAAGACAAAATATCCGGACGACCAGGGTTTTAATTTGAAACAAAGACACAGGAATATGTAGAAAACAAAGAGGGACTTTTTTTGAAAATAGTTTTAGATTAAAACATGCATGATGATGTCATGATGATGCGCAATATACAAACAGCCGCGATTTTCTAGTAGTGGTTTTACCCGGGGTGCTACAATTCGACACCACTAACAATGGATCTCGCCCTCGAGATCCGCCTCATGGTACCGGGAAGAAGGGCGGCGATCTGAATCTTCTCGCATCGTGTAGATCCTCGCGACACCACTAACAAGAGGTCGTTGTTCGTGATCGTCGAGAGAACACTCCGGGAACAAAAGGTCGAAGGTAGAGGTATCAACCAATCAATCCACCTCTAACTTCGATAGAAAGAGAGAATCGATGCATTCTCATCCACTTCAATGTACACAAGCGAATAGAGTGAGTAGTCGGCATGGGGGCCAGTCCATCACGCACCCAAACTATTACTCTGCACAATCAGTAGAAAAGCGTGCAACCATTCTCGGAATCAGACTGAAGATCTTGACAATCGAGGTTCAGAAACAAAGGAGTGATGCAGACTCTGCATCGGATCTGGCGTAGATGATGTCGTCGCGTCGGAAAACACCGGAAGGCACGAGAAGGAACAAAGAGAAGTCCACCAGACGAAGGGTTCCTCGGATAGCATGAAGACCAGATGTAGCAACACCGTTACCAAAGGAGGAAGCGAAACCCTGAAGGTACGATGGAACCCAACCACGAGAAATCCTGGACTCGAAGAGAGAAGAGAGCGGATTCAAAACACGCAGAGGTGAGAGGAGAGCAGCAGAGGGGTAAGGAGTAAAATCAGACCTAATCAGAACTATCCAACCGATTTTTCAAAAATAGTTTTGACACTCTACTTCGGCCGTTAGCTAGGTTATCCTACAGGCTGGACTTGTGGGGTATCGCAACTGCTGAGCTCTGATACCACTCTGTAACACCCTCAGAATCGGCCCTATGCAAGTTTCAGCGCTTCCCGCCAAACCCGCATAGAAACGATTCAAAGGTGCCCACCAGGCACTTGCGTGCGGGTGGAAAATGAAGTAATATCATTACACAATAGTCCTCGATGGAACCCACAAAACATATATATACAACAGCGACTCAAAGAGTCAAGAATACAGATATACAATACAAAGATCCAAATCACCTTTAAAACGATATAGCGTCCGAGTACGGACAAGATGCAAATTGAGCTAAGAGCCCTGAAGAATAACCAATGGCGTCCATAACCCTGCCCAGGCCAAGCCGGAAGGGTAACCCTGCTAACGACGTCGATCTCAAAACCTGCTTATACAAAAGGGGTGCCGACAAAGGGCAAAGGAAAAAGAGAGAGCGGTCAGTACTGAGGCCAGTACACGGCGAGACTAGAATTCAGCGGTCCTCGCCTACATAGGTATGGTGAACTGAAGCGGCAGCGCAGCATGCACTAAACAACCTATAGAGACTCGAGATAACTGTCGGCTATCAGAGAGGGATAAGAAAGACCTATTCGGAACCATCCTGATACTACCACCAAACATACCCATCCTGGTATTTCCCCCTCGAGACCAAACGAGGAAGTCAACCGAGGAACTCACACAGTTGGCAGTTTTATTCATTCTGTTATAGTGGTGGCAGTTACTAGTCAAATATAGATAGCATGAGTCATCCTGATATAATAAGCAGTGGGCAGTTTTAGTTAACCATTCCGTTGTAGTTGCAACACTTACTAGTCAGATATAATTAGCATGAGATATCCCAAACCCAGCAGTTGTTGGCACTTTTATTTAGCCATACCGTTGTAGTGGAGATGATTACTAGTCATATCGGATACAAGTCAAATTATAACAGTAAACTTTAGTTATAGTTGTCTATGATCGAGAACTGTGCTCCAAGTCGTCCATAACCGCGGACACGGCTTTTCGAAAAGATTTAACCCTGCAGGGGTGCACCAAAGTATCCACACACACTTCGACCCTTTTTGCCACATCAGTTAACATACACCCATCGGTATGTCGGCGGGGCCTAAGTCATGACGTTTCCCAGACCCAAAGCAAGTACATGGGGGCCACCCCACTAAGCTACCCGCAACGAAGTCGGCCGGTCTCCGAGACGGACTTAGGGTTTGCGTCAATGGCTGTAAACGACTGGGAACCCGAAAATGTGACTGGGCTTGTCGATACCGCGAAAACACTCCGCTTCCAAAATAGTACAGGTGCAGTACTTCGCACAATTTTAAATTAAGCAGTAAAGCATGGCATAAGTACAGGATAGTAATAAAGCCCCAAACTACTTGTGGCCCCCGGTACAGTACTTTGAAATCAGGTACTAATCGATGGGGGTGCCCATACACCCCACCTATGGTTAGCGCGCTCGATCTCGGAACAGGTGTCAAGAACTCGGGGTCCTACGGGACACAAGTGGACGGTTAACAACCAAATAACATCTATTGCCCACCTATGCCTCTGCATTATTTACCTACTTCAATTTTAGTTATTAAACAATAATTAAAGCCATGATCATCTCCAACATTAAACATGCGGCAATACTCCAACAACTGTGGTACTTGACGACACGCAACAGCACTTGAGCAAGCGACTACGACGCGCAAGTACAACTATCTACCAAACAACAGGTAATAGGATGTGTCCAAGGCAATAGAAGGCTGCAAGGGATATCACGGGCCCGAAAACTAGAGCATCGCAACACAGATAGCAATAGATCAACAGGAGGAAATAAAGACTATAAAAGTAAGATAGGTAGAAAGGGGGAGGTGCTCGCCTGAAAACATTGCCGAAGATTCATCCGAAGATCGGCTCGACACTCGCATCAACTCATCGGCCTAATCCGTGAAGAAGCAAAGCACTAGCAAAAACACCGGGTGCAATATTTAATACTACGGCAGAAGATCGGGCATGATGCATGTATGATGTATTGTAAGGCAAGGATGCGATGCGATTGGGAAATATTAAACGGAACTGGGGTCCCGATAATTGTTTACTAGGTTCATGTTGTTTAGATACCCCACATTTTAAATGTTGTCTTAACATGGCAAATCATGGTATCGGTTCGCTACACAAATTTAAATGGAGTCCGGAATAAGACAAAGATATCCCGCAGATGGACTCCATATTTAATTTAGGTGAGTCGACTAGTTAACCCAACCCACCAGATGACATGTATGCTAGCATGATGATTTAATGATGCGATAGGTATATGTCATATTATAAAAATAGAGGCTTAGGGTCACACATCTGGGTTCGGAAGATCTTGGTTCCGGGGGTTCGGGGTTCGACAGGGTCGGCGGGGATCGGTCTCGGATCACGGAAGGAGAGCTTGGCGTTCCGGGGAGAAGGACTTGGTTTGGCGTCGGGGCGCATCGGATTCGCCCGGGTCGGTGTCGATCTTGTCATTGCGAAGATCTTGTCGTGTCCTCGTATCGGGTCGGTCTTGGCGTTCGGGAAGAAGAACTTGGCGTGCGACGTCGTCGGCATCGGTGCGGAAAGGAGGTCTTGCCGTTCCGTGTCGGTGACCTTGGCATCCGGGTTCTCGGCGAGCTCGGCGGTCATCGGGTTCGGCGCCGATGGTCGTTGGCGAACTTGGGGTGCATCTTGGTTCGATGTGGTTCGGGTTCGGACGCCGGGAACGGGCTTCGGAATCCGGGAGGCGATCTTGGGGCTTCGTGTACGAGAATCTTCGGCTCCCTATCGATGATTCAGAGGTTCCGACTTGGTTTGCCGATGGAGGGCTTGGGCTTGGGAGCTTGATTGTCGGTGTCGGTCTCGGGTCTTGACATCGGTAGGCCTCGGTGACGATTATGTCGACTTCGAGAGGCTTGCAAAAGCCTTCTGCTTGAAGGCATGGTTGGGGAGGTCCCTGGCGGAGGCGAGTAGAACCACCGACGACCGAAACAATTTGAAGATACATGCCCTCATGTGGACAGCCCAAAGCAGACATAACTTGCAGAGGGGAGGCGCTTGCAAACTCAGCAAAGTAAGGAGGCCGACGACGTGCGGGCGCGGACGGCAGATACACAACGATGTGGAGGAGGCTCGGGATCTCGAGGACGTGCACGTTGAAGGGCCGACGCGTAGGGCCGACACGGCTTCTGCGGCGCTAGGGATGGCCATGAACCGGGAGAGCTCGAGGCGTCCAGCAGGTGCCGAGAAGGCGGCGACGACGTTGGTGATGCGCGGGGCGGTGGACAATACGACGACACGTCGTCCGCAGAGGGCAGAGTGGAGGCGGCCTGCGGGAGGAACTGGGAGAAGGTGTGGCGGAGCCCCGCACTGGAGGCGGGGGCGACCGCTGGCGCGCTGGGAGAGCAGAGGAAGAGGTCGGCAGCGGGATCCTGTGAGCTTGGTCACGCGTCGAGGAGGGGCTGGCCCGCGC
The DNA here is from genome assembly GCA_916181665.1 of Avena sativa. Classification (NCBI taxonomy): domain Eukaryota; kingdom Viridiplantae; phylum Streptophyta; class Magnoliopsida; order Poales; family Poaceae; genus Avena; species Avena sativa. The sequence goes on from OV702282.1 coordinate 378,436,135, forward strand.
GGTTGACAGGGCGGAGCCGCTCGTTGACGGGGAAGCGGCAGCGCCATGGCCTGGGAGAATGGGGCCGGAGCAGGGAGAAAGAGAGGCCGACGGCGGGGAGCCTGCGAGACAGAGAGAGTAGAGAAACGGCGGCGGCGGCAGGTGCTATCGGGGACGGGATGGAGGAGGAGGTGGGGCGCGTGGGGAATCACGAGGAGGGGGTTTGACCGAGCCTGGGGAGATGGCATGGGTTGGGTAGAGTCTGGAAGGTGGGCCAGGCGGGGAGCGGGTGGTGCTCACGCGCGTGCATGTGGCCTAGGGGAGTGGCGGCGGCAGGTGGAGGGAGGGAGTAGGGATTAGGTGGGGGTTTGGTTGGTCTAGGGTTAGGGTTTCCCAGATTAAGGTTAAGAGGGAGAGGGATCTAAGGGTCAGGATTTAACCGGGGTGGTAGGCTGTTGGTTTGCTGGGCTTTTGGCCCGGCAGGCTGACGGCCTCCCCCGATAAAACATTTTTATTTTATTTTATAAAACTTTTTGCAAATAATTTTTAGACAAGACAAAATATCTGGACGACCAGGGTTTTAATTTGAAACGAAGACACAGGAATATGTAGAAAACAAAGAGGGACTTTTTTTGAAAATAGTTTTAGATTAAAACATGCATGATGATGTCATGATGATGCGCAATATACAAACAACCGCGATTTTCTAGTAGTGGTTTTACCCGGGGTGCTACAAGGAAGGTGATGCAAATTGGACGTATCAACTCCCCCAAACTTAGACCTTCGCTTGTCCCCAAGCGAAAACTGAGCTCAGTAAACATGTCCACAGGTTTATGGAGTGAAGTGTCGATAAAAGAATACAGACAAGAAGCATCACACTTACCATTACACAACTTATAGAAGCAAGCAACTCACCATTATATAACTTATCTTGCAACAAGTACAGGAGTCACAATAGAGATGCATAAAGATAAATCATAATTGGAATTGGCAAACTCTTGCTCCTAGTCAGAGAACATCTGGCAAATGGTTTCACAAAAAGCTTTTTGTAGAAGTTTTATAACAGGAGCACTCTTTGCTCAAAAAGGTTTTTCAATGGAGGCTTTCAAAGTAATACTCAAGAAATAAGAGTTTTGTGCAAACAAGGAAGATAAAGGACATGATTGAATAAATCACCATATTAATGCTTGAAACACAACAACTCAAATGCTTGCTGTTGAGATAGAGAGGAGGTAGGTTTACTGACTCAACTTGGTAGATATGAGAAAGGTCCCTTTATAGAGGGTAGCAGGGATTACAAGTCATAAAGAGCTTCGAAAAGATTATGGTACTTACTGAAGGGTTTTGCAGTATAGTAAATCAAAATTTTCTACGGATGCGAACAGGAAAAGCCAAGATCTAATCTAGGAGATGCAAACAACGAGAGGGATAGATGAGATCTTCATACCCTTGAAGAAATCGCACAGAGGAACGTTCAACGGAACGTGGTTGATGTAGTCGTACTAGCCTTCTCCTCCTCGCAATCCGATCCGATCCAACGCCTCAAGTGGCGACGTCTCCGAGAGATGCACACGTATGGAACCTCGACGTATCCTCCTTCCTCGGTCCAGCAAGTGGGGTGGATAGATAGATTGGATCTACAACACGACGGCGTGGTGCAAAGGTGGAGAGTTTCTGCGGCAGGGCTTTGCCTACGCGCAGTCGGGAGAGAGAGAGAGATATCTGGAGGGCAGCAGTATGGCGGCTAGGGCTGAAGGAGTGGGGGAGGAGGGCTGTGCCCCTGCCCTCTATATATATGGGGCTGGCCGTCCCCCTTGGCCCCTCCTCCAAGCCCTAGGGCGGCGGCCCCAAGGGTTGGAGTGGGGGGCAAGTTTTTCCCCCTCCTTCTAGAAGGTTTCCCTAGGGTTTTGGCCGGCTGGGCCTATGGGGCCTTATGCTCCTGGCCCAATGCGTCCAGGGCACTCCCTCGTAGGCCCACGCCCCCTCCCGACAAGTGGGGCCACGTTGGTCCCACTCCGGAAGGTTCTAGAAGCTTCCGGTACAATACCGAACAATCCGAAACAATTCCGAAATCCAAAAAACTGCTTTGCCTTATATGAATCTTATTCTCCGGACCATTCCGGAACCTCTCGTGACGTCCTGGATCTCATCCGAGACTCCGAACAAAAACTCATAAACCAATTATCCATTCTATCCTAGCGTCGAGACACGTTAAGTATGTGACCCTACGGGTTCGAGAATATGCAGACATGATCTTCTATCAATAATCAACAGCGGGGTCTGGAAACCCATATTGACTCCCACACATTCATCGATTATCATATCAGATGAACCACGATGCCAGGATTCAATTAATCCCATATATATATTCCCTTCGTCATGCGATATTTTACTTGCCCGAGATTCGATCGTTGGCATCGGAATACCTAGTTCAATCTCGTTCACAGCAAGTACTTTACTCGTTCCGTAATCCGATATCACTTTGTGCTTAACTCCTTAACCACATGCTTGCAAGCGGTGTTGATATCGATTACCAAGTGGGACCGAAGTATATCTCTTCGACTTGGGAGGGACAAATCCCATCTCGATACATACAACCCAACAAGTACTTTCCGATCACCTGAGAGACACCTTTATGATCACCCTCTCATAGGATGACGTTTGATGACCTCAAAGCTTTCTTCCGATACCATGGAGTTGCATTATCTCATGGTCTAAGGAATAAAATATTTGACATAAGAAATAGCTTCGCAAAGATGAACACGATGACACGATCTAATTGCTCTGCTTGATTTGGGTCTGTCCATCATATAATTCTCCCAATGATATGATCTCATTATTAATCGACAACTCATGTCCATGGTTAGGAAACCTTAACCATCATTAATCAATGAGCTAGTCCATAGAGGCATACTAGGGACACGGTGTTGTTCATAAACCACACAAGTATCAAAGTTTCCGTTTAATACAATTCTAGCATGGAATATAAACTTTATCATGAACAAGAATTATAATAATAACATCTTTATTATTGCCTCTAGGGCATAATTCCAACAGTCTCCCACTTGCACTAGAGTCAATAATCTAGTTTACATCTGGCAACAATCTAACACCCATGGCACTAAGGTGCTGATCATGTTTTGCTCGTGGAAGAGGTTTAGTCAATGGATCTGCGACATTTAGATCCGTATGTACTTTGCTAATCTTCAGATTTCCATCTGTTATATAATCTCAAATTATATGAAACTTGCGGTTGATATGCTTGGTCTTTGGATGATATCTTGGTTCCTTAGCCAGTGCTATGGCGCCAGTGTTGTCACACAATATCTCCAGTGGGTCCAAGGCACTTGGAACCACACCAAGCTCAGTGATGAAGTTCCTGATCCAAACTCCATCACTTGACGCTTCTGCAGCAGCCATGTATTCCGCTTCTACTGTAGATCCCGCGATCACGCTTTGCTTGCAGCTTCTCCAGCTCACAGCTCCTCCATTCAAAATATAAACGTATCATGTCTAAGATTTAGAATCATCCTTGTCGGTGTCGAAACTAGCGTCGACGTAACCTTTTACGATGAGCTGTTCATCACCTCCATAGACTAAGAACATTTCTTTGGTCCTATTTAAATACTTTAGGATGTTCTTCACGGCTGTCCAGTGTTCCACTCCTGGATCACTTTGGTATCTGCTCGTCAAACTAAGAGCATTGGACACATCCGGTCTAGTACACAACATGGCATACATGATAGAACCTATGGCCTAGGCATAAGGCACTTTGCTCATAGCTTCTCTATCGTTTACCATAGCTGAACACTGAGCCTTGCTCAATATCTTACCTGATAACATAGGCACTGAACCTTTCTTTGCCTTATCCATTCTGAACCTTTTCAGAACTTTGTCTAGGTATGTACTTTGGCTTAAAGCTATCAGGCGTCTTTGTCTATCTCTATAGATTTTGATGCCCAATATATAAGCAGCTTCCCCTAGATCTTTCACTGAAAAACATTTGTTCAAATAACTCTTCACATCGTTAAGCATGTCAATGTCATTTCCGATAATCAATATGTCATCCACATATAGTACCAAAAATGTCACTGAGCTCCCACTCACTTTCTTGTAGATACAAGGTTCGTAGCAATTTGGAACAAATCCAAAGCTCTTGATCACTTGATCAAAACGAAGGTTCCAACTCCGAGATGCTTGCTTTAGTCAATAAATGGAACGCTGAAGTTTGCACATCTTATCAGCATCCTTAGGATCGACAAAACCTTCGGGTTGCATCATATACAACTCTTCATCAATTTTGCCATTGAGGAACGCAGTCTTGACATCCATCTGCCATATTTCATAATCATGAAATGCAGCAATTGCTAATAAAATCCGAATGGACTTAAACATCGCTACAGGAGAGAAAGTCTCATCGTAGTCAACATCTTGAACTTGTCGAAAACCTTTCGCGACAAGCCGTGCTTTATAGACAGTAACATTACCATCCGCGTCCGTTTTCTTCTTGAAAATCCATTTGCACTCAACGGCCTTTCGGTCGCTAGGAGGGTCAACCAAAGTCCATACTTGGTTTTCGCTCATGGATCCTAATTCGGATTTCATGGCCTCTAGCCATTTCTCAGAGTCTGGGCTCATCATTGCTTCCTCATAGTTTGCAGGTTCACTGTTGTCTACTAACAAGATAGTTAAGACAGGGTTGCCGTACCACTCAGGAGGGGCACGTGACCTTGTCGACCTGCGACGTTCAGTAGTAGCATCGTCCGAAGCTTCATGATCCTCGTCATTAGCTTCCTCTATTGTTGGTGCAGACGGCACTGGAACAATTTCAGGTGCTGCGCTACTCTCCAACTCAAGAGAAGGTTTAATAACCTCGTCTAGCTCTACCTTCCTCCCACTCACTTCTTTCGAGAGAAACTCCTTCTCAAGAAAGGATCCGTTCTTTGCGACAAACACTTTGCCTTCGGATCTGTGGTAGAAGGTATACCCAATCGTTTCCTTAGGGTATCCTATGAAGACGCATTTCTCCGCTTTGGGTTCGAGCTTGTCCGGCATCAAATTCTTGACGTAAGCTTCGCATCCCCAAACTTTAAGAAACGACAACTTAGGTTTAGCACCAAACCACAGTTCATACGGTGTCATCTCAACGGATTTAGATGGTGCCCTATTTAAAGTGAATGCAGTGGTTTCTAATGCATAACCCCAAAATGATAATGGCAAATCTGTAAGAGACATCATCGATCACACCATATCCAATAAAATTCGATTCCGGCGTTCAGACACACCATTGCGCTGTGGTGTGCCGGGTGGCGTGAGTTGAGAAACGATTCCGCTTGCTTTAAGATGCGTGAGAAAATTGTAACTCAAATATTCACCTCCACGATCTGATCGTAGAAATTTAATTTTCCTGTTACGATGGTTTTCCACTTCGTTCTGAAATTCTTTGAACTTTTCAAACGTTTCAGATTTATGTTTCATTAAATAGATATACCCATATCTACTTAAGTCATCAGTAAAAGTGAGAAAGTAGCGATATCCACCGCGCGTCAAAACACTCATTGGTCCGCATACATCGGTATGTATGATTTCCAACAAGTCCGTTGCTCGCTCCATTATTCCGGAGAACGGGGTTTTGATCATCTTGCTCATGAGGCATGGTTCGCACGTGTCAAATGATTCAAAATCAAGAGACTCCAAAAGTCCATTAGAATGGAGTTTCTTCATGCGTTTTACACCAATATGACCTAAACGGCAGTGCCACAAATAAGTCGTATTATCACTATCTACCTTGCATCTCTTAGCTTCAATGTTATGGATATGTGTTTCATCGCTTTCGAGATTCAGAAGAAATAAACCATTCATAGCAGGTGCATGACCATAAAAGATGTTACTCATATAAATAGAACAACCATTATTCTCCGATTTAAATGAATAACCGTCTTGCAATAAACACGATCCAGATATGATGTTCATGCTCAACGCAGGCACATAATAACATTTATTGAGGTTTAAAACTAATCCCGAAGGTAAAACTAAGGAGAGCGTGCCGACGGCCATCACATCAACTCTTGATCTGTTGCCAACGCGCATCGTCACCTCATCCCTCGCTAGCCGCCGTCTATTCCGTAGCTCCTGTTTCGAGTTACAAATATTAGCAAATGAACCAGTATCAAATACCCAGGCACTACAACGAGGGCTAGTAAGGAAAACATCAATAACATGTATATCAAATATACCTTTGATGGTTCCAGCCTTCTTGTCCGCTAAGTACTTCGGACAGTTGCGCTTCCAGTGACCCTTGTCCTTGCAATAGAAGCACTCAGTGTTCGGCTTAGGTCCAGACTCGAGCTTCTTCTCTGCAGGGGCAATGCGCTTGCCGCTGCCCTTCTTGAAGGGCTTCTTTGCACCCTTACCTTTCTTAAAGCTGGGGGGCTTGTTGACCATCAACACATGATTATCTTTCTTGATGTCCACCTCCGCAGCTCTCAGCTTAGCAAAGAGCTCAGTGATCGTATCAGTGGAACCAATCTGATTATGAGTAACTACAAAACCTTTGTAGCTAGGAGGGAGTGATTGCAGAACTCTGTCAATCTTGAGCTCCTCTGGAATCTTGCAGTCCAGTTGCTCAAGGCGTTGAGTGTAGCCCGACATCTTAATGGCGTGCTCACTAACGGAACTCCCTTCCTCCATCTTGCAGTTAAAGAATTTCTCAGAGATATCATATCTCTCAGAACGGGCCTGAGTCTGAAACATAGTTTTCAGTTCCTCAAGAATCTCAAAAGGCCCGGGGAACTCCTCAAAACGATTTTGAAGGTCCGATTCCATAGCAAACAACATGGTGCTCTTAATCACACCATAATCATCCTTGCGCGACTGATAAACAACTTTCTCATCAGCCGGCTCATCTACAGCAGGGGCGTCACCTAGCGCTTTCTCAAGGACATAGTCCTTTTGTCCGCCAGAGAGAATGATTCATAGATTGCGGAACCAGTTGGTGAAGTTAGACCCATTATTCTTAAGCTTTTCTTTCTCAGCAAAAACGTTGAAGTTGAAGTTGGACTTATCCATTTGATCTACAAAATTTGCAAGTACAATTTAGACTATGTTCATGATAACTAGTTCAACTTAATCAAATTACTAGATGAACTCCCACTAAATTCAACATCCCTCAAGTTGTTTAGTGAACATGATCCAAATTCACCACACCTAATCCGATCTTCACGAGAAGAGATGTGGTTTCAATGGTGGACAACAAAGTGTCGATCATATCATTCATATGAATCATGCTTAACCTTTCGGTTCGTGTGTTCCGAGGCCATGTCTGTACATGCAAGGCTCGTCAAGTCAAACCCAAGTATTTCCGCGTGTGCAAATCTGGCTTGCACCCGTTGTATGTGAATATAGAGTTTATAGCACCCGATCATCACGTGATGCTTGAACACGACGAACTTTCGCAACGGTGCATACATGGGGAGAACACAGTTTTATCTTGATATTTAAGTGAGGAATCATCTTATAATGCTACCGTCGTGATCTAAGCATAATAAGATACATAAAAGGATAAACATCACATGCACATAATTTTATGTGACATGGTATAGCCAATCTCCGCGCAATGATCTCCATCTTGTGCGTGCCAGCATGATCTCCATCACTCCACCATGATTGCCTCCACCACGAATAGCAACTACAACTATTGCTAACTACTTAGCGATAAAGTAAAGCTATTACATGGCGTATAAGAAGTTGACACACATGTCATACACAACTATAAATACAACCATATAGCTCCTGCCGGTTGTGTACTCATCGACATGCAAGTCGTGAAATATTACAAAACATGATCATTGCATACAACATACACATCACATCTTGGGCCATACCATATCACAGAAACACTCCCTGCAAAAACAAGTTAGACGCCTCTACTTTGCTGTTGCATGTTTTACGTGGCTTATGGGAGTAACAAGCTAAGAACGATTCTTACCTACGGAAAGCCACAACGGTGATATTATGGTTGCCAACATCCGGTGTAAATCCCATGACAACTATAGTGAGAGAAACTGGCATCCACCAGCTACATGTGTGGAACAAGCCACACGTCAAGTGCGGAGCCGGTCTCGCGAACGAGGTCGCGTAAAGTTGGCCTGGACCGCTTCGATCTCACTATCTCGCGTCATAAGAAGTACACAAACAAGAGGCTTGCAACAGAAAACATCAAAGCCCGCAACAAGCATGTTGCGTTCTACTCGTGAAACACATCTACGCATACATCTAGCTCTGATACCACTGAAGGGTTTCGCCGCATAGTAAATCAAAATTTTCTACGGATGCGAACGGGAAAAGCCAAGATCTAATCTAGGAGATGCAAACAACGAGCGGGATAGATGAGATCTTCATACCCTTGAAGAAATCGCACAGCGGAACGTTCAACAGAACGTGGTTGATGTAGTCGTACTAGCCTTCTCCTCCTCGCGATCCGATCCGATCCAACGCCGCAAGTGGTGACGCCTCCGAGAGATGCACACGTACGGCACCTCGACGTCTCCTCCTTCCTCGGTCCAGCAAGTGGGGTGGAGAGATAGATTGGATCTACAACACGACGGCGTGTTGCAAAGGTGGAGAGTTTCTGCGGCAGGGCTTCGCCTACGCGCAGTCGGGAGAGAGAGAGATCTGGAGGGCAGCAGTATGGCGGCTAGAGTTGAAGGAGTGGGGGAGGAGGGCTGCGCCCCTGCCCTCTATATATAGGGGGCTGGCCGGCCCCCTTGGCCCCTCCTCCAAGCCCTAGGGCGGCGGCCCCAAGGGTTGGAGTGGGTGGCAAGTTTTCCCCCTCCTTCTAGAAGGTTTCCCTAGGGTTTTGGCTGGCTGGGCATATGGGGCCTTGTGCCCCTGGCCCAATGCGGCCAGGGCACTCCCTCATAGGCCCACGCCCCTCCCGACAAGTGGGGCCACATTGGTCCCACTCCGGAAGGTTCTAGAAGCTTCCGATACAATACCGAACAATCCGAAACAATTCCGAAATCCAAAAAACTGCTTTGCCTTATATGAATCTTATTCTCCGAACCATTCCAAAACCTCTCGTAACGTCCTGGATCTCATCCGAGACTCCGAACAAAAACTCATAAACCAATTATCCATTCTATCCTAGCGTCGAGACACGTTAAGTGTGTGACCCTACGGGTTCGAGAATATGGAGACATGATCTTCTATCAATAATCAACAGCGGGGTCTGGAAACCCATATTGACTCCCACACATTCATCGATGATCATATCGGATGAACCACGATGCCAGGATTCAATTAATCCTATATATATATTCCCTTCGTCACGCGATATTTTACTTGCCCGAGATTCGACCGTTGGCATCGGAATACCTAGTTCAATCTCGTTCACAGCAAGTACTTTACTCGTTCCGTAATCCGATATCACTTTGTGGTTAAATCCTTAACCACGTGCTTGCAAGCGGTGTTGATATCGATTACCGAGTGGGCCCGAAGTATATCTCTCCGACTTGGGAGGGACAAATCCCATCTCGATACATACAACCCAACAAGTACTTTCCGATCACCTGAGAGACACCTTTATGATCACCCTCTCATAGAATGACGTTTGATGACCTCAAAGCTTTCTTCCGATACCAGGGAGTTGCATTATCTCATGGTCTAAGGAATACAATATTTTACATAAGAAAAAGCTTCGCAAATATGAACACGATGATACGATCTAATTGCTCTGCTTGATTTGGGTCTGTCCATCATATCATTCTCCCAATGATATGATCTCATTATTAATCGACAACTCATGTCCATGGTTAGGAAACCTTAACCATCATTAATCAATGAGCTAGTCCATAGAGGCATACTAGGGACACAGTGTTGTTCATAAACCACACAAGTATCAAAGTTTCCGTTTAATACAATTCTAGCATGGAATATAAACTTTATCATGAACAAGAATTATAATAATAACATCTTTATTATTGCCTCTAGGGCATAATTCCAACACTTACTAGCTTTGAGCCCTCATTGCCCCTATCATAGGCATCTTGAGATTATTAAGGTTAAAGTGCACAAAGATGCGTATCATAGAGAACCACCAACGGGATACCCCTTGCACATGGTACAGGAGCTTTCCCATAACCAAAATGACAAGGCAAGCAGACAATGAGCATCTCAGCGATATTTTTATTTACCATGTGGATAGCTTTTTATTGAGGATGCTTCATAGATAACTCACTATGGTGTTGCTGCAAGTTTCCACCATGATTAGGCATGGCTTAGGCTAGTGGCCCAGGCGTTTCTCTAACACAAAATACAGACTCCATGGACTTACAAGTTCCATCTTTATTTCACACCGTTGACATCCATAGACAAAAAAGCACGATATCAATTGTGTACAGAGTACAAGTGCAATGTTGAAAACGTTCCCCATGACAGCACGGTTCTGCTAATTCCAACGTATAAATGCAAGCATATACAACTTCGATGGCATAATGGTTCAAGTCTATTAGGGGCAAGAAAATAAGGTGTGCCATCAAGTTTGTGAGAGCTTTACTAACTAGTTTTCACATAACAAAATACTTTTTAATTCGAAAGGTAGATGAAGCTTGAGAATTTGCTTGGAATAGCAAAAGATACTAGGTAGATATGGTGGACACAAATGGAAAAGGTTTTGGTTAAAGTGATTGGAAACATGAGGAGTATGCCTTCTCAAAACAGGTTTTTTGGCTAGCAAGGCTGGGTAGCAAGCAAGAGAGTTGAAAGAAACAAGCAAACATACAAGTAATAAAGGCAAACATGCAATCTTCCTTGAAGACACAAAAGATCTTAAATAAAGAATACTAAGCTTATGAGCCAACAAGAAAGAAAACAAATGATACAAAATACCTGTAAGCTTTTCTCTTTTTTCTTTCAAACATCAAAAAGTATTGCTAGTGAACAAAACTTGGTTTGCCAAAACCAATTTAGATCCACTTGATGCTCCCAAAGTGATGCCAATACTGATCAACAAGATCCATCATATAATAGAGATTGCAAACTAAAATAAGAAGTGTAAAAAGTAAAAGATGAAACTTCTCATTAATATTCCAATAAAGGCACTCACACCAAGGGATACATAGATAACCAACTAAAGGAGAGATACTTCCACATGCAAACCAAACTATAAGATAACTTCTCTACCAAAGATATGCGTCCACTAAAAAGGTAAAAGATAAAAGATAATGGTGGTGATACCGCGGCACTCCCCCCAAGCTTGGAACAAGCCAAGGGGATGCCAAACCTGATGACGAATTACTCCTTCGGTGGTGGCATTCTCTTGTCATCATAAAACTTCCAAGGCAAAGTTTCTCCATCCAAAAAGGATGTCCTTGTCTCTGCAATCCTGACACTAGCAGCAGAGCTTATGCGATCAAATCTAGCCTCATACTCACAGTTTTGATTTTGTATGTCGTAGAGCTATGCTTATAATTGGTTGGTGGTCTGGCAAAGCGAGAAGATTTCTTCTCGGAGCTCAGCCACCTCCTCCTCATGTTTGGCGATGAGTTCTGAACTTATCTTGTGAATAACATCCACTTCGCGTTCCGCCATCTTCTTGTACCTAAAACCTCCTGCTCCAATGCTTCCATCCTGTCTTCCAGACTTCCTTCTCCCTCGGGGCCTTGAACTTCTTTCATCTGTACCTTCCCAACTTTGAGAATTAGCTCCTTGGGATGGATATTCAACTCATACATGTATGGGTTAAGGACATCCACAGAGGAATCCTCCATGGGTGATCCAGAGGAAGACATTGTAGCTCCAAAACTGAGAATTTGCCTGACAGAAACAGATTGAAACAAGAACACGACGAGAACTCGATGCAAGAACCTCGGGGAATCCGGGGGGTTATATATTATGAAGTTTCAAAGCATAAGGAAGGTTTGGCACGGAAACAAGGCGGAGCCAGAGTTCGGGGGTGGCACACCCCCTCCAGGCACAGCCAGGCAGGGGCCCGCGCCTGGGGTGGGTTTGTCCACCCCGGACTCCGGCTCCTCCTCTGTTCCGTCTCGTAACTTCCCTTATGTATTAAAAACATCAAAAATATAAAAAAAATTGGGGTTTCACGAACCTTCTGTTTTCACCACTTTTACCTATTCAAAGACGAACTCTGCAGACTCCTTTTCTCCTTCCCCTGGAAATTCCTTTTCTCTCAAGGCAATACACAAACTTCAATGACAACATTAGTGTAAGCAAAAACAATTAACCTTTAGGTACACACTTCAACTGAAATCCATCAAAACAAAGGCTTCTATAAGAGGCAAATGCAAATGATAACAGAAATCTGTCAAAATAGACCAGCAAGTAAAGATTGATTTTTTCGAAAACCTTCTGTTGCTCAAATCAAAAAGTGCAGAACTAATGAAAGTTGGATAACAACTTGGAGAACAAGATCAGAAAAATACAGCTCCATCCGACGTACTGAGCTTCCTCGTGAATTTTTACGGTGCAACACAAAAATCTGTCCCAGGACAGCCACTTTTCACAACTCCTCCACTTCTCAAAAGTAGTTGAACTTGACACAAAAACCAAAACAAAAAGGATAAGGAGCGGTTATTACAGAGGTAATAACTTCCAAGACTCTAAAAAACTCTTGGGTTATCTCCCAACAAGTACTTTTCTTTATTGCCTTTAAGTTAGGCTTGAAAGTCTCAAAGATGCTCACAAAGGAGATATAACTCTGGAGTGAAAAAGAGAATCAAGAAGCAAATAACCAACACACTTGAGTCTAACCCACTTCCTATGCATGGGAATGTCATGAGAAAACAAATTGTTGAAACAAAAAGCCAATAGCATAGGAAGACAAAACAGATGCAACTTCAAAGCTTTCAACATAAAACAGGGAAACTTAACATTATTGAGAAGCATAAAACCATGTTTCCCTCTCTCATAATAACTTTCAGTAGCACTTTGAATAAAGTTGACGATATAACCATCAAAGGAATCAATTTTATCACAAGGATGAGCATACTTACAGTCACCAAAAATAGGCCCAAGGTTATAAACTGGATCAATAGAAGCAAGTTGTTCCATCCTGAAATCTTTATTAGGTAAGCTATTTTCACAAGGAGCTTTAGCAAATTTGGAAAAGTTAAACTCATAAGAATCTCCATCAAACTTACTTAAAACTTTCTCCTTCTTAAAATCTATAATAGCTCCACAAGTGTTCAAGAAAGGTCTACCAAAAATGATAGGACGGGTTTTGCTAGCTGTAGAATTAAGTACTAGAAAATCAGCAGGATACTTAATCTTACCACAAAGAACCTCCACATATCTTAAAATAAAAATTGGGCAAATGGTTTCCTTATTTGCAAGGTGAATAACCACATCAATGTCCTCAAGCTCACAAGGACCAATTTCATGCATAATTTTCCTATAAAGCTCATAAGGAATAACACTAGAACTAGCACCAATATCACATAAACCATAGTAGCAATGATCACCAATTTTAACAGAAAGCACAGGAGCACTAGCTTTTCTAGCTTTACTAGGATGAGAGATAATATTAGAAGCGTCTTCACAGAAGACAATGTGGTCATCCTCTATATTTCTAGCGTCAAGATCTTTCACAATAGCTACCACAGGTTCAATATTCAATTGCTCAACAGGCTCCATAGTTTTCATTGTACCTTTATTATTTGCACTAATAATCTTTGAATACTCCTTTACCTTAGCTGGGAAAGGAACTTTCTCAACATAAGGTTCAGGCACAATATGATTGGTAGTACAAACTTCAGTACTTATAACAGGAACATGACTAACAACATCTTTATAAGGTGCATGGTACTTGTTCCACTTCTTTTTGAGAATTTCTATGTAAGAGGCAAAGTCCTTAAAACAGTTGGCAATACTTTGGGAATCGATACTGAACTCATTGCTAATATCACGGAAGTCATCAGTTCCCGTAAAAGATTTAATGCATTTATAATCATAGTTTATACCTGACTTTCTTCCTTTGTCATTCTCCCAAGCTTCAGTGATTTCTTGAATACGGTCCAGTAGATCCCATTTATCTTCTTCCTTCATACGTGTGAATGATCCAGCACAATAAGCATCTAGTAAATCTTTATCATGAAGAGAAAGCCTAGCATAAAAGTTATTGATGATAATATTGTTAGGGAGTTCATGAATAGGACATTTAAGCATTAGTAACTTCATTCTCCCCCAAGCTTGAGCTGTACTCTCTCCATCACGAGGCCAAAAGTTATATAGCATATTTCTATCCTTATGAATCTCACTAGGAGGATAGAATTTAGAATAAAAGAGAGATGTCATTTCCTCCCATTCCATTGATTGTCCATTCTTCGGCAGCTTATACCATTCTTCATCTCTCCCTTTCAAGGATATGGAGAGTAACTTCTTCTTCACCTGTTCAGTTGTGATACCTGCACACTTAAACAACCCGCATAATTCATGGATAAAAAGCAAGTGATCACCAGGATGGACAGTTCCATCCCCAAAATAATATTTATCCATAACACGATCAACAATACTTGTAGGTATATTAAAAGGATCTACCTCAACAGGTGGTGGTTCATCTACTACCCTAGCAGCGGTAGTAGTTTTCCCAAACAGAAAACCAAGTGGGTTATCCATATTGGAAACAAAGTAACAAGCAGTAACAAAAGGCAATACTCACAGTAGAAGTTTCCTTTACTAGTTCCACTCTTCAATAGCGCTTCACTTCCAGGCAACGGTGCTAGAAAATAGTCTTTATGATCCACAAGTATATGGGGGTGTATCGCAGTACTTCCGATAAATAGGAGTATCGATCCCAACAAGGAGCAGAAGGTGCTGACTAGTGGTATGGAGAAGGAAATCTCTGTAAATACTTAGCAAATGGATTTTTAGTGGTTTTCTGATAAGGCAACAAAACAAAGAGCAAGTAACAAAGAACAAACGCAGCAAGTGGCCCAATCCTTTCTTAGCAAAGGACAAGCCAGTGGAAATACTTATAAAGACCAAATGTTCTCGAGGACACATGGGAATTCTGTCAAGTGCTTTCGCTTCAAATAGCTAAGTACTCTTCTTTGGTGTTGTAAGTGTTGTGTGGGTGAACCTGTGCTAATATACCGACCTTACTTGGATTAATACATACTTGTGATTAAACCCCCTGCAAACATCGGTAACTACTGGAAAGTAATTAAGATATAAATCTAACCATAGCCTTAAACTCTAAGATCCTACGCTCCCTTATGCAATGGTGTCCTAACGGGGGTTCATGTTTCTGTCACTCCGGCAACCCCACAATTAGTAGCCAAATACACAATGCATTCCCCTAGGCCCATAAATGGTGAAGTGTCATGTAGTCGACATTCACATGACACCACTAGAAGAATAGCACCACAACTTAAATACTAAAGCATTGAATAATAACTCAACGCTGATCCACTAATAACAACATGACTTCTCCCATGTCCTCAAGAACTAGATGAACTACTCACAAGACATCATATGGATCAAGATCAAAGATGATATGATAATGGATAACAATCTGAACATAAACAATAATCCAATGGTTCCACTCCACTCACAAGTATCCACTACAATAGTAATTAACACCGGGAAAGTTTCCCCTAAGAACTAAAGCAATATCCAACACAATTGTTACAACGGGACGAAGTGGTGATGATGGTGCTGGTGGAGATGATGGTGTGGATGATGATGATGATCCCGATGAAGCCTAGCTTGACGGTGTTGATGGCGACGATCTCCCCTCTCTGGGAAGGAATTCCCCCGGCATAAATCTGTCTGCCGGAGAGATCTTTCTCTCTCGGTGTTTTCCGCCCCGCAGAGGCGGCGTAAATCTATCTGTGGTCGCCCCCCTCGTATTAGGGTTCCATAGTGAAGATATAGGCGAAGGGGCGGAGTCGGGAGCCGGGCAGGTGGGCCTCACCTGCCCTATGTGCGGGTCAGGTGGGCCCGCACCTAGGGGCATGGGCCCCCTGTGGCCCTTCTTCGCTCCTCCTTTTGGCTTCCTCAATCTTCTAGAAAAATAATATTTTCCCATATTTTTCTAGTATTTTTCCGATCTTCGCGAAATTGCATCAAAACACCTTCTTTTCCATCAGAATCCAGACTCCGACAGTTCATCCTCCAAGAATCATTCAACATGCATAAACAGTAGAAAAGACATAAGTAATACCTCATAATAAGACGGATATCAATGAATAGAGGTAAATTATGATATAGAAAGGTGATGCAAATTGGACGTATCACTCTGCCACTTGCAACGCCGTGAATGGATGCTCCAGAGGAAGAAAATGGCAATACTTTGTCAATTTATCGATGACCACTAGAATCACATCGTGTCCATTCGATTTTGGAAATCCCTCGATGAAGTCAAGGCTGACCGCGTGCCAAGCCTCGGGAGGCACTGGTAATGGCTGCAACAGGCCCGGCAACTTGGAGTGCTCAGCTTTGGCACGCTGACAAATATCACACCTGCGCACAAACTCTTGGACTGATTGTTTCAACTGAGGCCACGAGAACATCTTCTTGATGCGCTGGTAAGTGGCCAGAGTTCCCGAGTGGCCACCGATACCACTATCACGTAGTGCCTGGAGAATGTGTTGTTGTGCCATTGGATTTCCACCTACCCAGACTTTGCCATGCTTCCGAATCACACCCTGTTCCAGCGAAAAACCATCTGCATTGCTGCCAGTGACACTGAGTTTAGTCTAGAGTTTTAGTCGCTGCATCATCAGTGTAACGAGCTATCAATTTGTCTAGCCACGAAGGAACGACAGAGGAGATAGCCATGAAATCAAAATCTGGTTGGCGGCGAGACAAAGCATCAGCCGCTGCATTTGTGACTCCCTTCTTGTACTGGATAGTGTAACGAAGCCCCATGAGTTTGACGAATGCCTTATGCTGAATTCCCGTGCCCAGTCGTTGCTCAGTGAGGTGGAGCAAACTTTTCTGATCAGTACGGATGACGAATTCTTGGTGTTGCAGGTACGAGCGCCATTTGTACACCGCCATGAGGATGGCCAAGCATTATTTCTCACAGGTGGAAAGTGCATGGTTGCAAGGAATGAGTGCTTTGCTGAGATAGGAAATGGGGTGCCCCTGTTGCATCAGTACTGCTCCAACTCCATATTGGCATGCATCAGTCTCGACAACAAAAGGTGCACTAAAGTCTGGCAAGGACAAGACATGTGCTTGGATAAGAGATTTCTTCAGTGTTTGAAATGCTTCTTCGGTTATTGGTGTCCACTGAAATGTCTCTCCTTTTTTCAATAACTGAGTCAATGGGCGACTGGTCATGCCATACTACTTGATGAATTTGCGATAGTATCCCGTGAGTCCTAGAAATCCACGGAGTGCTTTGAGAGAAGTGGGTCGTGGCCAGGCTTAGACAGCTGAAATCTTCGAACTGTCCGTGGCCACACCAGCAGTACCAATCACATCCCCCATATAGTACAAATTCTGCTTGGCAAAAGTGCACTTGGATCACTTAAGTGTCAACTGATTCGCCCGGAGGATGGTGAGGACTTCATGCAGAAGTTGTTGGTGATGTTGCAAGGAATGACTGTAGATGAGAATGTCATCCATGAACGCAAGGACGCCTTTGCGCAGCAATCGCTCGAAAATATTGTTCATGACTCCTTGAAATGTTGTTGGCGCATTGGTCAGGCCAAAAGGCATAACTAAGAACTCATATAGTCTTTGGTGAGTCTGGAATGTCGTTTTGTACTCATCTCCTTCAGCCACATGCAATTGGTGGTAGCCCGAGGACAAATCTAGCTTGGTAAACCACTTGGCACCCGCCAACTCGTCCAGCAGTTCATCCACCACAGGCATGGGATGTTTGTGCTTCACTGTAATCGAGTTGAGTTGCCGATAGTTGATGCAAAAACGCCAGGTTCCATCCTTCTTACGCACCAAAAGAACTGGCGACACAAACGGGCTAGAACTGTGCCGAATGATCCCTTGTCGTAGCATCTGATGAATCTGACGTTCAATCTCATCCTTTTGGTGCGGCGCATAGCGATAGGGTCGCACATTTACCGGTTGTGCTCCTGCAATCAGAGGGATCTGGTGATCATGACTGCGTCGAGGTGGCAAGGAGTCGCTGGAAGTGAACAAATTAGTGAATTCTTCCAGTAGTGGTTGCAACAACGGTGGCAGTTGATCTGGCGCGATAGCGTCGACACTGGCCAGACTGTCAGGTTGATGTACTGGCTGCACTCTAACACATTCTGTCACAGCACCGCGACGGAGGAGGCCCTACAATTTCTTGGCACTGATGGGACGTCCTGGTGATCCATCATCCTGAATGCCATGCAGGGTGATGCGACGACCTTTGTGATCGAAGCGCATCCTGCGTTGGCGCCAGTGCACCCACATTGGACTATGCATCTCTAGCCGGTCACCGCCCAATATGAGGTCGTAGCAGGTAAGAGGAAGAACTTCCATGTCCTGGGCGAAAGAGTGCCCCTGAGTGTGCCATTCCAACTACAGAACATAATTGTTGCTGCTCATAGTGTCGCCATTTGTGACAACAAATTTGGCCGCGGTGCACGGCTGTGTGCGCACTTGCATTTTCTCCACCAATTCGACATAAACGAAGGATGCACCACTGCCAGAATCCACCAGAATCAGCATAGGATGATCACCCACACGACCACTGAGGCAAATGGTACGCCGTCGAAGAGTGGGCTGGCCTGAATCAATTGCCGGTGTAGCACACATGAGCTCATCCTCAGAACTGGTGTCGCCTGAATTGTCACTAGGGGATTCTTGATCTGGTGGGAGTACATCCAGAAGCTCTTCAAGAACATGGAGCAGAACTTGTGCTGGACATTTGTGCGTCCTGCTCCAGCGGTCACCGCAGGTGAAACACAGTCCCTTCGACTTGCGGAAGGAACGAAGCGCTTACAGTTTCTCATCCCACTTCGGCGCATCATGTTTCTTCGTGTCCTCAGAACGAGCTACTGACTTGGCCTTGTCAATCATGCTCGAATGCTTGTAACTGTAGCGAGAGGACTGCCGATGAGAGTGTTGGCAAATATTGTCATGCTCCGCTTCCTGCAAAAGAGCCAGCATACTCGTAGTATCCATGTTCTCAGGTAAACTTAACAAAACAGCAGAACGAATCTCATCAGCCAACCCTGCTATGTATCGCTCAACAAAGAAAACCGCACGGGTGTTAGGATCATGGAGCAGGATTTGGTGGCGGAGGTTGTTGAACTTATCGGTGTAGGCTGCTACTGTGTCAGTTTGTTTGAGGTGCAGGATTTGGCGCATGAACAAGTTAAACTTATTCTTGCCCTGGTAGGTTTCTACAGCTTTGTATAAATCCTCCAAGTATATGATGTACTGTTTGGATTGCAGAGCTTTAACCACAAGGCAACATTCCCCACAAAATTGAGCATGGAAAACTTGACTTTCATCGTGTCTGAAATACCATAGATCTCGAAATATATCTCACAATTGTCTTTCCAAATGGTAGGATCAGTGCCATTAAATTTTGGAAAATCCATTTTAGGGGTGGAGTGGTAGCGTGAGTGACTAGCAGAACGCTCATAATGCTCTTCCTCCCTGTAACCGCGATTGTAAGCAAGGGGAATCATCATACCAGTAGCCGGGGGTAACCGCTGAGATCCAGGGATCTCATGGGTATGCCCCCGTGGAGTCGAATCCCCGCCGTTCCCTTCAGGCCGTCGCGTGCCAAATCCTATCGGCGATGCTGCTGGGAGCACCCCAGGCGAGGGAGGTTGTGGAGGCGGACGCGACTCGATGGTGCGCAACCGCGCCGCCGTATCCTCAGCGTGGAGTTGAAGGGCGGCCGCAGTCGTGGAGAGAGTCGAGACTGACACATCCATGTTCTTCATCCATGTGGCGAGTCCCGCGAACTGGGTCGCGAGCGCGTCGAGCTTGTCGTTGGTGGCCTGGGTTTTCTCAGTCGCGGTGGCGAGTGCCTTCGACATCTGCCTCTGCACCGCCGTGGGTCTCTTGGGTGCCAGCTCGTCGCCTAATTCTCCGATCGAACCGTTGTTCGGATATGTGGCAGCACATCGAGATCCGCCGCCGTCCTCACGTCGGAATTACCAAACGGAAGAAATCGGTGTGGCGTCTGATACCAGGTGTTATGCCCACACAAGGTTTCCTCTCAATTTCTCTTTTGGTTCGGTACAATACTCGGAATCAAATCCGGATACAGGAAATTGAAAAGGGGAACAGTGTTCTATCTTGTTCACCTGGAGAAGAAGATGGCAGTTCCTTAAGTATCTGCCCTGATGCCTCTTCTCTGCCTTGGTCCTAGGCCGCGTGATCTCTTGGGCCATGTACTTGGTGTCTCCCTCCCGCTGGGTCGTGACACTGCTATATGCAGGCCCGACCCATATGTGATGGGATATTGTCTTTCCAGTTATACTACTTCAACCTCACAATTGATTGGGTGTTGCATTTCAGTGCAAATTTTCACGCCCGTGAAAGTTCTTTTCTGTTTTTTTTTGCGGTTTTTCTTTCTATTTTCATTTTGTTTTGTTTTTATTTTAAAAAAGAATATTTAAATCATGATTTTTAAAGCCGAAGCTTTTTTAAAATCGTGAACATTTGTTAAATCAGAAACAAACATTCCAAACAATGAAAATAAATTCTAAATCATGAACCTTTTTTAAAAAATATGAACAATTTTCCAAACCACAAAGAATGTTTTGAACAAAGAAATTTTAAAAATCATGAACACATTTTTTAAAAGCCTTGAACAATATTTAATTGTCACGATTTTTAAATGTCATGAACAACATTTCTAAACCTTGAACAATTTTTCAAAATTATGAACACATATTGAATGTCATGAACAACTTTTGAAAACCATGAACAATTTTCTGAAATAATTGAACAAATTTTCAAAATTAAGAACAATGCTTATGCAAATAGAAAAAATAAGAACTTAAAAATAACATAGATTAAAAAAAGAAATAATAAGAGTCTGGCAATGGTAATGCAAGAAAAATTGTACGTACTAATAGTCATACATCCAGTTTTGGAGTTTTGTCATTGTAGACTTGATGAGCGTACTGCTAAGCCATATTGATATTGCTGAAAAGGCAAGAGAAATCAGATCCATCCATTAGCAACAAATACACGAAAATTAGCTACCTCGAGTCCCAAGTGAAAGATCCGTGGCAATCAAACACATCCACATTCAGATACAAAAATATATGCAGAGTAATTTAAGTTGCATAGTGGATCTATATTGAACTAAAGTTAGAAAAGGAAATGATCAAATAGGCTCTAGTGGAATCCAAATCCAAAAAAAGCACAGAGCCTTTGGTTACCTATGGGCTTGTACTCAATCACCGTGAAACAGACTCGAGAGTAAGCTTTAAATGTAGGAGTTGTGTGTGCGTGTGTATGGTGCTCGGTCAAACAATTGGCTCTTTGGTCTTGTTGTATGTGTGTTGCAGCCCAACACATGGCATTCACCATTGGTCCACACCATGCTACATCAACCACACCTTCAAAGGTGAACTCATTCCATACCCCACCCTCCTTTTGCTATCATGTGAATGGAATCCTAGTTGAGACACGTGCCAATGCTATGACCAGGACCATGACCATGACACCAAGAGGAGATGACAAGAGGACCCCAGTGATCAAGACCCCCAAGCAAGAGGCCTGGAAGAGAAGACGCAAGAAGCTGCTGAAGCTTGACCGGAGTCTCCGGTCCAGACCGGAGTCTCCGGT
This sequence comes from Avena sativa, assembly GCA_916181665.1. Taxonomy (NCBI): domain Eukaryota; kingdom Viridiplantae; phylum Streptophyta; class Magnoliopsida; order Poales; family Poaceae; genus Avena; species Avena sativa. The sequence goes on from OV702282.1 coordinate 378,457,849, forward strand.
CTACCACACCGGAGTCTCCGGTCCACCTCCGGACCGACCCCCAAACCAGCGCCCAGGACAGTCAGAAGGCCCCTCCGGAGACGACACCGGAGATTGACCGGAGTCTCCGGCCATCACACCGGAGTCTCCGGACCACGTGTATCAGGCCTGCGCGCCTTGGGTTGGGCCTGGCCCATGTAATGCCCAGAACTTCCTAGTTATGCCTATTTTACCCCTAGCTCGTGGCTGGCCTATATATAAGCCCCCACCCCCTCCTTGAAACCCTGGAGTTGATGATGAATGAAGGCTTGTGCCTAACCCTAGATGGGAACCCCTCTCTATAGTTAATCTATGAGTTGTACAAGGCCTTGGAGTTCGGTTGTTCGTCTCCAAGTCGTCAAGACCCTCCTCAAGTGTTTGGTCTCTCCTCATCAAGGATTCTAGTAGTGCTAGGTCTCTCCCTTTGGGATTCTACTTGGTTGCTACTCTCTCCTTTGATTTGGATTCTATCATCCGCTTGCCGATCTCTCCTTTGGTGATTCTACCTAACGGTCTCTCGCCGAGGATTCTATTGGATTGGTTGTTCGAGCCAACGGGAGCAAATCGAATCGGGTTGTGTTTGCGTGTATTTGTATCTTTACCTTGCATTTGTGTTGCGTTCATCGTTTTCATCGGGTTTCCCCTCACTCCCCGCATCAGATCCGTGAATATCGGGCCACCCTAGGGTCAATCCCACAAGGGATCCCATATCAACTGGTATCAGCAGCTTTTGGTTGCCACGAATTTGATTTCGTTCCCCCATATCCACCATAAATTCGAAAATACCAAAAATTTTAGCCCCAATTTGCTTTTGGACCGATCTCTTGATTTGGTGAGTTGATTGTGGTTTTGATCCATTAGAAACTTGTCCTTGGATTTGGTCTGCCTTTGCCCTGCGTTTCCTAGCCCAATTTGGTCGAAATTTTCTGGATTTGAGGGTTAAAGGGCCGAATTTCCGCTCACGAACTCGAGCTGTTCGTCGTGCTGGAACCAGACCGGAGTCTCCGGTCATCACACCGGAGTCTCCGGACCACGGAATCTCCGGCCCCAACACACCGGAATCTCCGGCCCTGAACAAAAATGTGACCCCTTTTCCTTTTTCGACTAATTTCCTTTGTGCATTTGTGTTTCGCCTGAGTGTCTATCAACTAACAAGCTTCCGCAACGCCAACAACACCTCGTGCTCGACATCGACACCGCGGAACTCGAACCACCCCTTCACCAACGATTGCAAGTTCAACATCACCAAAAGGTATAACTTGCACAACCATTGTTAACCCCCTTCTTCCTGTGTGTGTTACCTAACCTATCGAGAGTAGCCCTACTATGTTTGCCGAAGCATTGTGCGCTTGCTCTTGCATAGTCATGATATAGAGGCAATAACAAAATTGACTCCATAGTGTACAAAAAAAAAGCTCCTAAGCAAAAGAAACAAAAAAAAGGATACCAATAGCTAAAGAGAGTCTAAAGCTTCTAAGCAAGAGTGCGAGCAAGAGAAAGGCAAGCGTACAAATCCATTGCTTCTCAATCTTGTGCGAACGGGCTACGGTCTCTCCTAGCGTTGGCATGACACCGAGCATTAGTCTTCGTTAGGTCCAATTTTGTTCTTTGCTCATTTTTCATAGTCGTGCTAGCCACATTAATCTCCACCGTGTGTGTCTAGTCGTAGGTTCTCGTCACCATTTTTGACCTTTTCCTTTGACTTTGTTTTTGTTGGATTTTACCCATTTTTGACAATATCCTTTTCTTTTGATTGTTCCATTTGCTTTCGACCGTTCTAACCTACCACCATAGGCCTTTGTGTGTGTGTGTGTCTTGTGTACTCGCTATTCGCTTTGCTCTCGGCAACAACAATCTTTCCAATCGTTGACTCCGGTGTGACAAGGTAGCAATTACCATTCCACCAATCTCACCATATCTATCAAGTGTGTTTGTGCACCATGTCTAGGGCAAGTGGAGCTAGTGGAGATAGCAATTTCAACAACCAAGATGGCTTTGCCACGCGCCACAACTTATGGGCGCAACGCCAAGAATTCAACAATCAATTTGAGCGACTTGAGCACCGTCTTGATGATACTTTTCGAGAATTTGAGTACCGTGAGCGGCAACGTCAAGAGGAGCACCATGCTCAATTCCAAGCTCTTCACCAAGCTATTGCCAACCTTGGCAACCGACACGGTCATCGCTCAAGCTCGTCAAGTTCCTCCCGCACGCGCTCCTCAAGTAGACATGGCGAGTCTTCAAGGTCACACTCCCGCCGCGGAGAACCCCACCACCATAATGGGAACCCACAAGCTCGTCATCGTCGCCCTCAAGCGGTGGACCCAAATGCTCCCCAACCTCAACAACAACGACAAGAGCATGGTCCACCACCACACCAAGCAATCATCGACATGCACCAACCTCAAGAACGCCAAGATGAAGCTAACCATAATGATCGGCGTCGTCATCCTCCTCATGACCACCACGAGCAACGTCAACAAAATCAAGAACCCGTATGGGACACAAGTGATGATGATGAGGATGCACGCCAAGCTCGACGCAATAACCGACATGCACAACACCACCACCGACACCGTCAAGCTATGAACGTCAATGATGCCGACCAACGGCGAAGAAGAGACTTCGAGCATCATCAAGCTCACCCTCCACAACAACCTCAAGGCAATCAAGATCCTCCTCCGCCTCCACGCCCTCCAAGTGACGAAAGTATGCACCAAGAACGTCGCAACAACCACCATGAGCGTGATGATGGCAAGTTTGGGAAGCTCAAGTTCGTTATGCCCAAGTTCAAAGGAGAAGAAAATGCCGATGCATACCTTGAATGGGAGCTCAAAGTCGACAAGATCTTCCGAGTCCACAACTTTTCCAAAGAGAAGAAAGTGGCAATGGCATCCCTTGAGTTTGAGGACTACGCCAATGTTTGGTGGGAAGACTACCAAAGCAATCGTGAGAAGCAAGAAGAGCCACCGGTCACCACTTGGACCGAGATGAAGAATGTGATGTATGCAAGATTTGTCCCCGAGCACTATCGCCAAGACCTCTTCGACAAGCTACAAAACTTGAAGCAAGGCACAAAGACAATTGAAGAGTTCTATAAGGAGATGGAGATGACTATGATGAGAGCCAATGTGAAGGAACTCGAGGAACAAACAATAGCACGGTTCCTCAACGGTTTGAGCCGCCCAATACGCAAGATAGTCGATTTCCAACCTTACAAGACTCTCGTGAAACTTCTTCACCAAGCAACCAAGGCCGAGCGCCACTTGCAAAAGGAACATGCTTATGAGAAGCAAAGAGCGTACTACGCTTCACTCAACTCGAGTAGCCCCTCCAAGCCAACAAACCAAACAACAAGCTCCTCCAAGCAATCCAAGACACCTATGGCATCCACCTCCAACACAACAACGGAAAGCCAAGTAGTTTGCTACAAGTGTGGAGGAAAGGGCCACAAGTCTTATGAGTGCATCAACACAAGAGTCATGCTAACGGATGAGAACGGCGCAACATACTCCGTGAGCGAAGATGAATTTGAAGCTATGACCCAAGCCGCTATCACAAAGGATGCCGCAATGCAAGATGAGGACACACTTCTTTGTGAACATGATCCAAGCCCCTCACTTGTCATCGCCCAAGTTTTGACGACCAACTCCATCCCTAGAGAGGATCAACGCCTCAACATCTTCCAAACCCGAGCCGGAATTGATGGCAAGTCCATAAAAGTTATCATTGATGGAGGAAGTTGTCACAACCTTGCGAGCATCGGCCTTTGTGAGAAACTCAAGTTACCATACATGGATCACCCTCAACCCTATCATGTCAAATGGCTTGATGACAATGGCACCATTCAAATCAAACACAAGGTCAACGTCTCCTTCAAGATTGGTCCATATCAAGACACCGTCGAGTGTGATGTCGTGCCTATGACCGTGTGTCACATGCTCCTTGGAAGACCATGGCAATACGACAAGGGTGCCCTACACGATGGTACCTCCAACCAATACTCCTTTAAGTGGAATGACAAGACATTGGTGCTACAACCTATGACGCCAAGCCAAATTATCACTTCCAACATGACGTCGCTGCCCAAGATAAAGCAAGCTAAGGACCCTTGTGAGATGAGTGGTGAGAGAGTGATTCACCAACACGTGAGTGAGAGCTACAAGCCCCACATGAGTGGAAAAATCATGAGTGCCACGTCGCAAGCCACCACACGTGAGAAGAGTGATTTGAGCGTACCCAATACTAACAATCCTTCAAAAAACTCTTTCTCCTTGTTGTCGGTTTTGCAGGATACACAACCTCACCTACCACCTACAAGGAACACGCTACAAGATCTCCAACCACACCTTGATGACAAGCTCAACTTCAAGATCTTCGACCAATTTGAACAAGGCTACGACACCGGAGATCCCACAACATACAAGTTCAAGACCTTGCGCACACCTTCCTCCCTATATGATGATGGAACTTCGTCGAGGACGACTCGTTTTGAAGCGGGGGGAGATGTTGCAGCCCAACACATGGCATTCACCATTGGTCCACACCATGCTACATCAACCACACCCTCAAAGGTGAACTCATTCCATACCCCACCCTCCTTTGGCTATCATGTGAATGGAATCCTACTTGAGACACGTGCCAATGCTATGACCAGGACCATGACCATGACACCAAGAGGAGATGACAAGAGGACCCCAGTGATCAAGACCCCCAAGCAAGAGGCCTGGAAGAGAAGACGCAAGAAGCTGCTGAAGCTTGACCGGAGTCTCCGGTCCAGACCGGAGTCTCCGGTCTACCACACCGGAGTCTCCGGTCCACCTCCGGACCGACCCCCAAACCAGCGCCCAGGACAGTCAGAAGGCCCCTCCGGAGACGACACCGGAGATTGACCGGAGTCTCCGGCCATCACACCGGAGTCTCCGGACCACGTGTATCAGGCCTGCGCGCCTCGGGTTGGGCCTGGCCCATGTAACGCCCAGAACTTCCTAGTTATGCCTATTTTACCCCTAGCTCGTGGCTGGCCTATATATAAGCCCCCACCCCCTCCTTGAAACCCTGGAGTTGATGATGAATGAAGGCTTGTGCCTAACCCTAGATGGGAACCCCTCTCTATAGTTAATCTATGAGTTGTACAAGGCCTTGGAGTTCGGTTGTTCGTCTCCAAGTCGTCAAGACCCTCCTCAAGTGTTTGGTCTCTCCTCATCAAGTATTCTAGTAGTGCTAGGTCTCTCCCTTTGGGATTCTACTTGGTTGCTACTCTCTCCTTTGATTTGGATTCTATCATCCGCTTGCCGATCTCTCCTTTGGTGATTCTACCTAACGGTCTCTCGCCGAGGATTCTATTGGATTGGTTGTTCGAGCCAACGGGAGCAAATCGAATCGGGTTGTGTTTGCGTGTGTTTGTATCTTTACCTTGCATTTGTGTTGCGTTCATCGTGTTCATCGGGTTTCCCCTCACTCCCCGCATCAGATCCGTGAAGATCGGGCCACCCTAGGGTCAATCCCACAAGGGATCCCATATCAATGTGAGTTTCTATCTTTTATGAAGATGAGGCACGTTTTTTACGTGCTCTTGAAAAAAAAGGACTTCTGTGAAGCATAGCATATTCATACATTTTTTTCTCCTCGGATCGCACCCGGGAGAGAACAACAAGGTAAACCCCTCTTTCTCTCGTTTAATCACCTATAGTACTATTTTCACCAATATTCTAGAAAATATGAAGTAGATCGAGGGTGACAGTGTGAGCCACCTGCCGGGGTGAGAATGGGCATATGTTGATGATTTGAGGTACCTCCCGACGCTAGCGCTACATCACAACTCATGCCAGTGGCCATGGAGATGCCTGGACGACGGACAAATCAACGATAATGTCATGAAAACTATTACGGAAAACTCCATGAGCAGGCGCGTGGATCAGGGAGGCGCCGACACCCAGGGCGTGCTGTTCGCAGAAGGACAGACGGATACTTCAGAAAAAACATCATAGAGAGAAGATGGGATACAGTCATAGGTCAATAGGTGTAGGCGGGTGGTGTCCTGGAGAAGGAAAGCAAAGGGTGAGAGAAGGGACAGAGGAACATTGCAGGCAATGAACGCTTGATGAAGGAGGCAAGGAGACAATGGTGCTTATAATGAGGATTTAGTTGCAATTAGTGAAACTACTAGGAAACATGTCCCTGCGTTGCAACGGGAGAGAAAAACAAAATTTGAATGAAAAAATTTGATGCTTGTGTTGCAATGGAGTATTTTTTTTTGCCCTATCTGAAAATACTACCAGCTTTTTTTCTCTATCTAAAAATATTATTGCAAGCAGGTTATGCTTCATCGAGATTTTGATTTCATACCATTGCTTAGCTTTATATTTCCTTCAATCTTGGTCCACCTGCTACTTCATAAAGTTTAACTGACCTTAAACGGTTGATAAAACTATATTAACTTGAACAGTCATAAAATTCATCCATTACGCCACTCTATTTCACGTGTAGAGCAAATGATGTAGGCTATAGATAAAGCGAAGTCAAACGGAGACATCAGTACAGAGAGAAAGAATGAGTTTCACATTAAAAAAAACCTGGAGGAAATGATTATAAGTTTATAATAACCAGTGTAAAAAAAGGACAACAGTAAATATCATCACTGGGTGGAGGAGTGGACGTACAATCTCAAAACCTGGTTTATGTCCCTCATGTAAACGAATCCTTAATACATTGTTGGGCCTCCCCTAGAGTTTTGTTTCAAAACAAAAAAAATACATCACCTCAGATCCATAGTTCAAAGCCTTCATGTGCTTTGCAAGGTGGAAAGTAGGAAGAAAGGTAGATAGATAATGCCATGGTGAACTATCTTCGATAATAATTAAGTCATAGCAAAAGAATAGTTCACATCACAGCCTTGCAAAGGGTTCTATAAAATTTCAGGACTTGTGCAAGACGTACAATCAGAATCAAGGATTCCAGATCAATAATTATCAAATCAACAAATAACTAAGAGGTGATGCTTTTCCTCTATAATTTATACCGGAAGGGATGATATCCCTAGGGAAATTCTTTACAAGAAGCTAGACTGGAGGAAGGTCCTATTATACCAGTTAAAGCTACAGCATCATCGGTCCTTCTTCACCCTTCAGTTTATGTTCCCCTGCTGCTCCTTTGTTTTGTTGGCCTCCAGTGTCTTGCCTGCTGCATCGATCAAAAGAGATGAGAAAGAAAAGCTCGCAGTTCAGAACCAAAAGCGTAATTAGCACATAGATTAAACCACACTCTGTACATGGATTAAATTCACAGATGCTGAAACAGTGTCGAATTTGTGTTCCTCGAATCACAATTTCTAGTCGCAGACATCGCCACAAACAGTCGAGGTGCAGAAATCCCTAGCGTAGAATTCACAGCTAATTCTGTTTTTTTTCTAATCGTGAGCACATGGAATTCTCAATTGTTGGACAAATAGCTTCAAATAATGAAACCTCAAATTCTCAATCGTTGGACAAATAGCACATAGAATCACATGTGGGAGCAGCAGAGGGCGTGGTGCTTACTTTTTTGCATTCCTTCGATGCGAGCACATCAGGATGTAGCTCGAGTTTTGCCATCTGTGGCACTGGGTCATCCAAGAGCAACGCCTGCTCCTGCTCATCAGTCTCCAAGCTGCCTCGAACCCGTATCCGCACGCTCCTGCTCCAGAGGCAATTTCAAGGCGGTAGCAGAGGAGACCCCAATTGAGCGCCAAGAACAAAAAAGTGCATAGTTTTCTTCGATTTTTTTCATTGCACCAACTCGACACCACTGCTGTATTGCATCATGAACTGCCGTGCACTTCATCGCCCAACCAAGATAGTCCCTTTTAGATCCAATTGCTAGAAATCATCCGAGAGTTTGGCGACTACAATCTGATGAGAGGAACAAAAGGAGAAAATACGTTAAAATAGAATTAGTGATGAGGCTGCATATAAACAGAGGACGACATTGGCTGAACACAAATATTGGATTCAGGTGTATTCGTTCTTCCAACAACTGAAGCAAAATCGGGTAAGAAAGGTACACAAATCACAATTTAACTGACAGAGCAGAGTGCGACTCAAGTTTAATATCCAGTTCATAGTCAGCACATGACCACACCCGCGCATCAGAATCGCGCGTGCCGCCACTGTCTCGGGCTCCTCACTCGGCCGTGTCTCAGTTCATTGTGCCGCCGCCTCAGGTCTGTGCCCGCACCTTAGCTCCGCCCGCCACCATGCATTAGCTCCGCACGCCGGCCCTCAGCGCCAGCGCCACAATCCACATCACAGTCAAGAGGCTGTGTCTCATTTAAAGTAGCGACGCCATCTTCACTAAAAGCAGAAGCCTTGCCAGTAACTCCTTGATCTACAGCATCTTCCTTAGCAATAGAAACTTCCCCTGTAATTTCCATATCAGTAGATTCAATTAGCTGTTCTTGGGTGACAGCAATGATAAAAACTATTACGATCCAGGGCTCAAGCGCAACAGGACAACAATGCACTGTTGCATCTAGAATGCCTAGAAACACAACTGGAATATCACAGTAACAACATATTGCAATAAAAGGAGAGCAATCGGCCATTCAGATAGAATTTGATGCCACTCTGCACGAATGCAGTAATGCAGAATAAACAACAGGTATCATATACAGTTCAGCAACTGAAATTAATCTGATGATGTGGCTTAAGGAGATTGACTTGAGGAGATGAGAGGAAGATGAAGCTCAACCAACAGCAGGAATAAAGGGTAGCAGATCGCCCATAATTTCAAGCGTCGCTTGAAAAATTGAAACTGATATAGCGCTGTTAAAATTAAATTGTGGAAAACACATGATGGCGTGACAGATTTGCTCAGGTAGAAGGCTCGGATTGCTCATGAATGCTTGATGAGGTGGACGACACCTTGCATGTTGAGCTAAATATCTTTAGTGGGTTGCTCCTAGGTGTCAATTGGGATCCCGTCAAGGTTCCACTTCTAGTTCATTTGCCAAATTCTAGTTCAAATTTTTGCTCAAAATTTAAACTAGAATTTGGCAAATGAACTAGAAGTGGGACTTTGGTGGGATCCCACTTGACACCTTAGTTGCTCCTATTTAGTTATTATTATTATAGATTTCTACATTTTTGACCATTTATATTTATTATAAAATCTTAAAAAATACCAAGTTTAGACTTTACTTATCAAGTTAACCAATAAAACGGAAAAAATATTTTTCAAACATGAACAATTTTTAGACTCCGGCGAACAGTTTTTGAACCACGTGACTATTTTTTAACTCTGTAAACATTTTTTTTTCAAATCTAGTGAAATTTTTTGTTGCTATGAACCATTTTTTGAACCCTGTGAACAATTTCTGAACCTAATGGACATCTTTTACAATGAACAATTCTTTTAAAAACATGATCATTTAAAAAAACATGAACATTTTTCTTACACATGGACACTTTCTAGAAAAGCAGAAAATGGAAAAGAAACAAAAAATAAAGGTGATAAAAAAGAAACAAAAAAGAATAGAAAAAAAAGAAAGAAAAACACCATGTCAATGCGTTTGGATGCGAGTTCAGGGCCAAAGGAATAGAGTAGTGCCATGCCAAGAAGTTAGCGCCTGTCCTGAACAACCAATATATGAGGGAATAAAAAGTCCTTGTGATTTGGAGATTGTACTAACAGGTTATGTTCTGGGCACTATTAAGTCTTTGGGTTCCGACGTGTTAAGTTGACACCTTCAACAATGAAACTGTGAGAGCAACAAGTTCCCAAATTGAACCAAAAAGGTACAGTTTATATATGACAGCAACTAGATATGATGGGAAACTGTTAAATCACAAACTTTGGACATTGTATCCTTGTACGTCAGAGAACTTACCTCCGAATGGCCTTAAGGACAAATGTTTGATAGGAGTATGTTCTCATAGTTACAAAAGATGTTTCAGTAAGCAGTAAGCTTTGCACATCAGGATTACTGACTTGTGGAAGGCATTAACAACAAGATGGCTGAAATATTCTCCTAGTTCACAATGATCTTACATTAATGATAAGATGAGAAAAGGAAAAATGAAAATAACCTGCAGTCAATAATATCTGGACAAAGAGCAGACCTCATTAGGTATTAGAGGAACTGAGAAACCACTTCCACTGCTCAGATAGATAGACAAGTGCCACTGCCCAAATAAATAAGTGATAAATGATGACCACCTACCTGAACAACACAGAAAGTAACCATCTGCTACCAAAAATACTAAGTTTGACATGAACAAGTGGACAGCACCAAGCACTGCTCGGCCCATGAGGTGTGGCGTCAACAGGTCCACACACCAAGCCTCGAACCTAGTGTGGCTCACTCCCTCTATAAGATATGCACAAAGAGTAACATTAACTAAGTTGTTCAGGTAATAATCCATATGTGATTTTAATACTAACATTTCACAAAACCATTTGTATTTTAACATAACCTCAGAAAATCAGTTATTTGACATCATACTTAATTTCATAGTTTGAATCTTGGACGAAGAGTATCATTTCAAAACCTACCGAAGGTCAAATTCGTCACAAAAACAAAGCCTTTCCTCAAACGAGTAGATAGATAAATGCTACAGTGCACTCTGTACATATTCCCACAGTTAAAGAAGGTCCAGTCCTACCATCTTTGTAGGAAGCAAGAATCTAAATGTGAGAAAAAAGGTAGTTCACCTACTATCCTAATCCATATGGCTCATGATTGTTTGGTTTACAACTCAGTGGCTCGTTATCTGATCAAATATGAAGAACAGTTCATACAAGGAAAGAAACATAGCTCACTACAGCAAATAAAGATAGTACTTGACAGTGCAATGGATTCATTCTGGGATGTAGCTACAACTAATCCACCTCTAGCTTAGCAAGCTAGTAACACATGAAACTGATCATTGATCAATGGCCTTTAACTTCATAACATTTGCATTGCCCATTCTTCAAAGAGAAAATAGTAAATCAACAACAAGAATGGACAAATTGAGAAGATAAACATGGAATCACAGAGCACACGGTTGAATTATCGAAGGCCGAAAATGAAATTAATAATAAAGTACACAACCCTTGAAGAATTTTTATGAGTACAAAATACTAGAGTCATATAATTAATTTTGATGCAATGAGAAAATCAGCACTGGCTAGATATGTAGATAAGAATAAAGACATCCTGTTGATCTCTTCTCGAATGGATAGAAAGACTTTAGGTACTACATCACAGGGCAAGATAAAGCAATGTCTTATTTAACCAGTGTAAGCACTATATTAACTTGCACTTGTTTCTATCAAAACAAGATGAGAAAATGGGTAAAACAGGTCATGATGTGATTTGGCTTACATCAGTGTGACAGATCAAAGCCTGGCCAATGAAGGAACATCCTCGTCAAATATTATTATTTTTCAGTCTCAGTCTTGCACTTCAAGCACCTTTTCTTCTGATATTGATTCTTCCCCATCAGTTTAAGCTATTGATTTATTGTCTTCCGCAGTATGTGGCATCCTCAAACCCGTTCGGGGGTAGTAGTACTTCTTGTGCCCGAGCTCGACAAGCTTAGTAGCCTCTTCCACCCTCGATGCCTCTACCAATGCATCCACTACATCCTGCAGCAGATCAACCGCTGTTCTACAGATCCCTTTGCCACTTAGCATATTATGGCAGTATATCAGCGCACAATCTAGCTCTCCAGCCTGAAGAAGCCTCGGCACGAGAGTTTCATATGTCCCCTTATTTGGGGTATACTCATTTTTTATCAAATGATCATACAGCTTCTTGGCATCCTGTAACCTCCCTGCTTTGCAATATCCTCGAATCAGCTCATTGTAGGACACAGTATCAGGCTTTGGCCCATCCTTCTCCAACTTCTCAACCACAGCAACTGCATCCTCAATCCTCCCTTCTGCGGCCAAACCCCGCAGCTTCGCATTGTAGCACACTGTGTTTGGCTCCAGATTCCTCTCCTTCATCATATCCCATACTTTCTCGGCGTCATCCGTGCGGCCATTGTTGTAATACCCATTCAAAAGCGTGTTGAAAGTAACAACGTCAGGCGAAACACCATGCTTCTCCATGAGTAAGACAGCTTCAAGAGCAGCTGAGAGGTCGGGCTTCTGGCACAGTGAGTGGATGAGTATGTTGTAAGAGTATACGCTGGGGACAACCGAGGGGTGGGAGGCTGGGATCTCCTGGAATGCAACGACGAGGCCGTCAAAATCTCGGGCTCCGGTGTACGCGGCAAGGACAGCATTGAACGTCATGGTGGACTTATGCTTTGCGGGAAGTTCATGGAAGACTGCGGCAGCGTGCGATGGCATGGAGGCACGGCCGTAGAGGCGGATGAGGCGCGTGGCGAATCCCTCGGTGGAGGTCTCGAGGAAAGGCTTCTGCGCTTCGATGATGGCCTCGATACAGTCTTGGCGGTCGAAGGAGGCGAGGCGGCTGACGGCTACCTCGTACACGCGGTGCCGGTCGCGGAAGCGCGACACGGTCGACGCTTCCACGAACTCGGAGACCAGCTTGTCAGGGTCGCACTGCCGGAGGAGGCCCTTGAGGATCGCCTCAAGGGGCTTCGAGTTCTTGTGGTCCGCGCCGGACACAGGAGCATCGGCGGCCGGCTGTGCGCCGAGGGGTTTCGCGGGCTTCTTGTCGGCGATGGAGTCAGCGTCGGCGGCGGGCGGTTTCGGGGTCGGCGAGGGCTTGATCTTTGTTTTGTGCTTGGGTGGTGGTCTTACGGTCGGCGTGGAGGAGGCAAAGATGCGAGAGAGGCTGTTCGCCCGGGTCGAGGCGGCGGCGGCGGCGGCGGCCGCCGCCGCGGTGTGGGAGGCCATGGAGGGAACGGCGGATGGGGTTTGGGTCGAGAGGAGAATGGGAGGAGGGTTTGCCCGACGCACCTCACTGCTTCGGGTGTGTTTGGTTCAGCTATAGATTCCTAAAAATCAGCCGTGAGAAATCTGCTGCGAAAAATTTGCTGTGAACTGACAGCTGTAAGAAAGCTAGAAGTTGTTTGGTTGGAACAACTGTGAACTGTGGATTCGATACGAGCATCTCTAGCAGTACCTGTAAATAGCAAATCGCAAACGTCTGAGTTCGGGGCGCTGAATCCGCGATTGCCCGCTTCACGGGCGGCGGCGCCGAGCAGTCCCCGTAAAAGTCCATGAAATCGCGCAGGACCACCGAGACGCCATCGCTCTCATCGGAGCTGTCGCTCTCTCCTGGCTTGAGCTCGACGGAGACGGGGGTGTGGCCGTGACGAGTCCGCCTCCGAGGCGGTTCCCCTGTACCTCGCGGGGGCGTAAGGAAGGAGCAACGCCAGCATGTGTGCCGAATTCACCCACCGGAGCGCGGCGCGCTTCTTGGCGCCGACGGAGCGGCTGCGGGCGATCTCCTCCTCGGTTTTGAGGAGCTGGCCGCGCGAGCCGATGCGACGCTTCCTAGACGAGGCGTCGGGACGCATGGCGGCGAGGCGGAGCATTTGGTGGCGGTGGTGAGCTGGATTTAACGGCTGGAGAGTTGCCGGCGCCGACTGAGAGGGATAGGGTTTCGCTCGGGTCGCCGAAAAAGTTTAGTTTTGGCCCCTTTTACGGGCACTGCTAGAGATTGTCTAAAAAATGTCTGTAATTGCACCAAGACCCTGAGATATTATTTATGAGCTAATCATCATAGGTCAACGATTTGCACACAGATAGACATACACATAACCATTTTGTGAAGAATTTTTAATTATTTTTGTTAAAAGTGAGGTCATAAGATTTTGGGAACGAGATGTGAATGGAGAGGAATGGAGACCAATAAATCCAGGAAACGAGTTTGATCTCCGGCGGCGTCCGACGGCGTTCTTGGAGGCAACAGCTCCACAAACCGAGCTATGGAGGCAGCAACGGGCAAGAGGTTGATGTTTGCATTGGTGTCAGGTTGACCATCTGGCTGAGTCGGCAGGGGAATAGGAGCGGCTGGGTGGGGGAGATTGATTTCCGGCCGGAGCGCCTCCGTAGGCAGCGGGAATAGACCATCAAGGGAACCTATAGCCTGAGCTGTTCGCTTCGTCTGCGAGTCATGAGGAAAAAGAAAGACATACGAGAGGAGAGAAGATGGATCGGAGGAGAGAAAAAAGAGAAACCAACCTGTCACTTTCACTTCCCAATGGCATGGTGGGTAATTTCCCTTTTCTTTGCCCAACCCAACGCAGTGAAATCAGGGGTCAACCCAGATTTTGGTTTGCACTAGGAGAAATCTTGTGCGTTACAGGAATCACGGTCCGACTTTTTGCCTTTGGTTGGGATTCTAGATTTTTAAACGTGAATCTGGTCTTGGAAGTTAAACCAAACACACCCTTAATCTGGCCGTGGAAAATATTAGCCCGGCCCAACAAAACACAACCCAACCAATAAAAACGCGTCCGGCGCACAGCCCGGTCCACTTGCCTGGCCAGCCGGTATTTTTTCTTTTTTACAAATCTGATCCTTTCGAAAAAACAAATGCTCCATGTGACCCAGCGAAACTATTTTCAAATATGTTCCCCAGAGCTAACACGGTTGAAGCTGAAGTTGTGCATATCACTAGTAAATTTAACACGAGATTCTCTAATTTTGGCGTCGACCTGCGCCAGCTAGCTTGGCGCCGTCCTTGCTTGGCTCCGAAATAGTGCTTTGGCTTTATTTTGTTGGCACCAAACTAGGGGCTTAAGTTTCAAAATAGTTTCGCCGGAGGAGTTAGATACACATTAGTTTTGTCAAAGGTAAGATTTGGCAAGAAGTTCAGCACCCGGCGAGGGACGAGTCTCGAAATAGGATTTTCTCCGACCGGAGATTCTAGCGCCCCGAGGTCTATTCATTGCTTGTCGCGGCACAGGAACTGCTATATGCGACGTTCAGCGGCAAATCGGCGCATCACCGCGTACCCAACCCCATCAAATAATGAACCTAGCCCTTATGTGATGGGATATTCTTTTTCCTGTTATACTACTTCAACTTTACTTTTGATTGCGTGATGCATCTCGGCTTTGCGCAAATTTTCACGCATGCGAAACTTTTTACTGTTTTTTTTTTGCATTTTTCATTTTATTTTTATTTTGTTTTGTTTATTTAAAAATAGAATATTTAAATCATGATTTTTAAATCCAAACCTTTCTATAAATCGTGATTTTTTTAATATCATGAACATTTGTCAAATCAGGAACAAATATTCCAAACAATGAACATAAATTCTAAATCAGGAACATTTTAAAAAATTATGAGCAAAATTTCCAAACCATAAAGAATTTTTTGAACAATGACTAAGAAATTTTTAAAATCATAAACTATTTAAAAAACTTGAAAAAAAATTCAATGTCATGAATTTTTTTTCAAAAAATCATGAGCAAATTTTGAATGTCATGAACACCATTTCTAAACCTTGAACAATTTTTCAAAATCATGAACAAATATTGAATGTCATGAACAATTTTCTGAAAATAATTGAACAAAATTTCAAAATTAAGAACAATGCTTATGCAAAATAGAAAAAAAAAGAACTTAAAAAGAACATAAATTGAAAGAAAAAGGAAAAGAAATAATAAGAGTCTGGCAATGGCAATGCAAGAAAAATTGTACTAATAGTCATACATCCAGTTTTGGAGTTTTGTCATTGTAGACTTGATGAGCGTACTGCTAAGCCATACACTGCTAGGAATCGGTTGGCGATATGAGCTTCCCGTCGGACCACTGTTCATCCGTTGGATCAGTAGCTGTCGAACCGTACGATCTTAAACAGAGTCCCGCGTCTAATTCGAGGAATTTGTGGAGAATTGATTGCTTCGCTTAATTGTTCTGATTGCATGCTTCCTCATGTAGTGTTTCTGTAACGCACGTCCACTGATTTTGTTCTCTTCTTTATTCTTGTATTCATCCGCGTAGGTGCTTTCGGTAGCCTCTATGAGTTGCTGTTTTTTAGGAAAAAATTACAGATATTAAGGAAGCAGTTTTTTAGGCAACTTTCTAATCTTGTTTCCAGTGTTTGTCCAATTTGCTTCCATGTTTATAAAATGGTTCCAAAGTACGATTCATTGAAATATGGAAAAATCACGACGTGCCGGCACAGGAGAACCTATAGATATGTGAATCGGTTGTAAAATTTGGAAGCATGGAAACATAGAAGCATCAATATTTTGCTTCCAACGTAATTGATGTTTGCTTCTAGCGCAACAAATTTATGCTTCTATTGCTTCAGTTAGCAGATTTTTTTTGCCCTGATGAATCACATTTTCCCCCAATGTTACTCCCCTTTGCTTCCTATGACATTGGAGTAATTCTATCTATCCACACCAAAATTATGTTTCCTTAATCTGAAGAATCAGCTTTCATGTAAAATAAATTTCCTTAAATTTAGCACAAATATTCATATAGCTTGCTTCTTTATGGAGTATATTTTGTCTCCAGTGTTACCATACTTTGCTTCCTACACATCTAGAGTTTGTTTCTATAAACAATTATTTAATAGGCAATAGCGACATATATTACATTGTTCATGCTACTTGCTTCCTACATAGGGGAATAGAGTTTCCCAAACATAATTGTACACTGCATACACAAGCCAGAGCTCGGCGTGGTATGATCCGCCGGCTAGGCCACACGAAGCCCATATCTTGATGGTTGCTTGCATTGTCATGGACATCACCAATAACAATGTCGTCGTTTGTGTTGACGGCTACAACTTTTTCAGGACCGGGATCATTAGCACAACAGACGGTGACTCGTACCGGTCCATTGATTCCACCTTCAAACTTGATGTCTATGTCGAAGATTGTCTATTATACAATAGAAAATTATAAGAAAAACTCACACACATTGGACCATGTTCAGCATTGTATGAATGAAAACTTATGATTAGTAGAAGCATTGTGAGAAGCAAATATGTACATGGCACTGAGCATGTAATATGCAAGCGGGAAGCAACTTACACACCGAGCTTTCATATAACAAAAGTTAATTCCAAATTGTATTGAAGTTTGCTTCCGCTACAAATGATATTATTCAGTGCGGCCAAGAGAGCATATGGACATGAAAAAGGGAGGATGGGAAACTAGATTCACACTACGAAATTGGAAAAATGAGCAGGTGATGCAATATATGACCATACATTGAACACATGATTCGGATGGAAAATTTGATTCACAATACCAGATAGTAAATGACTACAATGATTTAATGTCAGAAAATTCAGAAATATTCATGGCGACCTAGGTCTAGCTACTACCTTCTACCTGGATAGCGTGGCCCTGTTGAAGGTACCGAGCCGGTGACCATGAGGGGGTGGAAGCGGCCTCTGGCCCTTGCTTCGACTGGATTGAGCCGTGCACCACTACTGTGTCGGCCACCGGTCAATGATGCGGACAGAGCGTCATTTGTGCCGCCGGCGTAGTGAGAGAAACCTGTCGCCACTGCCATTGCTCTACCTGGATTAAGAAGCGCGGTGGGAGAATGGGGGCGATAGGAGAGGATAAGAGGTCGACGGGGAGCAGTGCGACGCGGGGGGAGTGTCGCTTGGGGGCAGGGATCATTTTAGAGGCGTTGATCACGGAGACGTTACCATGGGAAGTTAAAGCGAATAAATAGGCTCAGGAGTCGTGCGATTGGAAACTTGATGGACGTCCCGCGAGTGGTACGACGAATTGGCTTTCATCGGCCTCCGTTACATAGTGTTTACCTATTGATATTGCTGAAAAGGCGGGTGGTGTCCTGGAGAAGGAAAGCAAGGGTGAGAGAAGGGACAGAGGAACATTGCAGGCAATGAACGCTTGATAAAAGGGGCAAGGAGACAATGGTGTCGTATAATGAAGATTTTATTGCAATTACTAAACTAGGAAATATGCTCTTGCGTTTCAACGGGAGAGAAAAATAAAATTTGAATGAAAAAATTCGATGCTTATGTTGCAAGGGAGTATATTTTTTGCCCTATATAAAAATACTATTAGCTCTTTTCTCCATCTATTTTTTTTTCACGAAAACCCAAAAAAAAATTACGCTTCGATTCATTGATAGAAAAATAGAGTCATGTACAACATATACACATGCTCAAGCAAGCCAACACCCCATACAACTCAATCCCTAGGCCTACTAGGATGCCGGCAACAAGGCACGAATGCCAGACGCGCCAGCAGTAGCCCAATCGCGAGCCTCAGATCAAATCGTACCGAGAAGAGTACCCATGTTTGGTGACGCGTTGTTAAAGACGACAGCGTTGTGCTGCTTCCAAATCCACCAGACCGTCAACATGATCAGCGATGATATCCCCTTGAGCATAGCGCGAGGTGTGGAAGACGAAGCCTGCAGCCACCAGTCCACGAAGTCCCCTACTCCATCCGGTGGTGTGACCGTGGATCGGATCGGATCTAAAAATATTATTGCAAACAGGTTATGCTTCATCAAGATTTTGATTTCATACCATTGAAAGTATCTTAGCTTTATATTTCCTTCAATCTTGATTCACATGCTACTTCATGAAGTTTAATTGACCTTAAACAGTTGATAAACTATATTAACTTGAACAGTCATAAAATTCATCCATTACGCCACTCTATTTCATGTATAGAGCAAATGTTGTAGGCTATAGATAAAACGAAGTCAAATGGAGACATCAGTACAGAGAGAAAGAATGAGTTTCACATTAAAAAAAAACTGGAGGAAATGATTATAAGTTTATAATAACCAGTGTAAAAAGGACAACAGTAAATATCATCACTGGGTGGAGGAGTGGATGTACAATCTCAAAACCTGGTTCATGTCCCTCATGTAAACAAATTCTCATTGTTGGGTCTCCCTTAGGCCTTGTTTGGTACTAGTGTCTTAGTAGGGATTAGAGGGGATAATCCCCAAGGGGGTTGGGTGAAACCTCCACCTACACCCAAACCTCTCTAATCCCCACAAAATCCCAATCCACTAGGTAGGAGTAGTGTATTGGATTTGAAGAAAAATAGACTAGAACTTGGGGATTAGTGGGGATTAGGGGGGATTGAATCAGTCAAATACTCTAGAACCAAACATACTATTTGAAGTAAGTGGGAATTTATGGTTTAGTGGGGATTATCCCCTCTAATCCCCACAAATACTCTAGTACCAAACAAGGCCTTAGAGTTTTGTTTCAAAACATAAAATATATACATCACCTCATATCCATAGTTCAAAGCTTTCATGTGCTTTGCAAGGTGGAAAGTAAGAAGAAAGGTAGATAGATAATGCCATGGTGAACTATCTTCGATAATAATTAAGTCATAGCAAAAGAATAATTCACATCACAGCCTTGAAAAGGGTTCTATAAAATTTTCATTACAATCAGAATCAAGGATTCCAGATCAATAATTATCAAAAAGAACATCAACAAATAACTAACAGGTGGTGCAAGGTATTCATCTATAATTTGTACCGGAAGGGTTAATATCCCTAGGAAAATTCTTTACAAGAAGCTAGACTGGAGGAAGGTCCTATTATACCAGTTAAAGCTACAGCATCATCGGTCCATCTTCACCCTTCAGTTTATGTTCCCCTGCTGCTCCTTTGTTTTGTTGGCCTCCAGTGTCTTGCCTGCTGCATCGATCAAAAGAGATGAGAAAGAAAAGCTCGCAGTTCAGAACCACAAGCGTAATTACCACATAGATTAAACCAGTCTGTACATGGATTAAATTCACAGATGATGAAACAGTGTTGAATTTGTGTTCCTCGAATCACAATTTCTACTCGCAGACATCGCCACAAACAGCCGAGGTGCCGGAATCCCTATCGTCTAATTCACAGCTTATTCTGTTTTTTTTTCTAATCAAGAGCGCATGGAATTTTCAATTGGACAAATAGCTTCAAATAATGAAACCTCAAATTCTCAATCGTTGAACAAATAGCACATAGAATCAGGTGTGGGAGCAGCAGAGGGCGTGATGCTTACTTTTTTGCATTCCTTCGATGCGAGCACATCAGGATGTAGCTCGAGTTTTGCCATCTGTGGCACTGGGTCATCCGAGAGCAACGCCTGCTCCTGCTCATCAGTCTCCAAGCTGCCTCGAACCCATCCTCACGCTCCTGCTCCAGAGGCAATTTCAAGGCGGTAGTAGAGGAGACCCCAATTGAGCGCCAAGAACAAAAAAGTGCATAGTTTTCTTCGGTTTTTTTTCATTGCACCAACTCGACACCACTGCTGTATTGCATCATGAACTGCCGTGCACTTCATCGCCCAACCAAGATAGTCCCTTTTAGATCCAATTGCTAGAAATCATCCGAGAGTTTGGCGACTACAATCTGATGAGAGGAACAAAAGGAGAAAATACGTTAAAATAGAATTAGTGATGAGGCTGCATATAAACAGAGGACGACATTGGCTGAACACAAATATTGGATTCAGGTGTATTCGTTCTTCCAACAACTGAAGCAAAATCGGGTAAGAAAGGTACACAAATCACAATTTAACTGACAGAGCAGAGTGCGACTCAAGTTTAATATCCAGTTCATAGTCAGCACATGACCACACCCGCGCATCAGAATCGCGCGTGCCGCCACTGTCTTGGGCTCCTCACTCGGCCGTGTCTCAGTTCATTGTGCCGCCGCCTCAGGTCCGTGCCCGCACCTTAGCTCCGCCCGCCGCCATGCATTAGCTCCGCACGCCGGCCCTCAGCACCACAATCCACATCACAGTCAAGAGGCTGTGTCTCATTTAAAGTAGCGACGCCATCTTCACTAAAAGCAGAAGCCTTGCCAGTAACTCCTTGATCTACAGCATCTTCCTTACCAATAGAAACTTCCCCTGTAATTTCCATATCAGTAGATTCAATTAGCTGTTCTTGGGCGACAGCAATGATAAAAACTATTACGATCCAGGGCTCAAGCGCA
The DNA here is from genome assembly GCA_916181665.1 of Avena sativa. Lineage (NCBI taxonomy): Eukaryota > Viridiplantae > Streptophyta > Magnoliopsida > Poales > Poaceae > Avena > Avena sativa. Next base: position 378,478,717 of record OV702282.1, read on the forward strand.
ACAGGACAACAATGCACTGTTGCATCTAGAATGCCTAGAAACACAACTGGAATATCACAGTAACAACATATTGCAATAAAAGGAGAGCAATCGGCCATTCAGATAGAATTTGATGCCACTCTGCACGAATGCAGTAATGCAGAATAAACAACAGGTATCATATACAGTTCAGCAACTGAAATTAATCTGATGATGTGGCTTAAGGAGATTGACTTGAGGAGATGAGAGGAAGATGAAGCTCAACCAACAGCAGGAATAAAGGGTAGCAGATCGCCCATAATTTCAAGCGTCGCTTGAAAAATTGAAACTGATATAGCGCTGTTATAATTAAATTGTGGAAAATACATGATGGCGTGACAGATTTGCTCAGGTAGAAGGCTCGGATTGCTCATGAATGCTTGATGAGGTGGACGACACCTTGCATGTTGAGATAAATATCTTTATTGGGTTGCTCCTAGGTGTCAATTGGGATCCCGTCAAGGTTCCACTTCTAGTTCATTTGCCAAATTCTAGTTCAAATATTTTTGAACTAGAATTTGGCAAATGAACTAGAAGTGGGACTTTGGTGGGATCCCACTTGACACCTTAGTTGCTCCTATTTAGTTATTATTATTATAGATTTCTACATTTTTAACCATTTATATTTATTATAAAATCTTAAAAAAATACCAAGTTTAGACTTTACTTATCAAGTTAACCAATAAAACGGAAAAAATATTTTTCAAACATGAACAATTTTTAGACTCCGGCGAACAGTTTTTGAACCACGTGACTATCTTTTAACTCTGTAAACATTTTTTTTTCAAATCTAGTGAAATTTTTTGTTGCTATGAACCATTTTTTGAACCCTGTGAACAATTTCTGAACCTACTGGACATCTTTTACAATGAACAATTCTTTTAAAAACATGATCATTTAAAAAAACATGAACATTTTTCTTACACATGGACACTTTCTAGAAAAGCAGAAAATGGAAAAGAAACAAAAAATAAAGGTGATAAAAAAGAAACAAAAAAGAATAGAAAAAAAAGAAAGAAAAACACCATGTCAATGCGTTTGGATGCGAGTTCAGGGCCAAAGGAATAGAGTAGTGCCATTCCAAGAAGTTAGCGCCTGTCCTGAACAACCAATATATGAGGGAATAAAAAGTCCTTGTGATTTGGAGATTGTACTAACAGGTTATGTTCTGGGCACTATTAAGTCTTTGGGTTCCGACGTGTTAAGTTGACACCTTTAACAATGAAACTGTGAGAGCAACAAGTTCCCAAATTGAACCAAAAAGGTACAGTTTATATATGACAGCAACTAGATATGATGGGAAACTGTTAAATCACAAACTTTGGACATTGTATCCTTGTACGTCAGAGAACTTACCTCCGAATGGCCTTAAGGACAAATGTTTGATAGGAGTATGTTCTCATAGTTACAAAAGATGTTTCAGTAAGCAGTAAGCTTTGCACATCAGGATTACTGACTTGTGGAAGGCATTAACAACAAGATGGCTGAAATATTCTCCTAGTTCACAATGATCTTACATTAATGATAAGATGAGAAAAGAAAAAATGAAAATAACCTGCAGTCAATAATATCTGGACAAAGAGCAGACCTCATTAGGTATTAGAGGAACTGAGAAACCACTTCCACTGCTCAGATAGATAGACAAGTGCCACTGCCCAAATAAATAAGTGATAAATGATGACCACCTACCTGAACAACACAGAAAGTAACCATCTGCTACCAAAAATACTAAGTTTGACATGAACAAGTGGACAGCACCGAGCACTGCTCGGCCCATGAGGTGTGGCGTCAACAGGTCCACACACCAAGCCTCGAACCTAGTGTGGCTCACTCCCTCTATAAGATATGCACAAAGAGTAACATTAACTAAGTTGTTCAGGTAATAATCCATATGTGATTTTAATACTAACATTTCACAAACCATTTGTATTTTAACATAACCTCAGAAAATCAGTTATTTGACATCATACTTAATTTCATAGTTTGAATCTTGGACGAAGAGTATCATTTCAAAACCTACCGAAGGTCAAATTCGTCACAAAAACAAAGCCTTTCCTCAAACGAGTAGATAGATAAATGCTACAGTGCACTCTGTACATATTCCCACAGTTAAAGAAGGTCCAGTCCTACCATCTTTGTAGGAAGCAAGAATCTGAATGTGAGAAAAAGGGTAGTTCACCTACTATCCAAATCCATATGGCTCGTGATTGTTTGGTTTACAACTCTAGTAGCTCGTTATCTGATCAAATATGAAGATCAGTTCATACAAGGAAAGAAACATAGCTCACTACAGCAAATAAAGATAGTACTTGACAGTGCAATGGATCCATTCTGGGATATAGCTACAACTAATCCACCTCTAGCTTAGCAAGCTAGTAACACATGAAACTGATCATTGATCAATGGCCTTTAACTTCATAACATTTGCATTGCCCATTCTTCAAAGAGAAAATAGTAAATCAACAACAAGAATGGACAAATTGAGAAGATAAACATGGAATCACAGAGCACACGGTTGAATTATCGAAGGCCGAAAATGAAATTAATAATAAAGTACACAACCCTTGAAGAATTTTTATGAGTACAAAATACTAGATTCATATAATTAATGTTAATACAATGAGAAAATCAGCATTGGCTAGATATGTAGATAAGAATAAAGACATCCTGTTGATCTCTTCTCGAATGGATAGAAAGACTTTAGGTACTACATCACAGGGCAAGATAAAGCAATGTCTTATTTAACCAGTGTAAGCACTATATTAACTTGCACTTGTTTCTATCAAAACAAGATGAGAAAATGGGTAAAACAGGTCATGATGTGATTTGGCTTACATCAGTGTGACAGATCAAAGCCTGGCCAATGAAGGAACATCCTCGTCAAATATTATTATTTTTCAGTCTCAGTCTTGCACTTCAAGCACCTTTTCTTCTGATATTGATTCTTCCACATCAGTTTAAGCTATTGATTTATTGTCTTCTGCAGTATGTGGCATCCTCAAACCCGTTCGGGGGTAGTAGTACTTCTTGTGCCCGAGCTCGACAAGCTTAGTAGCCTCTTCCACCCTCGATGCCTCTACCAATGCATCCACTACATCCTGCAGCAGATCAACCGCTGTTCTACAGATCCCTTTGCCACTTAGCATATTATGGCAGTATATCAGCGCACAATCTAGCTCTCCAGACTGAAGAAGCCTCGGCACGAGAGTTTCATATGTCCCCTTATTTGGGGTATACTCATTTTTTCTCAAATCATCATACAGCTTCTTGGCATCCTGTAACCTCCCTGCTTTGCAATATCCTCGAATGAGCTCATTGTAGGACACTGTATCAGGCTTTGGCCCATCCTTCTCCAACCTCTCAACCACAGAAACTGCTTCCTCAATCCTCCCTTCCGCAATCAAACCCCGCAGCTTGGCATTGTAGCACTTTGTGTGTGGCTCCAAATTCCTCTCCTTGATCATCTTCCATACCGTCTCCGCGTCATCCATGCGGCCACAGTTGTAGAAGCCATTCAAAAGCGTGTTGAAAGAAATAATGTCAGGCGCAAAACCATGCTTCTCCATGAGTGAGACAGCTTCAAGAGCAGCAGAAAGGTCGGGCTTCTGGCACAGCGCGCGGATGAGTATGTTGTAAGAGTATAAGCTGGGGGCAACGGAGGGGTGGGAGGCTGGGATCTCCTGGAATGCAACGACGAGGCCGTCAAAATCTCCGGCTCCGGCGTATGCGGCAAGGACGGAGTTGAATGTCATGGTGGACTTATGCTTTGCGGGAAGTTGGTGGAAGGCCGCGAGAGCGTGGGATGGCATGGAGGCACGGCCGTAGAGGCGGATGAGACGCGCGGCGAACGCCTCGGTGGAGGCCTCGAGGAAGCTCTTCTGCGCATCGAGGATGGCCTGGATACCGTCTTGGCGGCCGAAGGAGGCGAGTCGGCTCACGACTAAATCGTACACGCGGTGCTTCTCACGGAAGCGCGGCGATGCGGAGGACGCTTCGACGAACTCGGACACCAGCTTATCAGGGTCGCTCTGCTGGAGGAGGCCCTTGTAGATCGCCCGATAGGACTTGGGGAGATTGTGGCCCGCGTCGGAGTCAGCAGCGTCGGCGGCCGGCTGTGCGCCGAGGTGTTTAGGGGGTTTCTTGTCGGCGTCGGAGGCGGGCGGTTTCGGGGTCGGCGCGCGCTTGATCTTGGGATTGTGCTTGCGTGGTGGTGTAGGTCTGGAGGAGGCGAAGATGCGGCAGAGGCTGTTCGCCCGGGTGGAGGCGGCGGCGGCGGCTGCCGCTGCGTGGGAGGCCATCGGGGGGAAACCGGGGATTGGGGGTTTGGGGCGAGAGGGGAATGGGAGAAGGAGGTTTTGCCCGACGCACCTCACTGCCTCTTAATCAGGCCATGGAAATGTTAGCCCAGCACAGCCCAACACAACCCAACCACAAAAAAAAGCCTCCGACGTACAGACCCGCTCCATTTACCCGGTCACCATGTTCTCAAAAAAAAAAAATTTACCCGGTCACCACGGCCATGGACGGGCACGTCCGGCGGCTGCTGAACCGCGTGGCGATCGCCCTGGCGGCCGTGGCCACCGCCGCCCTGATGCACCTGTTCCACCACTCATCCGCCTCCTGCTTCACCAGCTCGCCCGCGTACTCGTCCCTCTCGCTGGCGCCCTTCCCCCGCACCTCCTGCGACGCCGCATCGCGCCGCGTCGTCGACCCGGACATCCGCCTGGCCAAGCTCCAGTCCTCCCCGCGCTGGAGACGTCACAGCGCGGCCCTCTCCGCCTCGGTGTTCGACCCGCTCCGGAGGCTGCGCCTCCTGGGGAACTCCTCCCGCGTTCTCTGCCTCGCCGCCGGCGCGGGGCGGGCAGTCGACGCGCTCCGCGTGGCAGGCGTGGGGGACGTCACCGGCGTCGATCTCGTCGACTTCCCTCCCCTCGTGCGCCGCGCGGACCCGCACAGCCTGCCCTTCTTCGACGACGCCTTCGACCTCGTGCTCACCGACGACCCGGCGGCACTCACCGGCGCGCTCTTCCCGTCCCGGTTCGCGGCTGAGATCGAGCGCACCGTCCGCCGCGGTGGTGCGATTGCGCTCGCCGTCGATCGGCACATCAATCTCTCCGCTGTCCCCTCCCTCTTCAGAAAGTCACGCCTCGTCCATGTGAGGAATGCTACCTTGGATGGCACCGCGGCCAGCGTAGTAATCCTGAGCACCAACGAAGAGCGTCACTGAATGATTCCATTTCGTCATTATGTATTTAATATGTTCATGCAATGTTAACAGTATTACTCCTCCTACGGTTTTGTTTGATTCGTTCGACATTTGGACAGTGATTAGAGATATCGAAGGGGAAGCATAGTGATCTTTATAGTCTGGATGATTGATGCTTTGGTAGTGAAACACAATTCGTGCTCTGCAGTTTTGTCAAAATCGATCTTGTTCGAACAGACATTCCGCTACAGGTGCTCCTGCCGAATCTTGGGGTTTGCGATCCACTTCCTTTTTCCATCACGCCCACACCACCTCCCTCCATTCAGAATAAATTGCTGAAGCTTTGTGTGTAGATAAACAAATTCACGTCATTTAATTTACAGAGGAGGGAGTATGATTTAGTTTGTAGCGCACCCTCTTCCTCTCTCATATAAATCTACTATGAAGGCAATCAAAATACGTGTTTTCGTTCTCTTCTTAGGTTTAGGTTTGTCCTTAAGTTTATTGAGTTTTATAACAACGGTTTTAACATCCACTTCCCCGTTCCAAAATAATTGAAGATTTATGTTTGTGTTAAATCGATTACCTTAAGTTTATAAAAATATATGTTAAAAATTAGGGTTTTTATCATTTCTGCCACTATGACCAACCCAAAACTCAGTTTTGCCATTTGACTGATCGAAACTCTAATTTTGCCACTACTTCGTTACAACACTCCTCAGTTTTGCCATTCCGTCGTCTTTCTATTTTAATATGTAATAAGTTTTGCCATTTTAGTTTTTCCACCTCTTTTTATTTAGAGTTAATTTCATTTCTAACCCGTATATGCTTCTAACAATATTTATCCTACATATTAGAAATTACTTATATTTTCCCATTTAGTAAAACTTATGACGGTTTTACCCTTCTAAAATTTTACATGTTCTATGAACTGTAATCTCAACGTATCCGCATCAAACGTCATTATAGTATTTGCGGTTCCGTCTCCGTCATACGGTAAGGCTAATAAGTTCAATCGGCGGTAGAACGAGAAGAATCTAGGACTTGTTTGACCGAGCACCAAGCATGGCCTCCGCCCTCGTCTTAAAACATTTGGTACAAGGTCGCCGATGATCTTGGAAAACTACGGCTCGTGGAGGATCGCGTGGACCGTATCAGGATGTTTGTCATCTGCTACTTCTTATCGAACACTAACAGAGTAATCGGGTATACATCACGACTACGCGCTCTCAACTAGCCTGTCATGCATCTACATACACTCGAGATGGATTTGGTGTACTGCTCGACTGCTCCACACAGACTAGCAATGCTAATATATTCCAAACGGTAAAATGGTGCTACTAGGATGATCGCGCGGATGTTTATCGTCGATGTGGCAAGTCATGGTAATATAATGGAAAAATTGATTATTGACTAACGGTAGAAAGATAACGGAATAGCAAAATTGAGGAGTATTGCAACTGAGTAGTGGCAAAATTAGAGTTTCGATCGGTCAAATGGCAAAACTGGGTGTTGTGTTGGTCATAGTGGCAGAAATGATAAAAACCCTAAAAATTATAACACTAATTTGTTCAATTAGATTTATCATAATATATATTTTTATACTATATAGATTTGACATTGAATATACCAACACACCTTTCTTTAAATCTGTCATACTTGGAAAAGTTTGACTCATTAGAAACTTAGAACATTAATTATTTTGGAATGGATGGAGTAATAGTATGATAGACTGAGCAATTTCTTCACTGGTCCTTCCTTTACCCTTCCACTTCTCCATTCTCATGGCACACTCCTTGGTCTCTTTCTCCTCCAATCCCTTCGTCACGACCTCCGAACCAAGCTTTGTCCCAACCAGTTCTCTATGCAAGATAATGCCTCTCAACTGCATCACATGGAGCACATTCTTTAGTGTGATGTTCCGGAAGTGTGACATCCATGATCATATTGACAATACGGTCATTGTGTATATCCATCCGGACGACGTCGAGCGGACGTCGATCGACTTTTGCATCATCAACTTCTTGTAAACCACCGTGTCCGGTGAGATCCTCGGCTTCGCCTTGCAATCCAACGACATGATATACATATAGTTGGATAGATCGCAATAGTCTTCCTCTATAACCTTAACCAATCTGCCATCATGCCTTGGAAGAATTCCACGACCTTTTATGATGAGACATGGCGATCATTGTCTATTGAAATCGGTGTCCTCGCTGACACTACGACATTGTGACATAACAATGATCTAGGGGCTTAGAACAAGTTAAGCCATGCCATCTCTGACCTCATCGATGACTAACGAGTCAGGAAACGTTCCACGTGATTGATGATAATATTTTATCTTGACCAAATAGACGGGATTGTGAGGATTGGCTCGGGAGGGATACCAACCAAGTATAACCGAATACATTTTATGGTGTGGGGTTGGGATTAATTCCCAGCCGAGACGATCAATAGGGATTGACCAGGATTAGATTACAATCCTAACAGGGAAGTGACTAACCAAACAATCCTTAAAGGAAAATGGATTAAAGGACAATCACCGCAAGCTCCACTTAGGCCTCTCATGTTGCATAGTATCAGCCTAATATCATGGTCTATAATACTGATTTAATTACCACCTCCACAATCCATATTATCATACACCAGTATGGTATGGTACTGTCGATTTCATTTTATTTGTACAATACCAAGACTAATGTGTAGACTAGGTGGGTGTGCGAGCTTCGCCTCGCCGCCTATACCGCGTTAGATATCGCGAGCGAGCACGCGAGTTTTTGATCACGTTCTTATTTCTCTTTTATGTCCAATTCTTTTAATACACCAATAGTGTGTATATGATTAATTGGTGGAGTGTTGTTAGTACTTGGATCCAATATTATTATTAGAATATAAATGGATATTTCTAGGTTAAAAAAATAAATGTTTATTTCCTTTCTCTAAGCACCTGATTTCTCTAACCAATAAATTAACAGATGAAGGATCGGTGATACAAAATTCAGAAATAATTATGGCCATCTGTAGTAAATTTTGCAAGTTGAGAAGAAAAAGAAAAAAAGAGAGTTAGGGAGAAAGAAATGACAGCTCAGCCCGGGGGTGGATTCTGTACTCACCATATTCACAATAACGCCTACTCAGGACGTCTGCTTGTTGCTCACATGTTGAAGAAGAAGAGAGAGAGCTGAGAATGGAGAAGAGGAGCAGATGAGAGGGCTGGACGGCCTAGGGAGAAAGCGTATTTCCTCGTCTCTAGGCAAGAACGGGACGGAAGGTTTAGACGGAGTGACCCACCCAAGCACCTCCCTCTCCCACACAGTGCTGCCCCGGAGTCGATGTCCCCATGTATTTTCTGCAGGCTCAACTCCACACCAAATACCCTGCATCGGGATGCGTCTCCAAGCCTCCTGTTTGACCATTGCCTCCTGCAGAGCGCCTCATCACCGCTGACTCGTCCTCCTGTGCGACACCTTCGCCCGGAGCAACGATTCCGTGCACCCCTCCTCGCACATGGTTGTGCGGTGGTCGAGATGAGGTCGGGGGAGGCAGCCTAAAGGAGTTGCGGTTGAGCGGCCTTAATGTGGTAGCAGTCGGAGAATCATAGGCATTAGCCAGAAACACTATCCCGAAGATCTCGAGGAACAAGAATAGAGAGGGTCAACTCCACTAAAAATCGCTTTAGAGCACGGGCTCCATGGAGACCTTTTTTATTTTTTTAAATTCATCAATTATTTTAGAAATATACCTACATGTAGCCAGCAGCATGAAATACACTTCTACAAAAATTTAATGGAAAATACCTTATATTTGGGGTGCAACAAAAGAGTCAAATATGACAAATTTTGGAAAAAGGGAGGTCCATTCAAAATTGCACTCATCTGAATTTATTTCCTTTTTAGGAGACCAGAATACAATGTATTTTTACATAATATTTTGTATACGTGTATAATAAAGTATTATTTGTATCCTGATATTTTTACTGAAACTTTTTAAATCTTTAAATTTGAATTTTTCTTAAAATCCTTCATGGAGCCTGTCCGGGCCCACACTTCATAGGCACATGATGTGCAAGTGCTCTCATTGCTCATGCATGTCACCAAGATTAAGCTATAGTGTAATATGATCTACTCCCTCCATACCGGTTTATTGCGCTAACACGGAGCCCAAGAACTATGTTTGACTATAAATTTAACCAACAAAATATGAATCATATGTCACAAGAATTACATCATTCGAAAGAGCTTTTAAATATCAATTCAATGGTATAATTTCCGTGACATATAACTCATGCTTGATTGATAAATTTTATGGTCAAATTTTTTCCTTGAACTCCATGTTAGCCCAATAAACTGGTATGAAGGTAGTATTTCTTTTTAATTTTCCCGTTTGAAGTGATACATTACTTTTGGAACTGAACAATGAGAGATTAGGGGTGCCTCAAGCAATGTGTTCATGTGATCTAGTCATTATTGTAATGGAGCAATGTTAAAGTAGGGGTACCTCAATCAATGTGGTTGTTAAGAGCGTTGTATCTAGTGGGGGTGTATGACCTCCTTATTAGCGAATGTCTGAAAGAACATGTGTGCCCCCATGTGTGGTTTTAGTAATTAATGACAATGTTTTATGGACTTATGTTTGCATTGAGTTTTACTTATAGGATTTGTCCATAGACAATGCTTGAACCATATGGTGGCTTCAAGGTTGGAATAAGAATAAAGTGAACAAGATCAAGTGTTGATCAAGGTTTCAAGGAATGATCTGGAGATTGGTCAAGTAGAAGTTGAGCCTATGGCAAGTGTGTCTTGAATAATAAGATGATCTCAAGTGTATATTTCCATCATTATGATTATCATGGATATGTGAAGATATGCCTAAAAGAGAGGCTCTTCCATAGTGGAGTATGGGGGAGAAAATTCCAAGTCTTCACCAAGCTAGTGCAATCAAGAAAGGTGCTCCATCTTGAGGTGTGGAATATACAAGGAAAAGGTTTGATATTGATAGGGTTTCTTTCTTACCAGTCTCGTGGTGTTAGTTGGGGAGACTAGTTTATAGGATAGATAACCATGCTATCAAGAGGGGCTCTCGAGTGAGTACTTGATCATATCCCTTGGTGAGAGCTCAAACCTTTGCATATTTGGCATCCTCTTTCTTGGTTCTTATTTGGTTCTTATCCATGATAGGATTTATATCTTGTGTCAATCTCTATAACAAGCTCAAGTTCATCGAAAACGGATTTCATATGCATTCTCTATTGTGTTTTCGATATTGGAGGTTTTACCGATTTGTCTTTTATAGATAGGTTAAACCTTTCATCATTTGGTTCTATCCTCCCTTGCTGTACTATGATGGTTCCCTGCATGATCTTGTAGAGATCGTTACTATCTTTGAAATGAGCCCAAGATCATCAAAATCGGAGTCCGAATGCAAAAGTTATGATGGTTTCGGTTTTGTTGTTCCTGCCAGTTTTCAAGGGGTGGATTATCCGGCCATGGGGACGGATTATCCGGCCCAATTTTTGGAAAACGGCTAAGTACTTTGAGGCATGGCTCCCAGTAATGGGGGCGGATTATCCGGCCCTTCGGGGTCGCATTATCCGCCCCAAATATCCGCCCCTATACTGAGGGACGCGCCACGAAGTCCTTAGCCATTTTTTGGCTCAGGGAACCCGGAATATCTGGGGGAGGGGCGGATTATCCGGCCTGGAATGTCCCAAATGGTCATATTTCGTTGGGGAGGGGTATAAATAGACCCCTTCTTCCTCCTTGGGCTGTTTGATTGCATTCTCTCTCTCTTCCATTGTTTTGACCTTCAAGAGCTTGCAAATACTCTTAATCCCTTCCATATTTCTTGAATCGTTTGGGGGGATTTGAAAGGGAAGATCTAGATCTACAACTCCACCAATCCATCTCTCCTCTATGTGAGGGGAACATATTGGGATCTAGATCTTGGGGTTTCTTTTGTGGATTTCCTCTTGTGTTCTTCCTCTCTTATTCTCCCACTAGCTTTTGTAGCTTTGGTGGAATTTGGGAGAGAAGGACCTGAGCACTTCTTGTGTTCTTGCCATTGCATTTGGTGCATCAGTTTGAGTTCTCGTTGAGGATTCGATTGGGTGAAAGTGAGAAGCTTTTTACTCTTGGGTTCTTGGAACCCTAGACGGTTTAGTTGTTTTACAGGTTTGTGGATTACTTGGGGCCTCCAATTAAGTTATGGAGCTTTCCCCGAGCTTGTTTGTTGGGAGCCTCCAATTGAGTTGTGGAGAAGTTCCCCAATCTTTGTGATAGGTTACGGATTGCCACTGACAAGTGCATCGATAGTGAAAAAGTGAACGAGGCCTCTTGTGGCGAGGTTCACAGGAGAATAGGGTGAAGCCTTTTGTGGCATGGTGGTCTTAGTACTGCCCACCCCTCCAACGAGACGTACTCTCTTTATGGGAGGAACTCGGTAATAAATCATCATCTCCGCGTGCCTCGGTTATCTCTATACCCGAGCTATTTACTTATGCACTTTACTTTGTGATAGCCTTCGTGCTTGAATTCTTATATCTAGATATCACATAGTTGCTTGTTTTTCTTAGCATAAGTTGTTGGTGCACATAGGTGAACCGTAGTTTATATAGGTTTTGTGCTTGATAAAGTAAACGCTAGTTTTATTCCGCCTTTGTTAGAAGGGAAGTTGAACTCTCATATAGATGCTCTAGCTACTAAAATTCTTTTACATGTTGTGAGCAATGTAGTTCTGTATTCTATCATGCCTTATTTGAGTGCTCATGAAATATGGACCAAGCTTCAAGATAAATATTGCAAGTCCAACATTATTGAGGATGATTGTGTTTCTTCCACTTTCGGTCGAGATGAGTTCTCATCGTATACCACTTCACCAACATGTGATTTTTCACAAGGTAATGATACAATGAGTGGTGATAGAAATTGCAATGTGGATAGTGTGCTTACTATTTGTAATCCTTCATCCCTATCTAGTTGCAATGATCTAGCTTCGTACTTTAACACTTCGAGCACTACTAACTCCTTACATGCTTGTGTTGATAGTCCTTGCATATCATGTAGTAATGGCTTGAATAAGTCTCATGATGATATGCTTGTGTTGTCTTGTTGCCATGATAAAAATGCTCATATTTCCTCTAGTGCTCGTGTTGCTAACCATGTAGAGGAAAATGAAGATTCTATGGGCCAAGACAAGGTCTTGAATAGAGCTACAAGTGCAATCTCATCATCACCTTCCTCCGGTTCTCACATATGCCTTATGGCTAAGGGAACAAAGGTAACCTCTTTGGATCCCATTGTATCTCATGATGATGATGAGGTTGAGAATGATAATGATCATTATCGAGGTAAGTGTGATATTACCTCTATTAAGAAAATGGGAGAGGTTGTCTATAGCGCTCTCTTAAAAAATAAAATTGCTTCCTCCAACTTTATTGAAATCTTGAATTATGCTATAGAAGGAAATGATCTTATTGAGGAGCAAGAAAACATAATTGATGAAAAGTTTGCGCTTGAGCGTGAGTATGCTAATGAGATTGCTCAACTAAAGGACTCCCTTAAATAAGAACAAACCACCAAAGAATCTCTTGAGGAGACTTTTACTCTAGAATTATCTAGAGTAAAGGAATACCATGATAGAGAACTTGCGGTGGCAAACTCCTTCAAGATTAAAAATGATGAACTTGAAGTTGCTTATGCTAAACTTGTTGAGTATTTTAAGCACCTTGAAAATGGCTCTCGGGTCGTTAAGAGGGAGCTCATCTAACTCACCGAGTCACATGAGCAACTTAAAGCTTCATATTCAAAGGAGCTTGCCAAGTTGCCCTCACCTCTTGCTAATAATGACGATGCTTGTGCTACTAACTCTATTTCTTGTGAAGCATCTATTTTGAAGGAGAATGTTGAGCTAAAGGCTCAACTTGCGTTGCTAACTAGCAACTATGGGAAATTAGAAGAAAGTCATGTTAAGATCTCAAGCTCGCATGAGGATCTTCTAGTCTCCCATGGTAGGCTAAAGTTAGCTCATGAGGCCATCATATCAAAGGTAACATCTAGTGGGCCTCATGTGGACATTAGCACTATATCTACTCCAAATGTTATATTTCCATGTGCTAGTCCTTGTAATTCATCCACTCATGACATTGCTACATCTCATGATGAATTACATTCCGTGTCTTGTTGCTCTAACAATGTAGCATCTACTTCCTCTAGTACTTTTTTTTGAAACTAACCATGTAGAGGAAATCAAAGAGCTCAAGGATCAAGTCACTTCTTTGAAGAATGACTTGAAAAAGGGTCATCAAGGGAAGGCCGCACTCAACAAAATCTTGAGTGTGCAAAACCCCTCAATGACAAGAATGGGCTTGGATTCAACTCCAATGTCAAGAACAAGTCCACTATGAAGTTGAAGCACAATGATAACAAGAAGAATGGCCAAGATCAAGTCAAGAATCCGGCCAACATTGTTTGCTTCAAGTGCAAGGAAGAAGGGCATCATGTCAAACATTGCCCATTAAAGAAGAAGTCCCTTGGCAAGAAGCAACAAGGGAAGCGGCCTCAAGGTCTACATCTTGTTAGAGATGGGCCTCCTCCCAAGAAGACTCAAGCTCTTCCTCAAGTTGTTGCGTCATCCAAAAATAAAGATGGCAAGAGAAGAACTTGCTACATTTGCCGTAAGAAAGGGCACATTTCTTCCTCATGCACTATTGGTATCTCCTCATCCAACTCTATCATTATTGATGATGCTTATTATCTTTGTAAGGATGAGGTTGGCAATGTATTTGCCAAATTTGTTGGTGCTCAATGTGGGTTCAAGAAAAGAACCATTTGGGTTGCCAAGCCTATTGTGACTAACCTCTTAGGACCCAACTTGGTTGGGGACCAACAAGCCAAAACTTGATCAATAGGTGTTTGTTGGAGGGCATTGGAGACTTGGCTACATCATGAAGAATTGAGGGATCTTCATCTAGTATATTTTTCAAGTCAAGTCATGTGGATTACCTATATTATATATCCAATGTTCGTCCTTGCGGTAACAAATGCTTAACTTATTATATTGAAAGTTACTCGGCCCTTTGTGCATGTGTTGGTTTTGTATCTTCCATGCTTTTGTACATGTTGTGCTTTCCACTTAATTATCTTGAGGTAACAAGCTTATTTGTGTATGATTAGGTGGCACACCATGTATGTGTGTTTCTTGTGTTTGAGCCTTTCTTGATTATATTTGATATCTTATTTGGCTCTTGTGAGAGATTAATGGATTATCCCATTTTGGGGGAGTGTTATGCTTGGGCATTCCACAATCCTAAAATTGTGTGTACATGAGGAATACCACCTAGTATTTATATTGGATTATTGTCTAGTCTCTATGTGGTATAATTCCCATGAGAAATTTGAGTTTTATAATGTCCATTAATTATCTCTATTTGTATCATTTTGCCTCGTGTTGGTTTTATAGTAGTATCACAGTATGGGGGAGTCATATGCTTAGTGCATATTACAATCCTAGAAAATGTGAATATTCGAGGTTGTGTCACTTAGAATTGATATCCATAATTATCTAGCTCTTGTGTGACCCATTTACTCATACAAGTTACAATTTGATTGAATGCCTTTATTGCTCATATTTCGGATATTGTATGTGAGAGTGTTTCTTGGTATGTGTTTCCTCATATTTAGATATATATATCCTCGTGGAAACCTTTTTCTTCAAAACTCTAATCACTAGTGATTGTGTGACTATTGGAAGCTACCAAGAATCTTATTCGAAGTATCATGCTTAATTATTATATTTAGTTATATGCTTCTTGTTGTGACTATGATCTTGGATATCCATGCAAGCTACCTTGGGGAAATTATTCCCAATATTTCTTGTCCTTGGACAATGAGTACTAAATTTATGGTAGAATTTATTGATCATATTCACTTTGGCCTTTGCTTAATATTGTCCTATCTTTGGCCAAGTAAATGTTTTGTGCACTCCCATGTATTCCTTTCTACTTTTGGATCTTCTTATTTTTTTGGTATCCTCTTGTGTTTTATTTAATATAGGTAGTAGTGATGATATCATTTGTGTGCACTCTGCATTCAAAAGCAAAATTCTATATAATGTACTACTAATGGTGAGCTCTCCTATATTATCTATAACAATCCGTTTATGCTTCCTTGTTTGATCCATATCGGGTTTTATGTGCTTGGAAGTTTGATCTATTCATTTTGGTATTTTGTGCCATCATGAAAAGTTTGGATAGTTTGGTTTACTTGTTGGAACCTTACTATTTTTGGGAGTTGGTTTTGTCCTTTTATGTGATTTATTGTATATCTTCCTTGTGTGTGCTTGTTTTGTTATGGGCATATGTCTTTGTGATGTTATCCATTTAGAAACATACACACATATGTGAAGATAATGTTAGTTGAGATTTTATTCCTTGGATACCACCTTTTATTCCTTTTGATTCTTCGGCGGATCCCAAATTTATTTGCCTATGAGTGCGTGTTCCTTTTGTTTACATCTTCGGGCACTCATATTTGTTCTCTCATGTCTTGTATTGTTAAATGAATTTGGATGAGTGAGGATTTCATGATTATGCACTTTGTTTCCAAATGCAATTATCATAATTGGTGCATTATCTTTGGGGAGCTCATCTAATTCATTTAATAATGCTCACTTGTCTTCTTTCTCATTTATTTCGCCTCAAATGTTTATGGGGGAGTGAGGATTCCATATTTGTGCATTTTTGTATTGAAATACACCGATTTTAAAGCATGCAAAAATCTTGGGGAGCTTCTCTATTTTATTTAAGCATTTATTTGATCTTACACACGTGTCAAATGGGACTTCAATGCTTCATATTCCCGCCAGTTGACAAGCTCGTCATGCTTCTTTTTCTGTGACACAACATCATCACTAGTAGACATGATTAGTAGATTAGTGCAAAAAGCAAAATCGATATGGTGGAACACTCACAACTAACTCCAACTGACAAGAAAGCAGATCTTACCTTTCTAAAGTGAATAGAGATGCTTTACCAATTCGAAATCAACAACTAATGCACTGATGTGATGAAGTGAATATCAAGGGTATGGAGAACGATCATAGGGCACACAAGTTATTTATGGTGGAGCTGTAGGTATGGTATCCTAACTACACTGCAAACAAGTCCTAGTGTTGATCGTTATGATAACCCAAGAAACACACACAGTGGAGATAAGCGTGGCAAAGCAACTTATGAACAGGAATATTGCAATGCACAAGAGAGACGCTAGTAATAGCTCAAAATAAACAAGCACAAGATTGCTCAATCTACAAGTGCTATGATCAACTAAGCCTCCAATAATGCACACTTTGATATCTCTTTTTGTCACGCTTGTAGCTCTTTTCTCTTTATTTTTATACTGGATCTCTTTTCCTTTTATGTTTTTCTTTTTTTATTATTTTTCAACTATATGAATCAAAGCAAAACGAATGCAAACTTCTGAACAAACTTGGGGGCCGGATAATCCGGTTTGTCGGGGGACGGATAATCCGGTCTGTCGGGGCAAAAATTGTGCACTTTCAAAACCCTAATGAGCAACCTGTCAGAGCAAAGGAACTAGTCTCGTGGATACATTCCTAGGTACGGATGCAGTAGATAGGCTGTAGCTAGGTTTGAAACACAAAAGTACGCAATGTGGACTCGGAAAAGTAGATGGAAACTTGCGGAAAATGGTGTTGGTGGACTCGGCGGAAAACAAGATCAAACCCTAAACTTAAATACAAACGAAAACTAGACTCCTACAAGAAAAACCCGCGGATCGGATCTACGAGAAGACATGACCAGCAACTAAAACTTGAAAAACGATGCAATCTAGGCTAGGGCAAATCTTTTTGTATGGCTTTTTCTATATAGGATGAAAACAAGAACTAATCTATGGATGGATTTGTGGATGCTCACCGAGTAAACGAGGAAATCTGATACCAAGATGATATGGGGTGGCCCGATCTTCTCAGCAAGCACTTGTCAATGATGATGGTGGATGATACATAACTAGCCTGTAGCTATGAACTCTCCCGCTCGAACCCTGATGCCAATGCAACATCTCTCGAACCCTGTGGGATATTGACAACACCACGCTCTTGCGCACGCAGCCGTCGACCACAAACGGTAGTTTGCAATCTACTAATTCCCAATGGAACAACAGATCACACTCAATTGCAGTAGATAATTTGATCACAGGGTAATTCCAGAGGTTCTTGATAAGAAACAACTCCAAAATAGTTTTAACGTGGTCTAACCCTAACTATGGGGACGTCCCAGGGCTTATAAGGGCGGCTGGGGCGGCCAAAATCGCGAAACAAAACGTGTCCGATACAGTCAGATCTGTCCGGATCTGATGGTAACTTTTAGGGCCGGACTTTCCGCCCTAAGTAGGGGCGGATTACCCCCCCCCCCCGATTATCCGCCCCATACTAAACGACACACCTGAAGTCCTTAGCAGAAATTCTGAAGCAGGGCCGGATTATCCGACGGTGTGGGGGCCGGATTATCTGCCCCTGGAGACGTGTAAGCACTCGTTGGAAAGCTCTCGGAATTATCTTTCCAACAAGTACTTATTCGCTTGATTTGGAGTTCGTATGAAGAATCCATGTCCGTTTGAATTCCAGGTCTTCTGTCTGTCCGAACTGAACCTTCCTTCTTGATGATCTTCTCTTGCGCCTTCCTCCCGCTCCTCCCTCAAGCATCCTTGGCGATCATCATGTTGGGCTCCTCTTGTAGCCCTTCTCCTCCCCGTGTCATGCTTGTTTCCTCAATGAACCTGATCATACACAAGTGCATAGATTTAGGCAGTATAAAGCTCTCATTATCATAAACATCAGATTCATATAGGATTGAATTCACCTGTTGTTCAAGTAGCTTTGCACGAGCTCGTGTAATGGGTCGAATTCTAATCTCATTGGACTGATCCTTCTTAGCAACAGCTGGAACATCTTCAGTAGTAAATGCAGCAGGTGTAATTATAGGGATGTCCTCATCATCTCCCCCCTTCAAAAGGCATCGACCTCGACGCTCCAAGGTCTTCTCCATCATATGGTGACAAGTCAGCAACGTTGAAGCTGTTGCTAACTCCACCAAACTCAGCAATAGGAATATCAATCGAGTAGGCATTATCATTGATCTTGGCTAACACCTTGTAAGGACCAGCACCACGGGGCTTCAATTTGGATTGTCGAAGCTTGGGGAACCTATCCTTGCACAAATGCACCCATACCATGTCTCCAGGCTTGAACAAAATCTCCTTTCTTGTTTGATTCCTTGCAGCAGCAATGTTCTTGCCTTTCTTCTCAATAGCCTCTTGAGTCTTCTCATGTATTTTCTTCACATATTCAGCACGTTTTGATGCCTCCATATCAACTCTCTCATGTAATGGTAGAGGCAACAAATCAAGTGGCGTTAATGGCTTGAAACCATACACCACCTCAAAAGGACAAAGCTGAGTAGTAGAATGCACAACCCTGTTGTAAGCAAATTCGACATGTGGCAAACACTCTTCCCACTCCCCGCTGATTCTTCTTGATCATAGTCCTCAATATTTGTGACAATGTTCTATTCACCACCTCTGTCTGACCATCTGTTTGGGGATGACAAGTAGTACTGAACAACAACTTTGTTCCAAGCTTACCCCATAAGGTCTTCCAAAAGTACTCCCTCCGTTTTAAAATATAAGATGTTTTAGCTTTGTGAAGAGAACGTATCTAGACTTGTTTTAGTATGTAGATTCACTCTAAACATGAGTGAATCTATATACTAAAAGTAGTCTAGATACATTTGCTTCACAAAGCTAAAACATCTTAGATTTTGAAACAGAGGGAGTAGCTCATAAACTTCACATCACGGTCAGAAACAATCGTCTTTGGTACTCCATGTAGTCTCACAATGTCCCTGAAAAACAGGTTAGCAATATGCGACGCATCGTCGCTTTTGTGGCAAGCAATAAAATGAGCCATCTTAGAGAATCTATCCACTACCAAAAATATAGAATCATGACCTCTCTGAGTTTTGGGTAAACCTAGCACAAAGTCCATGCTAATATCTTCCCAAGGTGTAGTAGGTGTAGAGAGAGGTGTATACAAACCATGAGGCTTCAACTTTGATTTAGACTTGTTGCATGTAATACAGCGACTGACAAATCGATAGACATCACGCCTTATCTTGGGCAAATAAAAGTGATTAGCAAGCATGCACAATGTCTTCTCACGCCCAAAGTGACCCATCAAACCTCCAGCATGTGATTCCTGCACTAAAAACAAACGCAAAGACGATTCTGGAATGCATAGTTTGTTAGCTCGAAACAAATAGCCATCATGTATATGATACTTATCCCAAGCATGTTTCAAAGCACACAAACGATAGGGTTTAGCAAAATCATGATCAGTTGCATAAAGTGCAGAAATACTCTCTAATCCAGGAATTTTAACATCTATATGTGTCAATAACATGTTCTTCCTAGATAATGCATCAGCAACCATATTCTCATTTCCTTTCTTATATTTAATGATGTAAGGAAATGACTCAATAAACTCAACCCAGTTAGCTAAGCGTCTATGCAAGTTTGATTGAGCTTTAAGATACTTTAATGCTTCATGATCAAAATGTATGATAAATTCTTTTGGCCACAAATAATGTTGCCAAACCTCAAGAACTCTAACAAGTGCATACAATTATTTATCATAAACAGGATAATTTAGTCTAGCACCAGCAAGTTTCTCAGAAAAATATGCTATAGGACAACCCTCTTGCATCAAAACGCCACCAATTCCTATACCACTAGCATCACATTCAACTTCAAATTGCTTTGAAAAATCAGGTAATGCAAGCAAAGGTGCAGTAGTAAGCAAACGTTTGAATGTATCAAATGCAATATCTTGGGCTGCGCCCCCATACAAATGGCACACCTTTCTTAGTCAATTCATTCAATGGTGCAGCAATAGTGATAAAATCCTTCACAAAGCGCCTATAGAAACCAGCTAAACCATGGAAACTACGCACTTGACTCACATTCATGGGAATAGGCCAATTTTGAATTGCTTCAATTTTAGATTGATCTACTTCTACCCTATGCTTAGATACAACATATCCTAGAAATATGACCTTATCTTTTGCAAATGTGCACTTCTGAAGATTAGCATATAATTGATTATCACGCAACACTTGCAAAACTTGTCTAATATGAACAGAGTGTTCAGTTTCATTGCGGCTGTATATGAGTATATCATCGAAATAAACAACCACAAAACGACCAATATATTCTCTCAAAACATGATTCATTAATATCATGAATGTACTAGGTGCATTAGTAAGACCAAAAGGCATAACTAAACATTCATAGAAACCAAATTTTGTTTTGAAAGCAGTTTTCCATTCATCCCCTTCTTTCATCCTAATTTGATGGTATCCACTATGCAAATCTATTTTAGAGAAAATAGCAGCACTACTCAATTCATCTAACATATCCTCTAAGCGTGGAATAGGATGACAATATCGAATAGTGATGTTATTAATAGCTCGGCAATCTACACACATGCGCCATGTACCATCTTTCTTAGGCACTAATATAACAGGAACAGCACAAGGTCTAAGAGAAACACGAATGTACCCTTTGTCGAGCAACGCTTGTACTTGTTTCTGTATCTCCTTAGTTTCTTCGGGGTTGGTTCGGTATGCTGCCCGGTTGGTAATGTGGCGCCAGGGATCAAATCTATCTGATGCTCAATGCCACGCAATGGAGGCAGTCCAGCTAGCACATCTTCTGGAAACACATCACCAAAATCCTGTAAAACAGTAGATACACCAAGAGAAATAGGGTCATGTCGTTAGAAACCAAAACCTCGCCCTATACATGAGCACAAGGGGCATGGCTGTATGATCCTCACTAAATTCTCGCATGTCCTCTTTGGTGGCTAGTATTAATAGATTAGGGTAGCTTTGAATTCAGTTGATTAGTCTAAAACTATCATGTGTGCTGCTTGGTGAAGCATCCCTCCGGGGACGGCGATGTCGTGTTATCTATCGTATTGATATTGTCGCGGAGGTTCTTGTGTTCATCAAGGATTGTCGTGTTTTGGTTTGAGGCTCTCTATTTGTATTAAAAACACTCTTTTACTCATATCATAATATCTTGTAGTTTCCATTTGAACTCATTTGTTTTTTTTTAAATTGGTTTGTCGGACCTTGTAGTTGCTTCCATCATTTGTTGATGCTTCTTCATATTGTTATTTTTGTGCAATCTTTTGATCCTCAATATAGTTTGACCTCCTCCTAAGTATTCATAATTGTATATGTGTAAATGTTTTATTACAATAAATTTGTTTCAAATGCACACCTTTGGAGGAATTCTCACTATATTGGTCATTTAGAACTATTCCCCATTTTGGCAATCGATGCCAATGGGGGAGAAGTTTTGGAGGGTTTAAGGGAATTTGGTTTTATGCCTTGAGTTTTTTCTTAAGCATTTGCCTCTCATGCTCTTGCATCTTTGTTGTTGCTTTGCATGTTGAATATATAGAGGAAACTCCACCAAAAGTAATGGTTCATCACACGTGCATATATTGTGGGGGAGCTTGCTCTATATATTATGGGTGTACCAACATCATATACTTGTGTAGTATTTGATGTTGGCGCTGTTAGGCCACGCAGAGATAAAATAAAACTTTTCTCTCGAACGTGGTGATCCCAAGATCCAGCTGAGGAAGAAGGCCATGAGTTTTACCACTAGATGCGCAATTGCGGATTACTGATGAAGCGCGTCAGTTGATGCAGTGCAGTCCTTTGCGATCCGATCGTCCTGGTGCTGATCATACAACACCTCTGCTAGTATCCACACGTACAAGGAGGAGCACCGGCGGCGAACTGCTAGGTTCGATACGACGGTAGGACTGCTGTGGAGCTAGGGTTTCCAACACATGGAATGACCTAACCAAACAACGATTAAGCTTTCTGGGTTACGGTGCTCCACTATATATAGGGAGTGAACGTGGGCTCTGCTCGCGCGGCCCATTCACTAAATCCCATATAATATCAGTCCCTATGAGTACGACTCACTGACTCAGTCCAAATCAGGCTCGGGTCCAACCCAACAAGATTTCCAGTTCAGATCCAATCCGAACTTGCTCCCGCTCTTAAGTGTGTGACCCCGCAGGCTCATGGCTACTTGGACACGATTGGAGTCCGACTCTCAATTGACCAGTCAGTAGCGGCTCCTAGCAGAACGTGCCGACTCCCAAGTACCAAAGAGTCATGACGACTTGCCTTTCCAATCTGACTTGCGCCCGAGTCCCTTTTGCCTCACGATATACCTTGTCAGACTATAGGCGAATAATTGTCATCCCTTAAATAGTCTGACTCTCTTCTCGATCCGAGATAAGTGATTCACCCGACTAACTCTTAGTCGATCGCCTCGATTAACACTTAACCGAGTCGTGCATGGCCATGCTTTTTGAATCATATCTCACGAGAGGGCCCAGAGAATATCTCTCCGAGTGGAGGGGCAAAATTCTATCTTGGTTATTCACATCACGCAGCTTGATTCTCAGTCGACCCGAACTCTGCCTTTATAACTGCCCAGTTACGGATCAACGTTTGACAGAACCTAAGTCGGTGATCCTCAACTTGGACTATGCAACAAACTCAGGTCTAAGGATTACATTGATTGAGATATACAAATGACAACATGTTCGTTTTACCTTAATATGGGTCAATCCGACTCGCTAAACTCTTTAGCCGAATCTGTGTAAGTTGGAATAGCATCTCCATGCCCATGACAACTGGAACCGAGTCATCAAGCCAACTTTCACATTGGTCTAAGTTGTGTGTCCAGCACAACCTCGATGACCAAGGACATTTAGTACAAACAACATGAATGCATAGTTCCACAACTGAATCACATATTCAATGATACACATCAGATGTTTATACAAGGACTACTTAATATCTTTATGAATACAATGGGAAATATCATCATACATGATTGCCTCTAGGGCATATTCCCAACAGGCGCAACCATTTTTATTCGTTAAGTTGATTATATAAACCCTTTCAAAGGATTGTCATCAATTACCAAAATGGGGGAGATTCAAAGAACATGTGTGCCCCCATGTGTGGTGTTGGTAATTAATGACAATGTTTTCTGGACTTATGTTTGCATTGAGTTTTACTTGTAGGATTTGTCCATAGACAATGCTTGAACCATATGGTGGCTTCAAGGTTGGAATAAGAATAAAGTGAAAAAGATCAAGTGCTGATCAAGGTTTCAAGGAATGATCTAGAGATTGGTCAAGTAGAAGTTGAGACTATGGCAAGTGTGTCTTGAATAATAAGATGATATCAAGTGTATCTTTCCAACCTTATGATTATCATGGATATGTGAAGATATACCTAAAAGAGAGGCTCTTCCATAGTGGAGTATGGGGGAGAAAATTTCAAGTCTTCACCAAGCTAGTGCAATCAAGAAAGGTGCTCCATCTTGAGGTGTGGAATATACAAGGGTTTCTTTCTTACCGGTCTCTTGGTGTTAGTTGGGGAGACTAGTTTATAGGATAGATAACCGTACTATCAAGAGGGGCTCTCGAGTGAGTACTTGATCATATCCCTTGGTGAGAGCTCAAACCTTTGCATACTTGGCATCCTCTTTCTTGGTTCTTGTTTGGTTCTTATCCATGAGAGGATTTAGATCTTGTGTCAATCTCTATAACAAGCTCAAGTTCATCGAAAACGGATTTCATATGCATTCTCTATTGTGTTTTCGATATTGCCGGTTTGTCTTTTATAGATAGGTTAAACCTTTCATAATTTGGTTCTATCCTCCCTTGCTGGACTATGATGGTTCCCTGCATGATCTTGTAGAGATCGTTACTGTAACTACCTCGGTGAATTACGCTCCTAGATACAAGCCTGGATGAGCGGAAATGGTTGAAATAGTACGGTGGGGCCAAATGCCACTCACAGGTAGACCTTTCGGCCGTCCCAACCATTTCCAGTCATCGGGACAAGTACGGGCGGCGTAATCGGCAGGCGAAGGGATCAACTACATACACAAATGAGTATGTATGCAAGCCACCATACAATAGTACATCAGAGCCATTCCATCTAAAAAGAAAGGAAATATAGCAACGCCATACGGCAAGATTCAAATGTCCTAGATAGATATAATAGTTTGGGATATCTCCTCATACATCACACATCAGAGTATCAGGCGGAAGCGGCAAACAAGATCCGAGTACGGATAAGAAGCAAATCGGCATAAGATGCCCCATAAATAAGCACATCCCGCCCACAGATCTCACGGATGCCCGTTCCCGGAATCTCTACACCGAACGATCGTTGCCCACATCATCAGCCTCCTCCACCCAGTATCCATCTTGTGAGTGTACCTGTTCATCTGAATCAAATAATTTATCGTGTGAGACCCTAGGGGTACTCAGCAAGTCTTTATGCCTCTAAAGGGGACACAACCTGGGGTGACGCAATTGCAGCAAAAGATAAACCCTAACAGTTCTACAGATACTCGCTAACCATCCGCCTAACCAAAGATAGACGGATGTCCGTGAATTAATGACAACAGTTATACAGTAATATCCTCAGATCCATCCTCCTCCTCGCTTACCAACGAGGAAGTAGACGAACAACCCCCCCATCCGTTGGCAATTTTATTAACCATTCCATGAGTGTTGCACTATTTACTAGTCAGTTACTTAGTCAAATTAAAAACGGTACTTTAGTTATGCTTGTCTATGATCGAGAAACTGTGCTCCAAGTCGTCCATCACCGCGGACACGGCTTTCAGAAAGTTTTACCCTGCAGGGGTGCACAAATAGCAACACACACTCGATCAACCTCGGAAAAACCAAATCAAAACCCAACGAGGCCTTCACGACAAAGCAATCACAGGATTCAGAAATATTTCAGGGGGCCACCCCATTAAGCTACCCGCAACGAAGTTAGCTGACTCCGAGACGGACTCAAGGTTTGGGTGGACGGCTGTAAACGACTGGGAACCCGAAAGTGTGACTGGGCTTGTCGATACCGCGAAAACGTGTCCCGATCCTAAATAGTACAGGTGCTCCTCGCACAATCGTAATAAAGCAGTAAAGCATGGCATAAGTACAAGATAGTAAATAAAACCTCAAACTAGTTTATGGCCCCAAGAAATAAGAATGAATCAAGCTCTAGCTCAGGGGGGGTCCCATAAGCCTCCCTGATGTGGATAGCGCGAATAATCAAGGAACAGGAATCAAGTACTCGGGGTCCTACGGGACACAAGTGAGCAGGAAAAACCAAATAGCAGATATTGCTCACCGGTGCCACTTTCATTAGTTATCCCATTACTACTCAGGTTAAGTTGTTTAGGTACCTCGTTATCCATCAGACACTCACATACCCTACACATGCTGTTCTACGACTCGCATGGCTCAAACAACTCCTGTAGTAATGGCTCATGGGATGGAGGAACAAGCTTCGGTGGGGTTTAAAAGTAAAGGCTGTGCAATACTTGGGATTCAGTTTAATGCAATCGCGACTCGATGATGCAAGAATAAGATAGAGGCAATAGGTACTGTATGTATGCAAGCATGTGGTAGTGCTTGCCTGGCAGCTCAGTTGAAGCAAGGGGTGGATCTGGGTAGTGCTCCTGGTTCTCTTGATATATCCCCTGCTCAGTGTCTATTCGAAGAAGAACCAAATAGACAAGGGCCAACATAAATAAAGTGCACAAGCATATGAATAAAATGCGACAAGCAAACAATCATGCCATGATGAACGATGCACAATTTGCATGGCATTAAAGTAGCATGGCATGGGTGAGGTGTGGAATACAAGAAATAAGCATTTTATTGAGTTTTGGTCACATTTTATTCCCGAATAAGTTGCTGTATACTTTATATTTATATGATGCATGCTGCAATTTAAGTCATGGATAGCATAAACAGAAAGGTCTCGTCGAGCTAATCATTTTAGACATATCATTTGTTAAATTCGGAGTTATAAAACATAAGTTATTAATTAATTAAGTCAAGGGGAATTTTATGTAATTATATTCAACTTGGAAAATAAAGTGATCAATTGAAATTTTGGATGGCATATTTGTAATCCTCATATTTTTCTGATTCAAAATCATATATCATTTGTTTAATTTGGGTTTGTAATTCAAAAGTTATTTAAATGCAGAATTCAATTTGAATTTAAATTCATTTGAAAAGATTTAAGTCAAAACAGATAAACAGAAAACCCTTTAATACCCAGTCGAACCCAGCCCCTGTCGCTGACGGGTGGGACCGCAGCAACCACAGGGCCACACGCGGGCGCGCCAGCGGGGGCGTGCCACGTGGAGGAGCCGGGGACCGCGGGTTGAGGCTGTGAAAACTAGGGGTGCTTTTGAAAAAAGAACATAGCCGCTGACAGGTGGGGCTCCAGGGGACTGCGGGTGGAGGAACCTAAAGGCCGGGAGCCTTTTTGCAAAAAATGCCCAGCCGCAGACAGGTGGGTCCGGAGGGCTCGCGGGCTGCGCAAGCAAAAAGGTGGGGGGGGGGTTAGGGAAAAGTACCACGCGGTACTGTGCTTCTTCCCTTCTCTGCGTCTGGCGCACGCGGCGCGCGGCTTGGCGAGGCGGGGCGTCGAACCCGCGACGTGGGCGCGTGCGCAGAGGGGCAGAGCCACTGCGCTGGCCTGGGCTTGGTGTCAGGAAGGGACGCGCGGCCTAGGTAAGGCGTCTACGAGGCGCAAGCGGGCAGACGCTGCGCGCTCGCCGGTGCACGCAGCCTGCTCGACGGAACGAACGCCGCCGACAGGAAACGAAGAAGGACAAGGACATGTCTAGGGGGTTCAGGGACTCACCGCGGGGCCGTTGGTGTGGTTGGATCGGGTGGGGGCGCAGCAGATCGGTGACGTAGCTGGCGGCCGGCGAGAGCTAGGGTTTCGTCGGTGTCGCGCTGGTACCGGCGCTCCTGGGCCTTCTCCTCCGCGTCGTCGGGTACAGGGGCGTCGCTGGCGCTCGGCTCGTTCTTCCTCGACGCCCAACAACCACGCCCGCCTCCTGGATCGACGTAGACGAGAGGGAGCCGACGGTGGCCGGCGTCGGTGTGGCTGTGGCGTGGAAGAGAGAGGGAAGGGGCAGGGCCCTGGGCGGATCTGGGGAGGGCAGAGGGGGCCGTGGGGTGTAGATAAGGATGGGAAGAGGGGTGGATGGCGTGGGGGAGGGGAAGGTGGCGTCGGGCACCTTTTTGCTCCTTCCTCACGTGATCGGCATGGAGGCCAGGCAGGTGGGGCGCAGGCAGGTCTGGGGGGAGGGGCTGCCAGGTGGGCCAGGTAAGAGGGAGCTCGGGGTGGGGCAGGCCAGGCAGAGAGAGAGAGCAAGAGAGAGGAGAGGGGTAGGCTCGGGTGTGGCTTGGTTAGGAGCTAGGGTTAGAGGGAGGCTCGGGCTAGGGTTGCTTAGGGTTGGTAGCTAGGTGGCATGGTGGGGCCAGCTAGGTAAGAGGGAGGGAGAGGCCGAGAGAGAGAGAGGGGGAGGCTTATGGTTTAGATAGGAGAGGGGTATGGTGATTAGGGGGTAGGGTTTAGGGTTAGATGGGGTATGGTGATAGGGTAGGATCTTAGCTAGAGGGTAAGAGAGAGAGAGAGAGAGAGAGAGAGAGAGAGAGATGGATTGGTGCCTTGATTAGATCAAGCATGATCAACACAAGCTCAAACAAGATGGCCAAAAGAGAAAAGAAGAAAAGGTGGTGATGGGGTAGAGAGGGAGATGTGGTGTAGAGGATGGGATGATAGGTTCCCTTGGCAAGCTCAAGCAAGAGCAACAAAAACAAGCTCAAGCAAGAACTAGACAAGAAGAGAGAGGGTGAGGTGGTAACATGACCCAACACAAGATTAAGCATGGAAAAGAGGTAGAGAGCTAGATGGGAGTTGATCCCCTCCAAGATTCAAATAGAACCAAGAGATGACCAAAGTTGGTGATGGTTGCATGGCCCATGCAAATGCATTAAATGCTAGGTTTTATCTTGTGAAAACAAAATAATATCTCATGGCATTTATTTATTTGCATCCTCCAAAGTTGGAGTAAGGGTCAAGCAAAAGAACTTGCAGGATTGGACCCACCCTATCTCTCATGAGCTTGATTAAACACCAAAAGAAAAATAATTGCAAGCTCATGGATAATGGGATGGTGGAATTGTAAAGTGGTGAAAGAAAGGGTGGTGGAGTCAATAAAAGATATGCCCCCAACTCAACTTGGGCATTTAACAATATATCAAGAACCAAATACAATATCAAGAGGAAAATACAAATAATAATGCATATGAGATAAGAACCAAAACAAAAAGGGTTTTTGTATGATGCCCAAATGCAAGGTGGCATGATGACATGAGCATGATAACATGATGATGCAACAATTATATGTAGGAAGTAGCCATTATATTACTAGACCAAGTAGCATTACAGTTGTTAGACAAATGGGATGCTACAGTTACTATCTTCGAAATGAGCCCAAGATCATCTAAATCGGAGTCCGAATGCAAAAGTTATGATGGTTTTAGTTTTCTTGTCCCTGCCAGTTTTCAGGGGCGGATTATCTGGCCATGGGGGCGGATTATTCGGCCCAATTTTTGGAAAACGGCTAAGGACTTTGAGGCGTGGCTCCTAGTAATGGGGGCGGATTATCCGTCCCTTAGGGGGCGAATTATTCGCCCCAAATATCCGCCCCTATACTGAGGGACGCGCCGCGAAGTCCTTAGCCATTTTGCCCGGGGAACCCGGAATATCCGGGGGAGGGGCGAATTATCCGGCCTGGAAGGTCCCAAACGGTCATATTTCGTTGGGGAAGGGTATAAATAGACCCCTTATTCCTCCTTAGGCTGGTCGATTGCATTCTCTCTCCTCCATTGTTTTGACCTTCAAGAGCTTGCAAATACTCTTAATCCCTCCCATATTTCTTGAATCCTTATGGAGGTTTTGAAAGGGGAGATCTAGATCTACAACTCCACCAATCCATATCTCCTCTATGTGAGGGGAACATATTGGGATCTAGATCTTGGGGTTTCTTTTATGGATTTCCTCTTGTGTTCTTCGTCTCTTATTCTCCCACTAGCTTTTGTAGCTTTGGTGGAATTTGGGAGAGAAGGACTTGAGCACTTTTTGTGTTCTTGCCATTGCATTTGGTGCATCGGTTTGAGTTATCGTTAAGGATTCGATTGGGTGAAAGGTGAGAAGCTTTTTACTCTTGGGTTCTTGGAACCCTAGACGGTTTAGTTGTTTTACAGGTTTGTGGATTACTTGGGGCCTCCAATTAAGTTGTGGAGCTTTCCCCGAGCTTGTTTGTTGGGAGCCTCCAATTGAGTTGTGGAGAAGTGCCCCAATCTTTGTGAGTGGTTACGGATTGCCACCGACAAGTGCACCGATAGTGAAAAAGTGAACGAGGCCTCTTGTGGCGAGGTTCACAGGAGAATAGGGTGAGGCCTTTTGTGGCGTGGTGGTCTTAGTACCGCCCACCCCTCCAACGAGACATACTCTCTTTATGGGAGGAACTCGGTAATAAATCATCGTCTCCGCGTGCCTCGGTTATCTCTATACCCGAGCTATTTAATTATGCACTTTACTTTGTGATAGCCTCCGTGCTTGAATTCTTATATCTAGCTATCACATAGTTGCTTGTTTTGCTTAGCATAAGTTGTTGGTGCACATAGGTGAACTGTAGTTTATATAGGTTTTGTGCTTGATAAAGTAAACGCTAGTTTTATTCCGCCTTTGTTAAGCCCATCTCGTAAAAGTTTTAAACCGCCTATTCACCCCCCTCTAGGTGGCATCTTTATCCTTTTCAATGTCCTCGTAACCTAAGAGACAATTGACAATGTTTTTAATAGATTCAGTCGCCTTGTCAGATAAGACTTAGTCCTATGTTAGGAGAGCATAGTAAGAAGAGGCCCTCTATAGGTAACTTGGACCCTTGTGAACCCCCCAAGCGTGAGTGTGAGCTTTCTAGGCACTCTCTCACCAATGTTGGTGATGCGTGCACACAGTGTTGACGTGGGACGCTTCATTGGAAACCCCAAGAGCAAGGTGTGATGAACACAGTAGCAAGTTTCCCTCAGTAGAGACCGAGGTTATCGAACCAAAAGGAGGAAGGAAATGTCTCAAAGGTGTTGCAAGCAACATGGAAGCCTACACAACACAAACTCAAGACTTTGCCCCAACGATCAGTGAGGTTGTCAAGCTCACCGGTTTGCTGTAATAAAGGATTAACTGTATGGTGTGGAAGGTGATGAATGGTTTGCAGCAAGTAAACAGTGGAAGATGTATCAATGGTAAAGATTGGACCAGGGTCCATAGTTCACTAGAGGTGCTCTCCTTAGATAAACAAAATGGCATGAAGGGTAAACAAATTACAGCAGGGCAATTGACAGGAACTGATCAAGGCATAACAATGCAATACCAAACAAAAAGATCACATGAGATTCGATTGGGCAATACAACAATATACATAGACCGCCATCCAACTGCATCTATTACTAGAAGTCCACCTTTAGGTTATCATCCGAACCCCCTCCAGTATTAAGTTACAAGCAACAGACAACTGCTTTAAGAAAAGTGTGTAGGGTAAACAATCCACTTGTTTCATGAACAAGATACCATTGTTTTCTCCCTAGTGGCAACAACACATCTACAACCGAAGAGATTTCTGTCACTTCCCTTGGAAACTAGAGGCATGAACCCACTATCGAGCATAAATACCCCCTCTTGGAGTCACTAGCAACTACTTGGCCAAGATAGCTACTAACAACGGAGAGCATGCAAGATCACAAATAACACAGACATGATAGTATCAAATAGACAAAACCATTAATCAATCTGACATAGTAATCTCAATATCCATTGGATCCCCGCAAACACAACATGCATGATTACAAATAGATTAGATCTTGATCACGAACGGAGCTCACAAGATCTATACATGAAAGCACAAGGAGGAGATACAACCATCTAGCTATTACATGGACCTGTAGTCCAAGGTGGAACTACTCATGCTTCATACCGGAGAAGAAGGCCTCCAGGATGATCTCCCCTCCGACAGGGTGCCGGGAAGAACTTCAGATCCCCTGATCTAGGGACAATGGTGGCGGCGGCTACAGAAGGTTTCGTGGAGATTTGATCGGGTGCCTAGGGTTTCTGCATTGGGGGCTTCTTATAGGAGAAGACGCGAGGCAGGGGGCCTCCAGGGGGGCCACACCCTGCCCAAGCGCGGGCTGGGCCCACCCGCGCCTAGGGGGTTTGGCCGTCCTATGGCGCCTCTCTGTCTCGTCTTCTGGCTTCATGTCGCCCACGGTAAAATATTGACTTTGACTTTTGTCCCGTCCAATTCCGAGAATATTGATTTTCTGCCTTTCTGGAACCAAAAAGCAGAAGAAAATAGGCAACTGGCACTGTGGCAACTTGTTAATAGGTTAGTTCCAGAAAAGATATAAAAACACCTCAAAGTGTAGACAGAGCAAAGCAAAGTAGATACTAAACAAGCATGGAGCATCTAAAATTATAGATACATTTCCGACATATCAAGCATCCCCAAGCTTAACTCCTGCTGGTCCTCGAGTAGGTAAGTGATAAAAGAATAATTTTTGAGGTGACACACCATCAAAACCAAGATCAAACCATTTGCAAGCATTGAAAGCTGGGATCAAAGAATCTAAACATGTGCACGAAAGATGGAGTTCTAATAATAAGACAAAGTAACTACGCATGCAACATGAAAGGTTACAAACAAAGATCATGAATAACATGCATTGAAAAACATTTGTTTGTTTCACATACAGAAAACATGGCATAGTGGCATTCAGATTGTCCCTCATAGGACACCTTCAAAGTTCATAAGAGTGACTAGATACAAGTAGCAAAAGAACAAGTAATATCACAATATGCATCAATCAATAAGTTTTGGAACACTGCACATAGAACTAAGAATGACAACTATGCTCTCTTAATTGTGCCTAAAGGTAGAAGGTGGAGACTCAATATAATAGTGGAAGAAAGGCCCTTCATAAGGGAATCAGGGATTTCATGTTTCAAAAAGAGCTTCCAAAAATTATGGTACTTGTTAGCTTTCAGCCCTCATTGCCCCTATCATAAGCATCTTGAAGTAATTAAGGTTAAAGTGAACAAACTATGGAGTATATTCTTGACAAAGTATAAGTTGGCAATCTCAAGTCCCTTGAATACGAGGGCCACACCTCATGCTACTCAACTTCAGTCACCTGTAAGTTCTTGTCATAGTAAGTACATGCGTATCATAGAGAACCGCCAACAGGGTACCCCTTGCACATAGTACAAGAGCTATCCCATAACCAAAATGACAAAACAAGCAGACAATGAGCATCTCAGTGATCTTTTTATTTACTATGTGCATAGCTTTTTATTGAGGATGCTTCATAGATAGCTCACTATGGTGATGCTGCAAGTTTCCACCATGATTAGGCATGGCTTAGGCTAGCGTCCCAGGCGTTTCTCTAACACAAAATACATAACTACATGGACTTACAAGCTCCCTCTTTATTTCACACCGGTGACATCCATAGACAAAAGAGCATGATATCAACTGTGTACAAAGTACAAGTGAAATGTTGAAAACGTTCCCCATGACAGCATGATTCTGCTAATTCCAACGTATAAGTGCAAGCATATACAACATAAATGACACAATGGTTCAAGTTTATTAGGGGCAATAAATATAAAGTGTGCCATCAAGTTTGTGAGAGCTTTAATCACTAAGTTTTTACATAACAAAATACATTTTAATCGGAAAATAGCTGGAAACAAGAATATACTTGGAATGGTGTAACACACCATGCATAGGAGTTTATAGTGGACACTTTGGAAATGGTTTATTGGGAGTTGGAAGCATGAGTAAAACTTACTCATACAAGTGGAGGCTAGCAAAAGACGGGGAGCAACCAACTAAGAGAGCAATAATGGTCATAATCATGCAGAGCGACAAAACATTACTAATCAAAGCATAGAGTGGTACTACAAGTCAAGGACTAAATTATCATAGAGGCTATGGTGACTTGTTCATAGTCATAACATGGTGTGAGCATGTTCCAAGTCAACCCAAACAAAGCATCAAAGTAGAATACCACAATACTATGCTTTTGTATGCTAAAACAATGCATAATTCTTTCAAGGCACACTAAGCAATCCCAATTGTCTGGAACAAGACATACGACAACAATAATCACTTAGCTTAAGGTCAAAACAACATCTAGCATGGCATGCTAAATTCTAAGTCATAGTCAATGCAAGCTCCTCTTGCACTTTCAAGCAAAACTTACTACTCCTTTCCAACACCAAGCAACTTGTTTGAAACAACACAGCGAGAACAGGGGTCCAAACTACTTTACTCAAGCAAACTAAACAAACTAAGCAAACCAAACGTAAACTAAGACGCTTCAAGAACAACGCAATAGTGCATGAAACAACAATCACGAAGTGTCTAGACAGACCTGAGCTTTTTATTGATGAAGAAGGGGATGCCTTGGGCATCCCCAAGCTTTGACGCTTGTACCTCTTGGATATTTCTTAGGGTGACACCAGGGTGGCATCCCCAAACTTGAGCTTTTGTCCATTCTTCATCTCATTACATCATTCTCTCTCTACAACTGAAATTTTTCCTTCATACAAAACTTTACACGATCTTCATTAGCAACATTAGTGTATTCAAAAGATAATAGACCTTTGGGTTTAGCTTTTGAACAGAAAAACTTTTCACTAAAAGCACAAGATACTGTAGCAACTCCTTTAAAAATCTCATTTCCCCAAAAGATAACTCAAAAATAAATCAATAAGAAGCAAATGCAAATAATGGCAGAAATCTGTCAAAACAGACCAGCAGGTATAAACCGATTTTTTTCGAAAACCTTCTATTACTCAAATAAAAAAGTGTTGAACTAATGAAAGTTATCTAACATACTGGGAGATTTATTCGTAAATTTTCAGCTCAATCCGACTTACAGAGACTCCTCACGAATTTTTATGGTGAAGGATAGAAATCTGTTTCGGGACAACAACTCCCCAGATCTTACTTCCCTCTCATTAGAGGTCATTCTTGGCACAAAAATCAAACAAAAAGGATAAAGAGAGGTTATTATCGAAGTAATAACTTCCAAGACTCAAGTAAACTCTTGTCTTATCTCCCAACAAGTACTTTTCTTTAACGCCTTTAAGTTAGGCACAAGAAGCAAGAAATCAAGTATTTTCAAATGAGGAAGCATTAACATCAAACATTGCTTTTAAAGGAGGAGCAAAACACATCTTCTATCTCCTCATAGGGAAGTGTTCAATACCTTTCTTGAATGGGAATTGATATTTAATGGTGCCTTCTTTCATATCAATAATGGCACCAACAGTTCTAAGAAAAGGTCTTCCCAAAGTAATGGGACAAGAAGCATTGTATTCAAAATCCAAAACATAGAAATCAACAGGGATATAAGCATTGTTAACCATAATGAGAACATAATTAATACTCCCCATGAGTTTCTTCTTAGCATTATCATCAAGTGGAACATCCAAATAACAATATTCTAAAGGTGGCAAATCAAGCATTTCATAAATCTTCCTAGGCATAATAGAGACACTAGAACCAAGATCACATGAAGCTTTGAAATCAAAGTTATTCACTTGCATATTAATAATGGGTTCCCAACTATATTATAATTTCCTATGAATATAAGCTTTGTGTTTCAACTACTCTTCCTTAATCTTAACAAGAGCATCTGTAATGTGTTTGGTGAAAGCAACATGCATATCACTAGCATCAGGACTTCTAGCAAGTTTTTGCAAGAATAGAATCACTTTAGAAATATTGCAACCATCTATATCAAAATCAAACTTAGCATCACTAGTAGTAGGCTCATTAGGCTTAGGCACTGTAGTAGGAGGAATAGGGACTTCTTGTGGTTTAGTGGTATCCATTCTAGTGATGGTGCATACACTATTGTTTCTATCAATTTCAGCTTCCCTTTCCCACTTAGCATGAAGCTGAGCTAACAGCCTAACATTTTCATCAATAGTAACTTGTATGGCATGAGTAGAAGCAAAGGTACTTTCCATGGTTTCAGGTTTAACAGCCATTTTATTAATCAAGGAGGACTGTGCTTTAGACAAAGAGGATATATTTTTCTCAACATTCAAAAGATTTTCCTCTATAGTCTTGTTTAAAGTGGTTTGCTTACTAATAAAGTCTTTGAGCATGACTTCAAGTTCAGAAGGGTCACTTATAGCATTGTTATAGGAGTTTCCATAGGTATTGCCATTATTAGGATGATAAGGCCTATAGTTGTTACAACAGAAATTACTCCTATAGGCATTGTTGTTGAAGTTATTGTTTCTAATGAAGTTCACATCAACTTGCTCTTCTTGAGCAACCAAAGAGACTAAGGGAACATTGTTTGGATCTAAAGGAGCTTTCCCATTTACAAGCATAGCCATAATAACATCAATCTTATCACTCAAAGAGGAGGTTTCTTCAACAGAATTTACCTTCTTACCATGTGGAGCTCTCTTAGTATGCCATTCAGAGTAGTTAACCATCATATTATCAAGGAGTTTTGTTGCAGCATCCAAAGTGATGCCCATAAAGGTACCTCCAGCAGCTGAATCCAACAGGTTTCTTGAAGAGAAGTTCAAACCTGCATAAAAAGTCTGGATAATCATAAAGCAGTGAGTCCATGAGTAGGGCAATTCTTAACCAAAGATTTCATTCTTTCCCAAGATTGAGCAACATGTTCATTATCAAGTTGTTTAAATTTCATAATGTCACTTCTCATATATATAATCTTAGAAGGAGGGTAGTACTTTCCAATAAAAGCATCTTTGCACTTAGTCAAGAATCAATACTATTTCTAGGCAAGGATAGCAACCATTCTTTAGCTTTTCCTTTCAAGGAGAAAGGAAATAGCTTGAGCTTAATAATATCTCCATCTACATCCTTATACTTTTGCATATCACAAAGTTCAACAAAGTTATTGAGATGGGCAGCAGCATCATTAGAACTAGCACCAGATAATTGCTCTCTCATCACAAGATTCAACAAAGCAGGCTTAATTTCATAAAAGGTAGCATCAGGAGAAGGTGGAGCAATGGGAGTGCTAAGGAAATCATTGTTGTTTGTGCTAGTGAAGTCACACAACTTGGTGTTCTCAGCAGAGTTCATTTTGGAAAAGGTGGGCAAGCCAAAAACAGTAGCAGCTAGAGCAGGAACTAATTTTTGTTTTGTTTTTGATAAGAGAAAGCAAACCAAACTAAACTATTTGTTTTGGAGTTTTTGATAAGAGACAAACAAAACCAAGCAAAAGAAACTAAGCAAACTAAAAACAAAGTAAAGAGAAAGGTTGAGGAGGACTCCCCTTGTGAAGATGTCCTTAGCCTCCCCGGCAACGGCGCCAGAAATCTTTGATGCGTGCACATAGTGTTGACGTGTGACGCTTCGTTGGAAACCCCAAGAGTAAGGTGTGATGAGCACAACAACAAGTTTCCCTTAGTAGAGACCGAGGTTATCGAACCAGAAGGAGGAAGGAAACGTATCAAAGGTGTCCCAAGCAACGTGGAAACCTGCACAACACAAACTCAAGAATTTTCCCCCAACAAATCAGTGAGGTTGTCAAGATCACCGGTTTGCTGTAACAAAGGATTAACTGTATGGTGATGACCCACAAGTATAGGGGATCGCAACAGTCTTCGCGGGTAGTATTACCCAATTTATTGATTCGACACAAGGGGAGCCAAAGAATACTTGCAAGCCTTAACAACTGAGTTATCAATTCAGCTGCACCTGAAAATAGTTCTTGCTCACAGAAGTTTATCAGTAGCAACAGTTTGTAGTAGCAACAGCAGCA
This sequence comes from Avena sativa, assembly GCA_916181665.1. Lineage (NCBI taxonomy): Eukaryota > Viridiplantae > Streptophyta > Magnoliopsida > Poales > Poaceae > Avena > Avena sativa. The sequence continues at coordinate 378,515,840 of OV702282.1, forward strand.
ACAAAACAAGATCAATAGTAACAGTAGGATATGAGCGCGGTAGGCATAGGGATGGATGGACGGGCGTTGCATGGACAAGTCTAAACATGTAACTTCAAGATCTAGGGCATTGCAGATAAATAAAAACAAGCATCCAAGTACTAAACAATCCTAGGCATGTGCTCCATATATAGTCATGTGTGCTCGCAATGAGAACTTGCACAACATCTTTTGTCCAGCCAACCCATGGCAGCGGGGCCTCTAGGGAACTACTGGAAATTAAGGTGCTCCTTTTAATAGAGCACCAAAGCAAAGCATTAACACTCCGTGAACAAATGTGATCCTCACACCACAGCCATCCCCTCCGGTTGTACCAATTTCTGTCACTTCAGGGCCTTTGGATCCGGACAATGATATGTGTACACAACTTGCAGACAAGATCACAAACAATACTATCATAATGATTCAATAATAAGTTCAGATCTGAGATCATGGCACTCGGGCCCCAGTGACAAGCATTAAGCACAACAAGTTGCAACAAAGTCAAATAGCACTAATAGAGATACTAGGCATTATGCCCTAACAATCTTATTCGATTACAAGATATAACTCATCCAATCCCTACCATCCCCATAACCTACAGCGGGGGATTACTCACTCATGGATGAGGGAAACATTGATGGTTGATGGAGAGGTGTTGGTGATGACGACGATCCTCCCCAAATTCCCCGTCCCGGCAGGGTGCCAGAACGGAGTTTCTGGATCCGAATCTTGGTTTCTGGTGGTGGCGGCACAACGGAACTCTTTCTAGAAAAGCGTCAAACCCCCCTCAGTTTTTAGGTCAAGGGGTAACTCATAGGTGAAGAGGGAGATTGAGGGGGTGCCTGGGGTGGCCGCACCCCTAGGCGCGGGTAGGCCCACCCGCGCGTGGTAGGGGTGTGGTCCCCTAGGCCTCCACCCCGTATCGTACTCTGGCTCCGTGGATCTTCTGGTGAAGTAGGATTTTTGGCATATTTTCCGGGATTTTTCCTGATAGTTGATTTTCTGCACAAAAAATAGACACCAAGGCAATTCTCCTGAAAACAGCGCCAGTCCGTGTTAGTTGTATCCAAATCACACAAGTTTAGAGGAGAAACAATAGCAAAAGTGTTCGGGAAAGTAGATACATTTTGGACCTATCATATGGTGTGGAAGGTGATGAATGGTTTGCAACAAGTAAACAGTGGAAGATGTATCAATGGTAAATATTAGACCTGGATCCATAGTTGACTAGAGGTGCTCTCCTTAGATAAACAACATAACATGAAGGGTAAACAAATTACAGCAGGGCAATTGACAGGAACTGAGCAAGGCATAACAATGCAATACCAGACAAAAAGATCCTATGACATTCGATTGGGCAATACAACAATATACATAGACCGCCATCCAACTTCATCTATGACTAGAAGTCCACCTTCAGGTTATCATCTGAACCCCCTCCAGTATTAAGTTGCAAGCAACAGACAACTACTTTAAGCAAAGTATGTAAGGTAAACAATCCACTTGTTCCATGAACAAGAGACCGTTGTTTTCTCCCTAGTGGCAACAACACATCTACAACCGAAGAGATTTATATCACTTCCCCAGATTAAATAGAGGCATGAACCCACCATCGAGCATAAATACAACCTCTTGGAGTCACTAGCAACTACTTGGCCAAGATAGCTACTAACAACAGAGAGCATGCAAGATCACAAATAACACATACACGATAGTATCAAATAGACAAAACCATTAATCAATCTGACATAGTAATCTCAATATCCATCGGATCCCCGCAAACACAACATTCATGATTATAAATAGATTAGATCTTGATCATGAACGGAGCTCACAAGATCTATACATGAAAGCACAAGGAGGAGATGCAACCATCTAGCTACTACATGGACCCGTAGTCCAAGGTGGAACTACTCACTCTTCATACCAGAGAAGAAGGCCTCCGGGATGATCTCCCCTCCGACAGGGTGCCAGGAAGAACTTCAGACCCCCCCGATCTAGGGACGATGGTGGCGACAGCTACAGAAGGTTTCGTGGAGTTTTGATCGGGTGCCTAGGATTTCTGCATCAGGGGCTTCTTATAGGCAAAGAGGCGAGGCAGGGGGCTCGCTAGGGGGGTCACACCCTACCCAGGCGTGGGCTGGGCCCACCCGCGCCTAGGGGGGGAGGGGGTTTGGCCGCCCTGGGCACCTCTCCGTCTCGTCTTCTGGCTTCGTGTCGCCCACGGTAAAATATTGACTTTGGCTTTTGTCCCGTCGAATTTTAAGAATATTGATTTTCTGCCTTTCTGGAACAAAAAATAGAAGAAAACAGGCAACTGGCATTGTGACAACTTTTTAATAGGTTAGTTTCAGAAAAGATATAAAAACACCTCAAAGTGTAGTCAAAGCAAAGCAAACTAGATACTCAATAAGCATGGAGCATCAAAAATTATAGATACGTTTCCGACGTATCAGTTGGCTCCAGTCGTCATGAATTATATGGGTCCTACACTAGATATGCCCTTCATAAACTTGGATCTCTAGCCCTCTACCTAGGGCTGGACATAAAACTTTGAAACTCGACGAGTTTAACGAGCACTCGTTTGCTCGACTCGTTTTTTAACGATCCGAGCTAAGCTATATTTTTTTGCTCGATATCCTTAAAGAACTAAACGATTGAGTTAACGATGTTCGTGAGCTACTCGTTAAGCTCGTTAACAACCAAGGTATGGCCCACTTATGTGGCTACATGTCTAATCTGGCAACCCATCTAAGGCAAATAGTTGGCCAGTTGGCAATTGTATTTTTTCATATATTTCTATTGGGTCGAGTTATTAAGCTATTGTTGAAGTGTCAGCGAGTTAGCAAGGTTGGTCAAGTGTGTGGCACTGCTATTGATAATTATCTATTATTTTTAAGTATTGGTATACATGTGGTTGTAACTGTCGTTTTTAATTATCGATATGCCTCTGTTTAAGGCTGATGCATTTTCTTAACGAGCAACTCGTGAATGCTCGTTAACATCTAACGAACCGAGCCGAGTTTTAATTTTTGCTCGTTATCCTTAACGAGTTGAATGATCCGAGCCTTAACGAGTGTGAGCCTTAACGAGTCAAGCTACTCGATAGTCCAGCCCTACCTCTACCCTTGAGTTGTATTCAAGTGTAAGAGTAAATGGTTACACACTCCATGTGGCTATTTATAGGCCAGTGATGCTTGTCAAATGACCGGAGAATGCCCTTCCGCCTCCCATGCGGGAGGGTACGTAGTTGAGTGCACTTGTGTTTCCACTAGTCCATTGTGGACTAGGGATGAGGGATGGTGCATGGCCCATGGTGCACTGGCCCACAAATCACTCTATCATCCCATGCTTCACTTGTAATTTCTTTTATTTTAGTCATTTATTTGACTTGTTGACTATAACTTGAGGTTGTGACCTTGCTGACTCCAACGTGGGGCTGGCAGGAGATGATCTGACATTGTGTTTCTTTTTCAAAGTGACATATGGCTTTATACGAAGAGCAAGTTTATCCTAGCTTGAAGCTAAATATACAAAAGGGTTGCTGACACTTTCTATCCTTCGCTTAGTGCGGGAGCTATATGCTCCTGCCTGAAGCGATATGAGGATGGTCCATGCCTATTTAGAGGTTGGCTTATTTGTTCTATTTGCTTTTCTATTTTTACTTTTTTGGTTTCTTTCTTTCTATTTTTAATTTCAGTTTATTTTCTATTTTTTATTATTTTATTTTGTATTTTTGTTGAACATATATTTATGTTGTGGAAAAAATATTATTAGTTTTCTTGTTCAAGATAAATATTGTTATTATTTTCTAAATAATATATTTTTTATATAGAAAACTATTTAAATAATATAAATTTTGTTTTGGGAAATCATTCAAGTGAGAGAAATGTCCTTATACAAAATCATTCAAATATTGTAAATGTTCACATTTAAAAAATCGTTCAAATAAGATAAATGTTCTTATTGAAAAACTGTTCAAATGATATACATATTCTTATTAAAAAACATTCAAGTGGGTTAAAGAAATGATTTCTATAACTTTTTGATAATAATAATAATACTTCCTCAGATCCGTATTAACTGTCACTGGATCGAATGTATCTAGCACTAAAACATGTATAGATATATTAATTTCTACGACAAGTAATATGAATCGGAGTGAGTAATATTGATGAGAAAAAATATATTTCATATGTACATTTTCTAAATCCCGTGAACAATTATTTTAAACTCTATGGGCTTTTGTTACTACTTTCTGTGATTTGTCTAAGAAAAATCTAATATATTTTTCCCTGTAAAACATAAAACAAAAAAATGAAAAGAAGAAATAAAAATAGAAAAAAAATACTACCTCTATTCCCAAATATAAGGAAAACGGTAGTACCTATAATTGGGCCGTGGCTCATTAAGTTAGGCTCATGTAACTGATGTTAGGACCAGGTAATACTACTGGCATTGTTCCGTGGGCCTTCGTGTGTCACTTGTCTTATTTGTTTGAACTTCAAAAGAACCCAAAGAGCTATTGAGCTACTTTGATCAACGAAATTTCCATATTCTCGAAACAAAAAGACCCAATTCTCAGGTTATTATTTAGTTAACGCAGGACCATGCTTAAATTTACACGGCTCCAGTTCTAGTTTGTCCATCCAAGTTACAGCAGAGCGTGCCTCGATTCAAAGGAGTGGGACATGGTGGCCATCTCCTGCGATGATCGATCAGGACGGGCACTGCTGGGCCTCGTGCACATGCGGCTCCCCGAACAGCGCAAGACGTCGACGTCTCGATCGAGAGGAGCGTGTTGAACTCCTCACAGTTGCCCTAGGCAGGCACCGCACCAACAGCAGCGCGGATGGCGACCAGACCAGATGGGAGCTAAACCCGGCCCGTAGACGGGGAATGTCCCCCGGCCGCCGTCGCTGTCCCACGAATGGCTCGCGCTGCCGAGTGCCGATGCAGGTAGGTAGCCACTGTCGCTGAAAGCGTCGCCGGCCGCGCTAAGCCTCAGACGACGACGACGACGTCGCCGCGCGCGTTCTGATCCGCCGCACAGTGGCATGCGGTACAGCTACCAGCTAGCTACTACTGGTTCTTAATGGTTCCAGCGCGAGCGGCGAGCCACCGCCTGCTGCTGCATGCGATGCGAGTGCGATTGAGCGACTGAAGGCAAGCAACCAGATTTTATGCCAGTAGTGTCCAACTCTGATTATGGCCACTAATGCTCTTTTGGCCCGTACCGCGCGGCCTGGAATCGGAAAGGAAGCTGGGGCGTCCAACAGCGGAGTAAATGGTGGCTTGACTTCCTGCCTCCTAATACGCTCGCCGGCCGGCACTGCATGAATGCGCGTCGGAGGGATGGGCCGCCATGGGGCCTTCTCTGTCGCTGCAGGAGGCATGCGATATCATACTAGCCTGTTTCTCCGGCGCTGAAACGGTGAGGCGCCGGAGCCATGCATGTGTGTGTGTGTGTGGGGGGGGGGGGGGGGGGGGGGGGGGGGGGATCGCGGAGCCACGTCGAGAGGGAGGGCGGCAAGCGACAAGACAGCATCCACCAGCTAGCCCTAGCTATCACCCCCCACCACCCTGCATTAACCCGGAGGTATGGGGAGAGGCGACCTACATGTCCCCTGCTACACGTGTGCTACCTCACCGACCTCATGCTATCTGTAAGATCCAATCCACGTAGTGTGATACATACACCCAAAGACTACTGTTTCTTATTCCCATGGTTCTTGTCAAAATTTTCTTTAGATGTGCGTGGTAGTATGGAGTTGATTGGAATGGCATGCATATGGTTGTTGACTTGGTCTTTCGGAATAGATAGACTAGATTCGGTGAACAATGGCGGGGAACAATGGCAGGTCACAGCAGGGGCTGCACCGCATTTTCGGCACGTAGCAGTAGCACTGGCCCAGTCCCCAGACAACTGATCAGATCGCATGGCGGTCTTGCTGTGGACATCACCTGACAAGAGGACCTGGGGTGGAAGCAGATCGTCGGAGGGCACACAGGCACAGCAGCTACGTCCGTGCGCGCTCCTCATACTCCTACACCGGTTCGCTGCTCTGCTCCGTACGTCCGTGCCAGGCTACGTGGTGAGCACGGACGCGCGCAGCCGCGCACGTTGGTAGGCACATGCGGTGCCGGCACGCGCGGCCCCAGCGGCGTCCGTGCGCGCGGCGGGAGTTGGGGATTCCAGAAACCGCCAAGCCGCGCCAACGCGGCGGCCGGGCCCCGATGTCCGCTTTGTACCGTGCCGTCGACATGCATAGCTCAGCTTTTCTGCTTGTTTGCTTCTGCCCGCCCTCCGGTGCGCTATGCATGCATGTTCCACTGTAATGGCCTGGCATGGCCGGTGGTTGCCTCTCCCTCCGGAGTCCGGACTATGGCCCCTGTGTAGCCCTTGCGCAACCTGCACACACCGTGCGTTCCGCTCTCGCCGGCTGCAGGCGCATCTCGTTCTCTCCGGTAGCGCACATTAGGTCATCTTCAGCGGCACGACTGACCAGTTCTGAGCCGGTCTGAACCCATTCGCGTGGATAGAAGGAGGTCAAACATGCTCCAACGGCGCAATCCGAACAGACCGACACGTCCGGCAAAATCCATTCAGGCCGGACTGCGCGCGTGTCCTCCCTCGCTCGTGTTAGGGCATCTTCAACGACCCAATGGCCTCCGCGTGCTTGATGCCTATGATGGCTGCTGGCCACTCGGCTTTAGAAGGCTGACCGGTGCCAACAACCATGGCCATCAATGCTGGTGCTGACCGCTGCGATGCACCGTCTGAACTCATACGCTGACATTGATGGCCAGGGCTACTTATACTGGTCTTGTGTCCGTCTCTTCCCACACACCTCGTGTGCGCCATTGCACTTCTAGCCCATGCTTCCCCCTCGCCCTAGCCATCGCCATGAAGATGCCTACTTGGCTGAAAAAGACGGCCAACGACCATGAGGCCGGCTCATTCTCGAGCTGGCGTCTTCGTCGACGATCGCCAACACCACCGCCTCCACCACGCACGAGAGTGGCTTCCCCTAGACACCGCCGAAATATGCCGCCACCTCCAATGGAGCAAGATTTCGTGGGTCCAGTAGCACCTACGCCCGCGGTGTAACGGGGGGCGCAACGGCATGTACGTGTCGGTGCAGGACTGCCTGCGGCGGTGGGACGAGAGGGATGGATATATGCGACCACCACGACGTCTTCCTCCCCACTAACTGACACCTCAATGCCATCAATGTGCCACCTCCGCTGGAAGCGAAGATGCACCTGTTGGAATTATGCCCTAGAGGCAATAATAAAGCTGTTATTATTATAATTCTTGTTCATGATAATGTTTATATTCCATGCTAGAATTGTATTAAGCGGAAACTTTAATACTTGTGTGGTTTGTGAACAACACCGTGTCCCTAGTACGCCTCTATGGACTAGCTCATTGATTAATGATGGTTAAGGTTTTCTAACCATGGACATGAGTTGTCAATTAATAATGAGATCATATCATTGGGAGAATGATATGATGGACAGACCCAAACTAAGCGAAGCAATTAGATCGTGTCATCGTGTTCGTCTTTGCGAAGCTTTTCTTATGTCAAATATTGTATTCCTTAGACCATGAGATAATACAACTCCCTGGTATCGGAAGAAAGCTTTGAGGTCATCAAACGTCATCCTATGAGAGGGTGATCATAAAGGTGTCTCTCAGGTGATCGGAAAGTATCTATTGGGTTGTATGTATCGAGATGGGATTTGTCCCTGCCAAGTCGGAGAGATATACTTCGGGCCCACTCGGTAATCGATATCAACACCGCTTGCAAGCATGTGGTTAAGGAGTTAATCACAAAGTGATATCGGATTACGGAACGAGTAAAGTACTTGCTGTGAACGAGATTGAACTAGGTATGACGGTACCGACGATCGAATCTCGGGCAAGTAAAATATCGCGAGACGAAGGGAATATATATATGGGATTGATTGAATCCTGGCATCGTGGTTCATCCAATATGATCATCGATGAATGTGTGGGAGTCAATATGGGTGTCCAGACCCCGCTGTTGATTATTGATAGAAGATCATGTCTGCATATTCTCGAACCCGCAGGGTCACACACTTAACGTGTCTCGACGCTAGGATAGATTGGATAATTGGTTTATGAGTTTTTTTTCGGAGTCTCGGATGGGATCCGGGACATCACGAGAGGTTCCGGAGTGGTCCGGAGAATAAGATTCATATAAGGCAGTGCAATTTTTGGAGTTCGGAATTGTTCCGGGTTAATCGGTATTGTACCGGAAGCTTCTAGAACCTTCCGGAAGGGTACCAACGTGGCCACACCTTCCGGGAGGGGGCATGGGCCTATGAGGGAGTGCCCTGGCCGCATTGGGCCAGGGGCACAAGGCCCCATAGGGCCCAGCCGGCCTAGAGGGTTTTAAACTCGAGATAGAGCTTCTAGAAGGGGGGGGGGGGTTTCCTTGCCCCCCACTCCTTCTCCTTGGGGCCGCCGGTTTGGCTTGGGGGAGGGGGCTAGGGTTGCATCCGCCCACCCCTCTATATAAAGAGGGCTGGGGGCGCACCACCCCCCACACCTTCCCCTCCAAGAGCTAGCCGTCCTGCTGCCCTCCTTTCTCTCTCCCTCCCGACTGCGTGTAGGCGAAGCCCTGCTGCAGAAACTCTCCACCATATACACCGCGCCGTCGCGTTGTAGATCCAATCCGTCTCTCCACCATACTTGCTGGTCCGAGGAAGGAGGAGACGTCGAGGTGCTGCACGTGTGCATCTCACGGAGGCACAGCCACTTGTGGTGCTAGATCAGATCGGATCGCGAGGAGGAGAAGCGAGTACGACTACATCACCCACGTTCCGACGAACGTTCCGCTGTGCGAATCTTCAAGGGTATGAAGATCTAATCCAATCTCTCTCGTTGTTTGCATCTCCTAGATTAGACCTTGGCTTTCCCTCTGTTCGCATCCGTAGAAAATTTTGATTTACTATGCCGCGAAACCCTTAAGTGGTATCAGAGCTAGATCTATGCGTAGATGTGTTTCACGAGTAGAACGCAACATGGTTGTTGCGGGCGTTGATGTTTTCTGTTGCAAGCCTCTTGTTTGTGTTCTTCTTATGACGCGGGATAGTGAGATTGAAGCGGTCCAGGCCAACCTTATGCGACGTCGTTCGCGAGACCGGCTCCGCACTTGACGTGTGGCTTGTTCCACACATGTGGCTGGTGGATGTCAGTTTCTCTCACTATAGTTGTCATGGGATTAACACCGGAGTTTGGCAACCATAATATCACCGTTGTGGCTTTTCGTAGGTAAGAATCGTTCTTAGCATCTACTCCCATAATCCACGTAAAACATGCAACAACAAAGTAGAGGCGTCTAACTTGTTTTTGCAGGGAGTGTTTTCTGTGATATGGTATGGCCCAAGATGTGATGTGTATAATGTATGCGATGATCATGTTTTGTAATGTTTCACGACTTGCATGTCGATGAGTACACAACCGGCAGGAGCCATATGGTTGTATTTATAATTGTGTATGACCTATGTGTCAACTTCTTATACGCCATGTAATAGTTTTACTTTATCGCTAAGTAGTTAGCAATAGTTGTAGTTGCTATTCGTGGTGGAGGCAATCATGGTGGAGTGATGGAGATCATGCCGGCACGCACAAGATGGAGATCATTGCGCGAAGATTGGCTATACCATGTCACATAAAGTTATATGCATGTGATGTTTATCCTTTTATGTATCTTATTATGCTTAGATCGCGACGGTAGCATTATAAGATGATTCCTCAATTAAAGATCAAGATAAAAACTGTGTTCTCCCCAAGTATGCACCGTTGCGAAAGTTCGTCGTGTCCAAGCATCACGTGATGATCGGGTGCTATAGGCTCTACGCTCACATACAACGGGTGCAAGCCAGTTTTGCACACGCTGAAATACTTGGGTCTAACTTGACGAGCCTAGCATGTACAGACATGGCCTCGGAACACAAGAACCGAAAGGTTAAGCATGAGTCATATGAATGATATTATCGACACTTCGTTGTCCACCATTGAAACCACATCTCTTCTCGTGAAGATCGGATTAGGTGTGGTGAATTTGGATCGTGTTCACTAAACAACTTGAGGGATGTTGAATTTAGTGGGAGTTCATCTAGTAATTTGATTAAGTTGAACTATTTATCATGAACATAGTCTAAGTTGTACTTGCTAATACTGTAGATCACATGGCTAAGTCCAACTTCAACTTCAACGTTTTTGCTGAGAAGGAAAAGCTTAGAAGCAATGGGTCTAACTTCACCAATTGGTTCCGCAATCTAAAAATCATTCTCTCTGGCGGTCAAAAGGACTATGTCCTTGGGAAAGCGTTAGGTGACCCCCCTGCTGCAACTGCGCCGGCTGATGAGAAAGCTGTCTATCAGTCGCGCAAAGATGATTATGGTGTGATTAAGAGCACCATGTTGTTTGCTATGGAACCGGAACTTCAAAATCGTTTTGAAGACTATCCCGGGCCCTTTGAGATTCTCGAAGAGCTGAAAACCATGTTTCAGACTCAGGCCCGTTCTGAGAGATATGAGATCTCTGAGAAGTTCTTTAACTGCAAGATGGAGGAAGGGAGTTCCGTTAGTGAGCACGCCATTAAGATGACGGGCTACACTCAACGCCTTGAGCAACTGGAATGCACGATTCCAGAGGAGCTCAAGATTGACAGGGTTCTGCAATCACTCCCTCCCAGCTACAAAAGTTTTGTAGTGACTCATAATCAGATTGGTTCCACTGATACGATCACCGAGCTCTTCGCAAAGCTGAAGGCCGCGGAAGTGGACATCAAAAAGGATAATCATGTGTTGATGGTCAACAAGCCCACCTTCAAGAAAGGTAAGGGTGCAAAGAAGCCCTTCAAGAAAGGCGGCGGCAAGCGCGTTGCCCCTGCTGAGAAGAAGCTCAAGTCTGGTCCTAAGCCGGACACTGAGTGCTTCTATTGCAAGGACAAGGGTCACTGGAAGCGCAACTGTCCGAAGTACTTAGCGGACAAGAAGGCTTGCACCATCAAAGGTATATTTGATATACATGTTATTGATGTTTTCCTTACTAGCCCTCGTTGTAGTGCCTAGGTATTTGATACCGGTTCAGTTGCTAATATTTGTAACTCGAAACAGGAGCTACGGAATAGACGGCGGCTTGCGAGGGATGAGGTGACGATGCGCGTTGGCAACGGATCAAGAGTTGATGTGATGGCCGTCGGCACGCTCTCCTTAGTTTTACCTTCGGGATTAGTTTTAAACCTTAATAAGTGTTATTATGTGCCTGCGTTGAGCATGAACATTATTTATGGATCATGTTTATTGCAAGACGGTTAATCATTTAAATCGGAGAATAATGGTTGTTCTATTTATATGAGTAACATCTTTTATGGTCATGCACCTATTGTGAATGGTTTATTTCTTCTAAATCTCGAAAGGGATGAAACACACATCCATAACATTGAGGCTAAGAGATGCAAAGTAGATAGTGATAATACTACTTATTTGTGGCACTGTCGTCTAGGTCATATTGGTGTAAAGCGCATGAAGAAACTCCATTCTGATGGACTTTTGGAGTCTCTTGATTTTGAATCATTTGACACATGCGAACCATGCCTCATGGGCAAGATGATCAAAACCCTGTTCTCCGGTATGATGGAGCGAGCAACGGACTTGTTGGAAATCATACATACCGATGTATGCGGACCGATGAGTGTTTCGACGCGCGGTGGATATCGCTATTTTCTCACTTTTACCGATGACTTAAGTAGATATGGGTATATCTATTTAATGAAACATAAATCTGAAACATTTGAAAAGTTCAAGGAATTTCAGAATGAAGTGGAGAACCATCGTAACAGAAAGATTAAGTTTCTACTATCCGATCGTGGGGGCGAGTATTTAAGTTATGATTTTCTCACGCATCTTAAAGCAAGCGGAATTGTTTCGCAACTCACGCCACCCGGAACACCACAGCGCAATGGTGTGTCTGAACGCCGGAATCAAACTCTATTAGATATGGTCCGATCAATGATGTCTCTTACTGATTTGCCGTTATCTTTTTGGGGTTATGCATTAGAAACCGCTGCATTCACTTTAAATAGGGCTCCATCTAAATCCGTTGAGACGACACCGTATGAACTATGGTTTGGTGCTAAACCTAAGTTGTCGTTTCTTAAAGTTTGGGGATGCGAAGCTTACGTCAAGAAGTTGATGCCGGACAAGCTCGAACCCAAAGCGGAGAAATGCGTCTTCATAGGATACCCTAAGGAAACTATTGGGTATACCTTCTATCACAGAACCGAAGGCAAAGTGTTTGTCGCAAAGAACGGTTCCTTTCTTGAGAAGGAGTTTCTCTCAAAAGAAGTGAGTGGGAGGAAAGTAGAGCTAGACGAGGTTATTGAACCTTCTCTTGAATTGGAGAGTAGCGCAGCACCTGAAATTGTTCCAGTACCGCTTGCACCAACAATAGAGGAAGCTAATGACAAGGATCATGAAGCTTCAGACGATGCTGCTACTGAACGTCGCAGGTCGACAAGGCCGCGTGCCCCTCCTGAGTGGTACGACAACCCTGTCTTGACTGTCTTGTTAGTAGAAGATTGTGAACCTACGAACTATGAGGAAGCAATGATGAGCCCAGACTCTGAGAAATGGCTAGAAGCCATGAAATCCGAATAGGGATCCATGAGAGAAAACCAAGTATGGACTTTGGTGGACCCTCCTAGAGACCGAAAGGCCGTTGAGTGCAAATGGATCTTCAAGAAGAAAACGGACGCGGATGGTAATGTTACCGTCTATAAAGCACGGCTTGTTGTGAAAGGTTTTCGACAAGTTCAAGGTGTTGACTACGATGAGACTTTCTCTCCCGTAGCGATGTTTAAGTCCATTTGGATTTTATTAGCAATTGCTGCGTTTCATGATTATGAAATATGGCAGATGGATGTCAAGACTGCTTTCCTCAATGACAACATTGGTGAAGAGTTGTATATGATGCAACCCGAAGGTTTTGTCGATCCTAAGGATGCTGATAAAGTATGCAAACTTCAGCGTTCCATTTATGGACTGAAGCAAGCATCTCGGAGTTGGAACCTTCGTTTTGATCAAGTGATCAAGAGCTTTGGATTTGTTCCAAATTGCTACGAAGCTTGCATCTACAAGAAAGTGAGTGGGAGCTCGGTGACGTTTCTGGTACTATATGTGGATGACATATTGATTATCGGAAATGACATCAACATGCTTAACGATGTGAAGAGTTATTTGAACAAGTGTTTTTCAATGAAAGACCTAGGTGAAGCTGCTTATATATTGGGCATCAAGATCTATAGAGATAGACAAAGACGCCTGATAGCGTTAAGCCAGAGTACATACCTAGACAAAGTTCTGAAAAGGTTCAGAATGGATAAGGCAAAGAAAGGTTCAGGGCCTATGTTGTCAGGTAAGATATTGAGCAAGGCTCAGTGTCCAGCTACGGTAAATGATAGGGAAGCTATGAGCAAAGTGCCTTATGCCTCGGCCATAGGTTCTATCATGTATGCCATGCTGTGTACTAGACCGGATGTGTCCAATGCTCTTAGTTTGACGAGCAGATATCAAAGTGATCCAGGCATGGAACACTGGACAGCCATGAAGAACATCCTAAAGTACCTGAATAGGACTAAAGAAATGTTCTTAGTCTATGGGGGTGATGAACAGCTCGTCATAAAAGGTTACGTCGACGCTAGTTTCGACACCGACAAGGATGATTCTAAATCTCAGACAGGATACGTTTATATTTTGAATGGAGGAGCTGTGAGCTGGAGAAGCTGCAAGCAAAGCGTGATCGCGGGATCTACAGTAGAAGCGGAATACATGGCTGCTGTAGAAGCGTCAAGTGAAGGAGTTTGGATTAGGAACTTCATCACTGAGCTTGGCGTGGTTCCAAGTGCATTGGACCCACTGGAGATATTGTGTGACAACACTGGCGCCATAGCACTCGCTAAGGAACCAAGATATCATCCAAAGACCAAGCATATCAACCGCAAGTTTCATATAATCCGAGATTATATAGCAGATGGAGATCTGAAGATTAGCAAAGTACATACAGATCTGAATGTCGCAGATCCATTGACTAAACCTCTTCCACGTGTAAAACATGATCAGCACCTCAGTGCCATGGGTGTGAGATTGTTGCCAGATGTAAACTAGATTATTGACTCTAGTGCAAGTGGGAGACTGTTGGAATTATGCCCTAGAGGCAATAATAAAGCTGTTATTATTATAATTCTTGTTCATGATAATGTTTATATTCCATGCTAGAATTGTATTAAGCGGAAACTTTAATACTTGTGTGGTTTGTGAACAACACCGTGTCCCTAGTACGCCTCTATGTACTAGCTCATTGATTAATGATGGTTAAGGTTTCCTAACCATGGACATGAGTTGTCAATTAATAATGAGATCATATCATTGGGAGAATGATATGATGGACAGACCCAAACTAAGCGAAGCAATTAGATCGTGTCATCGTGTTCGTCTTTGCGAAGCTTTTCTTATGTCAAATATTGTATTCCTTAGACCATGAGATAATACAACTCCCTGGTATCGGAAGAAAGCTTTGAGGTCATCAAACGTCATCCTATGAGAGGGTGATCATAAAGGTGTCTCTCAGGTGATCGGAAAGTATCTGTTGGGTTGTATGTATCGAGATGGGATTTGTCCCTCCCAAGTCGGAGAGATATACTGCGGGCCCACTCGGTAATCGATATCAACACCGCTTGCAAGCATGTGGTTAAGGAGTTAATCACAAAGTGATATCGGATTACGGAACGAGTAAAGTACTTACTGTGAACGAGATTGAACTAGGTATGACGGTACCGACGATCAAATCTCGGGCAAGTAAAATATCGCGAGACGAAGGGAATATATATATGGGATTGATTGAATCCTGGCATCGTGGTTCATCCGATATGATCATCGATGAATGTGTGGGAATCAATATGGGTGTCCAGATCCCGCTGTTGATTATTAATAGAAGATCATGTCTGCATATTCTCGAACCCGCAGGGTCACACACTTAACGTGTCTCGACGCTAGGATAGATTGGATAATTGGTTTATGAGTTTTTGTCCGCATTGGGCCAGGGGCAAAAGGCCCCATAGGGCCCAGCCGGCCAAGAGAGGTTTAAACTCGAGATAGACCTTCTAGAAGGGGGGGGGTTCCTTGCCCCCCACTCCTTATCCTTTGGGGCCCCCGGTTTGGGCTTGGGGGAGGGGCTAGGGCTGCGCCCCCCCTCTATATAAAGAGGGATGGGGGCGCACCAACCCCACACACCTTCCCCTCTAACCCTAGTCGCCCTGATGCCCTTCTCTCTCCCTCCCGACTGCTTGTAGGCGAAGCCCTGCTGCAGAAATTCTCCACCAATTGCACCGCGCCGTTGCGTTGTAGATCCAACCCATCTCTCCACCATACTTGCTGGACCAAGGAAGGAGGAGACGTCGAGGTGCTGCACGTGTGCATCTCACGGAGGCACTGCCACTTGTGGTGCTAGATCGGATCGGATCACGAGGAGGAGAAGCGAGTACGACTACATCACCCACGTTCCGACAAACGTTCCGCTGTGCGAATCTTCAAGGGTATGAAGATCTAATCCAATCTCTCTTGTTGTTTGCATCTCCTAGATTAGATCTTGGCTTCCCTCTGTTTGCATCCGTAGAAAATTTTGATTTACTATGCCGCGAAACCCTTCAGCACCGCCGCACCGTGCTTCTCTCGCCGGTGCTGCGGTGCGACAGCGCGTACCACCGGAAGGACTTCCGACGAAAGTTCCTCGCCTGGGAGCATGACGCGCGATGAACGTGCTCGTTCTAGTCAGGGAAATATTACGATAATACGTCCACACACATTTCAATGACGAGGACTCCGACGATGAAGAGGAGCGCGACAACAGCGATGGGACGGGCGTCATCGTAAAGCAGGAGGGCGAGGTCACCCTGCAGCTAGACTACGACGAGGACGCTGCCTACGCACACATCGTCAAGCTCTTCTGGCTGGATGAGAAGAGAAAATGGACCTGACAAGGCTAGACGAGGCCATCCAACTCACTGCGATAGTGGTGGCGCATGAGACGGAGCTTCTACCGCCACCACCACTAGAGCCCATTGAAGATATATTGTCAAAACTAAATCTTCTTTGCCATGGAAATATTTTACTTGCAACATGGAGTATTTGTGTAGTGATCCGGCAGACCACGACATGTTATAGTGTGAAGTCGTTAGCATAACACTCACTGAATTCTGTTCCATGAATCTTACATCCAACAGAGTAGTACAATAGAAACATCGCGGGTCTAAGGTATAATTATATTATTCATATTCAGATCTATACCAAAGGTCCCTGGAAGCTCCTTAGCATAATGAGGCAGCTATGGCTTTACCTCCTTAATAGGCGCTTGGAGGACGGTTCGGTGTTTATGGAGTCCTCTAAAAGAACATTTTATGATCCCTAGTATTTTATGTGTTAGATAACAATATCAAGGATTATTTAATGTGTGTTCAATGCTGTAGATTGTTGTTAACTCAAAAAGCAGCTAAACCAGAGTTTTTTTTGGGGGATTATCTACCCCTGCAAAGGGCCGGATTATCCGCCCTGGATCGGTCGACAAAGGTGGACAAGGTGCATCACACAGAAGGGGTGGATTTTCCCTCGGATTGTCCAGCTAGGGCCGGAGTTTTAGCCCGGGCCAAATATCCTTCCTACCAGGGGTCTGGATAATCCGCTCTAGGGTTTTTTCAAAGGCAGCCAAGGCGCGACTCCCAAAGAGGGGGCGGAGATTTTGCCAGGATTGCCCGACTCCGGGCCGAATGTTTGTCCGGGTGGGATAATCTGGCCCCCACTTGGGACGGATAATCCGGCCCCTCTTTTCTCCAATGGCTAGCTTTTGGTAGGGGTTATAAATACCCCAATGGATCCTCCTGTCAGAACTCTTGATTTATTCAAAAAAGTACTGTGTTGTTCATCCTAATACTTGAGAGATCTCCACGTTCAACCACCCGAAGACTCTGATCTTTGGGCAATCGAAGGAGGAGGCTTTGATCTACATCGGCACCAATTAAGCTCTTCAATTCCCCTCCATTCACTTGGAGGATTCTTGATCTAGTATTTCTTGCATATATCTAGATCTCCATTTTGGTTATTTATTAGTAACTTGTTCTTGTGAAAGCTTGTTGTCATCACGGGAGCCTCTAATTCAGCTGTGGATGTGTGTCCCGCTAGTGTTGTAAAGGCACCGGTTCCCGCCTTGGAGGGTACCAAATAGTGTAAAGGTGGATCAGGCCTTTGGTGGCGAGATCCATCGAAGAACAGGGTGAGGCGTATTGTGGCGTGGTGGTCTTAGTACCGCCCACCCCTCCAATACATACATATTTCTCTTAACAAGGAAGGAACCGCGGTCAAACAAATCATGTGTCTCTTCGTGCTCCAGTATGGTTACCTCGTTCCTTGCCTTTACTCGCTTAGTAGATAGGTTTGCATATAGGGAAATTCTCCATAGTTGCACATCTAGAGAATTTACCATTGTGTCAAGCCTAAAATCTGAAAATAATTAAAATTTGGAGTAGAACCTATTCACCCTCCTCTAGGTGCCCATACGATCCATTTTAATTGGTATCCGAGCCTCGACTCTTTATTCGGGCTTTACCGCCTATAAGAATATTTGTACTAAGGGATATGGTAGTGAGGCTGTGGAAAAGGTCACCATGAATGATCTTAATACGTTGGAAACAACCTTGATTAAATCCATGGAGACCAAAATGGAAAAGATGCATGAAATGATAGCGTGTATCTCTCTCTCTACTTACAAACTCTCCTCCATCTTCCTCTGAGGCCTCCACTCCTATTTCAAAGGAGAAAGCTAATGCTAACTCCAAGGAAGAAGAGTTGGAGGGTGACGATAAAAGTAAAAATTCCTCCTTGAAAAAGGGAAGTGGTAAGGAGGACTATAGTGAGGCCTCTCCCTTATACTCACATGATACACTAATCCACCACCCTCATATAAATAAGGGATTTCTATTTTTGTGCCCTTGATTCGTTAGTTGTACTCACTTTTCCCCAGCCGCTTAGCTTTTTCTCAGTTTTGCCCATCTCCTATTATGGAACCCTCACACGATCTGAAACTCGTTGTCCATCAACCTTGCCGTTAGATGCTGAGAAGTAGGGCCGCATTCAGTCGGGTCCCGTAGTGGACCCTCGCCGTTACGTGCTGACAAGTAGGGTTGTGGTCTGCCAGGTCCCGTAGTGGACAACATGTTGACAAGTGAGGCCGCGTTTAGTTGGTTCCCGTAGTGGACACGCCTCTCCACTTATTAGGATCAGCATGGGACCCACAGCTTATCCACGTGAGCGTCGGACCCATAGCTTATCCACGTGAGCCAGCCCCGTGCCCGCGCCCATGTCGTTGCAACCCCTTTCTTCTTCTTCTTCTCCGGCGACAGCGGACATTTGTTGAGCTTCACTTTGGCCTCCCGTTCGTCCTGTCCGCAGTATAGTGTCGTCCCATTGACCTCTACGAAGGATGACAATAGCAACCGTGCGCAGAGAAGGTTAAATCTCGCAGCAGAATGCACCAAAATCTCGCACCAAAATGGCAATCGGGGCGCTTGCTGTGGAGAATGCGGCCGGCGAGCCATTCCGATGATTTAATTGGTTTATCGAGTTAATGTCTCGGCTGCAATCAAGTGAAAGAGTGTTTATAATTAAAAATCAGGGACATGGATGTATAATAAATAAGAAAATGACACAACTCTTGAACACTTTCAAATAAAAAACTTATACAACTCTTAATGTACAAGAGTGTTTATAAATGACATAGCTCTTGAACACTTTCAAATTAAAAAAAGTATACAACTCTTAATGTAAAAGAGTGTTTATAATTGACACAACTCTTGAACACTTTCAAATTAAAAAAATTATACAAGTCTTGAACACTTTCAAATTGAAAAAAATTATACAGTTCTTAATGTAAAAGAGTGTTTATAATTGACACAACTCTTGAACACTTTCAAATTTAAAAAAATTATACAACTCTTAATGTAAAAGAATGTTTACCATATTTAGAGCGTGAAAAGTGATCCCTAAACTTGCGTATATGAAAATTATAAACCTTTGAACACTGCGAAATCACACTTAATACATGATAATGATGTGCTAAGAAAATCTTAAGAAATTACCATTTTCATAGAATGTAATGCATAAACTTACATATGGCAAAAATTATACACCTTTGAACTCTTTGAAATCGCACTTAGGACATGATAATGATGTGCTAACAAAATCCTGATCATTTGTGCTAATGTTGATCTATCATTTTCATGGAGTGAAATATAATGAAAAACTTGTAGGGGTTCGTAGCATGGAAAACAAAAAATTTCTACCGCATGAACACACAATCAAGATCTAATCTATGATCAAGCCAAGATCTATCTACTAGATTGTAGCAACGAGTCGATAGAGGAACTCACCCTCGAAGATTCCAAAGCGGTTAACGAGAGTAGATTCTCGTGGGTGATGTAGTCGTACACTTCCGATCTCAAGATCACGTAGACGATCCTTCCGGCGCTGCGTTTCGGCAGCGCTTCCGCAGTCGGTCACACGTTCGGTACTCAATGAAGACCTTCCTCTCCCTTGTTCCAGCAGGCAGCGGAGGTTGTAGCACTCTCCTCATGATTCCGGCAGCACGAAGGCGTGGTGTTGGAAGTAGAGGGGAGATCTAGCAGGGCTTCGCCTTAAGCCGAAGCGAGTATGGTGGAGTAAGAGAGGGCCTTGGGGATCTACGGATTAGAAGCACCAAGGGGGGTGGTGTGGTCGGCGGCTAGGGCTTGGGGAAGCCCTAACTCGGCAAGTTGGGAGGAAACCCTAGGCGGCGGCAGCACTTGTGTGGAGGTGCCAGGAGCTAGGGTTTGGGTGTAAGGAAGAGGAGGCATCCCTGCCCCTTCTTTTATAGGTGGGAGGGAGGCGTCTAGGAGGAGGGAGTCCTCCTCCAACTCCTCCTCCTTGGCCGGCGGGTGGAGGGAGTGGGACTTCCTCCCTAAGTAGGTTTCCTACTCTCCCTCCACCAAGCAAACTTGCCGTTTGACTTCTTCAAATTGGCGTTTGACTTTCAAACTAGGATTTGATTTCTCCCTTTATTTTTGCCCAGCCAAGTGACCTAGTACATGATGCAACCATTCCACATTGTCATGACACATTCATGTACCCTTCCCCTCCGGAGTGCCGGACCTTCCGGACCCTTCTAGAACATTCCCGGTGAAAACACCGGAATCATTCCCCAACTCCGAAACAGGACTTTCCTTATATGAATCTTATTTTCTGGACCATTACGGATCTCCTCGTCATATCCCGGATCCCATCCGGGACTTCTAACAACATTATGTCTCTTACTCATCATTCCATAACTACTCAACAACATCGAATCCTTAAGTGTGTCTCCCTACGGTTCGTGAATTATGCGGACATGATCGAGACACTTCTCCGATCAATAACCAATAGAGGAATCTGGAAATTCATATGGCTCCCACATATTTCTACTATTACTTTGCGATCGAATGAACCACTTACATACGGTACCAATTTCCCTTTGTCTCACGATAGTTTACTTATCCAAGGTTTTGATCGTCGGTATCTCTGCATACCTAGTTCAACCTCGTTACCGATAAGTACTCTTTTCTTGTTCCCGTGGTATGTGATCCCTTGTGAGCCAGTCACATGCTTGCAAGCTAATTGGATGACATTCCACCGAGAGGGCCCAGAGTATATCTATCCGTCATATGGATGGACAAATCCCACTCTTGATCCATGTGTCTCAACCCATACTTTCCGAACACTCAATGCCACCTTTATAGCCACCCAGTTACGGTGTGGTGTTTGACGTCATCAAAGCATCCTTCCGGTGATGGTGATAAGCATGATCTCATGGTCGAAGGAATTAGGTTACTATGTATCAGAAAGCTTATAGCAAATGAACTATATTAAATGACTTGATCTTTATGCTACGCTTAACTATAGGAGTATGCCCATCACATCATTCTCCTAATGATATGACCCTGTTGTTAATAACATCTCTATGTTCATGATCAGGAAACCATGATCATATATTAACCAACAAGCTAGTTTAACAAGAGGCTTTACTAGGGACTCTTTTATGTTTAGAAATCACACAAGTATTAATGTTTCCGGTTAATACAATTATAGCATGGTATGTAAACATTTATCATAAGTATGAAGATATGATAATAACCACTTTATTATTGCCTCTTGGGCATATCTCCAACAGTCTCCCACTTGCACTAGAGTCAATAATCTAGTTTCAAACCTTTGTGTATTCAACACCTATGGCTTTCTGGTGTTGTATGTACACGATTTCTAGTGGTCAACTGATCTCCGGATCTGACACTTCCAGGTCCGTGTGTAATTGCATGTCTTTGCGTCTCTACGCATCACTCATTCTCTAGTGAGATGGCTTTGTACAGATTTGGTCTTTTGGTGTGACCTTTAGTTCTTTGGGGTTAAAACATGTTGATAACATTGTCGTACAATATATCTTCATAGTATTTTCCCTGCTGTGAACTACACCTAGTTTGATAACAAACTACTTGACACAAATGCCCTCTTTTGCTGCTATAATAGCAGTTATATACTCAACCTTTTGTTCTAGTATCTGTCACAATGTGTAACACCCTCAGAATTGGACCTATGCAAGTTTTAGCGCTTCCCGCCAAACCCGCATAGAAACGATTCAAAGGTGCCCACCAGGCACTTTCGTGCGGGTGGAAAACGAAGTAATAACATTACACAGCAGTCCTCGATGGGACCCACAGCACAGATATATATACAACAGCGACTCACTGAGTCAAGAATACAGATATAATATTCAAAGGTCCAAATCACCTTGAAAATGTTACAGCGTCCGACTACGGACAAGATGCAAATGGGGCTAAGAGCCCTGAAGAATAACCAATGGCGTCCATAACCCTGCCTAGGCCAAGCCGGAAGGGTAACCCTGCTAACGACGTCGATCTCAAAACCTGCTTAAACAAAAGGGGTGCCGACAAAGGGCAAAGGAAAAAGAGGAGCGTCAGTACTGAGGCCAGTACACGGCGAGACTAGAATTCGGCGGTCCTCGCCTACATAGGTATGGTGGACTGAGCGGCAGCGGCAACATGCACTAAACAACCTATAGAGACTCGATACAACTGGCGGTTATCAGAGAGGGATAAGAATGACCTACCCGGGTCCAACCTGAAGCTAAACCCCAAACAAACCCATCCTGGTGTTTCCCCCTCGAGACCAAACGAGGAAGTCAACCGAGGAACTCACACAGTTGGCAGTTTTATTTATTCAGTTATCGTTGCAGCATTTACTAGTCAGGTATAGATAATCATCCTGATAAAATAAGCAGTGTGCCGTTTTAGTTAACCATTCCGTTGTAGTTGCAACTCTTACTAGTCAGATACAATTAGCATGAGATAACCCAAAACCCAGCAGTTGTTGGTACTTTTATTCAGCCATTCCGTTGTAGTTGCAATACTTACTAGTCAGATACAACCGTCGCAAGCGACAAACCAACAAGCAATTGTGGGCAGTTTTATGTAGCCATTCCATTATAGTGAAGCTGATTACTAGTCATTATAAAGTCAAATTTATAGCACTACTTTAGTTATAGTTGTCTATGATCGAGATACTGTGCTCCAAGTCGTCCATAACCGCGGACACGGCTTTCAGAAAGTTTTACCCGGCCGGGGTGCACAAATAGCAACACACACTCGATCAACCTCGGAAAAACCAAATCAAAACCCAACGAGGCCTTCACGACAAAGCAATCACTGGATTCAGAAATATTTCAGGGGGCCACCCCTTAAAGTAGACCCGCAACGAAGCCGGCCGGCTCCGAGACGGACTCAAGGTTGTGGGGACGGCTGTGAACGACTGGGAACCCAAAACTGGGCTTGTCGACACCGCGGAATCGTGCCACGATCCTAAACAGTACAGTGTGATCCTCGCACAATCGTAAATAAAGCAGTAAAGCATGGCATAAGTACAGGATAGTAATAAAACCCCAAACTAGTTTGTGGCCCCAAGAAATAAGAATGAATCAAGCTCTGGCTCAGGGGGGTCCCATAAGCCTCCCGGATGTGGATAGCGCGATAAATCAAGGAACAGGTATCAAGCACTCGGGGTCCTACGGGACACAAGTGGACGGTTAACAACCAAATAACATCTATTGCCCACCTGTGCCTCTGCTTACCTACTTCAATTTTAGTTGTTAAACAATAATTAAAGTGAACAATAAATAAAGCCATGAGCATCTCCAACATTCAACGTGCGGCAATACTCCAACAACTGTGGTACTCGACGACACGCCACAGCACTTGAGCAAGCGACTACGACGCGCAGGTCCAACTATCTACCAAAACAACAGGTAATAGGAGGTGTCCAAGGCAATATAAGGCTGCAGGGGATATCACGGGTACGAAACTAGAGCATCGCAACACAGATAGCAATAGATCAACAGGAGGGAATAAATACTATAAAAGTAAGGTAGGTAGAAAGGGGGAGATGCTCGCCTGAAAACATTGCCGAAGGTTCAACCGAAGATCGGGCGAAGCTCACATCAACTCAACGGCCTTATCCGCGAAGAACCAAAACACTAGAATAAACACCGGATGCAATATTTAATACTACGGCAAAAGATCGGGCATGATGCATGTATGATGTATGACATGGCAAAGGTGCGATGCGATTAGGCAAGATTAAGCGGAACCGGGGTCCCGACAATTAATTAAACGGTTCAAGTTATTTAGATACCCCACAATTTAAATGTTGTATTAACATGACCAAAATATAGCACCGGTTCGCTACATCAATTTAAATGAGGCCGATATGAGACTAGATTTGCCCGCATATGGGCCCCATATTTAATTATGATGTGAATCGGCATAAGGCCCCCAAACCACATGATAATATGCATGCGAGTGTGACAATTCAATATGCAACAAGTTGTATAGATGGCATTTAGAAAATAGGGCTCAGATAAAGGGTCACACATTAGGGGGTCTCGACGATCTTGAGGTTCCGGGGTTCGGTCTCAGGGTTCGGATCTGGGGTTTGGCGGGATCGAGGTTCGGACTCCGGGATCGTTCTCCAATAACGGGGGTAGATCTCGTCGCATCCGGGGAGCAGGACTTGGTTCGGCGTCGGGGCGCATCGGGTGCTTCCGGGTCGGTGTCGATCTTGTCGTGGTGAAGATCTTGTCGGGTCCGCGAATCGGGTCGGCCTTGGCGTTCGGGATGAAGAACTTGGCGTTCTGCATCGGTGTTCTTGCCGACCGGGTTCTCGAGCATCGCATCCGGGAAGGAGGACTTGTCGTTCAGGGTCTCGATGTCCGGGGTGAAGTACTCGGCGTCCTCGAGGGAGTACTTGGTGTTCCGGGGCGAAGTGCTTGTCGTATCCGTGAAGAAGAGCATGTCGGTCCACGGGTTCGGTCTTCGGATTGGTGCATCGGGGTCTCGACGAGGTTCACGATCTTCAGACTCCTGGAAGGAGAACTTGGCGTCTGGGATTCCGACGAGCTTGGCGTGTCGAGGTCGGTTTTCGGCCCAGCGCCGGGATCGGTCTTCGCGGGTCTCGGCGTCCGAGGCTCCTCGCGATACCCTGGTGGCAACACGATGTCCTTGTGGAGGTTGCGGATCATCTCGGTGCGTAGTCATCGTCTCGGTCTTCGGCACCGGAGGAAGGATGCTGTCTATCTTGTACTGGAGAACCGATAGCAGCCTTGAAACCGAGATGGACTTCAGCGTCGGCCAAAAGACCAAGACCAAAACAAAGATCTGGTGCACGCGGGGCTAGCTCCTGTTGAGACACACAAGCAGGAAACGATGCACACAAGCAGGAGCGGTGATGGAGGCGCACGGCCGCGGAATGCAGCGATGCAGGAGGTCTTGGGGTCGCACCCAGCAGCCGATGGAGGGCGCGGTTGGTGGTGTCCCGCCGGACGGAGCAGCGGAGGGCCCCAGCAGAGAGGCGAAGACGACATCGGGGCGGTGGCGTTCGAGGCCGAGAACGGGGCGAGGCGGACGCGGGGCTCGGCGAGGCGGACGCGGGGTGGACGGCGACGCCTGGCGGAGCTCGCTGGCCGGGAGGGGGTGGCTCGGCCGGTGCTGGGCGCGGCCGTCGGCGACGATGGAGGAGAAGGCGGGGTGGCGCGCTCGGGGCGGAGGAGGAGGACGCCGGCAAAGGGGGCGCTCGGGGCGAGCTCGGCCGGAGGAGGGCCGCGCGGCGAGCGGAGGAGAGGAGGGAAGGGCGCGGGCCGGCGAGCGGGGCGGCGCTCTGCGAGGATGGCCGGGAGGAGGGCGAGGCGTTGCGGCCGGAGGAGGTTGGGCGGCGGGGCGCCGGCAAGCGCGTCGGGGACGAGGCGGGTCCGGCGGGGGTCGGAGCGGGGCGAGGATGGACGGGGACGGCCGGAGGGCAGCGGCCGCTGGGCTCGGGGAGGCGCGGACGCGCAGTCGGGGGAAGAGAGCGGCCGGGAGGGGAGAGAGGCGAGAGCCGGCGCCGGAGGTGGAGAGGAGGACGTCGGGGCGAGGTCGCGAGCGGGGAGGAGACTGCGGGGCGTGAGGGAGGAAGAAGAACAGAGAGAGAGAGGATCGGGAGGTGGGGGTCGGGACGCGGGACAGGGGTGGGACCAGGTGGGGTCCAGGCGGGGGGAAGTGGGCTGCGGGCCTAGGGGGGTCAGCGGCAGGTGGGGGGCGCGTGTGGGTGGGGCTGGCTCGGGTGAGTGGGGTGTGGGGCTAGTGGGAGAGGGGAGAGAGAGGTGGGTAAGTGAGGTGGCAGCTTTTGATTGGAGGGGGGGATGGCCAAGGGTGATGTGGCGAGAACCGATTGGAGGGACTGATGTGGCTGGGGACTGGGTAGGATTAGGATAGGTAGGAAAAGAATAACGGGGTGGACCGATTTTTATTCTGGGGGTGGTCGTTCGGGTCGAATCGGCCCGTTCGACTGCCCCACTAAAAATAATTAACTATTTTATTTATTTCAAACCGGGCTTTTGCAAACCGATAGCAGACAAAATAAAATAATCCGGAGACCCGGGTTTTGCGTTTAAATAAAAACGGGGCGTTTAGAAAACAAATTAGGTTTTTCCGAAATAGTTTGATGCAAGCAAATGCAAGACGATGACGATGCTCAAATGCAATGTGGCATGATGACATGAGCATGCGGTCATGATGATTAAATGCACAAAAACAACGCGATTTTCTAGTAGTGGTTTTGCGGGATGCCACAATTCGACACCACTAACAATGGATCTCGCCCTCGAGATCCGCCTCATGGTACCGGGAAGGAAGGTCGGTGATCTGCTTCTTCTCGCTTCGTGTAGATCCTCGCGACACCACTAACAAGAGGTCGTTGTCCGTGATCGTCGGGAGAACACTCCGGGAACAAAAGGTCGAAGGTAGAGGTATCAACAAATAAAGCCACCTCTAGCTTCGATGGAAAGAGGGAACCGATGCATTCTCATCCACTTCAATGTACAAAAGCGAATAGAAGGGGTAGTCGGCATGGGGGCCAATCCATCACGCACCCAAATTATTACTTCGCACAATCGGTGGAAAAATGTGCAACCATTCTCGGAATCAGACTGAAGATCTCGACAATCGAGGTTCAGAAACAAAGGAGTGATGCAGACTCTGCATCGGATCTGGCGTAGATGATGTCGTCGCGTCGGAAAACACCGGAAAGCACAACCAAGGGACAGAGAATGGTACCACAGTAGACGGATTCCTCAGATAGCATGAAGACCTGATGTAGCAACACCGTTACCAAAGGAGGAAGCGAAACCCTGAAGGTACGATGGAGACCGAACCACGAGAATTCCTGGACTCGAAGAAAGAGATGAGAGCGGTTTCACAACACGTTGAGGTAAGAGGAGAACAACAGAGGGGTAAGGAATAAAATCAGACCTAATCAGAACTATCCAACCGATTTTTCAAAAATAGTTTTGACACTCTACGTCGGCCGTTAGCTAGGTTATCCTACAGGCTGGACTTGTGGGGTATCGCAACTGCTGAGCTCTGATACCACTCTGTAACACCCTCAGAATCAGACCTATGCAAGTTTTAGCGCTTCCCACCAAACCCGCATAGAAACGATTCAAAGGTGCCCACCAGGCACTTTCGTGCGGGTGGAAAACGAAGTAATAACATTACACAGCAGTCCTCGATGGGACCCACAGCACAGATATATATACAACAGCGACTCACTGAGTCAAGAATACAGATATAATATTCGAAGGTCCAAATCACCTTGAAAATGTTACAGCGTCCGACTACGGACAAGATACAAATGGGGCTAAGAGCCCTGAAGAATAACCAATGGCGTCCATAACCCTGCCCAGGCCAAGCCGGAAGGGTAACCCTGCTAACGATGTCGATCTCAAAACCTGCTTAAACAAAAGGGGTGCCGACAAAGGGCAAAGGAAAAAGAGGAGCGTCAGTACTGAGGCTAGTACACGGCGAGACTAGAATTCGGCGGTCCTCGCCTACATAGGTATGGTGGACTGAGCGGCAGCGGCAGCATGCACTAAACAACCTATAGAGACTCGATACAACTGGCGGTTATCAGAGAGGGATAATAATGACCTACCCGGGTCCAACCTGAAGCTAAACCCCAAACAAACCCATCCTGGTGTTTCCCCCTCGAGACCAAACGAGGAAGTCAACCGAGGAACTCACACAGTTGGCAGTTTTATTTATTCAGTTATCGTTGCAGCATTTACTAGTCAGGTATAGATAATCATCCTGATAAAATAAGCAGTGTGCCGTTTTAGTTAACCATTCCGTTGTAGTTGCAACTCTTACTAGTCAGATACAATTAGCATGAGATAACCCAAAACCCAGCAGTTGTTGGTACTTTTATTCAGCCATTCCGTTGTAGTTGCAATACTTACTAGTCAGATACAACCGTCGCAAGCGACAAACCAACAAGCAATTGTGGGCAGTTTTATGTAGCCATTCCATTATAGTGAAGCTGATTACTAGTCATTATAAAGTCAAATTTATAGCACTACTTTAGTTATAGTTGTCTATGATCGAGATACTGTGCTCCAAGTCGTCCATAACCGCGGACACGGCTTTCAGAAAGTTTTACCCGGCCGGGGTGCACAAATAGCAACACACACTCGATCAACCTCGGAAAAACCAAATCAAAACCCAACGAGGCCTTCACGACAAAGCAATCACAGGATTCAGAAATATTTCAGGGGGCCACCCCTTAAAGTAGACCCGCAACGAAGCCGGCCGGCTCCGAGACGGACTCAAGGTTGTGGGGACGGCTGTGAACGACTGGGAACCCAAAACTGGGCTTGTCGACACCGCGGAATCGTGCCACGATCCTAAACAGTACAGTGTGCTCCTCGCACAATCGTAAATAAAGCAGTAAAGCATGGCATAAGTACAGGATAGTAATAAAACCCCAAACTAGTTTGTGGCCCCAAGAAATAAGAATGAATCAAGCTCTGGCTCAGGGGGGTCCCATAAGCCTCCCGGATGTGGATAGCGCGATAAATCAAGGAACAGGTATCAAGCACTCGGGGTCCTACGGGACACAAGTGGACGGTTAACAACCAAATAACATCTATTGCCCACCTGTGCCTCTGCTTACCTACTTCAATTTTAGTTGTTAAACAATAATTAAAGTGAACAATAAATAAAGCCATGAGCATCTCCAACATTCAACGTGCGGCAATACTCCAACAACTGTGGTACTCGACGACACGCCACAGCACTTGAGCAAGCGACTACGACGCGCAGGTCCAACTATCTACCAAAACAACAGGTAATAGGAGGTGTCCAAGGCAATATAAGGCTGCAGGGGATATCACGGGTACGAAACTAGAGCATCGCAACACAGATAGCAATAGATCAACAGGAGGGAATAAATACTATAAAAGTAAGATTGGTAGAAAGGGGGAGATGCTCGCCTGAAAACATTGCCGAAGGTTCAACCGAAGATCGGGCGAAGCTCACATCAACTCAACGGCCTTATCCGCGAAGAACCAAAACACTAGAATAAACACCGGATGCAATATTTAATACTACGGCAAAAGATCGGGCATGATGCATGTATGATGTATGACATGGCAAAGGTGCGATGCGATTAGGCAAGATTAAGCGGAACCGGGGTCCCGACAATTAATTAAACGGTTCAAGTTATTTAGATACCCCGCAATTTAAATGTTGTATTAACATGACCAAAATATAGCACCGGTTCGCTACATCAATTTAAATGAGGCCGATATGAGACTAGATTTGCCCGCATATGGGCCCCATATTTAATTATGAGGTGAATCGGCATAAGGCCCCCAAACCACATGATAATATGCATCCGAGTGTGACAATTCAATATGCAACAAGTTGTATAGATGGCATTTAGAAAATAGGGCTCGGATAAAGGGTCACACATTAGGGGGTCTCGACGATCTTGAGGTTCCGGGGTTCGGTCTCAGGGTTCGGATCTGGGGTTCGGCGGGATCGAGGTTCGGACTCCGGGATCGTTCTCAGATAACGGGGGTAGATCTCGTCGCATCCGGGGAGCAGGACTTGGTTCGGCGTCGGGGCGCATCGGGTGCTTCCGGGTCGGTGTCGATCTTGTCGTGGTGAAGATCTTGTCGGGTCCGCGAATCGGGTCGGCCTTGGCGTTCGGGATGAAGAACTTGGCGTTCTGCGTCGGTGTTCTTGCCGACCGGGTTCTCGAGCATCGCATCCGGGAAGGAGGACTTGTCGTTCAGGGTCTCGATGTCCGGGGTGAAGTACTCGGCGTCCTCGAGGGAGTACTTGGTGTTCCGGGGCGAAGTTCTTGTCGTATCCGTGAAGAAGAGCATGTCGGTCCACGGGTTCGGTCTTCGGATTGGTGCATCGGGGTCTCGACGAGGTTCACGATCTTTAGACTCCTGGAAGGAGAACTTGGCGTCTGGGATTCCGACGAGCTTGGCGTGTCGAGGTCGGTTTTCGGCCCGGCGCCGGGATCGGTCTTCGCGGGTCTCGGCGTCCGAGGCTCCTCGCGATACCCTGGTGGCAACACGATGTCCTTGTGGAGGTTGCAGATCATCTCGGTGCGTAGTCATCGTCTCGGTCTTCGGCACCGGAGGCAGGATGCTGTCTATCTTGTACTGGAGAACCGATAGTAGCCTTGAAACCGAGATGGACTTCAGCGTCGGCCAAAAGACCAAGACCAAAACAAGGATCTGGTGCACGCGGGGCTAGCTCCTGTTGAGACACACAAGCAGGAAACGATGCACACAAGCAGGAGCGGTGATGGAGGCGCACGGCCGCGGAATGCAGCGACGCAGGAGGTCTTGGGGTCGCACCCAGCAGCCGACGGAGGGCGCGGTTGGTGGTGGCCCGCCGGACGGAGCAGCGGAGGGCCCCAGCAGAGAGGCGAAGACGACATCGGGGCGGTGGCGTTCGAGGCCGAGTACGGGGCGAGGCGGACGCGGGGCTCGGCGAGGCGAACGCGGGGTGGACGGCGACGCCTGGCGGAGCTCGCTGGCCGGGAGGGGGCGGCTCGGCCGGTGCTGGGCGCGGCCGTCGGCGACGATGGAGGAGAAGGCGGGGTGGCGCGCTCGGGGCGGAGGAGGAGGACGCCGGCAGAGGGGGCGCTCGGGGCGAGCTCGGCCGGAGGAGGGCCGCGCAGCGAGCGGAGGAGAGGAGGGGAGGGCGCGGGCCGGCGAGCGGGGCGGCGCTCTGCGAGGATGGCCAGGAGGAGGGCGAGGCGTTGCGGCCGGAGGAGGTTGGGCGGCGGGGCGCCGACGAGCGCGTCGGGTACGAGGCGGCTCCGGCGGGGGTCGGAACGGGGCGAGGATGGATGGGGACGGCCGGAGGGCAGCGGCCGCTGGGCTCGGGGAGGCGCGGACGCGCGGTCGGGGGAAGAGAGCGGCCGGGAGGGGAGAGAGGCGGGAGCCGGCGCCGGAGGTGGAGAGGAGGACGTCGGGGCGAGGTCGCGAGCGGGGAGGAGACTGCGGGGCGTGAGGGAGGAAGAAGAACAGAGAGAGAGAGGATCGGGAGGTGGGGGTCGGGACGCGGGACAGGGGTGGGACCAGGTGGGGTCCAGGCGGGGGGAAGTGGGCTGCGGGCCCAGGGGGGTCAGCGGCAGGTGGGGGACGCGTGTGGGTGGGGCTGGCTCAGGTGAGTGGGGTGTGGGGCTGGTGGGAGAGGGGAGAGAGAGGTGGGTAAGTGAGGTGGCAGCTTTTGATTGGAGGGGGGGATGGCCAAGGGTGATGTGGCGAGAACCGATTGGAGGGACTGATGTGGCTGGGGACTGGGTAGGATTAGGATAGGTAGGAAAAGAATAACGGGGTGGACCGATTTTTATTCTGGGGGTGGTCGTTCGGGTCGAATCGGCCCGTTCGACTGCCCCACTAAAAATAATTAACTATTTTATTTATTTCAAACCGGGCTTTTGCAAACCGATAGCAGACAAAATAAAATAATCCGGAGACCCGGGTTTTGCGTTTAAATAAAAACGGGGCATTTAGAAAACAAATTAGGTTTTTCCGAAAATAGTTTGATGCAAGCAAATGCAAGACGATGACGATGCTCAAATGCAATGTGGCATGATGACATGAGCATGCGGCATGATGATGCAATGCACAAAAACAACGCGATTTTCTAGTAGTGGTTTTGCGGGATGCCACACAATGTCTTAACTTTGGAACTCATCCAAATCCATTATGGAACTTACTTTCCATCACATTGTGCCACCCTTAGTTTAGATTGAGATAAACTTAATTTGTACTTCGTGACAAAACTAGTATCAATGTAATACTTTTACAATGAACTAACCATCTATTTATCACTTCTACAAAATAATATATTCTTAGTTCTTTTAAAAGATCATAAGAATATCTTTACTATCGTCCAATAATCATCTTATGAATTATTCTGGTATATGCTCATAATATTTAGAGCATAGGACATTTTCTGGATTTGTACACATCACAGCATGATTGATAAAATACTCTTTGTGATTGTATCTATCAAGTGTCAAAAATACTTAAATCTTTATTCAATCCTTCCTGTGCAACAAGAACCTTTCTTGTAGTTTCTATATCAAACTCATTCAATATCTCGTCTATGTACTTCTGGCACAACCATATTGGCGTCACAATTTATCCATATAGACATTGATGCCAAATATTCGGGTTCTGCCTAAGCCTTTCATCGAGATGAAATTCTTATCTTGTGTTAATAAAAGATACATCATTTCCAATCAACAATATATCTTCCACATAATGTATTAGAAACATGTCTTAGCGCTCCCACTTAATTTCTTGCAAATGCAAGCATCTTCATCGTCTCCGATGAAATTAAACTCTTTTAATAGTTTCATCATAGTGAAGATTCCAACTCCGCGATGCTTACTTCAACCATTGAAGTTTGCATATGCTTTTAGCATCCTTTGAATTAACAAAACCCTTTGGACCGTGTCATGCACACGTCCTAGGTAACCATTCTATTAGAAGAACTTGTTTTGTTTACTCAACACATAACAAAATTATATGTCGTGGTTGCTACATTAATCCGTCTAGACTAAATATCGCTTAATGAAAGATCAGATCTTGTCATAGTCAACTCTTTGAACATTGTCGTGAACTCTTTCCCGACATGTCAATAATTTCAAAGATGTGAAACATCCATGTCTATTTCTTTATAGATCCAAATACGACTGTACGGTCTTGTACCTTTCCAGAGGGTCTTTCAAGCTCAAAGCTTGATTTCTTGTATATGGAACTATTACGGATTTTATGGCTTCAAGCCATTTGACGGAGTCAGGGCCCATCATCGCTTCTTTGCATGCATTCGGATCATTATTGTCAAATAATGATTTAACTCTCAAATCTTGGTATTTGATTGTTTACCCGACCTTCTTGTTTCAATAGGAACTTAGATCTCCGTGACTACAACCTTTGAGGCACGTGAGCCATGAGCATTGTTGCTGCCTCCGGAACACTTTTTGGCGCTGGGCAACTTTGCACATATAGCTAAGGTTCTTTTAACCTTATCAAAGTTCTATTGTCCTCCCACTTAACTTTTCACGGAAAATTCCTTCTTAAAGAAACTTGACGTTCTAAGCGACAAACACTTTTGTATTCGGTGTTATGGAGGAATACTTAACTATTATTCAAAATAACATACAAAGATATGTTCATCCGATTTTGGTTGCAAACATCTTTCTTATGCATAGCATACCAATGTTTAAGAAAAGACAACTTGGGTTTTATCCCAAACCATAACTTTATATGGTATCATTTCAACGGATTATGATGGAGCTCTTTTCAGTGGAAAAACGGTAGTCTGTAAAGCTTTTAATCTTTAAAATATAATGACAGTTTTATGAATTACACCTTTTGATCTTACCATGTCAAACAAGGTTTAATTACATATCTCGAACGCTCCATACTCTTATGGTGTTTCAGGAAATGTAAATCCACGGAATGATTCCTTAAATCTTAGGTATTATGCTAAACTTGTAACTCAAATATCTTCCTTTATGATCTTATCATAAACTATTTATATTCTTGTTACAATGATTTTGCACTTCATCTTGAAAATCTTTGAACTTTTCAAATGTTTCATACTTCATCCTTATTAAGTAAATATTCATATATTCACTCAAATTTTAGGAGAAAGCATATGAAGTTGAAATCCATCGCTCTTGACTACACATAATGGACTTCATACAACAATATGTACAATTTCCAATAAGCTAGTCATCCGTTCCCTTTTGGCCTATGAACGAAGTTTTAATTATCTCTAGGAAAGTTTCACAAGCGTCATTTGATAAAAAATCAAAAGGACTCCAAAATTCCATCCATATGGAGTTTCTTCATGTTTTATTTCCAATACAATTTAAACGGCAATGTCACTCCCTAAGTGATCTTTCAATCAATTTGTCTTTCGACATTTTTAGCACTAGTTTTATGGATGTGATTTCTCCAACGAGATTTGTGAATCATCCATCTTTTATGGATTACGACAATTATTTGAACAACCCTTTTGTTCTCATAATACCTGATAAAACAAATCTTGAAGGCAAGCTTTGATGTTTAACAAGCAGCACAATAACCCTTTATTTGTTCTCGATGAACATCATCACATATTCTTTTGCTAGTTACTTAGGCCATTGTAGTTCATGAATTGTGTTGTTTCGTATGACGATTCACACCAACAAATTCAGTATCAAATACTTAAGAACCACATTGTTTAATAAGCAAAGAATATAGCCATAACATGTATATCATCTATATACTTAACAATTCTAGTCTTTTCTTTTCTGCCATATATTTATGAGATTCTCTTTCAGTATTTCTTTTCTGTTTGAAAGAATCTATCAACATCAATATTGGAGCCATACACATGACACATAGTCCAAAGCGTGTATAGTTAAACACCAATGTCTTTGGACTTGCACTTTGAAGTAGATTACCATCATCAAATGTTTGGTGTTCTTTCAAATTCCTTTCTTTAGTAATCTCTTGGTGTAGTAAACATTTTACCTACATCAAATATTCACCCTTATCATGGAATTATCCATGATTAAGCTACTTTAGCTTATAACGGTGAATCGCGAGTATAATGTTGCTCTCCAAAACCTTTTGGAGAATTAAGACGACCAGCGTCTCCAACCTTTTGCAAATTCTCATCAAATTTGAGAACATGACTTTTGCCATATTATACTCTATCATGTTACAACCAAAACTTCGTTTCAGATATCACAATATCTTTCACACATCATGGTTTCTGAAACAACTCTTTCAACTCCTAGATTACCTTGATATTGAAACTATCTTTCGAATATCAAGAATCATGGAGATAAACATGATACTTATATACTAACACTAGAATTGTTACTCTTGATTTAATACCAACTATTAAATTTCACGGAGTAATCAAAACTTACTGAAAGTTTGCAATGGGACTTTTAAACTTTATATTAACACTTCAAAACAATACGATACCAGTTCGTAAAGTAACTGACCAGAATTCTATAGTTCTATTATCTCAACTATAACTAAGCGTAAGGTGGTAAACGGATGCCAATGACTACAACAACTATGCAAATTCACTTTGATTTAATTTATGATAAATAGTGTTCAACTTTTAATCATATTGCCATTGAACTCCCACTCAAAACAATATCCCTCACATTGTTTAAGTGATCACACGAACCAAATCCACCACATCAAAACCGATCATCACGAGAGTTGATGTAGCTTCAATGGCGAACAATCAACATGTTCATCATATCTACTATATGACTCATGCTTTACCTTTCGGTGATCCGTGTTCTGAGACCATGTCTATACATGCTAGGCTCGTCAAGATCAAACCTTAGCTTCCACATGAGCAAATCTGGCTTGTCACGTTGTATACACTCGCAGAATCTAACACACCCGATCATCACGTGATGCTTCGAAACAACGAGCTTTAGCAATGATGCTTACTAAGGATGAACACTTTAAAACTTGAAATTGTGTGCTTGAGGGATCATCTTATAATGCTACCATCGTTAACTAAGCAATACAAGATGCATAAAAGGATTAAAATCACATGCAATTCATAATATGTGATATGATATGGCCTTTCTTCTTGTGCTTCCGATCTCCATCTTCAAGCACGAACATGATCTCCATCATCACCAGCATGGCGTCAAGGTCAATGGCGCCGCTTCATGGTTGTCATCCACCAGCATCAACTATTACAACTACTTTGAATAATAGACACGCGGGTCTTTACGGAATTTAAAAGACAACCATATGGCTCCTGCCGGTTGCCAACTTACAATAAGGAACATTGCATACAACATATATAATCACAATCATGGCCATATCACATCACAACACACCCCTGCAAAACAAAGTTAGACGCCTCTAATTTTCTTTGCATATTTTACGTGGTTTGGGGCTTTCAATAAGCGTCGTTCTAACTTACGAACAAGAACCACAACGTTGATGCTTGAACTATCAAGTGCCCATTGTAAATTGAATCTTTACTATGATGGGAGAGACAAACACCCGCAAAGCCACTTATGCAATACAAGTTGCATGTTGAGCGTGGAGCAAGTCTCATGAACGATGCCATGTAAGGTTAGCCCGGGCCGCTTCATCCCACCATACCGCAAGATGCAAAGTACACAAGAAGATATTGATAATAAAAGCACCACCGCCCATAATGACCATTGTGTTCTACTCGTGCAACAGATCTACATATAGACACGGCTCTGATACCACTGTAGGGGTTCGTAGCATGGAAAACTAAAATTTTCTACCGCATGAACACACAATCAAGATCTAATCTATGATCAAGCCAAGATCTATCTACTAGATTGTAGCAACGAGTCGATAGAGGAACTCACCCTCGAAGATTCCAAAGCGGTTAACGAGAGCAGATTCTCGTGGGTGATGTAGTCGTACACTTCCGATCTCAAGATCGCGTAGACGATCCTTCCGGCGCTGCGTTCCGGCAGCGCTTCCGCAGTCGGTCACACGTTCGGTACTCGATGAAGACCTTCCTCTCCCTTGTTCCAGCAGGCAGCGGAGGTTGTAGCACTCTCCTCATGATTCCGGCAGCATGACAGCGTGGTGTCGGAAGTAGAGGGGAGATCTCGCAGGGCTTCGTCTTAAGCCGGAGCGAGTATGGTGGAGTAAGAGAGGACCTTGGGGATCTACGGATTAGAAGCACCAAGGGGGGTGGTGTGGTCGGCGGCTAGGGCTTGGGGAAGCCCTAACTCGGCGAGTTGGGAGGAATTCCTAGGCGGCGGCAGCACTTGTGTGGAGGCGCCAGGAGCTAGGGTTTGGGTGTAAGGAAGAGGAGGCACCCCTGCCCCTTCTTTTATAGGTGGGAGGGAGGCATCTAGGAGGAGGGAGTCCTCCTCCAACTCCTCCTCCTTGGCCGGCGGGTGGAGGGAGTGGGACTTCCTCCCTAAGTAGGTTTCCTACTCTCCCTCCACCAAGCAAACTTGCTGTTTGACTTTTTCAAATTGGCGTTTGACTTTCAAACTAGGATTTGATTTCTCCCTTTATTTTTGCCCAGCCAAGTGACCTAGTACATGATGCAACCATTCCACATTGTCATGACACATTCATGTACCCTTCCCCTCCGGAGTGCCGGACCTTCCAGACCCTTCTAGAACATTCCCGGTGAAAACACCAGAATCATTCCCCAACTCCGAAACAGGACTTTCCTTATATGAATCTTATTTTCCGGACCATTCCGTATCTCCTCGTGATATCCCGGATCCCATCCGAGACTCCTAAAAACATTCGGTCTCTTACTCATCATTCCATAACTACTCAACAACATCGAATCCTTAAGTGTGTCTCCCTACGGTTCGTGAATTATGCGGACATGATCGAGACACTTCTCCGATCAATAACCAATAGAGGAATCTGGAAATTCATATGGCTCCCACATATTTCTACAATTACTTTGCGATCGAATGAACCACTTACATACGATACCAATTTCCCTTTGTCTCACGATAGTTTACTTATCCGAGGTTTTGATCGTCGGTATCTCTGCATACCTATTTCAACCTCGTTACCGATAAGTACTCTTTTCTCGTTCCCGTGGTATGTGATCCCTTGTGAGCCAGTCACATGATTGCAAGCTAATTGGATGACATTCCACCGAGAGGGCCCAGAGTATATCTATCTGTCATATGGATGGACAAATCCCACTCTTGATCCATGTGTCTCAACCCATACTTTCCGAACACTCAATGCCACCTTTATAGCCACCCAGTTACGGTGTGGTGTTTGACGTCATCAAAGCATCCTTCCGGTGATGGTGATAAGCATGATCTCATGGTCGAAGGAATTAGGTTACTATGTATCAGAAAGCTTATAGCAAATGAACATCTCTATGTTCATGATCAGGAAACCATGATCATATATTAACCAACAAGCTAGTTTAACAAGAGGCTTTACTAGGGACTCTTTTATGTTTACAAATCACACAAGTATTAATGTTTCCGGTTAATACAATTATAGCATGGTATGTAAACATTTATCATAAGTATGAAGATATCATAATAACCACTTTATTATTGCCTCTTGGGCATATCTCCAACAAAACTTATACACCTTTGAATACTTGCCCTTCAAATTATATTCAAAATCATTTGTTTATGGAGTTAAAGCATCGGTAGCAAACTCGTTATTTTGCATGGATAGAGGGCGCCCCCCGACAGATACAGGGGTTATCCTGTCCAATAGATCACAGAGGATCAACGGTTGGTGGGTACGATCCGCGTGACAACTGTCTCGACCAATCAGAGTGTAGCAGCCAAGATGAGCGCAGGTGTGAGAGTTTGTAACTAAGAGAGAGGGGAAAACTGAGTAGAACTTAAAACCAAAGACAAAACTGAGTAGAACTTAAAAACCAAGGGAAAAACCGACAAGGGGGTTCAAATAGAAAACATAAAGAGATTTTAAAAAAATGGAAAATGCTTCTTTTATACAATAAAATACATATTGTCAGTCATCAAACTATTTGCAATTTTAATAATTTGACAATTATTGCCTCATTCAGACAAACTATGTTTTGGGGAGGGATGTTTTGGGAAGATGCTTGAGTAGAAAGCCATAAACCTTTATAGATAGTAGGTGATTTGAGAAGTGGTGATTTAGGTTAAAACTTGATTTATAAACATTTCTTATGGTGGCAAGTCAGATAATAAGACTCCCTGAGTAGATGCCACTATGTTTTGATCTTTTTGAATTTGTTGTGCATAAAATGAATCAATTAGCTAGCTAAAACCCATTCGTAGACTCTATGTTGACCAGCCATCGGAGGGTAAAAGTGAGTATATTGCACACGACAATGTTAGTACTGGAGGAAAAAACTGAGTACAACCAAACTGCCAGTTCTACACTCGAGGGTATAACTGAGCACAACTAAGTGGCCAAGGTTAGACACGAGAGGGAAACACATGACGCACGGTACGCGTGTCGCGGTGCACGGAGCGGTAGCGGACGCACGTGGCCGTGCACGGTGCAGTAGCGTACGCTGTTATGCGATGCACGGTGGTGCAACGAAACATATCCTCCCTTCACACCTTTATAGAGGCCTCATCACTCACTCTCATCACTCACTCTCTCACTCACTCACGCAACCATATCCACTATCCCATCACCTTCTGCAAACCCCCAAGAAAACCTCAACCACGCCGGCGATGGATAAGAACGGCGTGGTGGCCATCGTCGCCTCCAAGGCGGCCGACAAGGATGCCCCCGTCCCCGTGCAGGCCCCCATCAAGGCATTGAAGGCAACCACCATCCCCATCCATACCCCCGTATCTACTTCCGCCGTAGCCGCCGGCGAGGAGGCCCCCGTCCCCGTACATGCCCCCACCGTTCTCCTCCATATCCCGCACGACTGGGTGAAGGGGTTCGCAGCATAGTAAATCAAAATTTTCTACGGATGTGAACGGGAAAGCCAAGATCTAATCTAGGAGATGCAAACAACGAGGGGGATAGTTGATATCTTCATACCCTTGAAGATTCGCACAACGGAACGTTCAACGGAATGTGGTTGATGTAGTTGTACTCGCTTCTCCTCCTCGCGATCCGATCTGATCCAACACCGCAAGTGGCGATGCCTCCGAGAGATGCACACGTGCGGCACCTCGACGTCTCCTCCTTCCTCGGTCCAGCAAGTGGGGTGGCGAGATAGGTTGGATCTACAACACGACGGCGTGGTGCAAGCGGTGGAGAGTTTCTGCGGCAGGGCTTCGCCTACGCGCAGTCGGGAGGGAGAGAGAGAGGAGGGCAGCAGGGCGGCTAGGGCTTGAGGAGGAGGTGTGTGGAGGGTGCTCCCCTAGCCCTCTTTATATAGAGGGGTGGGCGGCTGTCCCTTTCCCCTCCCCCAAGCCCTAGGGCCGGCGGCCAAGGAGGGAGGAGTGGGGGGCAAGTTCCCCCCTTCTAGAAGCTCCCCTAGGGTTTCCCCTAGGGCTTGGCCGACTGAGCCTATGGGGCCTTGTGCCCCTGGCCCAATGCGTCCAGGGCACTCCCTCGTAGGCCCACGCCCCCTCCCGACAAGTGGGTCCACGTTGGTCCCACTCCGGAAGGTTCTAGAAGCTTTTGGTACAATACCGAACAACCCGAAACAATTCCGAACTCCAAAATCTACTTTGCCTTATATGAATCTTATTCTCCGGACCATTCTGGAACCTCTCGTGACGTCCTGGATCTCATCTGAGACTCCGAACAAAAACTCATAAACCAATTATCCAATCTATCCTAGCGTCGAGACACGTTAAGTGTGTGACCCTTCGGGTTCGAGAATATGCAGACATGATCTTCTATCAATAATCAACAGCGGGGTCTGGAAACCCATATTGACTCCCACACATTCATCGATGATCATA
This sequence comes from Avena sativa, assembly GCA_916181665.1. Lineage (NCBI taxonomy): Eukaryota > Viridiplantae > Streptophyta > Magnoliopsida > Poales > Poaceae > Avena > Avena sativa. The sequence goes on from OV702282.1 coordinate 378,556,331, forward strand.
TCGGATGAACCACGATGCCAGGATTCAATCAATCCCATATATATATTCCCTCTGTCTCGCGATATTTTACTTGCCCGAGATTCGATCGTCGGTACCCGGCATACCTAGTTCAATCTCATTCTCAGCAAGTACTTTACTCGTTCTGTAATCCGATATCACTTTGTGATTAACTCCTTAACCACGTGCTTGCAAGCGGTGTTGATATCGATTACCGAGTGGGCCCGAAGTATATATCTCCGACTTGGGAGGGACAAATCCCATCTCGATACATACAACCCAACAGGTACTTTCCGATCACCTGAGAGACACCTTTATGATCACCCTCTCATAGGATGACGTATGATGACCTCAAATCTTCCTTCCGATACCAGGGAGTTGCATTATCTCATGGTCTAAGGAATATAATATTTGACATAAGAAAAGCTTCACAAAGATGAACACGATGACACGATCTAATTGCTCCGCTTAATTTGGGTCTGTCCATCATATCATTCTCCCAATGATATGATCTCATTATTAATCGACAACTCATGTCTATGGTTAGGAAACCTTAACAATCATTAATCAATGAGCTAGTCCATAGAGGCGTACTAGGGACACGGTGTTGTTCACAAACCACACAAGTATTAAAGTTTCCGTTTAATACAATTCTAGCATGGAATATAAACTTTATCATGAACAAGAATTATAATAATAACATCTTTATTATTGCGTCTAGGGCATAATTCCAACAGTCTCCCACTTGCACTAGAGTCAATAATCTAGTTTACATCTGGCAACAATCTAACACCCATGGCACTAAGGTGCTGATCATGTTTTGCTCGTGGAAGAGGTTTAGTCAATGGATCTGCGACATTCAGATCTGTATGTACTTTGCTAATCTTCAGATCTCCATCTGTTATATAATCTCGGATTATATGAAACTTGCGGTTGATATGCTTGGTCTTTGGATGATATCTTGGTCCCTTAGCTAGTGCTATGGAGCCAGTGTTGTCACACAACATCTCTAGTGGGTCCAAGGCACTTGGAACCACACCAAGCTCAGTGATGAAGTTCCTGATCCAAACTCCTTCACTTGACGCTTCTATAGCAGCCATGTATTCCGCTTCTACTGTAGATCCCGCGATTACGCTTTGCTTGCAGCTTCTCCAGCTCACAGCTCCTCCATTCAAAATATAAATGTATCTTGTGTGAGATTTAGAATCATCCTTGTCGGTGTCGAAACTAGCATTGAAGTAACCCTTTACGACGAGTTGTTCATCACCTCCATAGACTAAGAACATTTCTTTAGTCCTATTTAAATACTTTAGGATGTTCTTCACAGCTGTCCAGTGTTCCACTCCTGGATCACTTTGGTATCTGCTCGTCAAACTAAGAGCATTGGACACATCCGGTCTAGTACACAACATGGCATACATGATAGAACCTATGGCTGAGGCATAAGGCACTTTGCTCATAGCTTCTCTATCATTTACCGTAGCTGGACACTGAGCCCTGCTCAATATCTTACCTGACAACATAGGCACTGAACCTTTCTTTGCCTTATCCATTCTGAACCTTTTCAGAACTTTGTCTAGGTATGTACTTTGGCTTAAAGCTATCAGGCGTCTTTGTCTATCTCTATATATCTTGATGCCCAATATATAAGCAGCTTCCCCTAGGTCTTTCATTGAAAAACATTTGTTCAAATAACTCTTCACATCGTTAAGCATGTCAATGCCATTTCCAATAATCAATATGTCATCCACATATAGTACCAGAAATGTCACTGAGCTCCCACTCACTTTCTTGTAGATACAAGCTTTGTAGCAATTTGGAACAAATCCAAAGCTCTTGATCACTTGATCAAAACGAAGGTTCCAACTTCGAGATCCTTGCTTCAGTCCATGAATGGAACGCTGAACTTTGCATACTTTATCAGCATCCTTAGGATCAACAAAACCTTCGGGTTGCATCATATACAACTCTTCATCAATGTTGCCATTGAGGAACACAGTCTTGACATCCATCTGCCATATTTCATAATCAGGAAACGCAGCAATTGCTAATAAAATCCGAATGGACTTAAACATCACTACGGGAGAGAAAGTCTCATCGTAGTCAACACCTTGAACTTGTCGAAAACCTTTCGCGACAAGTCGAGCCTTATAGACAGTAACATTACCATCCGCGTCCGTTTTCTTCTTGAATATCCATTTGCACTCAACGACCTTTCGGTCGCTAGGAGGGTCCACCAAAGTCCATACTTGGTTTTCGCTCATGGATCCTAATTCGGATTTCATGGCCTCTAGCCATTTCTCAGAGTCTGGTCTCATCATCGCTTCCTCGTAGTTCACTGTTGTCTACTAACAAGACAGTTAAGACAGGGTTGCCGTACCACTCAGGAGGGGCACGCGACCTTGTCGACCTGCGATGTTTAGTAGTAGCATCGTCCGAAGCTTCATGATCCTCGTCATTAGCTTCCTCTATTGTTGGTGCAGACGGCACTGGAACAATTTCAGGTGCTGCGCTACTCTCCAACTCAAGAGAAGGTTCAACAACCTCGTCTAGCTCTACTTTCCTCCCACTCACTTCTTTCGAGAGAAACTCCTTCTCAAGAAAGGATCCGTTCTTTGCGACAAACACTTTGCCTTCGGATCTGTGATAGAAGGTATACCCAATAGTTTCCTTAGGGTATCCTATGAAGACACATTTCTCCGCTTTGGGTTCGAGCTTGTCCGGCATCAACTTCTTGACGTAAGCTTCGCATCCCCAAACTTTAAGAAACGACAACTTAGGTTTAGCACCAAACCACAGTTCATACGGTGTCGTCTCAACGGATTTAGATGGTGCCCTATTTAAAGTGAATGCAGCGGTTTCTAATGCATAATCCAAAAATGATAACGGCAAATCTGTAAGAGACATCATTGATCGCACCATATCTAATAGAGTTCGATTCCGGCGTTAAGACATACCATTGCGCTGTGGTGTTCCGGGTGGCGTGAGTTGCGAAACAATTCCGCTTGCTTTAAGATGCGTGAGGAAATCATAACTCAAATATTCACCTCCACGATCGGATCGTAGAAACTTAATTTTTCTGTTACGATGGTTTTCCACTTCATTCTGAAATTCTTTGAACTTTTTAAATGTTTTAGATTTATGTTTCATTAAATAGATATACCCATATCTACTTAAGTCATCAGTAAAAGTGAGAAAGTAGCAATATCCACCACGCGTCGAAGCACTCATCGGTCCGCATACATCGGTATGTATGATTTCCAACAAGTCCGTTGCTCGCTCCATCATTCCGGAGAATGGGGTTTTGATCATCTTGCCCATGAGGCATGGCTCGCATGTGTCAAATGATTCAAAATCAAGAGACTCCAAAAGTCCATCAGAATGGAGTTTCTTCATGCGTTTTATGCCAATATGACCTAGACGGCAGTGCCACAAATAAGTAGTATTATCACTATCTACCTTGCATCTCTTAGCCTCAATCTTATGGATGTGTGTTTCATCCCTTTCGAGATTCAGAAGAAATAAACCATTCACAGCAGGTGCATGACCATAAAAGATGTTACTCATATAAATAGAACAGCCATTATTCTCAGATTTAAATGAATAACCGTCTTGCAATAAACACGATCCAGATATGATGTTCATGCTCAACGCAGGCACATAATTACATTTATTGAGGTTTAAAACTAATCCCGAAGGTAAAACTAAGGAGAGCGTGCCGACGGCCATCACATCAACTCTTGATCCGTTGCCAACGCGCATCGTCGCCTCATCCCTCGCCAGCCTCCGTCTATTCCGTAGCTCCTGTTTCGAGTTACAAATATTAGCAACTGAACCAGTATCAAATACCCAGGCACTACAACGAGGGCTAGTAAGAAAAACATCAATAACATGTATATCAAATATACCTTTGATGGTGCTAGCCTTCTTGTCCGCTAAGTACTTCAGACAGTTGCGCTTCCAGTGACCCTTGTCCTTGCAATAGAAGCACTCAGTGTCCGGCTTAGGTCCAGACTTGAGCTTCTTCTCAGCAGGGGCAACGCGCTTGCCGCTGCCTTTCTTGAAGGGCTTCTTTGCACCCTTACCTTTCTTAAAGCTGTGGGGCTTGTTGACCATCAACACATGATTATCCTTCTTGATGTCCACCTCCGCATCTTTCAGCTTAGCGAAGAGCTCGGTGATCGTATCAGTGGAACCAATCTGATTATGAGTAACTACAAAACCTTTGTAGGTAGGAGGGAGTGATTGCAGAACCCTTTCAATCTTGAGCTCCTCTGGAATCTTGTAGTCCAGTTGCTCAAGGCGTTGAGTGTAGCCCGACATCTTTATGGCGTGCTCACTAACGGAACTCCCTTCCTCCATCTTGCAGTTAAATAATTTCTCAGAGATCTCATATCTCTCAGAACGGGCCTGAGTCTAAAACATAGTTTTCAGTTCCTCAAGAATCTCAAAGGGCCCGGGGAAATCCTCAAAACGATTTTGAAGGTCCGATTCCATAGCAAACAACATGGTGCTCTTAATCACACCATAATCATCTTTGCGCGACTGATAAACAGCTTTCTCATCAGCCGGCGCATCTACAGCAGGGGCGTCACCTAGCGCTTTCTCAAGGACATAGTCCTTTTGTCCGCCAGCGAGAATGATTCTCAGATTGCGGAACCAGTTGGTGAAGTTAGACCCATTGTTCTTAAGCTTTTCTTTCTCAGCAAAAACATTGAAGTTGAAGTTGGACTTAGCCATTTGATCTACAAAATTTGCAAGTACAATTTAGACTATGTTCATGATAACTAGTTCAACTTAATCAAATTACTAGATGAACTCCCACTAAATTCAACATCCCTCAAGTTGTTTTAGTGAACATGATCCAAATTCACCACACCTAATCCGATCTTCACGAGAATAGATGTGGTTTCAATGGTGGACAACGAAGTGTCGATCATATCATTCATATGACTCATGCTTAACCTTTCGGTTCGTGTGTTCCGATGCCATGTCTGTACATGCTAGGCTCGTCAAGTCAAACCCAAGTATTTCCGCGTGTGCAAAAACTGGCTTGCACCCGTTGTATGTGAACGTAGAGTTTATAGCACCCGATCATCACGTGATGCTTGAACACGACGAACTTTCGCAACGGTGCATACATGGGGAGAACACAGTTTTATCTTGATCTTTAAGTGAGGAATCATCTTATAATGCTACCGTCGCGATCTAAGCATAATAAGATACATAAAAGGATAAACATCACATGCATATAACTTTATGTGACATGGTATAGCCAATCTTCGCGCAATGATCTCCATCTTGTGCGTGCCAGCATGATCTCCATCACTCCACCATGATTGCCTCCACCACGAATAGCAACTACAACTATTGCTAACTACTTAGCGATAAAGTAAAGCTATTACATGGCATATAAGAAGTTGACACACAGGTCATACACAATTATAAAGACAACCATATGGCTCCTGCCGGTTGTGTACTCATCGACATGCAAGTCGTGAAACATTACAAAACATGATCATTGCATACAACATACACATCACATCTTGGGCCATACCATATCACAGAAAACACTCCCTGCAAAAACAAGTTAGACGCCTCTACTTTGTTGTTGCATGTTTTACGTGGCTTATGGGAGTAACAAGCTAAGAACGATTCTTACCTACGGAAAGCCACAACGGTGATATTATGGTTGCCAAACTCCGGTGTAAATCCCATGACAACTATAGTGAGAGAAACTGGCATCCACCAGCCGCATGTGTGGAACAAGCCACACATCAAGTGCGGAGCCGGTCTCGCGAACGAGGTCGCGTAAAGTTGGCCTGGACCGCTTCGATCTCACTATCCCGCGTCATAATAAGTACACAAACAAGAGGCTTGCAACAGAAAACATCAACGCCCGCAACGACCATGTTGCGTTCTACTCGTGAAACACATCTACGCATAGATCTAGCTCTGATACCACTAAAGGGGTTTGCAGCATAGTAAATCAAAATTTTCTACGGATGTGAACGGGAAAAGCCAAGATCTAATCTAGGAGATGCAAACAACGAGGGGGATAGATGAGATCTTCATACCCTTGAAGATTCGCACAGCGAAACGTTCAACGGAACGTGGTTGATGTAGCCGTACTCGCTTCTCCTCCTCGCGATCTGATCCGATCCAACACCGCAAGTGGCGATGCCTCCGAGAGATGCACACGTGCGGCACCTTGACGTATCCTCCTTCCTAGGTCCAGCAAGTGGGGTGGAGAGATAGGTTGGATCTACAACACGACGGCGTGGTGCAAGCGGTGGAGAGTTTCTGTGGCAGGGCTTCGCCTACGCGCAGTCAGGAGGGAGAGAGAGAGGAGGGCAGCAGGGCGGCTAGGGATTGAGGAGGAGGTGTGTGGAGGGTGCGCCCCCAGCCCTCTTTATATAGAGGGGTGGGCGGCTGTCCCTTGCCCCTCCCCCAATCCCTAGGGCCGGCGGCCAAGGAGGGAGGAGTGGGGGGCAAGTTCCCCCCCTTCTAGAAGCTCCCCTAGGGTTTCCCCTAGGGCTTGGCCGGCTGGGCCTATGGGGCCTTGTGCCCCTGACCCAATGCGGCCAGGGCACTACCTCGTAGTCCCACGCCCCCTCTCGACAAGTGGGGCCACGTTGGCCTCACTCCGGAAGGTTCTAGAAGCTTTCGGTACAATACCGAACAACCCGAAACAATTCCGAACTCCAAAATCTGCTTTGCCTTATATGAATCTTATTCTTCGGACCATTCTGGAACCTCTCGTGACGTCCTGGATCTCATCCGAGACTCCGAACAAAAACTCATAAACCAATTATCCAATCTATCCTAGCGTCAAGACACGTTAAATGTGTGACCCTTCGGGTTCGAGAATATGCAGACATGATCTTCTATCAATAATCAATAGCGGGGTCTGGAAACCCATATTGACTCCCACACATTCATAGATGATCATATCGGATGAACCACGATGCCAGGATTCAATCAATCCCATATATATATTCCCTCTGTCTCGCGATATTTTACTTGCCCGAGATTCGATCGTCGGTACCGGCATACCTAGTTCAATCTCGTTCTCAGCAAGTACTTTACTTGTTCCGTAATCCGATATCACTTTGTGATTAACTCCTTAACCACGTGCTTGAAAGCGGTGTTGATATCGATTACCGAGTGGGCCCGAAGTATATCTCTCCGACTTGGGAGGGACAAATCCCATCTCGATACATACAACCCAACAGGTACTTTTCGATCACCTGAGAGACACCTTTATGATCACCCTCTCATAGGATGACGTTTGATGACCTCAAAGCTTCCTTCTGATACCAGGGAGTTGCATTATCTCATGGTCTAAGGAATACAATATTTGACATAAGAAAAGGTTCGCAAAGATGAACACGATGACACGATCTAATTGCTCTGCTTAATTTGGGTCTGTCCATCATATCATTATTAATCGACAACTCATGTCTATGGTTAGGAAACCTTAACCATCATTAATCAATGATCTAGTCCATAGAGGCGTACTAGGGACACGGTGTTGTTCACAAACCACACAAGTATTAAAGTTTCGGTTTAATACAATTCTAGCATGGAGAATAAACTTTATCATGAACAAGAATTATAATGATCACATCTTTATTATTGCCTCTAGGGCATAATTCCAACACTGGGACCCCTACAGGGACAACGATTACATGAGGCCGGAGAACCACTTTGACACCAGCTTAGCCGACCCATGGTCGGAGGTAACTAGGGTTTTCTCCCCTTCCTTTGTTCTTCCCCCATTCCCATCGTATGATGCTAGATGGTGTGTTATTAGGGCTCGGCTGTTCGTATTTTCAATCGTTGGATGCTAGGTATTTTTACAGTAGCTAATACTCTTGTGTTAGATCTCGTATTTCGATGAATGCCCCTAGTTGGGATCAATACTAGCACCGATCTGTAGTTGAGATCTGTACTAGCACCGATCTGTAGTTAGGATCACTACTAGCACCGATCTGTAGTTGGGATCAGTACTAGCACCGATCTGTAGTTGGGATCAGTATTCAATTTGGTTTGAGATTTGGGGATAGGGGAATAATCAGGGGATGTCAATCGGTTGATTTATGCAATTAATCAATCCTGATAATCACGGTATCTCAATCATGTCCTTATTGCACACTACTGTTTTTTGTAATAGGTGGATAGAAGCGACGTCTGCAGCGACGACGAGTCCACGGACACCAAGATTCTTCAGGTGCTGAGGAAACTGAAGTCTGGCCAGTTCAAAGGCTTCTTCGCCGGTGACGTCTACAAGTGCCCCTTATGCACCAGGGGCCTCACCATCGACTTCAACCCCCTCGTGAGGCATGCCGAGGACGTGAAGACCTGTGGCCTGTCAAAGAACGTCAACGCCTTCAGAGCTAACCACCAGGCCCTTGCTTTTCAACTCCGCAACCTCCATAAGGTGGCCATCGAGGAGGGTCGCATGCCCGCGATCAAGCCCAAGGCGCCCAAGGTCAAGGGACTGGGCAGCAGGAAGCGGAGGAAGCGCCAGAAGGAGGAGGCAGAGGCCCTCCTAGCGGAGGTCATGAGGGGCCACTGATATTGTGCTGATGCTGCTACTGTAAAGCAGCTTCTTTTGTTTTGTTGTCTGTGTTGAACTTGTAAGCTGCTGCTACTGAGCAGCCTAATTGTCGAACCTTGTTTAAGTACCATACTATATAATCCTTCATTAGCTACTTTATCTATATATGCTCTGTTTATCTATATATTTATGGTGCTGGTTAGATTTGTTGCCAGATTGGGAAAATACAAGGGCCAAAAGGAACCATGAATGAAGAGAGAAGCTGCTCTAGATTCGCTGCCTTTTTGGGCAAAAATAACAAATGTTAGCGACATAAAGGGGAAAAGACGCTCTTAAAAAGGCCAATCATAAAAATAACAAAAAAGAAATCTTCCAATTTAAACGACAGGGCGCACGTAACTACCAAACACTCCCACATGATCCCACACCACATCCCCCAAAACACGTTCCCATCAAACCGGCCCCATGCAGTCCAACATGGGGGGTCCTACTACGGGACCTTACTGAACGTGGCCCCACCTGTCAGCACGTAACGGGGAGGGGGGTCCTACTTGTCAGCACGTAATGGCGAGGGTCCACTATGGGACCCACCTGAATGCGGCCCCACTTGTCGGCACGTAATGGCGAGGGTCCACTAACGGGACCCGACAGAGAGCGAGTTTCAGACCGATGTGAGAGTTTCGAACAAGGAGCTGGGCAAAAGTGAGAAAAAGTTAAGCGGCTGAGAAAAAGTGAGTACATCTAACAAACCAGGGGCACGAAAATAGAAATCCCTATAAATAATAGGGGTGATCCACCCAAGCTTACTACATCTCCTTTTAATCAATGGCAACTTTTACTAGTCTCATGTGTGCAGCTCGTCCATTGAGTTATGGAAGATCATCGAGAATGGTATTTATATTGGGGACACAAACAATTTGACAAGAAGAGAAGTTGTCGATAGACAACTCAATGCAACGGCTTTACACATGATTCAGCTCGGTGTGGGTCCCAAGGACATGCCACATATAGAATATCTCAACACCCCTAAGGAAGCTTGGGATGTCCTCACCGAGTTATTCATTGGAAATGAGAGCATGAGAAGAAATAGGTATGATGCTCTAAGCAACCAAGCGGAAGGATTCTATATGATGGATGGTGAGAATCATGAAGACATGTATAGAAGACTCAAGTCCATTGCCACTATATTTAGAAACCATGGTACAACACATGTTGATGATGCTTGGATCAAGAGAAAATATGTAAGTGCTCTGATGCCATTTGAACTCACATATTTGAAGAGCCTTCAAGGAAGACACAACTATCATCAAATAACTTCCAACAAAGTCATGCAAGAAATGGTTGCATTCAAAGTCGACGCCAAGAACACTGAAGATGCTTGTGCATGTGCTATTGGAATGCAAAAGGGGGTAAATGTGGCTTTGAAGGCAAATACTATTAAGCAAGAAGATGATGACATTGTTGCTATGAACTGCCCCGAGGAGGTCAAACAGGCACATGGCAAGTTGATACGTTGGAAACGTATCTATAATTTTTGATGCTCCATGCTTGTTTAGTATCTACTTTGCTTTACTTGTCCACACTTTGAGGTGCTTTTTACATGTTTTCTGGTACTAACCTATTAACAAGTTGCAGCAGTGCCAGATGCCTGTTTTCTGCTGTTTTTGGTTTCAGAAAAGTTAGTAAAGAAATATTCTCGGAATTGGACGGGACAAACGCCAAAGTCAATTACTTTCCGTGGGGAACAATAAGTCTAGAGGAGAACCGGAGGGGCCGGCCAGGGGGGCCAGACCCATCCCAGGCGCGGGGGCAGGTGGGCCCGTGCCTGGCTAGGGTTTGGCAGCCCTGGCCACCTCCCGGTCTTTTCCCTTCGCCTATAAGAAGCCCATGATGCAGAAACCTTGAGTACCCGATCAGAAATCCACGAAACCGTCTGTAGTCGCCGCCACCATCATCCCTAGATCGGGGGGGATCTGAAGCTCTTCCTGGCACCCTGCCGGAGGGGAGATCATCCTGGAGGCCTTCTCTCCGGTATGATTCGTGAGTAGTTCCACCTTGGACTATGGGTCCATGTAGTAGCTAGATGGTTGTATCTCCTCCTTTGTGCTTTCATGTATAGATCTTGTGAGCTCCGTTCATGACCAAGATCTAATCTATTTGTAATCATGCATGTTGTGTTTGCGGGGATCCGATGGATATTGAGATTATTATGTTGGTTTGATTAATGGTTTTATCTTTATGATTCTATCATGTCTGTGTTGTTTGTGATCTTGCATGCTCTCCTTTGCTAGTGGTTATCTTGGCCAAGTAGTTGCTAGCGACTCCAAGAGGGGGTATTTATGCTCGATAGTGGGTTCATGCCTCTAGTTTCCAAGGGAAGTGACAGAAATCTCTTCGGTTGTAGATGTGTTATTGCTACTAGGAGAAAACAACGGTCTCTTGTTCATGGAACATGTGGACTATTTACCTTACACACTTTGTTTAAAGCAGTTGTCTGTTGCTTGCAACTTAATACTGGAGGGGGTTTGGATGATAACCTGAAGGTGGACTTCTAGTCATAGATGTAGTTGGATGACGGTCTATGTATATTGTTGTATTGCCTAATCAACTTCATAGGATCTTTCTAGCTAGTAATTGCATTGTTATGCCTTGCTTTGTTCCTGTCAATTGCCCCGCTGTAATTTGTTTACCCTTCATGCCAAGTTGTTTATCTAAGGAGAGCACCTCTAGTGAACTATGGACCCCGGTCTAATCTTTACCATTGATACATCTTCCACTGTTACCTGTTTACTTGCTGCAAACCATTACCTTCCACACCATACGTTTAATCCTTTGTTACAGCAAACCGGTGAGCTTGACAACCTCACTGATTCGTTGTGGCAAAGTCTTGAGTTTGTGTTGTGCAGGTCTCCGCGTTGCTTGCAACACCTGTGTGACGTTTCCTTCCTCCTACTGGTTCGATAACCTCGGTTTCTTACTGAGGGAAACTTGCTTTTGTGCTGCTTCATACCTTGCTCTTGGGGTTTCCAACGAAGTGTTCCACGACAAGTATTGGGCGCCATCAAGCTAATTTCTGGCGCCGTTGCCGGGGAGGCTAAGGATGTCTTCACTAGGGGAGTCCTTCACTTCCTTTCTCTTTACTTTGTTTCTTTTGCTTGGTTTTGTTTGCCTCTTTTCAAAAAAACACAAAAAAATTAGTTCCTACTCTAGTTGGTGGTCTATTATTGCCTTACTTGGTCATGCTTTCTATCAATGGATGGTTTCTTTGAAACTAGTTCTTATTGGCAAGGTGGGTTCATGGAAGAACAAAATTATTACTATAAGGAACACCGTTTGTCACAAAAAGGGAAACACTTATGGGAACAAATTGATAGGTTGAATACTATTGCTAGAGACATGTGCTCTACTTATAATGTTACTTATTGCTTTGATAAAGCTTGTTGCTGTAGGAGGTATAACCACCTACCCTTTCAATGTGAGTATAATGATAATGTTACCATATCCTATTATGTTAAGGGAAATTATGACTTTTATGATGTGGAACAAATTGAAGAATTTATTGCTTTCAAGGGTGCATTTGAACTTGCTAGTTTGCTTGAAAATACTGATGATGCACCTTATGAACATGAGGTTTATGAGATACTTAAATTTTGCTTTGACAATTATAAGGAAGCAAATGGCTATATTCTTGAATATTTTAATAGGTTCTTTCCATATTTGGAAGAGACTAATGCCTTGCAGGAACCTATGTAAGAAGAAATTGTTGAAATTGAAAGCTCATTAGATGAAAAAGAGGAGGAGAGTGATGAACAAAATAAGGAAGAATGGATCTACCTATGCCTACCTTCTAATGAGAGTAACTCTTTACCTCTTATATTATTTGATTATCCCTCATGATTACCAAAGAAGGATGAATGTTATGTTCCTGTGGATCCTTTTGAAATATCTACTTTGGATAAAACCTGTGAAGGTTTTAATCCCACTATTTTTGAGCTTGATAGAAATTATGTGTTTGTAGCTCATGAAAAGCCTGCTTTATGTGATAGATATATTGTTGAGTTTATTCATGAGGCTAATGAAAATTATTATGAGAGAGGAAAATATGTTTGTAGAAGTTTTCATGGTACTAAAACACCTCTCTATGTGCTGAAAGTTTTGAAGTTACTCTTGTTTTATCTTCCTATATAAAACATAGGAAGTGGGTTACTTTGTTCTTTGTGAATTTATTTGTGTATAAGATTCGTATGCATAGGAAGTGGGTTAGACTTAAATGTGTTTTGAATTTGCTTCTTGATGCTCTCTTTGACTTCAATAGATAATTCTTATGTGAGCATCTTCTCAAGCTATTGTGCCTAACTTAAAGGCGTTAAATAAAAGTACTTTTTGAGAGATAAACCAAGAGTTTCCTTGAGTCTTGGAAGTTATTACTTCAGTAATGACCTCTCCTTATCCTTTTCATTTGCTTTTTGTGCCAAGAATGACCTCTAATGAGAGGGAAATAAGATTTGGGGAGTTGCTGTCCCGAAACAGATTTCTGTCCTCCACCAAAAAAATTCGTGAGGAGGCTATGTAACTCGGATTGAGCTAAAAATTTATGAATAAATCCCCCAGTATGTTGGATAAATTTTGTTAGTTCAACACTTTTTGATTTGAGTAACAGAAGATGTTCTAAGAAAATCGTTTCTACCTGATGATCTGTTTTGACAGATTTCTGTCATTATTTGCATTTGCTTCTTATTGATTCCTTTTTGAGCTCTCTTCAGGTAAATTGAGTTTCTTTGAAAGGAGTTACTACAGTAGCTTGTGTTTTTAGTGAAAATCCGTGTTGTTCCAAAGCTTTGCCAGCGGTCTAATATCTTTTGAATACAGTAATGTTGCTAATGAAGATTGTGTGAAGTTTTGTATGAAGGAAAAATTTCAGGTGTAGAGAGAGAATGATGCAATGAGATGAAGAATGGACAAAAGCTAAAGCTTGGGGATGCCACCATGGTGTCACCCCAAGAAATATCCAAGAGGTACAAGCGTCAAAGCTTGGGGATGCTCAAGGCATCCCCTTCTTCATCAATAAAAATCTCAGGTCTGTCTAGACACTTCATTTTTATTGTTTCATGCACAGTTGTGTTGTTCTTGGAGCGTCTTAGTTTTCGTTTGCTTTGCTTAGTTTGCTTTAGTAGTTTGGACCCCTGTTCTCGCCGTGTTGTTTTGCAAATAAGTTTGCTTGGTGTTTGGAAAGGAGTAGTAAGTTCTTGCTTGAAGTACAAGAGGAGCTTGCATTGACTATGACTTAGACTTTAGCATGACATGCTAGGTGTTGTTTTAGCATTATGCTTAGTGATTATTGCTGTAGCATGTATTGTTCCAAATAATTAGGATTGCTTAGTGTGCCTTGAAGAAATTATGCGTTGTTTTAGCATGCAAAAGCATATTATTGTGGTATTCTCCTTTGATGTTTTGCTTGGGTTGACTTGGCACATGCTCACACCATGTTATGACTATGACAAGTCACCATTAGCCTCTATGATCATGTAGTCCTTGACTTGTAGTACCACTCTTTGCTTTGATTAGTTTGCTTTGTTGCATTGCATAGTTATGGCCATTATTGCTCTCTTAGTTGGTTGCTCCCAATCTTTTTCTAGCCTCCACTTGTATGAGTAAGCTCTACTCATGCCTCCAACTCCCAAGAAACCAAGTTATTCCAAAGTGTCCACTATAAATTCCTATGCATGGTGTGATACACCATTCCAAGTATATTCTTGTTTTCATCTACTTCCAATTAAAAACTATTTTGGTATGTGAAAACTTAGTGATTAAAGCCCTCACAAACTTGATGGCACACTTTATTATTTGCCCCTAATAAACTTAAACCATTGTGACAACTTTGTTGTATATGCTTGCACTTATAAGTTGGAATTAGCAGAACCGTGTTGTCACGAGGAACGTTTTCAACATTGCACTTGTACCTTGTTATACTCAGTTGATATCATGTTCTTTTGTCTATGGATGTCACCGGTGTGAAATAAAGAGGGAACTTGTAAGTCCATGGAGTTTGTATCCTGTGTTAATGAAACGCCTGGGCCACTAGCCTAAGCCATGCCTAATCATGGTGGAAACTTGCAGCATCACCATAGTGACATCTATGAAGCATTATTCTTATAAAAAATACACATTGAGAAAAGAGGAAAGAGAGAAAAAAGCACCATATTCCCATGGTACATAAGAAGAATTTCTGAGATGCTCATTGTCTGCTTGCCTTGTCATTTTGGTTATGGAAAAGCTCAGGTATCATGTGAAAGGGGTACCCCGTTGGCAGTTCTCAATGCTATGCAAATACTTACAGTGATAAGAACTTACCTGGATCCAAAGTTGAGTATGCATGAGGTGTGGCCCTCGTATTCAAGGGGCATGAGATTGCCAACTTATACTTAGTCAAGCATATACTCCAGCTTTGCCACTTTAACCTTAAACACTTCAAGATGCTTATGATAGGGGCAATGAGGAATGAAATCTAACAAGTACCATAATTTTTGGAATCTCTTTTTGAAACTTGTAATCACTACTTCCTTTACAAAAAAGGCCTTTCTTTCACCATTATTGAGTCTCCACCTTCTACCTTGAGGCACCATTAAGGGAGCATAGTTGTCATTCTGTGTGCAATGTTACAAAGCTTATTAATTGATGCATATTGTGTTATTACTTGTTCTTGTGCTACTTGTTTCTAGTAATGTCACGCCCCGAGACCGGCCCCAGGAGAAATGACAGCCGCCGCGCGCATATAGACCGGGAGGTCTATATACCCGCAAGGCTAAAAATATAGCTATAAGCTGGCACAGTGGATCAAGAGAAGCTCAAAAACTAACTTTATTACAAGATTATTTTACATTTACACAAGAATACAACTATGTTATCTAATTCGCTTTCTGCCCACCGATCCAGCCTATTCCTCGAAACAATGACAATTCCCTCATGTTAGTCTCGACTACATCCAAAACCATTAGGAAGCAAGGGTGAGTACGACAAGTACTCAGCAAACTAATCATACACACAATCATATAAATTGTAAAATAGACTTTTCTTTTCAAAAACAGATGAATGAACTTGTTAAGCAGATTAAAAAAACGCATGGTGTCACACATGAAAGTAAGCATTCCCAAACCCGGGAGTCATAGGGGTTAATATTAACACTTTTACACTCTGCAGAGGGGTACCCGACATCGATATCCTCATCTAGAACCACACATGACTCTAGAAGAGCAGGGCTCTTTTACCCACTAGAACCCGGACACCTGAATTTACTGATGTTGGTCGCTCCTACGGATCCATCACCGACATGTTCCGTTTTAGGGCCGTCCCTAGCAGAGAACTCAGCCAGTCCCATACCTGGACTGTGACCGGTACAATTCACTTACCTTCGTAGCACCAAGTTTTACTTACGAAAACATTTGTTTAATTCTCATGTTATTCTCCAAATCCATACTCATGACAAATACCCAGTTCGCATCGGTGGCTCCAAACGGATCCATCGCCGTATTCCAAGACCGGCGTATTAGCCCACGAATATTTCAAGGAATATTCATATATCTCAACTATCAAATAATGCACCATAATTTAACCAAAAACATACTTTACAAAGTATATGAAAGAGATATGAAAAGCTTGCCTTGAAAATAAATACCCATCAGCTCTATAATTCAGCAGTACCTCCTTATATAAATTCTACTTCCTCCAAGCAACATATCATGCAGCATAGCATATATTCTCCCAAAGTATGCATCGGCTCTCTTCTACAATTATCAACCTAAGATACATATACCCAAAGTACACTCCGGTAGACCACCTCCCTTCTATGATGGATCAATACTTCAGCAGCACCTCCCCTTTTCTATAGTTTCATCGCCTCCAATAATATACACAAGTGTGGTAGTAACCTCTCTCTAACTCTCACTCTCTTGATTTGGTCTAGCTCTCTCGATGGATCAATGTGATGTTGTGTAGTTGGGCAGATGTGTGAGTGTCTATTTATACCGGAGGCAACGTCGATTTGTTTCAAAATATCTAGCCTAGCCGCTCAAGGGAAACGTCTAGGTGCTATTACTTAGATGAGTCAAAGCATACGTGTCAAAGCTTTACATGTTTTCTGCCATGCACTATTCCACGTAAGAGAACATGGGCTTCCTAACTACTTGGTTTGCTGCCAAACAAGACATGTATGTCCACTACCAAGATGCCACGTTGTCACTCCATGCAAAATATCTCATGCATGTAACAGCCGACAAGAGTCCAAGGCCTAGCTCCACTACTTCTAGTATTCTTCTCTCACGTTAATACAACTTGTATATTAGCTAGCAAATTCTAACAAGTTCCATCGATGGATGTACTAGAAACACTAGTGATCATGCAGATTAACTCCTTAATATTTATTCATGCAGATATTATCATCCAACTTAATATTATAGGTTAGCCAAATCAAAATGATCATGGGTAAATTCTCATTTAACTAAATTTAATAAATAGGTTGAAAATCCAAGTTATTACAAGTCACCTTGTGAACTTTGCAGGTGTCCTATGCATTATATTGCTATTCTATGAGGGACAAACTGATTGCCACTATGCTATGTTTTCTGCATGTGAACAAACAAACGTTTTTCAATGCATGTTATTCATAATCTTTGTTTGTAGTTTGTCATGTTGCATGTATAGTTACTATGTACTATTGTTAGAACTCCATCTTTCATGCACATGTTTAGAGTTCTTTGATCTCAGCCTTCAATGCTTGCAAATGGTTAGATCTTTATTGTGAGGGTGCATGTCACCTCAAAACTTATTCTTTTTATCACTTACCTACTCGAGGACGAGCAGGAGTTAAGCTTGGGGATGCTGATACGTTGGAAACGTATCTATAATTTTTGATGCTCCATGCTTGTTTAATATCTACTTTGCTTTACTTGTCCACACTTTGAGGTGTTTTTACATGTTTTCTGGTACTAACCTATTAACAAGTTGCAACAGTGCCAGATGCCTGTTTTCTATTGTTTTTGGTTTCAGAAAAGTTAGTAAAGAAATATTCTCGGAATTGGACGGGACAAACGCCAAAGTCAATTACTTTCCGTGGGGAACAAGAAGTCTAGAGGAGAGCCAGAGGGGCCGGCCAGGGTGGGCAGACCCACCCTAGACGCGGGGGCAGGTGGGCCCGTGCCTGGATAGGGTTTGGCGGCCCTGTCCACCTCCCGGTCTCGCCCCTTCGCCTATAAGAAGCCCCCGATGCAGAAACCTCCACAAAACTGTCTATAGCCGCCGCCACTATCGTCCCTAGATCGGGGGGATCTGAAGCTCTTCCCGGCACCCTGCCGGAGGGGAGATCATCCCGGAGGCCTTCTCTCCGGTATGATTCGTGAGTAGTTCCACCTTGGACTATGGGTCCATGTAGTAGCTAGATGGTTGTATCTCCTCCTTTGTGCTTTCATGTATAGATCTTGTGAGCTCCGTTCATGATCAAGATCTAATCTATTTGTAATCATGCATGTTGTGTTTGCGGGGATCCGATGGATATTGAGATTATTATGTTGGTTTGATTAATGGTTTTATCTTTATGATTCTATCATGTCTGTGTTGTTTGTGATCTTGCATGCTCTCCGTTGCTAGTGGTTATCTTGGCCAAGTAGTTGCTAGTGACTCCAAGAGGGGGTATTTATGCTCGATAGTGGTTTCATGCCTCTAGTTTCCAAGGGAAGTGATAGAAATCTCTTCGGTTGTAGATGTGCTGTTGCTACTAGGGAGAAAACAACGGTCTCTTGTTCATGGAACATGTGGACGTTTACCTTACACACTTTGTTTAAAGCAGTTGTCTGTTGCTTGCAACTTAATACTGGAGGGGGTTCGGATGATAACCTGAAGGTGGACTTATAGTCATAGATGTAGTTGGATGACGGTCTATGTATATTTTTGTATTGCCCAATCAACTTCATAAGACCTTTCTGGCTAGTAATTGCATTGTTATGCCTTGCTCAGTTCCTGTCAATTGCCTCGCTATAATTTGTTTACCCTTCATGCCATGTTGTTTATCTAAGGAGAGCACCTCTAGTGAACTATGGACCCCGGTCCAATCTTTACCATTGGTACATCTTCCACTGTTACCTGTTTACTTGCTGCAAACCATTACCTTCCACACCATACGTTTAATCCTTTGTTACAGCAAACCGGTGAGCTTGACAACCTCACTGATTCGTTGTGGCAAAGTCTTGAGTTTGTGTTGTGCAGGTCTCCGCGTTGCTTGCAACACCTGTGTGACGTTTCCTTCCTCCTACTGGTTCGATAACCTCAGTTTCTTACTGAGGGAAACTTGCTGCTGTGCTGCTTCATACCTTGCTCTTGGGCTTTTCAACAAAGCGTTCCACGACAAGTATTGGGCGCCATCACAAGTACATGGCCTTCTATGCAAGAAACTTTTGGAAGGACCCTGCCAAAGCTAAATCTAAACTTGAACGCAAGAACGGGTCAAATGGAAGGAAAGAAAATGGTCCAAAACTAAGGTCTTGCTACAATTGTGGAAACCATTTGCATTTTTTAGATGAGTGCCCCTATAAAAGTCGAGAAAATCATGGGGGTAGGCTGGTTCTCAAGGAGAAGTCAAAGGCAACTCGTAAGAAGCCATTTATCAAGAAGAATTCTCCTTACAAGAAGCAACAAAGATTGTGTTGGTATCTCAATAGGAATACTGGTACGCAAGTGAAGACAAAGAGGGTGATGATTGCTCACAAGAGGTGGCTGCCATATCCACCACACGTACACCTACCACTTCACTCTTCGACTCTCCAAATGAGAACGTCATCAACAAGAATACCACTTGTCTTATGGCAAGAGGTTCCAAGGTATCACCTTCCATCACTTCATTTCCTAAGACTAATATGAATGATGATATGGATGGTTCCACTAGTCTTAAGGTTAAGGAATAAGTTATTGCTTTGGACCATTTTATTACTAACCTGCAAGGTGAGCACAAGATGCACTTCGAGGACCTTATGGGCCAACTTGTTCACTCATAAGAGCTCCTTGAAGAAAAGGGCAAAATTGAGAGAGGATGCAATGGATATAGCATCCTCGAAGAATGCTCTTGAAGAAGAAGAAGAGATTCCGGCTTCTCTTGAGGAGAGGCTTTAGTCTATTGAGGAGTCACATGATGAACTCGTGGCCAAACTTGTAAAGTAACGTGATTATGTCATTGCAAAGGCAAAGAAACTAAATAAGGAGAAAGTTAAATTTGGGGCTGCTCATGCTAGACTCTCCGAGAAATTAGAGAAACTTGACATTGCTCACAAGACATTGATATATGAGATTGGAACCTATATCATGTACCCGTTCTTAAGTACTTGTTCTGATCCAACTTGTATGCAAGAGCATGTGTGGGGAGAAGTGTGTATTAGATGGAGTAACATTAATTGTGGTAGTGAATGAACAGTGACAACAAATTCAAGATATACTATGGTATTTACCTTTTTTTTACCTCACTAGGGATAAAGTGAATTCATGTGCTATAATTATCTTGTGATATCTAAGATAATCTTGTTTGGTCAAGGTAGCATATTTATGATTTAAACATCATCTCAAATTACTTAAGGCTATACTATGTTGATTCTTAATTCAAGATTGCTTGGAGTTTTCCCTTTCTTGAGGAGTATAAGAGAGATGTGTTGCATCATCTCTATGTTAGGGCGTGATGCCCACATGAATGCTTATCAAACACATGTTGAAGTTCCACCAGTATTATGTCTCTGATGAATTGTTTGTGTCCATTACAACCCAAAAAACAGAGAAGACAAGTGAACCCATGAACCCTGGTCCATTTTAAACCATAATAAACACCTTTCCAACACATTCAGCACACTTAATTTTTTTGCAATTTATGATTTCAAAAATACAAAAATACTTTCTTCACTTTCAAACACACACAAAAGCCCAAAACAACTACTCCCTTCGATCCATATTCGCAGAAATAGAACTATCTAGACATGTTTTAGTGCTAGATACATCCAATCTAGTTACAATTAATATGGATTGGAGGGAGTATCTTTTATTGCTTTTATCTTGCTTGCCAAGTTTTTACTTGTTTTACTTCACTTTATTTATTTTGTTATTTCGTATTACTAATATGAAACCTTGTGCTTGACAACCACACGGTGGAGTTGGGGACACAAGTCAAAACTTTGCTTTGTAGGTTGCTTGAAGAGGAGAAGAAGAATAACCTCTGAGCCAATTCCCTGAGAGTTAGATATAAACCCCCAAGTCATCCTTATGGGTAAAATACTCTTGCTACAACACTCCACACTTATAGTCCCAGTGAGTTGGTACACACGGGGTTGTTGCCATCAAGAACATTTTCTGGCGCTGCTGGCAGGGAGTTGCAAGAGGGACATCACAAGTGAATATTCATCAAGTTGGAGTGAGCACATCTTCTGGCACCGTCAACACCAACTTCATGCAAACACTTAAGCTTGGGGATGTTGCACCACTGTGAGATTTCCTTCTCCTTTAGATTTTCAAAGTAATTTTCTTTGTTCTTGTTTTTAGTCATTTTATTTTTAGTTTTTATTTGAAACATAAAAACACATAAAAATTAGTGTAAACCTTGAAAAAAATGGATAAAAGAACTTATTGGCCTTTTAGTGTGAGAAACTTTCCACAAAAATATGAAATACCCATTGAACCCTTTGAAGTCGAACTAGCAATAACAAAAGAAATGTATGAAACCGCTTTCATGGAAAACCAAAGGATGATCCTATGATACACCTAAGAAAATTTAATGAGAAATGCAAATATAAGAAATATCAATAACAACATAATCAAAGTTAAACTTTTTCCATATTCACTTGCTGGAAAGGCACTAGATTGTATATTAAAATGGCCACCTGGAAACTTTAGCTCTTGGTTCAATGTTAAAGCTGCCTTTGTTGAAAGATTTGGAACTTATAAAATCATAAGTCACCTTAGGTAAATAATTATCTCCCTTAAAAAAAATGAAGATGAACAACTAGTAAAACCTTGGGAAAGATTTAGGGGACTTGCTTATGGAACAGAACATGGCCTTAGGGATTGGATGTTAATGCATATATTTTACAAAGGGTTAACAAAAACTCCTCAATGGATTATTTGGATAATGAATGTAGAGGTGCTTTCATGAACATAACTGCCTCAAATGCTTATGTGCTATTAGATGGCCTGCTTTTAGAAGTCAAAATTATGGAAAGTTTGGAAAAAGCTTAAGTGCCTAAAGAAGTATTTGATCGTAGATACGAAATCTTTAACCTACATAGTAGAGAAAATATAATAGAGAAAGTTAAAATGCTAAGTGAAACAAAAGAACCTCTACTTGACCTTGACAAATGCAGCTTGTATGAACTTATCAATGTCTTGCAAAAGTTTTCTAATTACCCATCTATTAAGGTTCATCAGGCAGGTTTTGGCTACTATTTAGCAAACTATATCATCAAAGAAAAGATAGAAAGATACAATAATGAAGCCATGATACCACCAAATCTTGGGGTTGCCTGGCTATCTAAGATATTAATCACTATTGGCAAAGAGACCCATCATGCTATTCTAGATCTAGGATCTAGTGTCTCTGTATTATCAAAAGAACTATATGATCTACTAGAACTCAAAACCATGGAAAAAATCAATAGATCTTTTGCTTGCTGATGAATAAATTAAACATGCCTTAGAAAAAGTAAATGATATAATGGTTGAGTTAGATGTGACTTTTATGCCTGTTGATTTTGTTGTAGTGGACATGGGGAGTAAAACCTCTAGTCTTATAATTTATGGAAGACATTTTTTTAGAACTACAGGTGCAATCATTGATTCAAAGGAAAGGATTGCGAAGTTTCAGTTCCCACATAAGAAATGCATGGAACACTTACCAAGGAAGAAGGAGGTAGCACCAAGGTACAAGCTACCACATGATCTCCACATCACTTGAAACAAGTAAGCCTAGCTATATGGATATAAATAAAGCGCTTGCGGGAGACAACCCGATTATTTATTTTTATACATGCTTAATGTAGTAAAAGAGTCCTTTTTGTATCTTTGCTATAGGTTAGAAATAAAGTACCAAGTATAATCCATTTTGGATGCTAGAGAGTTGTTAGAACACATGGAGTAGCAAATTCCTACACGTACGTTGTTTACTAAACAAATTCCCTAGACTGTTATGTAACTCCGATTCCTCTCATATTTACATTATAGTTAAAAATTCTCATCCTATATATGAAAAATTGGCCAAAATTCCTGACATGACTAGGTGGTCGAAATAATAAATCCATTTTGCTGTTGCTAAAAACCTGGATAGATTCTACCCACTAGTGTTTGAGTCATTCCTTTGGGTCCCAAAATGATTTGACATGCGTCTTTTGATATGCTAGGAATGTGTAGGACACTATATGCTTGCTAGAATACTAAGAAAATTTTTGGTCTTTAATTTATATGGCAGCTATTATCATAAGCTTGTACCACTAATGTCACCCCATAGAAAAATAAAATGGGAGAAAGTTTTGTGTTGAAGTTTTTTATATGGATTGGAGGAATACCACACCAAGAGCTGTCCAAGAATGGTGAAAACCATAAGCTTGGGGATGCCCAAGGCACCCCACTAGAACTATCAAACTCTCGGTTTGCAAAACTCTAAAATTTTTTTCCTATATAAATTATAAGTTTGTTTTGATAAAGGAGGTACCACCACTAAGATGAGGGCAAAAACCCTCCAAATATTTATAGGCATTTTTATTTTCGTGCCCCTGGTTTGTTAATTGTAGTTAGTTTTTCCTAGCCCCTTAACTTTTCCTCACTTTTCCCTCCCTCTATTATGAAACCCTCGCAGGCGTTCGTAGGCGGTCAGACGGAGGGATGTCGTCGGGCCAAAGGCTTGATCGTTATATGCTGACTGGTGGGACCACGTTGGGGTGGGTTGTGCGTTGAGTGTTATGTTACGTGGCCTCGACCGTTACATGCTGACTGGTGGGGCCATGTTGGGACATGTCCTGTATACATGGTGAAGGGTGGGTCCGCGTTGGGACGGGTCTTGCTGAAGGGTTTCGCGACATAGTAAATCAAAATTTTCTACGGATGCGAACAGAGGGAAAGCCAAGATCTAATCTAGGAGATGCAACCAACGAGAGAGATTGGATTAGATCTTCATACCCTTGAAGATTCGCACAGCGGAACGTTCGTCGGAACGTGGGTGATGTAGTCGTACTCGCTTCTCCTCCTCGCGATTCGATCCGATCTAGCACCACAAGTGGCGGTGCCTCCGTGAGATGCACACGTGCAGCACCTCGACGTCTCCTCCTTCCTCGGACCAGCAAGTATGGTGGAGATATAGATTGGATCTACAACACGACGGCGTGGTGTATATGGTGGAGAATTTCTGCAGCAGGGCTTCGCCTACAAACAGTCGGGAGGGAGAGAGGAAAGCTAGCAAGGCGGCTAGGGTTTGGAGGAGAGGTATGGGGGGTTGGTGCGCCCCCACCCCTCTTTATATAGAGGGAGGGGGGCGCAGCCCTAGCCCCTCCCCCAAGCCCAAAGGATAAGGAGTGGGGGGCCTGGACTCTCCCCTCTTCTAGAAACCCTATCTCTAGTTTAAACGATTTAAACTCTCTAGGATCGGCTGGGCCCTATGGGGCCTTGTGCCCCTGGCCCAATGCGGCCAGGACACTCCCTCATAGGCCCATGCCCCCTCCCGGAAGGTGGGGCCACGTTGGTCCCCTTCCGGAAGGTTCTAGAAGCTTCCGGTACAATACCGATTAACCCGGAACAATTCTGAACTCCAAAAACTGCACTGCCTTATATGAATCTTATTCTCCGGACCATTCCGGAACCTCTCGTGATGTCCCGGATCCCATCCGAGACTCCGAACAAAAATTCATAAACCAATTATCCAATCTATCCTAGCGTCGAGACACGTTAAGTGTGTGACCCTGCGGGTTCGAGAATATGCAGACATGATCTTCTATCAATAATCAACAGCGGGGTCTGGGCACCCATATTGACTCCCACACATTCATCGATGATCATATCGGATGAACCACGATGTCAGGATTCAAACAATCCCATATATATATTCCCTTCGTCTCACGATATTTTACTTGCCCGAGATTCGATCGTCGGTACCGTCATACCTAGTTCAATCTCGTTCACAGCAAGTACTTTACTCGTTCCGTAATCCGATATCACTTTGTCATTAACTCCTTAACCACATGCTTGCAAGCGGTGTTGATATCGATTACCGAGTGGGCCCGAAGTATATCTCTCCGACTTGGGAGGGACAAATTCCATCTCGATACATACAACCCAACAGATACTTTCCGATCACCTGAGAGACACCTTTATGATCACCCTCTCATAGGATGACGTTTGATGACCTCAAAGCTTTCTTCCGATACCAGGGAGTTGTATTATCTCATGGTCTAAGGAATACAATATTTGACATAGGAAAAGCTACGCAAAGATGAACACGATGATATGATCTAATTGCTTCGCTTAGTTTGGGTCTGTCCATCATATCATTCTCCCAATGATATGATCTCATTATCAATTGACAACTCATGTCTATGGTTAGGAAACCTTAACCATCATTGATCAATGAGCTAGTCCTTAGAGGCGTACCAGGGACACGGTGTTGTTCACAAACCACACAAGTATTAATGTTTCCGCTTAATACAATTCTAGCATGGAATACAAACTTTATCATGAACAAGAATTATAATAATAACATCTTTATTATTGCCTCTAGGGCATAATTCCAACAGTCTCCCACTTGCACTAGAGTCAATAATCTAGTTTACATCTGGCAACAATCTCACACCCATGGCACTGAGGTGTTGATCATGTTTTACACGTGGAAGAGGTTTAGTCAATGGATCTGCGACATTCAGATCCGTATGTACTTTGCTAATCTTCAGATCTCCATCTGCTATATAATCTCGGATTATATGAAACTTGTGGTTGATATGCTTGGTCTTTGGATGATATCTTGGTTCCTTAGCGAGTGCTATGGCGCCAGTGTTGTCACACAATATCTCCAGTGGGTCCAATGCACTTGGAACCACGCCAAGCTCAGTGATGAAGTTTCTGATCCAAACTCCTTCACTTGACGCTTCTGCAGCAGCCATGTATTCCGCTTCCACTGTAGATCCCGCGATCACGCTTTGCTTGCAGCTTCTCCAGCTCACAGCTCCTCCATTCAAAATATAAACGTATCCTGTCTGAGATTTGGAATCATCCTTGTCGGTGTCGAAACTAGCATCGACGTAACCTTTTACGACAAGCTGTTCATCACCCCCATAGACTAAGAACATTTCTTTAGTTCTATTTAGGTACTTTAGGATGTTCTTCACGGCTGTCCAGTGTTCCACTCCTGGATCACTTTGATATCTGCTCGTCAAACTAAGAGCATTGGACACATCCGGTCTAGTACACAGCATGGCATACATGATGGAACCTATGGCCGAGGCATAAGGCACTTTGCTCATAGCTTCCCTATCATTTACCGTAGCTGGACACTGAGCCTTGCTCAATATCTTACCTGACAACATAGGCACTGAACCTTTCTTTGCCTTATCCATTCTGAACCTTTTCAGAACTTTGTCTAGGTATGTACTCTGGCTTAAAGCTATCAGGCGTCTTTGTCTATCTCTATAGATTTTGATGCCCAATATATAAGCAGCTTGACCTAGGTCTTTCATTGAAAAACACTTGTTCAAATAACTCTTCACATCGTTAAGCATGTTGATGTCATTTCCGATAATCAATATGTCATCCACATACAGTACCAGAAACGTCACCGAGCTCCCACTCACTTTCTTGTAGATACAAGCTTCGTAGCAATTTGGAACAAATCCAAAACTCTTGATCACTTGATCAAAACGAAGGTTCCAACTCCGAGATGCTTGCTTCAGTCCATAAATGGAACGCTGAAGTTTGCATACTTTACTAGCATCCTTAGGATCGACAAAACCTTTGGGTTGCATCATATACAACTCTTCATCAATGTTCCCATTGAGGAAAGCAGTCTTGACATCCATCTGCCATATTTCATAATCATGAAACGCAGCAATTGCTAATAAAATCCGAATGGACTTAAACATCGCTACGGGAGAGAAAGTCTCATCGTAGTAAACACCTTGAACTTGTCGAAAACCTTTTGCGACAAGCCGTGCTTTATAGACGGTAACATTACCATCCGCGTCCGTTTTCTTCTTGAATATCCATTTGCACTCAACGGCCTTTCGGTCGCTAGGAGGATCCACCAAAGTCCATACTTGGTTTTCGCTCATGGATCCCAATTCGGATTTCATGGCTTCCAGCCATTTTTCAGAGTCTGGGCTCATCATCGCTTCCTCATAGTTCGTAGGTTCACTGTCTTCTACCAACAAGACAGTCAAGACAGGGTTGCCGTACCACTCAGGAGGGGCACGCGACCTTGTCGACCTGCGACGTTCAGTAGCAGCATCGTCCGAAGCTTCATGATCCTTGTCATTAGCTTCCTCTATTGTTGGTGCAGGCGGAACTGGAACACTTTCAGGTGCTGCGCTACTCTCCAATTCAAGAGAAGGTTCAATAACCTCATCTAGCTCTACTTTCCTCCCACTCACTTCTTTCGAGAGAAACTCCTTCTCAAGAAATGAACCATTCTTTGCGACAAACACTTTGCCTTCGGTTCTGTGATAGAAGGTATACCCAATAGTTTCCTTAGGGTATCCTATGAAGACGCATTTCTCCGCTTTGGGTTCGAGCTTGTCCGGCATCAACTTCTTGACGTAAGCTTCGCATCCCCAAACTTTAAGAAACGACAACTTAGGTTTAGCACCAAACCACAGTTCATACGGTGTCGTCTCAACGGATTTAGATGGAGCCCTATTTAAAGTGAATGCGGCGGTTTCTAATGCATAACCCCAAAATGATAACGGCAAATCAGTAAGAGACATCATTGATCGGACCATATCTAATAGGGTTCGATTCCGGCGTTCAGACACACCATTGCGCTGTGGTGTTCCGGGTGGCGTGAGTTGTGAAACGATTCCACTTGCTTTAAGATGCGTGAGAAAATCATAACTCAAATATTCACCTCCACGATCGGATCGTAGAAACTTAATCTTTCTGTTACGATGGTTCTCCACTTCATTCTGAAATTCCTTGAACTTTTCAAATGTTTCAGATTTATGTTTCATTAAATAGATATACGCATATCTACTTAAGTCATCGGTAAAAGTGAGGAAATAGCGATATCCACCGCGCGTCGAAATACTCATCGGTCCGCATACATCGGTATGTATGATTTCCAACAAGTCCGTTGCTCGCTCCATCATACCGGAGAACGGGGTTTTGATCATCTTGCCCATGAGGCATGGTTCGCATGTGTCAAATGATTCAAAATCAAGAGACTCCAAAAGTCCATCAGAATGGAGTTTCTTCATGCGCTTTACACCAATATGACCTAGACGACAGTGCCACAAATAAGTAGTATTATCACTATCTACTTTGCATCTCTTAGCCTCAATGTTATGGATGTGTGTTTCATCCCTTTCGAGATTTAGAAGAAATAAACCATTTACAAGAGGTGCATGACCATAAAAGATGTTACTCATATAAATAGAACAACCATTATTCTCCGATTTAAATGAATAACCGTCTTGCAATAAACACGATCCAGAAATAATGTTCATGCTCAACGCAGGCACATAATAACATTTATTAAGGTTTAAAACTAATCCCGAAGGTAAAACTAAGGAGAGCGTGCCGACGGCCATCACATCAACTCTTGATCCGTTGCCAACGCGCATCGTCACCTCATCCCTCGCAAGCCGCCGTCTATTCCGTAGCTCCTGTTTCGAGTTACAAATATTAGCAACTGAACCGGTATCAAATACCCAGGCACTACAACGAGGGATAGTAAGGAAAACATCAATAACATGTATATCAAATATACCTTTGATGGTGCCAGCCTTCTTGTCCGCTAAGTACTTCGGACAGTTGCGCTTCCAGTGACCCTTGTCCTTGCAATAGAAGCACTCAGTGTCCGGCTTAGGACCAGACTTGAGCTTCTTCTCAGCAGGAGCATTGCGCTTGCCGCCGCCCTTCTTGAAGGGCTTCTTTGCTCCCTTACCTTTCTTAAAGGAGGGCTTGTTGACCATCAACACATTATTATCCTTCTTGATGTCCACCTCCGCAGCCTTCAGCTTTGCGAAGAGCTCGGTGATCGTATCAGTGGAGCCAATCTGATTATGAGTCACTACAAAACTTTTGTAGCTGGGAGGGAGTGATTGCAGAACCCTGTCAATCTTGAGCTCCTCTGGAATCGTGCATTCCAGTTGCTCAAGGCGTTGAGTGTAGCCCGACATCTTTATGGCGTGCTCACTAACGGAACTCCCTTCCTCCATCTTGCAGTTAAAGAACTTCTCAGAGATCTCTTATCTCTCAGAACAGGCCTGAGTCTGAAACATGGTTTTCAGCTCCTGGAGAATCTCGAAGGGCCCGGGATAGGTTTCAAAACGATTTTGAAGTTCCGGTTCCATAGCAAACAACATGGTGCTCTTAATCACACCATAATCATCTTTGCGCGACTGATAGACAGCTTTCTCATCAGCCGGCGCAGTTGCAGCAGGGGGGTCACCTAACGCTTTACCAAGGACATAGTCCTTTTGTCCGCCAGACAGAATGATTCTTAGATTGCGGAACCAATTGGTGAAGTTAGACCCATTGTTTCTAAGCTTTTCCTTCTCAGCAAAAACGTTGAAGTTGAAGTTGGATTTGGTTATGAGATCTACAGTATTTGCAAGTACAATTTAGACTATGTTCATGATAAATAGTTCAACTTAATCAAATTACTAGATGAACTCCCACTAAATTCAACATCCCTCAAGTTGTTTAGTGAACACGATCCAAATTCACCACACCTAATCCGATCATCACGAGAAGAGATGTGGTTTCAATGGTGGACAACAAAGTGTCGATCATATCACTCATATGACTCATGCTTAACCTTTCGGTTCTTGTGTTCCGAGGCCATGTCTGTACATGCTAGGCTCGTCAAGCTAGACCCAAGTATTTCTGCGTGTGCAAAACTGGCTTGCACCCGTTGTATGTGAGCGTAGAGTCTATAGCACCCGATCATCACGTGATGCTTGGACACGACGAACTTTCGCAACGGTCCATACTTGGGGAGAACACAGTTTTTATCTTGATCTTTAAGTGAGGAATCATCTTATAATGCTACCGTCGCGATCTAAGCATAATAAGATACATAAAGGGATAAACATCACATGCATATAACTTTATGTGACATGGTATAGCCAATCCTCGCGCAATGATCTCCATCTTGTGCGTTCCGGCATGATCTCCATCACTCCACCCTGATTGCCTCCACCACGAATAGCGACTACAACTATTGCTAACTACTTAGCGATAAAGTAAAGATATTACATGGCGTATAAGAAGTTGACTCGCAGGCCATACATAATTATAAAGACAACCATATGGCTCCTGCCGGTTGTGTACTCATCGACATGCAAGTCGTGAAACATTACAAAACATGATCATCGCATACAATATACACATCACATCTTGGGCCATACCATATCACAGAAAACACTCCTTGCAAAAACAAGTTAGACGCCTCTACTTTGTTGTTGCATGTTTTACGTGGCTTATGGGAGTAGATGCTAAGAACGATTCTTACCTACGGTAAGCCACAACGGTGATATTATGGTTGCCAAACTCTGGTGTTAATCCCATGACAACTATAGTGAGAGAAACTGACATCCACCAGCCGCATGTGTGGAACAAGCCACACGTCAAGTGCGGAGCCGGTCTCGCGAACGACGTCGCGTAAGGTTGGCCTGGACCGCTTCAATCTCACTATCCCGCGTCATAATAAGAACACAAACAAGAGGCTTGCAACAGAAAACATCAACGCCCGCAACAACCATGTTGCGTTCTACTTGTGAAACACATCTACGCATAGATCTAGCTCTGATACCACTGAAGGGTTTCGCGACATAGTAAATCAAAATTTTCTACGGATGCGAACAGAGGGAAAGCCAAGATCTAATCTAGGAGATGCAATCAACGAGAGAGATTGGATTAGATCTTCATACCCTTGAAGATTCGCACAGCGGAACGTTCGTCGGAACGTGGGTGATGTAGTCGTACTCGCTTCTCCTCCTCGCGATCCGATCTAGCACCACAAGTGGCGGTGCCTCCGTGAGATGCACACGTGCAGCACCTCGACGTCTCCTCCTTCCTCGGACCAGCAAGTATGGTGGAGAGATAGATTGGATCTACAACACGACGGCATGGTGTATATGGTGGAGAATTTCTGCAGCAGGGCTTCGCCTACAAACAGTCGGGAGGGAGAGAGGAAAGCTAGCAAGGCGGCTAGGGTTTGGAGGAGAGGTATGGGGGGTTGGTGCGCCCCCACCCCTCTTTATATAGAGGGGGGGCGCAGCCCTAGCCCCTCCCCCAAGCCCAAAGGATAAGGAGTGGGGGGCATGGACTCTGCCCTCTTCTAGAAACCCTATCTCTAGTTTAAACGATTTAAACTCTCTAGGATCGGCTGGGCCCTATGGGGCCTTGTGCCCCTGGCCCAATGCGTCCAGGACACTCCCTCATAGCCCATGCCCCCTCCCGGAAGGTGGGGCCACGTTGGTCCCCTTCCGGAAGGTTCTAGAAGCTTCCGGTACAATACCGATTAACCCGGAACAATTCCGAACTCCAAAAACTGCACTGCCTTATATGAATCTTATTCTCCGGACCATTCCAGAACCTCTCGTGATGTCCCGGATCCCATCCGAGACTCCGAACAAAAATTCATAAACCAATTATCCAATCTATCCTAGCGTCGAGACACGTTAAGTGTGTGACCCTGCGGGTTCGAGAATATGCAGACATGATCTTCTATCAATAATCAACAGCGGGGTCTGGGCACCCATATTGACTCCCACACATTCATCGATGATCATATCGGATGAACCACGTTGTCAGGATTCAAACAATCCCATATATATATTCCCTTCGTCTCGCATATTTTACTTGCCCGAGATTCGATCGTCGGTACCGTCATACCTAGTTCAATCTCGTTCACAGCAAGTACTTTACTCGTTCCGTAATCCGATATCACTTTGTGATTAACTCCTTAACCACATGCTTGCAAGCGGTGTTGATATCGATTACCGAGTGGGCCCGAAGTATATCTCTCCGACTTGGGAGGGACAAATTCCATCTCGATACATACAACCCAACAGATACTTTCCGATCACCTGAGGGACACCTTTATGATCACCCTCTCATAGGATGACGTTTGATGACCTCAAAGCTTTCTTCCGATACCAGGGAGTTGTATTATCTCATGGTCTAAGGAATACAATATTTGACATAGGAAAAGCTACGCAAAGATGAACACGATGATACGATCTAATTGCTTCGCTTAGTTTGGGTCTGTCCATCATATCATTCTCCCAATGATATGATCTCATTATCAATTGACAACTCATGTCTATGGTTAGGAAACCTTAACCATCATTGATCAATGAGCTAGTCCTTAGAGGCGTACCAGGGACACGGTGTTGTTCACAAACCACACAAGTATTAATGTTTCCGCTTAATACAATTCTAGCATGGAATATAAACTTTATCATGAACAAGAATTATAATAATAACATCTTTATTATTGCCTCTAGGGCATAATTCCAACACTTGCATACGTGGTGAAGGGTGGGGCCGCATGGAGACATGTCGGACCGACCATTCTCGCTCACCCAAAGCATTTTCCTGCCCCCCGAGACTGGAACAGCTCCCACACCGCCCCTCTCTGTTGCCCCGCCATCGTGCCCTCCTACCTTATTGTCACAACCCAAAATTTTCCAAATTTTAAAATGTGAAAAATAAACAAACAAAAGAATCAAATGTTGAAATTTAGAGGGAAATGAAACTTTTGCTTCTAAATGGAAACATCAAAACCTTACTTGAACAAAATTTGAATGAAAAAGCAACAAACAAATTTTCAAATAGATCAAATGCATCCATTCATGGAATGTATCTTGATTTTAAACACTTGGAAAAGTTAAACCAAACAAAACTAAACCCTAATGAAAGAAATCATCTTCAAGTTCACTCCAAGACTATGGCTTTGTTCCATATAAAAATTTAGCAACAAACATTTCTAAATGATCAGAAATGGTAAACAAAAATATTATAAAACCATGGGAATTGATTTCACTCTATTTGGAGCCATGGATAAAAACTTATGATTTTTATAAGATAAAAGAAAATATTCCAAAACTAATAAAGCTCCTAGCTAAAATCAATACCAAATTGTGCATAAAGTAATCCTAAAAGGATTTAAAAGTATAAATAAATATTAAATAAAATTATACAAATTGAAATCACGATTTTTGGAGCTATAAATAAAAAGATATAAATTTTACAAGGCAAAGAAAGAAATAAATAGGAATAATTGCCAAGACAATTTAAACCATGGCCAAATCCATAAGTAAATGGAATAAAAGTAATTTAAGTAAAATAAAGGGATAAAGGTTTATCTAAATAAAATTATATGGGCTTATGAACCATATTCAAATTTTATTTAAATAAATACCATTATGCCCCACTTAAACGAATATTAAATCATAAGACAAATATTTGAAATATTCTAAAGTGGACTATTTAATCAACTCATAGTAGGTCTAAAACCTAGTGAAAAGGTTGGCAAAGTTTTGAATTCAAATTGAAGTTTGAATCAAATGTTTTGAATAAAAACAAAAAATAGAAAAAGAAAAGGAAAAAGACAAAGGAAGGAAAAAAATAGAACCTGCTAGCTGCCCAACCCAGCCCAGCAACGCGGCCCAACCATCCCACCCGGGCCACCTCTCTCTCTCGCCGTGCTCTCTTTCTCACTCGCGCACACCGCACCCTCTCGCTGAGCCTCTGTCCCCACCCGCCACGTCGTCCTCGTCATCAACCTCACGCGCAGGAACCGCTCCTCCCCTCTACCATTACTGGCCGTTTGAATCCGAGTAAATACGCGCGTTAGCTGGAGTAATTTCCTCCCCCGACCATGCCCTCTTATTCCCCTCTCCCTCCTCTCTGTTCCCCTCAATCCCCATACCCGGAGAGCCCCCAGGCTGCCCTAAATTGAACCCGCGTTGCTGCAGCTCCGACGAGCTTGTCGACGAATCCCGGTGAGCCTCGTGCACTCGTTGAACTCTGGCTCATGCTTTCGTGTTCGCCATCCTCGTGCGCTCCTCCTGACACTCGTCGTTTGCTTCCTCATGCACTAGAGCCTCGACTCCGTCTTCACCTGCAAGCAACCGATGACTGCCTAGACTCGGGTGACGCATTCTGGTGAGTCCAGTGTCTCCCTTGGCCTCCGATTCAAACGAGCTTGCTTGCTGTCGTCTTGCACACCTCCTGATGCATGCCAGTCATCTTCCCGTGCCCTAGAGTGTTGCCCTCGTTGCTAACTGAGAGCTCCCGACGGTGGCAGCAACTTCGGCGAGGAATCACCGCCGCACCCGTGCTCCCGGGCCTCGCCCACGACCACATTGAGCATCGCCATGTACCCGCGACCACGGTAACATCCTCGCATCTCTCCCTTGCCCCTGGCCTCGCCAGAACGTCGCCATCAGACGCGCCACCGCCACACGGAGAGAGCAGTGCTGCCAGTTCTTGGCTAGAGCAATCTGGTCTGCTAGATGCGGATCTGAGGGTTAAGATAGATCCAGTTACCGAAGAGGTACCATTTGATCTAGTCCATGTGATGTTACTTAGATCTAATGGCTCGCATCACTCGATCCAACCGAAACGGTACCAACCAATAGGAACATGCCACGCGTCTGTGAGTTTGATTTAAAAACCAGATTTGATCTATTAGATGTTTGAACTTGTAAAATCAATAACTTTTGTTCTGTAAATCCAAAATTTACAAATTTGGTGTCTATGGATTCCGAAAAATGAGATATTTGCACCTATGTCCTTACTTTGGTCATTTGCTTTTGAAAAATTAGAGTTTTATGCAGAGACTTGTTTATGACTATTTTGAGTATAAAAATTGTTTTAAAAATTATTTTTGAGTAAAACCTTTTGCAAATGGTTTTGTTTTGAACCCTCTGACCATAAACATTAACATTGGAAATTAAAAATATATTTTTTTGACACTAGAAATTATTCCTTTGAATAAAATCTTTTCTAACCAAAGAAAATGTTTTAAATGACTTAATTTCACTAACTTGGTTTCAAATGAAAATTATACTTTTATAAAAGACCAGCAGGTGTTTTGAAATATTTAGAACCTTGTTAGAAATCACTTTTTCAATAAAATAACCTATTTGCATGCTTGCATGCTTTTCCTTGTTTATCTTGTTTTGTTTTGTTATATGTTTGTGTGCTAGTTTTGAATGTGTGTTTTGCTTGAATTGTGATGTAGTGAACTTTGAGGAGTGTGACATTTGCAAGATCAAGGAGAGTACTTAGATTTTATACTAAAAAGGCAAGTGATACTTTGGTCGTCAAAAGTCCTATCTCTTCAATATTTCATTAGTGATATTTTTGTAGTATGCATGATAGGACTATTTTGTATATTGCTATGCTATAGTAGATCCTATAGAATATATCTTGGTAGAAATTTTCCTAAGATAAGAGACATGTTATGCTAGTATGCTTAGCCTAGCTATTAGAATTCAAGAGTGGGAATTCATGTTATGATATTACGGAAAAGTTATGCCTATGTGTTTTTGACTAAGAAAATAACTTGTTAATGAAACACCTGTGTGGGATTGGTAATTGCATGGATGGATTTTTGTTGAGTGGTTACCCAGGGCCCATTTCTATGATTTACCCTGGTGTATCTCACTTGTGGATGTCCACTCAGGAACAAAGAGATTTGAGATGTTTAGTGTTGAGAAGCTTCCAATGCAACCACATGGCATATGGGCTCTGCCTTGACCAACTAGGTTGCAAGAACTCAGCCAGATGGACGGAAGGTGGTAGTGATGATAGGATAGAATGCGTCCATGGTGTTCTGAGGGATTGCTTCTGAAAAGTCTCGTCTCGATGCATGTCGAGTCTTGTGGGGAAAGTGCACCACCTCTCGAGAGGGTAAAACCTAAGTACTTAGCCGTGTCCCCGGTAATGGACATTTTGATCATCAAAGACATTGAAATGATCAAGGATCTCCTCATCCCAATTTCTCTAAGTAAAACTTGTTGGGTGAACAAGGGTAGCACCTGGTGTGCATCCAGTGTGCCATGTGTCATGAAATGTTTTGAAAAAGAGAAAAACTATTTTCAAAGGATAGGGAAAACTTATTTTATGCAAAGGCCATCCAAAACTCCACTTAGCCATATATTCATGTAGATGTTAGATTCTCCATATCAATATAATATCAATTGCCAATACAATTCAAATGTATTGACCCTTGTGGTTGTAACTTATCATGTTGCAGGTTTGTTTGATGTTACTGAAGTGTGTTGAGTAGGGATTACAAGTCTATAACCAACATGTTTGCTTGTGGCATATGAAGATGGACTCCATGCTTTAGTTATATCTACTGCTTGGTAATAAGATAGCCATATGAGCTATGTAAGTTGTAATGAACTATTTTATTCCTGGTTATGATTTGTAATATTACCTTTGTTTCTTGATATTATATCTTAAACTGTGGGTGCTAGCTATTCGATCCAGGGACTAGCACTATAAACACAGGGACTTGTACCTTATTGGGTTCATGCCTCTACACTTATGTCGTCCTCGGCCCAGAGCTGGCGCCCCTAGCCGCGGAGCCCACTCCACCTCCGGCTCCGCTCCTGCCCCCACTAGATCTACCCCTTTCGCGGAACAGTATCCAACGCCGGCTGCTGTACCGGCCAGCCTCATTGAGAACAAAGAAGATTGGGTGGAATCGGAGGGATCTAACGCATGGATTCCATCTGGGTAAGCATCGTTTCCCTTTGTGGATTGATTATAGGCAGTATTTGAGCGCGAATTGCTGGTGCTCAACTAACTGCCTTGCTTTTTGAATAGAATTGATCCAGTGTTGGCATTTCGGCTGGCGGTTAGACTGGATACTAGCGTAATTCGTGGTTGTGAACAATATCTCTCTGGATTTTACTTCCTAGCGGTAGTTTCAACCTCCATAACTCTTAGAGATTTGAAAGATAAAATCTATTCTAAATTCCCCTGGAGGAGTGGCGATTCAGTTGATTTGCAATATTTTAACATTAGCGAGCAAATATTGCTCCTACTAACTAGCGAAGATGATATGGTAATGCTTTTCTCTTTGAATGCTTCCGGACATTTTGGTTGAATTTATCTCCATGTGCAACCTAAAGTTGAGCACATGGGAAAGAGGGTTAAATCATCCTCTAGTGGTCAAGCATCATCAGGTGGTCGGGCATCATGTGTCTCTGCAATCTCTGCTAATAGTGTGCGCCCCGGCGCTTCTTGTAGGTCCATAGAAGTACCATCTGTTTGCACTATGAGTGTAAGCCAAATCGCTCGTGTGGCCGATGTGGCTGGCGTGGGATCGCCTCCACTAGATGATGAGGATGAGTTGATGTTTCCTAAATTGGTAGATAGATACAGTAAACATGCACTAGAGGATCAATACATGGAGGAAATTGCTCATGCTGCCAAATTTGATGACACTGATGACGAAGAGAACAAGGATAACAATGACAACCTCGTTTTAGCTGAGTATGATGGTGAGGACTTGCCAGTAATTGAGTGGGATAGGGATGATCCTAAGATTTCAGAAGGCACCGTATTTGAAACGACGCGGGACTATCGTAATGCCCTTACTACATATTGCATTCACACCAATAATTATTATGATGTTATTAAGAGTGAGCCAACAAGGTTCACAATGAAGTGCTCATACAAGAGGTGTAGGTGGAGGATGCATGCATCCACTATGCTCAGGAGCAGTTTGGTTCAGGTATTACAACCAGTTTGTATTTTAGATCATTGTGTAGAGTTTGTTATCTGTACCTGACATTTTCATTATGTTTTAGATAAAACTTAATTGGTTCGAACATTCTTGTCCACCTCAAGAGGGACAGCCAAAGGACAAAACAAAACTAGCAAAGACTAGGTGGTTGGCAGATCCTGATGGCGCCTGAGAATGCTTTGTCAGGAAACCCCAAGAGCAAGGTGTGAAGAGCACATCAACAAGTATTCCCTCAGTAAGAAACCGAGGTTATCAAACTAGTAGGAGGAAGGAAACGTCTCAAAAGTGTTGCAAGCAACTTGGAGACCTGCACAACACAAACTCAAGACTTTTCCCCAACGAACAGTGAGGTTGTCAATCTCACCGGTTGCTGTAACAAAGGATTAACAGTATGGTGTGGAAGGTGATAGTGGTTTGCAAAAAGTAAACAGTTGTCACATCCCAAAATTTTCCAAATTTTGAAATGTGAAAAAAATAAACAAAATAATTAAATGTTGAAATTTAGGGTGAAAAGAAAATTTTTTATTCTAAATGGAAACATCAAAACCCTTCCTGAACAAAATTTGAATAAAAGGGAACCCAACAAAATTTCAATCAAGTGAAATGCATTCATCAATGAATGTATCTTGGAATTTAAACACCTTGAAAATATAAACTAAAACCCTAAAACCCTAATGGAAGAAAATCATTTCCAAGATCTCTCTAAGACTATGGATTTGATCCATATAAAAATTCAGCAAAAACATTTATAGATGATCAAAAATGATAAATAAAAATATTATAAAATCATAGAATTTGGTTTCATTTAATTTGGAGCCATAGATAAGAACTTATGAATTTAATAAGGTAAATGGAAATAAATTTTCCAAAACTAATAAAGCTCCTAACTAAAATCCATACCAAATTGTGAGCAAATTAATACTAAAAGGATTTAAAAATATAAACAAATATCAAATAAAAATATACAAATTGGAATCACCAATTTTGGATCTATAAATAAAAAGATATGGATTTTATAATGCAGAGAAATAAATAAATAAGGAATATTTAAAAGCCAATTAAATCTTGGCCAAATCTATAAACAAATGGAAGATATTGAATAATAAAAAGGAGTAAAAGGTTATTTAAATAAAATCATAAGGATTGAACAATGTCCAAATTTTATTTAAATAAAGACAAATTGCCTAAATAATAAATTCCAAGAAAAGTATTTTTAAAACTTGAATTAAAATACATAAGCAAATGGAATAAAGATAATCCAAATAAAATAAAGGGATAAAGAATATCCAAATGAAATTATATGGCATTAACCAAATTCAATTCTATTTAAATGGAGACAAAATCCCTAAACTAAATGATTAATTAAATCATGAGTAAATAATAATTGATAATGGTCAAAGTGGATTAAAAAGTTATCTAATTGACTTAAAAGGAATAAGAGAATTATTTGAATAAAATTTATATGGGTTAAAACCATATTTGACTTTATTTGAATAAAGACAAATGACCACTTTAAATGACTAATAAATCATATTAAAATATTTTAAATAATTCAAAGTGAATTATTTAACACACTATTGGATAAATAAAACCTACTGAAAAAGGTTTGATAAACATTTGAATTTAAAATAGAAGGTTAAATCATTTGAATAAATAATATGAATTGGAACCATATTTAAAATCCTATTTAATAAAGACAAAATGTCTACTTAAAATAAATAATAAACCCTAAGGGAATAAAATAAATTATTTTAAAATAGACTTTATAATACATAAATAAACAGATTAAAACCCTACTAAATATTTGGAAAAGATTTGAAAAATAAATCTAAAATCAAAAGAGTGTTTGAATTTGAAAACAGAAAACACAAAAGAAAAAGGAAAAAAGAATTAGAAAGAAAAAATAAGAAAAGAATCAGTCGAGGACCCAACCCACTAACCAGGCCCAACTAACATCCCAGCAATCCACCCGGCACCTCTCTCCCCGCGAGCTCCTTTTCTCACTCACTCCCTTACCCACTCATCTCACTGACTGGCGGGCCAGCATCCACCTCAGCATCATCGTCTTCACCCACCCCCGCGGACCCATACATCCCCAAATTTCGTCGTCGTTTGCTGCCTTGATTTTGCGTCGTTAATTCGCAATAACGTCGCGCTAATTCAGCCATGTGACCACGCCTACTTACTCCTCTCTGACCCCTCTCCGTTTCTCCTCAAACACCATGCCACGAACGCCACCAGGCTGCCTCGAATTGCGCTTGCGCCACCACTGCCTGTGACGAGGATATCGGCGAATTCCGGCGACACCCGACCCCGTCCTACCTCTTAGCTCACCTGAACTTGACCAGCAGCCTCATACGCATCCGCCAGTACCACTCACTTGGCCACGCATACCCCAAAGCGTCGGCAACAACATCGACAAAACGCCGCCACTGTCTGTCTCCACTCCGACGAGCTCCCTTGGTATATTCTGACCTCCCCTCTCCCTCGCGATGACACTCAGATATTCCCTATTCCCACGCGCTTCTAATGCTCCCTTCCATTTGCCTTCTCGTGGGCTGTAGCCTCGCCCCCTATGACGAACAGAAGCACCCGACGCCGACGATAACTACGGCGAGGAATCGCCATCAGCTCTATGCGCCCCTCCATCTGCAACGACCACGTCGAGCTTCTCCACTCTCCTGCGAACCTGGTGAGCCTCTCCTCCCTCTACCGCTCTTCCTATTTCATCGACAACGCCACCTCCAGAGCGCCGCCGCTGCGTGTTAGACGCCAGCGCCGCCAGTTCCTGGTCGCTGTGCTCCAGTCCATTAGATTTTAATCGCGTGGTTCAGATTAGATCTAATGGAATCGGTATCGTGCGTTGTGTGCCGTGCGATTTAAGTCATAACAAACGCACTGCATCAGTCAATCCCAGTGAAGCGGTATCGTCCAATAAGATTAAGACGCGTGGCACAGGTTTCGTTTTAAAAACAGAAACTTTTCTACTAGATGTTAGATTTTGTAAAATTCATAACTTTTGATCCACACGTCCAAAATTTGCAAATTTTATATCATTGGAATCAGGAAAAAGAAACCTTTGCAACAATGCTCTTACTTTAGTATTTTTCGTCTGTAAAATTTGTTGTTTTTGCAGAAACATGTTTAGGTATATTTTGGTTATAAAATTTATTCTAAAAATGTTTTTAGGGTAAAATCTTTTGAAAATGGTTTTTTTTGAACCTACTGACCATAAAAACAAACTTATGGATTTAAAAGTATATTTTGTGACACTAAGGGATTATTCCTTGAATAAAAGCATTTCTAGTAGAATAAAATTATTGACTATGTTTTAAAAATATTTTTTGAGTAAAACCTTTTGCAAATGGGTTGAAATAAAATCTCTGACACTAAACACTAAGTTTTGGATTTAAAAGTGTATTTTATTAAACCCTATAAAATTATTACTTTGATTAAAGGCATTTCTAGAAAAATAAAATGTTGCTTTGATTTAAAAATGATTTTGGGTGAAACCTTTTGTAAATAGATTTGTTTTAAAACACTTTGACCATAAAAATTAATATTGGTGTTTAAAAACATTTTGGCTAACACTAGAAATTATTCCTTTGATTAAAATCATTGCTAGCAAAACAAGAATGATTTAAATGACCATTTTCACTAACTTGAAATTAAATTGTTTTGCCACTTTTATAAATGACCAATAGGTGTTTTAAAATGTTTATACTCTTAGTAGAAACCACTTTCCAAATAAAACAATCTTTTGCATGCTTGCATGCATTACTTTGTTTTTATTATTTTATGTGATGAATTGTTTGAATGCTAGTTTGAATTTGTGCCTTGATTAAATTGTAGTGAAAATTGAAGAGTGTGACTATTGCAAGATCAAGGAGTGACTCTATATTCTCTACTAAAAAGGCAAGTGGCGCTTCATACATTTTTTCCCATTATTTTCACTAAGAATTAGTGATATTTTGAGTAGGACTTGCATGGTATTTTATAAGTATAATCTATGCCTTTGGAAATCCTAGTAGATGATACCTTAGTAGAATTTTCCCTAAGTTAAGATTCTTGCTACTATTATGCTTAGCCTAGCTCGTAGAAAACAAGGGTGGATTATATTCAGGCTATGAAATATTTCTAAGTCAATGACTTGAGTTTTGTTTAATAAAACAACTTCGTGAATGAATCACGTGGGTGGAATGGTGTGAATGGGTTATGTTGAGTGGTTACACAGGGCCCATATTTATGGCCCACCCTAGTGTATCTCACTTGTGGAAAGCCACCCAGGAACAAAGAGATTTGAGATGTCAAATGTTGAGAAGCTTCAAGTGCAACCACATGGCAATATGGGCTCTGCCTAGATCATATAGGTTGCAATAACTTAGGCAGATGGGCAGAAGGTGGTAGGTGTGACAGGTTTGGGAACGCGTCCATTTTGGTCTAAGGGAAGGCTTCTGAAATATCTTGTCTCGATGCATGTCGAGTCTTGTGGGGAAAGTGCACCACCTCTCGAGAGAGTAAAATCTAAGTACTTAGCCGTGTTCCCGGCAATGGAAAATTTGAGCGTCAAGACATGGAAGCTATCAAGGATCTCCTCATCCCAATTTCTAAGTTAAAAGCTTGTGGTTGAACAAGGGTAAAGGTTAACCAATATTCATTGTTTGTTCCTTGGGTGATTTTGACAAAACAAAAACTTAGTGTTTTCAAATGATAAGGAAAATATATTTTGAGCAAAGCAAGCCGAAGCTCCACTTAGCGAAATGCACATAGATGATAGATACCACTATTCTACCATAGTATCACTTGCCAATACAATTCAAATGTATTGACCCTTGTGGCTATAACTTATTATGTTGTAGGTTTGTTTGATGTTAGTTAAGTGTGTTGAATAGGATTACAAGTCTACAACCAACATGATTTCCTGTGGCACTTTGAAGATGAAGGACTCCATGCTATATAGCTATTTCTGCTGCATTGTAACGAGATAGCCAAATGAGTTATGTAAGATGTAATGAATTATTTTATTCCTGGTTATAAAGTTGTATTATGACCTTTGTTTCTTGATATTACATCTTAAACTGTGGATGCTAGCTGTTGATCTAGGGACTAGCATTGTAAACACAGGGATCTCTACCTTATCAGGTTGGGACCTCTACAGATGGTATCAGTGCACTTTGTTGCTTGTAGGATTGTAACCCTAGGATTGGACAAAACCCCTTAGAAGAATAGGAGTTGTATTTTGTTCAAAAATTATTTACAAACAACCTTGTAAACTCTTCCCTCAACCTTTTATTTTGATTCTACATCTCTTCCTTTTCAACTTGTTGGATAAAAACCTCAACATGAGCAAAGACTTCAACAAGAGCTAAGACATCAACTTGACCAATGACTTTAACATCACCAATGACTTCAACTTTAGTTTCATACTTGGACATCACTAAGGACTTCAAGTGAGACAAGAATGTTACTCAAGACTTGAAGACTAAGGAAACACAACCTAGAAGGAACCATCATCACCTTTGAAGCTTTGATACCAAGATGCAAGAATTTTTCCAAGGATACCATGATCTTGTTCATGAAGGAAACAACTAAGAAGAATGGAATGATACCAAGTGATAACCATAGTTGGACCACCATACTAGTGTTTACTTTAGATCATATATTGATCACACCAACTTAAGTGGTGTAGCAAAAATATTTTGTTGCCTAAAAATATGCTTGAATCTTGTTGTTTGAGTGGATTGCATGTTTGTGATTGCTTGCACATTGCTTTGTGTGAATTGTTGTGTGTGAGTAGAATTCTATCTCTAGAAATCATTT
Organism: Avena sativa; assembly: GCA_916181665.1. Classification (NCBI taxonomy): domain Eukaryota; kingdom Viridiplantae; phylum Streptophyta; class Magnoliopsida; order Poales; family Poaceae; genus Avena; species Avena sativa. Next base: position 378,599,695 of record OV702282.1, read on the forward strand.
TCCTATTCTAATCCCAATCCAACCCAAACAGATGACTTCTCCAAGAAACTCTAACATCAAGGATGGTGACCACAATAACCAAGAGATGCACATGAGAGAACAACTTCTAGCAACCCAAGCCCAGTTGAATCAAATGACAACTTAGTTTTTAGCCAACAACAATGAACTAGACCCAACCATGCAAAAGTTTTTGGAAACCCAATCCCAATTGTTGCAAAGGATGACCAATCAAACGATCAACATGAGAGACAACCTTCCCCAAGGAGATTGTGACAACAATGATATCAAGGATGATACTATAGAAGGAACTCAAGCTTGCAATATTTGTGGAGACATAGGACACACTTACAAAGAGCATGTGGACCAATGCCCTAATTGTGAAGAGAAACATCCAACTAAACAATGTCCCACATCCCAAGTGACTTGTTTCCTATGTGAAGGAAATGATCATGTCCCTATCCAATGCCCCACCTATCCAATAGTTCAACAAATGAAACAAGATGGAATGCATAAAATGTTTGGAAAACTCCATAAGGGATCAACTTCTACCAAGAAGGATGAAGGCAAATTCAGAACCATGCCTCATAAGGCCACATCCAAAGTGACCACAAAGTGTTGCTACTATTGTGGAGAAGAAGGTCATATCTCTAGTGACTGCCCCAAGAAGAGAGAAAGATTTCCCACCTTTGTGGTGAAATATGAAGAACAATAACTAGAAGAACTCCTAGCTTTGGAGAGACCCAAGAAGAAGAAGAAGAAATGCACCAACCCAGCAAGAAGGACAATAGCCAAGTGCAATGTTACAATTGCAAAGATATGGGACACTATGCATCACATTGTCCAGAAAAGGAGAAAGACAAGACAAAAAAACCTATGAGAGACATCAACATTGTCACATGTTTCAAATGCAAAGAGCTAGGCCATTATGCCAACAACTGTCCAGAGAAGTTACATCAAGACCCCAAGTAAGCCAAGATGTAATCTAGACAAAAATCTTTTAAGGGTGGTAGTACCCTAGTTGTCTTGAAGCCAACTTGTAACCTCTAGCCTTCCCAAATCTCGGGGCAAGATTTCTTTTAAGGGTGGTAGCCTGTCATATCCCAAAATTTTCCAAATTTTGAAATGTGAAAAAAATAAACAAAAGAATTAAATGTTGAAATTTAGGGTGAAAAGAAACTTTTTGATTCTAAATGGAAACATCAAAACCCTTCTTGAACAAAATTTGAATAAAAGGTAACCCAACAAAATTTCAATCAAGTGAAATGCATTCATCAATGAATGTATCTTGGAATTTAAACACCTCGAAAAGATAAACCAAAACCCTAAAACCCTAATGGAAGAAAATCATTTCCAAGATCTCTCTAATACTATGGATTTGATCCATATAAAAATTCAGCAACAAACATTTATAGATGATCAAAAATGATAAATAAAAATATTATAAAACCATAGAAATTGGTTTCATTTAATTTGGAACCATAGATAAGAACTTATGAATTTAATAAGATAAAAGGAAATAAAATTTCCAAAACTAATAAAGCTCCTAACTAAAATCCATACCAAATTGTGAGAAAATTAATCCTAAAAGGATTTAAAAAAACAAATATCAAATAAAAATATACAAATTGGAATCACCAATTTTGGATCTATAAATAAAAAGATATGGATTTTATAAGGCAGAGAAAGAAAGAAAGAAATAAATAAGGAATATTTAAAAGCCAAATTAAATCTTGGCCAAATCTATAAACAAATGGAAGATATTGAATAATAAAAAGGAGTAAAAGGTTATTTAAATAAAATCATAAGGATTGAACAATGTCCAAATTTTATTTAAATAAAGACAAATTGCCTAAATAATAAATTCCAAGAAAAGTATTTTTAAAACTTGAATTAAAATCCATAAGCAAATGGAATAAAGATAATCCAAATAAAATAAAGGGATAAAGAATATCCAAATAAAATTATATGGCATTAACCAAATTCAATTCTATTTAAATGGAGACAAAATCCCTAAAGTAAATGATTAATTAAATCATGAGTAAATAATAATTGATAATGGTCAAAGTGGATTAAAAAGTTATCTAATTGACTTAAAAGGAATAAGAGAATTATTTGAATAAAATTTAAATGGGTTAAAACCATATTTGACTTTATTTGAATAAAGACAAATGCCCAATTTAAATGACTAATAAATCATATTAAAGTATTTTAAATAATTCAAAGTGAATTATTTAACACACTATTGGATAAATAAAACCTACTGAAAAAGGTTTGATAAACATTTGAATTTAAAATAGAAGGTTAAATCATTTGAATAAATAATATGAATTGGAAACATATTTAAAATCCTATTTAATAAAGACAAAATGTCTATTTAAAATAAATAATAAACCCTAAGGGAATAAAAGAAATTATTCTAAAATGGACTTTATAATACATAAATAAACAGATTAAAAACCTACTAAATATTTGGAAAAGATTTGAAAAAGAAATCTGAAATCAAAAGAGTGTTTGAATTTGAAAACAGAAAAACACAAAAGAAAAAGGAAAAGAATTAGAAAGAAAAAAATAAGAAAAGAAACAGTGCAGGACCCAACCCACTAACCAGGCCCAACTAACAGCCCAGCAACCCACCCGGCACCTCTCTCCCCGCGATCTCCTTTTCTCACTCACTCCCTTAACCACTCATCTCACTGACTGGCGGGCCAGCATCCACCTCAGCATCATCGTCTTCACCCACCCCCGTGGACCCGTTCATCCCCAAATTTCGTCGCCGTTTCCTGCCTTGATTTTGCGTTGTTAATTCGCAATAATGTCGCGCTAATTCTGCCCTGCGACCATGCCTAGTTACTCCTCTCTACCCCCTCTCCATTTCTCCTCAGACACCACGCCACGAACGCCACCAGGCTGCCTCGAATTGTGCTTGCGCCACCACTGCCTCCGACGAGGATATCGGCGAATTTCGGCGACACCCGACCCCGTCCTACCTCTTAGTTCACCTGAACTTGACCACCAACCTCATACGCATCCGCCAGTACCACTCACTTGGCCACGCATACCCCAGAGCGTCAGCAACAACATCGACAAAACGCCGCCGCTGTCTGTCTCCACTCCAACGAGCTCCCCTGGTATATTCTGACCTCCCCTCTCCCTCGCAATGACGCTCAGATATTCTCTGTTCCCACGCACTTCTAACGCTCCCTTGCATTTGCCTTCTCGTGGGCTGTAGCCTCGCCCTCGATGACGAATAGAAGCGCCCGACGCCGACGACAACTACGGCGAGGAATCGCCATCAGCTCTGTGCGCCCCTCCATCTGCAACGACCACATCGAGCTTCTCCACTCTCCTGCGAACCTGGTGAGCCTCTGCTCCCTCTCCCGCACTTCCTATTTCGTTGGCAATGCCACCGCCAGAGCGCCACCGCCGCGCATCCGACGCCAGCGTCGCCAATTCCTGGTCGCTGTGCTCCAGCCCGTTAGATTTTAATCGCGTGGTTCAGATTAGATCTAATCGAATCGGTATCGTGCGCTGTGTGCCGTGCGATTTAAGTGAGATCCAATGCACCGCATCAGTCGATCCCAATGAAGCGGTATCGTCCAATACGATTAAGACGCGTGGCACAGGTTTTGTTTTAAAAATAGAAACTTTTCTATTAGATGTTAGATTTTGTAAAATTCATAACTTTTGATCCACACGTCCAAAATTTGCAAATGTTATATCATTGTAATCATGAAAAAGAAACCTTTGCAACCATGCCCTTACTTTAGTATTTTTCTTCTGTAAAATTTGTTGTTTTTGCAGAAACATGTTTAGGTCTATTTTGGTTATAAAATTTATTCTAAAAATGTTTTTAGGGTAAAATCTTTTGCAAATGGTTTGTTTTGAACCTACTGACCATAAAAACCAACTGATGGATTTAAAAGTATATTTTGTGACACTAAGGGATTATTCCTTGAATAAAAGCATTTCTAGTAGAATAAAATTATTGATTATGTTTTTAAAATATTTTTTGAGTAAAACCTTTTGCAAATGGGTTGAATTAAAATCTCTGACCCTAAACACTAAGTTTTGGATTTAAAAGTGTATTTGATTAAACCCTAGAAAATTATTACTTTGATTAAAGGCATTTCTAGAAAAATAAAATGTTGCTTTGATTTAAAAATGATTTTGGGTGAAACCTTTTGTAAATAGATTTGTTTTAAAACACTTGGACCATAAAAATTAATATTGGTGTTTAAAAACATTTTGGCTAACACTATAAATTATTCCTTTGATTAAAATCATTGCTAGCAAAACAAGAATGATTTAAATGGCCATTTGCACTAACTTGAAATTAAATTGTTTTGCCACTTTTATAAATGACCAATAGGTGTCTTTAAATGTTTATAGTCTTAGTAGAAACCACTTTCCAAATAAAACAATCTTTTGCATATTTGCATGCATTACTTTGTTTTTATTATTTTATGTGATGAATTGTTTGAATGCTAGTTTGAATTTGTGCCTTGATTGAATTGTAGTGAAAATTGAAGAGTGTGACTATTGCAAGATCAAGGAGTGAATCTATAGTCTCTACTAAAAATGCAAGTGGTGCTTCATACATTTTGTCCCATTATTTTCACTAAGCATTAGTGATATTTTGAGTAGGACTTGCATGGTATTTTCTAAGTATAAGCCATGCCTTGGGAAATCCTAGTAGATGATACCTTAGTAGAATTTTCCCTAAGTTAAGATTCTTGCTACTATTATGCTTAGCCTAGGTAGTAGAAAAAAAGGGTGGATTATATGCACGCTATGAAATATTTCTAAGTCAATGACTTGTGTTTTGTTTAATAAAACAACTTTGTGAATGAATCACCTAGGTGGAATGGTGTGAATGGGTTATGTTGAGTGGTTACACAGGGCCCATATTTATGGCCTACCCTAGTGTATCTCACTTGTGGAAAGCCACCCAGGAACAAAGAGATTTGAGATGTCAAATGTTGAGAAGCTTCAAGTGCAGCCACATGGCAATATGGGCTCTGCCTAGATCATATAGGTTGCAATAACTTAGGCAGATGGACAGAAGGTGGTAGGGGGTGACAGGTTTGGGAACACGTCCATTTTGGTCTAAGGGAAGGCTTCTGAAATATCTTGTCTCGATGCATGTCGAGTCTTGTGGGGAAAGTGCACCACCTCTCGAGAGAGTAAAATCTAAGTACTTAGCCGTGTCCCCGGCAATGGAAAATTTGAGCATCAAGACATGGAAGCTATCAAGGATCTCCTCATCCCAATTTCTAAGTTAAAAGCTTGTGGTTGAACAAGGGTAAAGGTTAACCAATATTCATTGGTTGTTCCTTGGGTGATTTTGACAAAACAAAAACTTAGTGTTTTCAAATGAGAAGGAAAATCTATTTTGAGCAAAGCAAGCCGAAGCTCCACTTAGCCAAATGCATATAGATGATAGATACCACTATTCTACCATAGTATCACTTGCCAATACAATTCAAATGTATTGACCCTTGTGGCTGTAAATATTATGTTGAAGGTTTGTTTGATGTTAGTGAAGTGTGTTGAATAGGATTACAAGTCTACAACCAACATGATTGCATGTGGCACTTTGAAGATGAAGGACTCCATGCTATATAGTTATTTCTACTGCATTGTAATGAGATAGCCAAATGAGCTATGTAAGATGTAATGAATTATTTTATTCCTGGTTATAAAGTTGTATTATGACCTTTGTTTCTTGATATTATATCTTAAACTATGGATGCTAGCTATTGATCCAGGGACTAGCATTGTAAACACATGGATCTCTACCTTATCAGGTTGGGACCTCTATAACAGTAACAGTGGAAGATGTATCAATCGTAAAGATTGGACCGGGGTCCATAGTTCACTAGAGGTGCTCTCCTTAGATAAACAAACATGGCATGCTGGGTAAACAAATTATAGCAGGGCAATTGATAGGACTGAGCAAGGCATAACATTGCAATACTAGACATCATGATCCTATGAGATTCGATTGGGCAATACAACAAGATACATAGACCGCCATCCAACTGCATCTATTACTAGAATCCCACCTTTGGGTTATCATCCGAACCCCTCCAGTATTAAGTTGCAAGCAACAGACAACTACTTTAAGCAAAGTGTGTAAGGTAAACAATCCACTTGTTCCATGAACAAGAGACAATTGTTTTCTCCCTAGTGGCAACAGAACATCTACAACCTTAGAGATTTCTATCACTTCCCTTAGATTAAATAGAGGCATGAATCCACTATCGAGAAAATACCCCCTCTTGGAGTCACTAGCAACTACTTGGCCAAGATAGCTACTAACAACGAAGAGGATGAAAGATCACAAACAACATAGACATGATAGAATCAATAAGACAAAACCATTAATCAATCCCTTGGAGTCACTTTCAAGTTTAGCAGCCATTTTATTAATAAGACACAAAGCATAAATACCCCCTCTTGGAGTCATTTTCAGGTTTAGCAGCCATTTTATTAATCAAAGAGGACTGTGCTTCAGACAAAGAGGAAATATTTTTCTCTACATTCAAAAGCTTTTCCTCCGCAGTCTTGTTGAAAGTGGTTTGTTTACTAATAAATTCTTTGAACATGACTTCAAGTTCATAGTGGGCACTTCTAGTATTGTTGTAGGAGTTTCTATAAGTATTGCCATTATTAGGAGGATAAGGCCTATAATTGTTGTTGCTACCAAAATTATTCCTATAGGCATTGTTGTTGAAATTGTTGTTTCTAATGAAGTTCACATTAACTTTCTCTTCTTGAGCAACCAAAGAGGCTAAGCGAACATTATTTGGATCTAAAGGAGCTTTCCCATTAACAAGCATAGCCATGATAACATTAATCTTATCACTCAAAGAGTAGGTCTCTTCAACAGAATTTACCTTCTTACCATGTGGAGCTCTCTTAGTGTGCCATTCATAATAATTAACCATCATATTATCAAGGAGTTTTGTTGCAGCACCCAAGGTGATGGTCATAAAGGTACCTCTAGCAGCTGAATCCAACAGGTTTCTTGAAGAGAAGTTCAAACCCGCATAAAAAGTCTGGATAATCATCCAAGCAGTAAGTCCATGAGTGGGACAATTCTTAACCAAAGACTTCATTCTTTCCCAAGCTTGAGCAACATGTTCATTATCAAGTTGTTTAAATTTCATAATATCACTTCGCATAGATATAATCTTAGCAGGAGGGTAGTACTTTCCAATAAAAGCATCTTGACACTTAATCCAAGAATCAATACTATTTCTAGGCAAGGATAGCAAGAATTCTTTAGCTTTTCCTCTCAAGGAGAAAGGAAACAACTTGAGGCTAATAATATCCCCATCTACATCCTTATATTTTTGCATCTCATAAAGTTCAACAAAGTTATTGAGATGGGCAGCAACATCATCAGAACTAGCACCAGGAAATTGCTCTCTCATCACAAGATTCAACAAAGCAGCCTTAATTTCATAAAAGGTAGCATCAGGAGCAGGTGGAGCAATAGGAGTGCTTACTAAAATTGTTGTTTGTGCTAGTGACATCACAAAACTTGGTGTTCTCAGCAGAGTTCATTTTGGCAAATGTGGAGCAAGCCAACAACAACAACAACTAGAGCAGGAACTAATTTTTTTGTGTTTTTGATAAGAGAAAGCAAACCAAACTAAACTATTTTTTTGGAGTTTTTGATAAAAAGGGGCAAACAAAACCAAGAAAAATAAAATAAGCAAAACAAAAACAAAGTAAAGAGAAAGTTTGAGAAGGACTCCCCTTGTGAAGACGTCCTTAGCCTCCACGGCAACGCCGACAGAAAACTTGTTGGTGGCACCTGAGAGCGCTTCATCGGGAAACCCCAAGAGCAAGGTGTGAAGAGCATAGCAGCAAGTCTTCCCTCAGTAAGAAACCGAGGTTATTGAACCACTAGGAGGAAGGAAATGTCTCAAAGGTGTTGCAAGCAACTTGGAGACCTGCACAACACAAACTCGAGACTTTGCCCTAACGAACAGTGAGGTTGTCAATCTCACCGGTTGCTATAACAAAGGATTAACTATATGGTGTGGAAGGTGATAGTGGTTTGTAGAAAATAAATAATAACAATGGTAGATGTATCAATGGTAAAGATTGGACCGGGGTCCATAGTTCACTAGATGTTCTCTCCTTAGATAAACAAATATGGCATGCTGGGTAAATAAATTACAGCAGGTCAATTGAGAGGAACTTAGCAAGGCATAACAAAATACTATTCATCATGATCCTATGTGATTCGATTGGGCAATACAATAATATACATAGGCCGCCATCCAACTGCATCTATTACTAAAATTCCACCTTTGGGTTATCATCCGAACCCCCTCCAGTATTAAGTTGCAAGCAACAGACAACTGCTTTAAGCAAAGTGTGTAGGGTAAACAATCGACTTGTTCCATGAACAAGAGACCGTTGTTTTCTCCCTAGTGGCAACAGCACATCTACAACCTTAGATATTTCTGTCACTTGCCTTAGATTAAATAGACGCATGAACCCACTATCGAGCATAAATACCCCCTCTTGGAGTCACTAGCAACTACTTGGCCAATATAGCTACTAATAACGGAGAGCATGCAAGATCACAAATAACACAGACATGATAGAATTAATAAGACAAAACCATTAATCAATCCGATGTAGTAATCTCAATACCCATTGGATCCCCGAAAACACAACATGCATGATTACAAATATATGAGATCTTGATCATGAACGGAGCTCACAAGATCTAGACATGAAAGCACAAAGGAGGAGATACAACCATCTAGCTACTACATGGACCCGTAGTCCAAGGTGGAACTACTCACACTTCATACCGAAGGCTGGCATGATGAAGAATAAAGCCTCCGGGATGATCTCCGCTCCGGCAAGGTGCCGGGAAGAGCTTCAGATCCCCCCGATCTAGGGACGATGGTGGCGGCGGCTACATACATTTTCTGGAATATTGATCGGGTACTTAGGGTTTAGGTATCAGGGGCTTCTTATAGGCGAAGAGAGAGGCCGAGGGGGTGACCGAGGCGGCTGCACCCTCCCAGGCCCGGGGTGGGCCCACCCGCGCGGCCAGGGGGTGTGGCCCCCTCGATGCCCTCCTCCGTCTCGTCTTCTGGCTCCGTGTTCCCCATAGTAAATTATTGACTTTGGCTTTTGTCCTGTCCAATTCCGAGAATATTGATTTTCTGCCTTTCTGGAACCAAAAACAGAAGAAAACAGGCAACCAACACTGTGGCATCTTGTTAATAGGTTAGTACCAGAAAACATATAAAAACACCTCAAAGTGTAGTAAAGCAAAGCAAAGTAGATACTAAACAAGAATGGAACATAAAAAGTTATAGATACGTTTCCGACGTATCAAGCATCCCCAAGGTTAACTCCTGCTCATCCTCGAGTAGGTAAGTGATAAAAGAATAATTTTTAGGTGACATGCACCATCAAAATCAAGATCAAACCATTTGCAAGCATTGAAAGCAGGGATCAAAGAACTCTAAACATGACCATGAAAGATGGAGTTCTAACAATAAGACAAAGTAACTATGCATGCAACATGAAAGGCTACAAACAAAGATCATGAATAACATGCATTGAAAAACGTTTCTTTGTTTCATATACAGAAAACATGGCATAGTGGCAATCAGCTTGTCCCTCATAGAGTAGCAAATAGATGCATAGGACACCTTCAAAGTTTATAAGAGTGACTAGATACAAATAGCACAAGAACAAGCAATATCAACAATATGCATCAATCAATAAGTTTTGGGACAATGCACATAGAACTAAGAATGACAACTATGCTCTCTTAACTGGTGCCTAAAGGTAGAAGGTGGAGACTCAATATAATAGCGGAAGAAAGGCCCTTCATAAAGGGAAGCAGGGATTTCAAGTTTCAAAAAGAGCTTTCAAAAATTATGGTACTTGTTAGCTTTCAGCCCTCATTGCCCCTATCATAAGCATCTTGAAGTGATTAAGTTTAAAGTGAACAAACTATGGAGTATATGCTTGACAAAGTATAAGTTGGCAATCTCATGTCCCTTGAATACGAGGGCCGCTCCTCATGCTACTCAACTTCAGTCACCTGTAAGTTCTTGTCATAGTAAATACATGTGTATCATGAGAACCGCCAATGGGGTACCCCTTGCACTTGGTACAAGAGCTATCCCATAACCAAAATGACAAGGCAAGCAGACAATGAGCATCTCAGCAATCTTCTTATTTACCATGGGAATATGGTGCTTTTTTCTCTCTTTCCTCTTTTATTAATTTGTCTCTTTTTTTATAAGAAGAAAGCTCCATAGATGTCATTATGGTGATGCTGCAAGTTTCCACAATGATTAGGCATGGCTTAGGCTAGCGGCCCAGGTGTTTCTCTAACACACATACATAACTCCATGGACTTACAAGCTCCCCTTTCATTTCACATCGACGACATCCATAGACAAAAGAGCATGATATCAACTGTGTACAAAGTACAAGTGCAATGTTGAAAGCGTTCCCCGTGACAACATGGTTCTGCTAATTCCAACGTATAAGTGCAAGCATATAAAACATAACACAATGGTTCAAGTTTATTAGGGGCAAGAAAAATAAAGTGTGCCATCAAGTTTGTAAGAGCTTTAATCACTAAGTTTTCACATAACAAAATACTTTTTAATTGGAAGATAGATGAAAACAAGAATATACTTGGAACGGTGTAACACACCATGCATAGGAATTTATAGTGGACACTTTGGAATAACTTGGTTTCTTGGGAGTTGGAAGCATGGGTAGAGCTTACTCATACGAGTGGAGGCTAGAAAAAGACTAGGATCAACCAACTAAGAGAGCAATAATGGCCATAATCATGCAAAGCGACAAAATATTACTAATCAAAGCTTAGAGTGGTACTACAAGTCAAGGACTAAATTATCATAGAGGCTATGGTGACTTTTTCATAGTCATAACATGGTGTGAGGGTGTGCCAACTCAACCCAAACAAAGCATCAAAGGAGAATACCATAATAATATGATTTTGCATGCTAAAACAACGCATGATTATTTCAAGGCACACTAAGCAATCCCAATTGTTTGAAGCAAGTCATGCTACAGCAATAATCACTAAGCATAAGGTCAAAAAAAACACCTAGCATGACATGCTAAAGTCTAAGTCACAGTCAAAGAAATCTCCTCTTGCACTATTTCAAGCAAGAACTTTCTCCTACTTTCCAACACCAATCAACTTATTTGAAACAACACAGTGAGAACGGGGGTCCAAACTACTTTATTCAAGCAAACTAATAAAAGCATACGAAAACTAAGACGCTCCAAGAACAACACAACTGTGCATGAAACAATAAAAACGAAGTGTCTAGAAAGACCTGAGCTTTTTATTGATGAAGAAGGGGATGCCTTGGGCATCCCCAAGCTTTGACGCTTGTACCTCTTGAATATTTCTTGGGGTGACACGGGGTGGCATCCCCAAGATTGAGCTTTTGTCCATTTTTCATCTCATTACATCATTCTCTCTCTACGCCTGAAATTTTTCCTTCATACAAAACTTCACACAATCTTCATTAGCAACATTAGTGCATTCAAAAGATAAAATACCCTTGGGTTTTAGTTTTAGAACAACAAAACTTTCACTAAAAACACAAGCTACTGTAGCAATTCCCTCAAAATGCAACTTCTCTCTTCTCATAGGGAAGTGTTCAACACCTTTCTTGAATGAAAATTGATATTTAATGGTGCCTTCTTTCATATCAATGATGACACCAACAGTTCTAAGAAAAGGTCTTCCCAAAGTAATAGGACAAGAAGCAATGTATTAAACATCCAAAACATAGAAATCAATAGGAACATAAGCATTTTTAACCATAATAAGAACATCATTAACACTCCCCATGAGTTTCTTTTTAGCATTATCATTAAGTGGGACATCCAAATAGCAATCTTCCAAAGGTGGCAAATCAAGCATTTCATAAAACTTCCTAGGCATAATAGAGACACTAGAACCAAGGTCACGTGAAGCTTTGAGATCAAACTCATTCACTTGCCTAGGGATAGAAGCTTTGTGTTTCAACTTCTCTTCCTTAATTTTGACAAGAGCATCTGTAATGTGTTTGGTGAAAGCTACATGCATATCACTAGCATCAGGACTTCTAGCAAGCTTTTGTAGGAACATAATCACTTCAGAAATATTGCAACCATCAAGATCAAAATCAAACTTAGCATCACTAGTAGTAGACTTATTGGTCTTAGGCATTGTAGGAGGAGGAATGGGACTTCTTGTGGTTTAGTGGCATCCATATTGGTGGTGGTGATGGTGCACACACTATTGTTTCTAGCAATTCCAGCTTCCCTTTCCCACTTAGCATGAAGTTGGGCTAACAGTCTAACATTTTCATCAATAGTAACTTGTATGGCATGAGTAGCAGCAAAGGTACTTTCCATGGTTTCAGGTTTAGCAGCCATTTTATTAATCAAAGAGGACCGTGCTTCAGACAAAGAGGAAATATTTTTCTCTACATTCAAAAGCTCTTCCTCCACAGTCTTGTTGAAAGTGGTTTGTTTACTAATAAAGTCTTTGAGCATGACTTCAAGTTTAGAGGGGGCACTTTTAGTATTGTTGTAGGAGTTCCCATAGGTATTGCCATTATTAGGAGGATAAGGCCTATAATTGTTGTTGCTACCAAAATTATTCCTAGAGGCATTGTTGTTGAAATTGTTGTTTCTAATGAAGTTCACATCAACTTGCTCTTCTTGAGCAACCAAAGAGGCTAAGGGAACATTATTTGGATCTAAAGGAGCTTTCCCATTAACAAGCATAGCCATGATAACATCAATCTTATCACTCAAAGAGGAGGTCTCTTCAACAGAATTTACCTTCTTACCTTGTGAAGATCTCTCAGTGTGCCATTCAGAATAATTGACCATCATATTATCAAGGAGTTTTGTTGCAGCACCCAAGATGATGGTCATAAGGTACCTCCAGCAGCTGAATCCAACAGGTTTCTTGAAGAGAAGTTCAAACCTGCATAAAAAATCTGGATAATCATCCAAGCAGTAAGTCCATGAGTGGGACAATTCTTAACCAAAGATTTCATTATTTCCCAAGCTTGGGCAACATGTTCATTACCAAGTTGTTTAAATTTCATAATATCACTTTGCATAGATATAATCTTAGCAGGAGGGTAGTACTTTCCAATAAAAGCATCTTTGCACTTAATCCAAGAATCAATACTATTTCTAGGCAAGGATAGCAACCATTCTTTAGCTTTTCCTCTCAAGGAGAAAGGAAACAACTTGAGCTTAATAATATCCCCATTTACATCCTTATATTTTTGCACCTCACAAAGTTCAACAAAGTTATTGAGATGGGCAGCAACATCATCAGAACTAGCACCAGGAAATTGCTCTCTCATCACAAGATTCAACAAAGCAGGCTTAATTTCATAAAAGGTAGCATCAGGAGCAGGTGGAGCAATAGGAGTGCTTAGGAAATCATTGTTGTTTGTGCTAGTGAAGTCACACAACTTGGTGTTCTCAGCAGAGTTCATTTTGGCAAAAGTGGAGCAAGCCAACAACAACAACTAGAACAAGAACTAATTTTTTTGTGTTTTTGATAAGAGAAAGCAAACCAAACTAATTTTTTTTGGAGTTTTTGATAAAAAGAGGCAAACAAAACCAAGAAAAATAAACTAAGAAAAACAAAAACAAAGTAAAGAGAAAGTTTGAGAAGGACTCCCTTGTGAAGACGTCCTTAGCCTCCCTGGCAACAGCGCCAGAAAACTTGTTGATGGTGCCTGAGAGCGCTTCGTCGGGAAACCCCAAGATCAAGGTGTGAAGAGCACAGCAGCAAGTCTTCCCTCAGTAAGAAACCGAGGTTATCGAACCAGTAGGAGGAAGGAAACGTCTCAAAGGTGTTGCAAGCAACTTGGAGACCTGCACAACACAAACTCAAGACTTTGCCCCAACGAACAACGAGGTTGTCAATCTCACCGGTTGTTGTAACAAAGGATTAACTATATGGTGTGGAAGGTGATAGTGGATTGCAGAAAGTAAACAGTAATTGTGGAAGATATAACAATGGTAAAGATTGGACCGGGGTCCATAGTTCACTAGAGGTGCTCTCTTTATATAAACAAACATGGCATGCTGGGTAAACAAATTACAGTAGGCCAATTGACAGGACTGAGCAAGGCATAACAATGCAATACTAGACATCATTATCCTATGAGATTCGATTGGGCAATACAACAAGATACATAGACCGCCATCCAAATGCATCTATTACTAGAAGTCCACCTTTGGGTTATCATCTAAACCCCCTCCAGTATTAAGTTGCAAGCAACAGACAACTACTTTAAGCAAAGTGTGTAAGGTAAACAATCCACTTGTTCCATGAACAAGAGACCGTTGTTTTCTCCCTAGTGGCAACATCACATCTACAACCTTAGATATTTCTGTCACTTCCCTTAGATTAAATAGAGGCATGAAACCACTATCGAGCATAAATACCCCCTCTTGGAGTCACTAGCAACTACTTGGCCAAGATAGCTACTAACAACGGAGAGCATGCAAGATCACAAACAACGCAGACATGATAGAATCAATAAGACAAAACCATTAATCAATCTGACATAGTAATATCAATATCCATCAGATCCCCGCAAACACAACATGCATGATTACAAATAGATGAGATCTTGATCATGAACGGAGCTCACAAGATCTAGACATGAAAGCACAAAGGAGGAGATACAACCATCTAGCTACTACATGGACCTGTAGTCCACGGTGGAACTAATCACGCTTCATACCAGAGGCTGGCATGATGAAGAAGAAAGCCTCCAGGATGATCTCTCCTCCGTCTTGTCTTCTGGCTCCATGTTCCCCACGGTAAAATATTGACTTTGGCTTTTGTCCCGTCCAATTCCGATAATATTGATTTTCTGCCTTTCTGGAACCAAAAACGGAAGAAAATAGGAAACTAACACTGTGGCATCTTGTTAATAGGTTAGTACCAAAAAACATATAAAAACACCTCAAATTGTAGACAGAGCAAAGTAGATACTAAACAAGCATGGAACATCAAAAATTATAGATACGTTTCCGACGTATCAGATGCAATCATGGATTGGATGAGAGAGAACCCATCACTTGGTGCAACAACGCTCATAAAATATTATTCTAAAAAGTTTAATGGTACGCCCAATTTGCATCACCTTTCTATATCATAATTTACCTCTATTCATTGATATATGTCTTATTATGAGGTATTACTTATGTCTTTTCCACTGTTTATGCATGTTGGATGATTCTTCGAGGATGGACTGCTGGAGTCTAGATTCTGATGGAAAAGAAGGCGTTTTGGTGCAATTTCGCAAAGATAAGAAAAATACCAGAAAAATATGGGAAAATATTATTTTTCCAGAAGATTGAGGAAGCCAGAAGGAGGAGCGAAGAAGGGCTACAGGGGGCCCACACCCCCTAGGCGCGGGACCACCCAGGGCCATGCTAGGGCAGGTGTGGCCCACCTGCCCGCTCCTGACTCTGCCCCTTCGCCTATATCTTCCCTACGAAACCCTAAGGCCAGGGCGACCATAGATATATTACCACCGCCTATATGGGGCGGAAAACACCGAGAGAGAAATATCTCTCTGGCAGATAGATTTCTACCGGGGGAATTACTTCCCGAAGAGGGGAGACCGTCACCATCAACACCATCATCAAGCTAGGCTTCATCAGGATCATCATCATCATCATCCACACGATCATATCCACCAGCACCATCATCACCACTCCGTCCCGCTGTAACAATTGTGTTGGATATTCCTTTAGTTCTTAGGGGAAACTTTCCCGGTGTTGATTACTATTGTAGTTGATGCTTGTGAGTGGAACCATTGGATTATTGTTTATGTTCAGATTGTTATCCATCACCATATCATCTTTGATCTTGATCCATATGATGTATTGTGAGTATTTCGTTGTGTTCTTGAGGACATGGGAGAAGTCATGTTGTTATTAGTGGATTTGTGTTGAGTTAATATTCAATGGTTTAGTATTTAAGTTGTGGTGCTATTCTTCTAGTGGTGTCATATGAACGTCGACTACATGATACTTCACCATTTATGGGCCTAGGGGAATGCATTGTGTATTTGGCTACTAATTGTGGGGTTGTCGGAGTGACAGAAACTTGAACCCCCATTAGGACACCTTTGCACAAGGGAGCGTAGGATCTGAGAGTTTAAGGCTGTGGTTAGATTTATATCTTAATTACTTTCCTGTAGTTATGGATGTTTGCAGGGGGTTTAATCACAAGTATGTATTAGTCCAAGTAAGGTCGGTACATTAGCACAGGTTCACCCACACAACACTTACAACACCAAAGAAGAGTACTCAGCTATTTGAAGCGAAAGCACTTGACAGAATTCCATTGTGTCCTCGAGAACCTTTGGTCCTTATAAGTATTTCCACCGGCTTGTCCTTTGCTAAGAAAGGATTGGGCCACTTGCTGTGTTTGTTCTTTGTTACTTGCACTTTGTTTTGTTGCCTTATCATAAAACCACTAGAAATCCGTTTGCTAAGTATTTGCAGAGAGTTCCTGCTCCATACCATTGTTCAACACCTTCTGCTCCTCGTTGGGATCGACACTCCTATTTATCGAAAGTACTATGATACACCCTCTATACTTGTGGGTCATCAAGACTATTTTCTGGCGCCGTTGACGGAGAGTGAAGTGCTATTGAAGAGTGGAACTGGTAAAGGAAACTTCTACTATGAGTATTTATTTTGTTACTGCTTGTTACTTTGTTTCCAATACGGATAACCCACTTGGTTTTCTGTTTGGGAAAACTACTACCACCGCTAGGGTAGTAGATGAACCACCACCTGTTGAGATAGATCCTTTTAAGATACCTACAAGTATTGTTAATCGTGTTATGGATAATTATTATTTAGGGGATGGAACTGTCCATCCCGGTGATCACTTGCTTTTTATCCATGAATTATGCGGGTTGTTTAAGTGTGCAGGTATCACAACTAAACAGGTAAAGAAGAAGTTACTCTCCATATATTTAAAAGGGAGATATGAAGAATGGTATAAGCTGCTGAAGAATGGACAATCCACGGAATGGGAGGAGATGGCATCTCTCTTTTACTCTAAATTTTATCCTCCCAGTGAGATTCATAAGGATAGAAATCTTATATATAACTTTTGGCCTCTTAATGGAGAAAGTACAGCTCAAGCTTGGGGGAGATTGAAGTTACTAATGCTTAAATGTCCTATTCATGAACTCCCTAACAATATTATTCTCAATAACTTTTATGCTAGGCTTCCTCTTCATGATAAAGATTTACTAGATGCTTCTTGTGCTGGATCATTCACATGTATGAAGGAAGAAGATAAATGGGATCTCCTAGAACGTATTCAAGATAACACTGAAGCTTGGGAGAATGGCAAAGGAAGAAAGTCAGGTATAAACTATGATTATGAATGCATTAAATCTTTTATGGGAACTGATGACTTCCGTGATATTAGCAATGAGTTTGGTATTGATTCTCAAAGTATTGCCAACTGTTTTAAGGCCTTTGCCTCTTACATAGAAATTCCCAAGAAGAAGTGGAATAAGTACCATGCTCCTTATAAAGATGTTATAAGTCATGTTCCAGTTATAAGTACTGAAGTTTGTACTACTAATCATATTGTGCATGAACCTTATGTTGAGAAAGTTCCTTTCCCAACTAAGGTAAAGGAGTATTCTATGATTATTAGTGCAAATAACAAAGGTACTAAGAAAACTGTGGAGCCTGATGAACTTATTGATACTGAACCTGTGGTAGCCATTGTGAAAGACCCTGTCACTAGAAATATAGAGGATGAACACATTGTCTTCTGTGAAGACAACACTAATATTGTTTCTCGTCCTAAGAAAGTTAGAAAAGCTAGTGTCCATGTGCTTTCTGTTAGAATTGGTAGTCATAGCTATTATGGTTTATGTGATATTGGTGCTAGTTCTAGTGCTATTCCTTATGAGCTTTACAGGGAAATTATGCATGAGATTGGTCCTTGTGAGCTTGAGGACATTGATGTGGTTATCCACCTTTCTAATAAGGAAACCATTTGCCCCATTGGCATTGTAAGAGATGTGAAGGTTCTTTGTGGTAATATTAAGTATCCTGCTGATTTTCTAGTGCTTAATTCAGCAGCTAGCAAAACTTGTCCTATCATTTTTGGTTGACCTTTCTTGAACACTTGTGGAGCAATTATTTATTTTAAGAAGGAAAAAGGTTTAACTAAGTTTGATGGAGATTCTTATGAGTTTAACTTTTCCAAATTTGCTAAAGCTCCTTTGAAAACAGCTTGCCAAATAAAGATTTCAGGATGGAACAACTTGCTTCTATTGACCCGATTTATGACCTTGGACCTCTCTTTGGTGATTGTAAGTATGCTCATTATGATGATAAAGTTGTTGCCAGTGACACTTATATTGTCAACTTTATTCAAAGTGCTACTGAAAGTTATTTTGAACGAGGGAAACATGGTTTTATGCATCTCAATAATGTTAAGTTTCCCCGTTTTATGTTGAAAGTTTTGAAGTTGCATCTGTTTTGTCTTCCTATGCTTATGACTTTTTGTTTCAACAATTTGTTTTATCATGATACCCCCATGCATAGGAAGTGGGTTAGACTCAAATGTGTTGGTCATTTGCTTCTTGATGCACTTTTTCACTCTAGATTTATATCTCCTTTGTGAGCATCTTTGAAAGTTTCAAGCCTAACTTAAAGGCATTAAAGAAAAGTACTTGTTGGGAGATAACTCAAGAGTTTTGTCTAGTCCTGGAAGTTATTACTTTAGTAATAACCGCTCCTTATCCTTTTTGTTTTGGTTTTTGTGTCAAGTTCAACTACTTTTGTGAAGTAGAGGAGTTGTGAAAAGTGGTTGTCCTGGAACAGATTTTTGTGCTGTATTGTAAAAATTCGTGAGGAAGCTCAATACTTCGGATGGAGCTGCATTTTTCTGATATTGTTCTCCAAGTTGTTACCCAACTTTCATCAGTTCTGAACTTTTTGATTTGATCAACAGAAGGTTTTTAAAAAAATCAATCTTTACCTGCTGGTCTGTTTTGACAGATTTCTGTTATCATTTGCATTTGCCTCTTATAGGAGCCTTTGTTTTGATAGATTTCAGTTGAAGTGTGAACCTAAAGGTTATTGTTTTTGCTGATACTAATGTTGCCATTGAAGTTTGTGTATTGCCTTGTGAGGAAAGGAAACTTCTAGGAGAAGGAGAAAAGGAGTCTGCAGAGTTCGTCTTTGAATAGGTAAAAGTGGTGAAAACAGAAGGTTCGTGAAACCCCAATCTTTTTATATTTTTTATGTTTTTAATACATAAGGGAAGTTACGAGATGGAATAGAAGAGGAAATGGAGTCCAGGGTGGACAAACCCACCCCAGGCGCGGCCCCCTGCTTGGTCGCGCCTGGAGGGGGTGTGCCACCCTCGAACTCCGTCTCCTCCTCGTTTGCATGTCAAAACCTTCCTTATGCTTTGAAACTTTATAATATATAACCCCCCCGGATCCCCCGAGGTTCGTGCATCGTGTTCTCGTCGTGTTTTTGTTTCGATCTGTTTCTATCAGGAAATCTTCTCAAGTTTAGAGCACCATGATCTCCGCCAATGGCAAAGGCAAGAATCCCGTGGAAGAGTTAAAGTTGGAAGAACAAACCGCCACAGGGACAAGGGCAAGGAAACCTACTTTTGTAGGAGCAATTAACACTGGGGATGATTTTTCTCGCAACATGCAGGGAATCATAGCCTTCGACCCAGACTTCAGATACTGCCCTGAGGCAGTGGAAGCCCTTCGAACCGCTGATGAGTTTTTTGATAAGTACCGTTCTTTAAGGATGAATGTGGATATGCTTCAAGATTAAAATAACAGACTTTGTACGATGCTGGAGGATTTTATGACCCTAAACAAAAGAACACCACCACCACCGAAGGAGTAATTCATCATCAGGTTTGGCATCCCCTTGGCTAGTTCCAAGCTTGGGGGAGTGCCGCGGTATCACCACCATTATCTTTTATCTTTTACCTTTTTAGTGGATTCATATCTGTGGCCGAGAGGTTATCTTATAGCTTGGTTTGCATGTGGAAGTATCTCTCCTTTAGTTGATTATCTTTGTATCCCTTGGTGTGAGTACCTTTATTGTAATATTAATGAGAAGTCTTATCTTTTACTTTTTGCACTTCTTATTTTAGTTTGCAATCTCTATTATATGATGGATCTTGTTGATCAGTATTGGCATCACTTTGGGAGCATCAAGTGGATCAAAATTGGTTTTGGCAAACCGAGTTCTGGTCAGTAGCAATACTTTTTGAAGTTTGAAAGAAAAAGATAAAAAAAAGCTTACAGGTATTTTGTATCATTTGTTTTATTTCTTGTTGTCTCATAAGCTTAGTATTCTTTATTTAAGATCTTTTGTGTCTTCAAGGAAGATTGCATGTTTGGCTTTATTACTTGTATGTTTGCTTGTTTCTTTCAATTCTCTTGCTTGCTACCCAGCTTTGCTAGCCAAAAACCTGTTTTGAGAAGGCATACTTCTCATGTTTCCAATCCCTTTGAACCAAAACCTTTGCCACTTGTGTCCACTATATCTACCTAGTAGCTTTTGCTATTCCAAGCAAATTCTCAAGCTTCATCTACCTTTCGAATATAAAAGTATTTTGTTATGAGAAAACTAGTTAGTAAAGCTCTCACGAACTTGACGCCACACCTTATTTTCTTGCCCCTAATAGACTTGAATCATTGTGCCATCGAAGTTGTATATGCTTGCATCTATACGTTGGAATTACCATAACCGTGCTATCATGAGGAACATTTTCAACATTGCACCTGTACTTTATACTTAGTTGATATCGTGCTCTTTTGTCTATGGATGTCAACGATGTGAAATAAAGAGGGAACTTGTAAATCCATGGAGTCTGTATTTTGTGTTAGAGAAACGCCTGGGCCGCTAGCCTAAGCCATGCCTAATCATGGTGGAAACTTGCAGCATCACCATAGTGAGCTATCTATGAAGCATCCTCAATAAAAAGCTATGCACATAGTAAATAAAAAGATCACTGATATGCTCATTGTCTGCTTGCCTTGTCATTTTGGTTATGGGATAGCTCCTGTACCATGTGCAAGGGGTATCCCATTGGCGGTTCTCTATGATACGCATGTACTTACAATTACAAGAACTTACCGGTAACTAAAGTTGAGTAGCATGAGCAGTGGCCCTCATATTCAAGGGACATGAGATTGCCAACTTATATTTCGTCAAGCATATACTCCATCTTTGTGCACTTTAACCTTACTCATCTCAAGATGCCTATGATAGGGGCAATGAGGGCTCAAAGCTAGTAAGTACCATAATCTTTTGGAAGCTCTTTATGACTTGTAATCCCTTCTTCCCTCTATAAAGGGACCTTTCTCCCATTTCCATGTTGAGTCAGTAAACCTACTTCCTCTCTATCTCCAACAAGCAATTGAGTTGTTGTGTTTCAAGCATTTCATATGGTGATTTATTCAATCATGTTCTTTATTTTCCTTGTTTGCACAAAACTCTTATCTATTGAGTATTAATTTTAAAGCCTTCACTTGTGAAAAACCTTTTTGGGCAAAGAATGCTCCTATTGAAAAACTTGTACAAAGCTTTATTTGTGAAACTGTTTGCCAGCTGTTCTCTGGCCAGGAACAAAGTTTGCCAATTCCAATTATGATTTATCTTTATTCATCTCTATAGTGACTGTTGTACTTGGTTGCAAGCTAAGTTATATAATGGTGAGTTGCTTTCTTCTATGAGTTGTGTAATGGTAAGTGTGATGCTTCTTGTTCGTATTCTTTTATCGACACTTCACTCCATAAACCCGTGGAGATGTTACTGAGCTCAGTTTCCGCTTGGGGACAAGCGAAGGTCTAAGCTTGGGGGAGTTGATACGCCCAATTTTCATCACCTTTCTATATCATAATTTACCTCTATTCATTGATATATGTCTTATTATGAGGTATTACTTATATCTTTTCCACTGTTTATGCATGTTGGATGATTCTTGGAGGATGGACTGCCGGAGTCTGGATTCTGATGGAAAAGAAGGCGTTTCGGTGCAATTTTGCGAAGATAAGAAAAATACCAGAAAAATATGGGAAAATATTATTTTTCTAGAATATTGAGGAAGCTAGAAGTAGGAGCGAAGAAGGGCCACAAGGGGCCCAGACCCCCCTAGGCGCGGCCCAGGGTGGGCCCGCGCCTAGGGCAGGTGTGGCCTACCTACCTGGCTCCCGACTCTGCCCCTTCGCCTATATCTTCCCTACGAAACCCTAAGGCCAAGGGGTGACCACAGATAGATTTTCGCCGCCTCTGGGGCCAGAAAACACTGATAAAGAAAGATCTCTCCGGCAGACAGATTTCTACTGGGGGAATTCCTTCCCGGAGAGGGGAGATCGTCGCCATCAACACCATAATCAAGGTAGGCTTCATCGGGATCATCATCATCATCCACACCATCATCTCCACCAGCACCATCATCACCACTCCGTCCTGCTGTAACAATTTTGTTGGATATTGCTTTAGTTCTTAGGGGAAACTTGCCCGGTGTTGATTACTATTGTAGTTAATGCTTGTGAGTGGAACCATTGTATTATTGTTTATGTTCAGATTGTTATCCATCACCATATTATCTTTGATATTGATCCATATGATGTCTTGTGAGTAGTTCGTTGTGTTCTTGAGGACATGGGAGAAGTCATGTTGTTATTAGTGGATTTGTGTTGAGTTATTATCCAATGGTTTAGTATTAAGTTGTGGTGCTATTCTTCTAGTGGTGTCATGTGAACTTTGACTACATGATACTTCACCATTTATGGGCCTAGGGGAATGCATTGTGTATTTGGCTACTAATTGTGGGGTTGCCAGAGTGACAGAAACCTGAACCCCCGTTAGGACACCTTTGCACAAGGGAACGTAGGATCTCAGAGTTTAAGGTTGTAGTTATATTTATATCTTAATTACTTTCCTATAGTTACGAATGTTTGCAGGGGGTTTAATCACAAGTATGTATTAGTACAAGTAAGGTCGGTACATTAGCACAGATTCACCCACACAACACTTACAACACCAAAGAAGAGTACTCAGCTATTTGAAGCGAAAGCACTTGACAGAATTCCATTATGTCCTCGAGAACGTTTGGTCCTTATAAGTATTTCCACCGGCTTGTCCTTTGCTAAGAAAGGATTGGGCCACTTGCTGCGTTTGTTCTTTGTTACTTGCACTTTGTTTTGTTGCCTTATCAACCACTAAAAATCCGTTTGCTAAGTATTTGCAAAGAGTTCCTGCCCCATACCACTGGTTAGCACCTTCTGCTCCTTGTTGGGATTGACACTCCTATTTATCAAAAGTACTACGATACACCCCCTATACTTGTGGGTCATCATTTAATATTACAGTACCTTACATGAGGATGTTCTATGCAAAGAAATGGCTCTTGAGAGGATCAATGGTCCATGGGATGAAAGTTTTCAGAAAGGATCCTGCCATGTCTGTGGTGATCGTAATCATTGGGATCCTAGCTGTCCAAATCGCTTTGACAAGCATTCACATGGAAATAGTGTCAAGTCCGCTAATGTTGTTCTTGGTGATACTGAGATGAAGGATGATAGGTACGGTATATTTCCTACTATTCAGTTTGTAATTCACCTGAATGGTGGATAGACACTGGTGCAAATATACATGTATGTGCTGATATTTCCATGTTTGCTTCTTATCAGGTCGAACGAGTTGGCTCGTGCTGATGGGAAACGGCTCACGTGCTTCTATTCAAGGTGTTGGTACAGTGGATTTGAAGTTTACTTCGGGGAAGACCGTACAGCTGAAGAATGTGCAGCACGTCCCCTCCATCAATAAAAATCTCGTCAGCGGATCACTTCTTTGTCGAGATGGTTCTAAGTTGGTTTTTGAGTCCAATAAAGTTGTAATTTCTAAGTGTGAACAATTTGTTGGAAAGGGTTATGAGTGCGGAGGCTTGTTCCGCTTATCTTTGTCAGACTTATGTACGCAAGTTATTAATCATGTTTGCAATGATAGTGAATCCAATATTTGGCATTCACGACTTTGTCATATCAATTTTGGATGCATGACGCGGCTAGCCAATATGAATTTAATTCCGAAATTTACTACTGTCAAGAGTTCCAAGTGTCAAGTGCATGTGCAAGCTAAGTAACCTCGCAAGTCTCACAAGACTGCTGAGGTACGAGATTTAGAACCACTAGAACTAATACATTCAGATCTTTGTGAAATGAATGGTGAGTTGACAAAAGGTGGAAAGCGATATTTCATGACTTTGATTGATGATTCCACTCGATACTGGATTTCTGATGCTGATAAGACTAAGACCACGAGTCGTTATGTGTTTACACTTGGTGGTGGCGCTGTTTCTTGGAAGTCTTGCAAGCAGACCATCTTAACGAGGTCAACTATGGAAGCAGAACTCACAGCAATAGACACAGCCATTGTTGAAGCAGAGTGGCTTCGTGAACTCTTGATGAACTTACCTGTGGTTGAAAAACCAATACCCGCAATCCTTATGAACTGTGATAATCAAACTGTGATCATCAAAATAAATAGTTCTAAGGACAATATGAAGTCATTAAGACATGTGAAGAGGAGATTGAAGTCTGTCAGGAAATGAGAAGCTGCAGAGTTATTGCATTGGACTATATCCAAACATCTAAAAATCTGGTAGATCCCTTCACAAAGGGTCTATCACGTAATGTGATAGATAATGCATCGAGGGAGATGGGTTTGAGACTCACACTTTCAGTTGCTCATAGTGGTAACCCGCTCTATGTGATCGGAGATCCCGTGAAGTAGAGTTGGGAGACAAGCTATTGGTCAAATGGGAGGAGAGTATCCTTACATTGTACTACCACTCCGTATAGATGCAATACTCTCCTAATCTGCATGGCAGGTTGGTATTTACCTTAATATGTTCTGAGTGGCTTGTTTAAAGCAAAGATGTTGTCCTGCAGAACATCTTCTGAAGAACACACCTATTTGAGTCTAACTGTCAAACGTCGCAGTCTGTGGGAGTTGGGTGCTCTCTAATAAACTCATGAAAGGTCATGGAGTATGACGCATAAGCTCCAAACCACGGGGAAGTCTCGCGTCAGCCCTGTATCCGTTTAGACTTTGTGTAAAACTAGTGCGCACCAAACTTGTAGTTCAAGTCATAGTCCACTATTTAAGTTGCAATCTAGTATAGTATGAAGTTCTAAGTGAAAGTTCAACTTAACAGTCTTCATCTTGCACCTATATATAAACAATGTTCTTGAACTGATTGATGTGATGTGCCTATGAGACTTTGTGGGGATTGTTGGAATTTGGTTGTGGGCTTTGGCCCATGGACTAATAGCAATTCTGAAATTCTCATGGCCCATTCATGCCTAGCAAGGGATGGCACCAAAGTTTAGTCACACCTTACTAGTTTGGAGGGGGTTGTACCAATATATATAGTGGAGTGTTTTACTACCTCCTAAAGAGAGTGAAGAGGAGTGCCATACACGTGCGCTCCTCCTCCGCCGCCCGCCTTACCACGCCTCGTCACGACGCGCGCGCGTGGTTTGCGGAATTGTGCCTCTGTGCCGATCTTATATTTTTGCTGCTCGAGAAAATTATTATGCGAGTTATTCTCTATCAGCCATTTCTGGTCTTTCTGGAACGTGGGTTGCGCCCCATGTCTTAGCCGACTGGCGCTATATAAGCAGCTCAGGCGTAAACCCTAATACGCGTTACACGCATCCTCTCTCTGCCTCTAGAGCCTTGCGCCGCCGCTACACCTTCTCCATCCCCTCTTCCGGCGTGCACCGGACGACAGCACAGTAGGCCTCCGGAACCACCGCCTCTCGTGAACCTGTACGGGTGAGGGACGATCAGGTTTTTGGGGAGCGTGTCTGCGCGACTACTGATGGCATCACATCGACCGACCACTCCTTCCCCGACGAGGACTTCTTCCCGGACATCAGCAGCCTCTACATCGACGACATGGCTGATGACGTTGGTGTCAACGCGAGCCTCAACGCCAACTTGAACGCGAACCTGAATCCTCCTCCAGCACCAGCACCGTATGTAATCTGCTCCTATCTAGTTCAGTTTCTGTTGCAGTTTCTTATACTAGCTTTTGAAATAGATTCGATCTGCTTATTCTGGTTAACTGTGATCTGTTCGTCTATTCTGCTAGTATACATGATTAGGTTAATTCCTGCAATTATAGTCATATTTTATTATTGCTTATTTCGGACTAAATATTATGATAATTTGCTTATATATTCAATGGGTAGTCCTTGCCAAAAGGAAAAATATAGTGCATTGAACGCACATATAGATCTTGGCTCCAATATTTGCATACACCGATCAGTTGATTCGAAAGCATGAGTTGAAGGATAATGAAGATTATAAGATAGTAGAACCAGGCATGCGATTATATATAAGATTATAAAATACTAAAGGGATACACTTTTGCTGGTCGACCTCTACACCGAAGGCCAAACTTGCTTGTATCTTTATAGAGGAGTAATCCTCATGAAAGACAACCTTGTAAAACGCAATTATTATGGAAGTACAAAGCATATTATGCACTATGATAAAATAATCAAACATTTATTCTTCGGTTCAAATTTGTCTGTTCTATATTGTCAGTCATCCAAATAGCTTCTAGCTTGTATCCACCACATAGTTTTACTAATGTATTTGGCAACTGATCACATGATATAGATTGTAGGTTTAGAATTCTTATTAGGAGGGGAGCGTTTATCATTATTTTGTCACTTTGGCTATGTAGAAATTATAAGGTTTTCAATGATAAAAAATAACTCTTATAGATGTTATCTGCCGGTGCACCAATTGCTATGTTCATGATCTTGTCTAGAACATGTGGAGAATCGAGACCTATTTACGGAGATGTTTACACGGTTGAACGACACATAACTGATATTATTATGCAGTATGGACGGTAGCTTGATCTACGGATTAACCCTCCATCACCATATGCATTAGTTTTCTTGCTGATTACATGCATGTATTTCATCCTTTCAAATTTTTTTTCTTTTGATGGGCTTGTTGCCGCTAAGTGCATCTTAGTTGCTGGGTAAACTTTTTAAGCAGTAATAATAAATTTCCCTTTATCGAGATTGATGGTCGCCCGTTAAGAGCGTGACAACTAGAGTCAGTCCATTCCATATCGGTGGCACATCAACTTTTTTGTGTTCTTTTTTCCTTTGTACTGAATAGTCCAACACTTTTGAGTATCCTATAGATAATTGAGATTCTTTCTTATGAGAAGTCCACTCCATATCTTTTTGGATGAAGAACCAGTCTATTCCATATCGATCGGTGGTAGATTATCTTAGGGACGCATGCAGCTAGATAGGATATACTACATTGGTACTTAGTGGTCTAATAAACGTAATCGACATGTACTTCTGCTTCCACATTACATACGATCAAAAAAAGAGAAAATTACAAATATAAATGTAGACATACGTAGCAGGTACCCTAGCTAATTAATTAAGTCATAGTTTCTTAACTATTTCCTCACTGGCTCGATCGGAAGTTCAAATAGGAAATATTAATTTAATTTAAGCCCCTACAGGAACCCCAACATCGATCACGAATTCACGATGATGCATATTCCTCCAACCCATGAATGAGCTGCTAGCTAGGCCTAGCCCCTAGGCGCCTCCGTTGCTGCTCACCATCTCCTTGGAGTTGTTATTCCATTGCTTGTTTCCGGGGCTCCACTTCGGGCACTTGGGGCTCAGGTAGTTGGCCTGCACCCTGGCGTCAAGCAGCTCGACGACCGGCCCGGAGCGCACGCAGCGCGGCGCCTTGTACTGGTTGATGGAGGCGCCGCGGCTGAGCGCGTAGTCCATGAGCTTGTCGAAGGTGCCCTCCGAGACGACCCGTATCTCCAGGGGGCCGATGGACTTGTCGCAGGCGCGGCACTGCCGGTACACGCTGTTCAGGGCCTCCTCCACGGACAGGCAGCACTCCTCGAACACGGACGCCGGCACCGCCGTGCTGCCCGCCCGCAGCTCCCAGAACAGCACGTAGTGGCCCGGGATGGCCGCCGTGTCCGCGTAGCTGGTGTACTCCACCAGCGACGCCCCGAACGGCGCCAGGTGCTGCACCGCGCTGCTCACCGCCGTGTGCAGCTCCGTCTCGTCCGTCTTGTCGGAGTCGATGCTCAGCGCCACGTTCCGCCGCCGCATGAAGCTGAACATCGGCGCGTTGTTCTTGAACCCTGCCACCCTCAGAACGTCGCCCACGCGATACCGACACAGACCTGTCAAAATCGCACGCACATATATAGATAGCCCACCATGTTAGTGTTGTCTTCGATGGAAATATATATGCACAAGAGGAAATCTCTATGTTAGATGCTAGTCATTGCTTACCAGAGAAGGTGGTTACGACGAGCTCGTAGTCGTGACCGAGCTTCACGTCCACAAGATCGACGAGGTCGCGGTGGCTAGGCTCGGCATTGGCGTTGCCGTTGCTGCAATGGCCGACGGGGAGGAACTCGAAGTAGCACATGGTGGGGATGAGGGTGTACGCGACCTCCCCGGGCGTGCACATGGGGTTGAGGTTGAGGCCGAAGTAGCACTCGGAAGAAGCGTACATGGTGCACGTCAGCGGCAGCCCGCCGCCGTAGAACTCCAGCGTCGGGATGTACTGCGACATGGCGCCGGTCACGATCACGTCGATGTACTTGGTGCGCGGCCACAGGCGCCGGATGATGCCCTCCCACGACGGCTTCAGGCACTCGGCCTCGACCTCCTCCGCGAGGGCCGGGTCGGCGCGGAGCAGCCCCCCGACCGCGTCGCGCACGGAGCGGTCGGTGATCTCCGGGTCGACCTCGCCGGTGCGGATGTCGTGGCACAGGCGCCGCCAGTGCTTCTCGAGGAAGCGGATGGCGCGGAGGAAGCCGGAGGCGAACACGGCGCCCACGCGCAGCACGTCGGCGCGGTGCACGAGGCCGCAGAGCAGCTGGGCGTACATGCTCTGGTAGGAGTCCACGCACAGGATGGCCTCGTTGGGGCTCGTGTAGGCCGTGTACGGGTCGTGCGGCCGGTCGAGGAACTGCCGGCTCCGGTAGTAGCTGGTCAGCACCGGCCGCGCCGCGAGCCCGCCCGGCGTGCGCGACTCCGCCTTCACGAACAGCAGGTACATCGCCTTGCCCTTGTCGAGCCCGGGCAAGGACTGGCTCATCACCGGCATCAGTAGGCTGTACAGCAGAGAGCGCCTGTCCAGCTCGTCGGCGATGGTCGGCATGAGCTTCCTCTCCCCTCCAGACGTGCCCGAGCTGATACACATAAATGAACTCCCATTGCTTCAGTGCATACTCCATGCATATACAAGATCGAACAAATTTTGCACCCATAAGCATATGCACAAACGTTCATGTGCTTATCATTCATACCTTGTGAGGAACTCGGAGATGGGCTTGCCGGAGAGGATAGGGGAGGTGTCGCCGTTGGCGATGCGCAGTATGTCAGGCTGGAGGTCCTCGTAGGTCACGAGAGGGACACTGCGGCGGAAGACGTCTACGGCGTCGAGGGAGCTGCAGGGGACGGCGTATCGGCGCAGGTACTCGGCCGGCGCGTTCTGCGCCAGGATCTCGGCGAGGACGCACCGCTGCACCTTCCCGGCGTTGGCCGTGACATGCTCGATGAATTCGAGCGCCTCACGGTGCGCCCCGGGGCCGTAGCCGGAGGCAGGAACTGGCTGCTGGGCGCTCGGTGCTTCCGGCATGGCACTGCACTGTGAACCCAGTAGTGCGTACGACTGTGTGCTGGCGCCGCTCTGTGATCCCTGGCTCGTCAGATTGCAGTAGTAGTAAGTATGAGCTCGGCTCTGTCTAACCAAAAGCTAGCTAGGCAGGCCGTGTTTGTGTGAGCGAGAAGTACGAGAGGGAGGAGTTTTATAGAGGAGGATGGGACATGGTGGGAGACGGTGATTGATCGATCGATCGAATGCTTTACTGGCCTGTCAGGTTGTGTCACTATGCCACCCGGGCCTACTACCCGCAGAAAAAAAAAACATTACACCGATGCTCTAAAATACCATACTATGAATTTCCTAATGGTTCACTCGCAAGAGATTTTGATTTCAGTCTGCTGATCAGCATAGGTATTCGTATGTAAAAGCCTCTAGCAGCTTTCTTTTGTTGGTTTTTGTATTATTGTATTTTTTACTGTCTCATAGAGACCAAATTTCAGAACTGAGCTGTAGCTGGACCCTGGAAGATAAATGCCAATCGTCTTGCATGCAATGTGTTTTAGACTTTTAGTGCGCGTATGATGATACTAGCATGTGCATAAAATATTGCAAATATGCATTATCCTAACATCATGTCCTACGAGCCAAATCGGTCCCAATCCTTTGGCACGGCTCGTTGTAGCACGATTAGGTCCAGTGCATTAGGCCCCTAATTCAATATTTCCGTCCCTGAAATATTGTGAAATAGATTAGCAACATCATACAAAATGTGTATATATAGCATGCCATTTACCTTTTATATTCAAATGTGGCACACAACTCGGAGAAACAAAATGGATAAGGGTTTTCCAGAGCTGAGAATTTCTTAAGTCTGAAACAATTTAGAAAATTGCAACTCTCGTTTACTGAAAAGTGCAAGTTACACTTTTCAGTAAAAAATTTGCTACATCAAAAGCATCTTGAATTTGTGCAAATTACAGCCGATTCGATCCTATGTTGTGTGTTTGTGTTGCTCCTATCTCTTCCAGACGATCGATCTTAGCCAGAAACCACGACGATGCAGCCGGCCATGGAGGCAAATGCATGACTGGACCGAGCAAAAGATGACGCTCAACATAGAGACATTGCACCGACAAAGGCAAGGAATAAACTTAGAAGGGTTGCGGCTGGTGGCCAAATCGGCAATGGAGAAAATCACGGCACCCTTCTTAAATGGAGGGCTCAGGTGGCGATAGAGCAGCAGTGTGGGTGGTGACGCATGCACAATTGCGCCATCGGCAGCGGGTGGCGGGAATGGCGGGTTGACATGTTCTTTAGGAAGTGGCACTAGTTCTACAGAACGAGGGGTGCGACTTGGGGTAGAAGTGTATGAATGAAGATGATCATAGGACGCGATGATGAAGATCCAGTGGTGAAGAACAAATGGATTGCGATATAGATAATACACTCACGATGTGGTATAACTAAAACCTTGAGTAAACTTTAGTTGCACTTCTATGAATTTTTTGGGATAAAATCTCAGAGAGACAATAAGGATAAAACCTTTGAAGATTGTGCTAGAAAGATAGTATTCAGTTGCATAAACTTTTGTACTATTATAAACCCTAATTTTCCATTTTTAAAGAATCATTAAAGAATTTGGATTCAAAAGTTATGATACCATAGATGTGCAGAATCATATCTCTACACCACAAAATAATTTAGATTTTTTTCGTACGTTGATGTGTTTTATGGGAGTTTCTATGGCCTAGTGCACTAGTATATTACTACACCTATTCCATAAAAGAAGGCATATAAATTTTACTAGAAGCCAGATAATGTGAAGTGACTGAACTAATAAAAACATCTGTTGAGAACTATGATACCACAGAGATATAATATGAAAACTTGGTCATTATGATGCATTCAAAGAAATTGATTTGATATGGTAGACATAGCTTGACTTTTCCGAGATTGATACTCCCTTTGTGTGGCAAGTTTACTGTTTCGTTTACTCTCCTAGCCATCCAAAACATAAATATCTGCTACACGCAAAGTGTGGGCTCTAGGCTGATCCACTACGTATCTGATCGTGTATATATGAAAAAAAAAACAGGATCGTTGAGCAATTCAGCGAAGCAAACTCCGCAGAGCTAAATCTTGCGTTTTCTTGCTTCCTCCGGCGGTAACAAAAAGCTCCCGCGGTTTATCTATTGGATTCGATCGGGACCACTTGGCATCGCGGGATCTGTTCCCGGCCTCTCTCTTCGCCCGAGAAATAGCGTACTGTACGTGCTCGCCGAGGGCAACAAGGATCGGAGCGAGCTACGGATCGGACAAGCTGGAAGCAGCACGGGAAAGCGTCTTCGATGGAAGCGCGCGGCCGACACGGCGCGTGGGCGAGTTGCTTCTCATGGCGGACGTGCCGCTGGAAAGGCCGGCAGCTGCATCGCTTCCCGGCGACGATCGATCGATCGAACGACCTTGCCGCAAGCGCACGGCCCGAAGCTGCTAGCTAGCGCTTCTTCGCCAGTCGATCGGACGCTACATTTGATCTGCTGATTTAGTCCACTGTTCTTGATCGGCGGGACTAACCGAACGATCGGGTAGTGTGATCTTCTCTGTCCAAAGATATGAACGGAGACAGCCAGCCGACCCACATCACAGGGCGGGTAACAACCAATAACAAAGATATTGCTGCTTCGGACTCCGGGATGTGCATGTCGCCAGTCGTCACGTCGCCACTGATTTAGTAGTTAGCAGCAGTTTGTATAAAATGATTGATCCGAGACATTGTTTTTTGTTGTTTAACTCTACATTAATTCCAGTTGGTTCAGATATAACATTCGATTAGCTAGGGATCGATGGACCAACGGATCACACTAGTAGGTCGGCGGCTTAGACTCGTCACAGTGAAAGTATCATATTACTAGTATCATGCATAAGAGACTAGTGTATGATACTATCTTTATAGTGCATGGTACCATCTAATCATATCATAACCTCATTGAATTTAATTATTTACTACGTAATATTAATGTAAACTTGCGTACAAGATGTATTTACCATTAAAATTTCTAGTTTTATGTGCTATGATACCACTGTCATCTTTCTCTTTTTGTTAAATGATGTGCCACATCAGCTTTTTGCATGCATGATATTACCTATGATACCTCCACTATGATCAGCCTTGACATGCTCTGATCAAGTCTCAGCCGTGCCATAAATTGACGAGATAGATCACCTTTGAGTGCCAAGTTTAGCTTGCTCTCCAAGACCAAACCAACCAGAGGGGGCAGTTACATAGTACAATACCATGTTGCCACGCGTATGTTGTGTTGCTGCACCGGTGCAGGGACCTCATCAGGTCGATCCATAGGTTTTGGGGGCCCAAGGGCTACAAGGCATCAAGGGTCCTTCGTTTAATGTGTAAGAGGTTCCCTACAGTTAGGGGGGCAATGGCCCCCCTATTAGAGAAAATTCAGTAAAGATGGTTTTAATATTTAGTATGCTTAAAAAATTAAGATTACTCTATGATTAAGAATGATTAGAATTCTTGGACATCTCAACAATGTCTCTCAAGCTCCGCTACTTGTTTACACATGGAAGACTTAAAAAAAATTAGTATTCCATACAAGAAATATTAGTGTAATGCAATAGCAAGTTAAATAATATTTACATTTTATAGATCCATAGTTTTTGAAATCTCGATGAAAAATTCAAAACTAATTATTTATATTTATCGAGCGAACTATATACCATGAAACTTATTTCTACCAATTTCTCCTTGTGTACATGTGTATATAGATATGTACCACTAGAATTAATCACATAACAACATTAAGGGAGTAATAGATCCATATGACTGTGCAAAAAGTGAGTAGAAAAGTGGACATATTAGACGTAAAATTAATATCAAGATGTAATACTCTCGAACATGTGTGATGAGACAAGGGGAATCATTGGAATCGAAGGAGAGCTATTTGCGAAATGCTATGATTATGTGATTGCATATTTAATCTCCACTACTCACAACCATGTAAATGTACATGAGGGACGGTGTTGGTCTATCAATTTGAAGACGCTAGAGAAATACGATATCAATAAACATATTCAGAAATGATGAAGTATCTTTTGGGAAAAAAATAGTCGGAGTAAAGAAATTATACACTACATCTTAAACTATCTATATTTTCTATAATTATTCTACACGGCTAGATATTAAAAGTAAAAGCTACTACGGAAACAAGCCTTTTGCCGGGGGCCCTACCTCGCCCCTCTGCCCCTATGGTCCGGCCCTACACCTCATGTGCCTCCCTATTGAGCAAAGGAGAAAAGACGTGTGCACTCTACTCCATCGGAATACAGGTAGGCGTCGATCAGAGTGGTTGGTTGTACCGCAAGCCGGGCATTTATCTCGGTGTTGGGCCTGAATCGAGAAAGAACAAGAGAAGAACAGAAAGAGCAAAACAAACCATGCAAGCTCAGCAGCAGAAAAGGTGTCCTGTCGCAGCATGTATATCCTCAGCTTGCGATCCACGTCCGTGTCCACGGCTCTCCGTAGCTAGCTAGCGACATAGCAGAGCGCGCGGCAGATGCTGGTGAGCAAGGCTAGCTTGTGGGTTTTGCAATGCTGATAGATGGCCAAGCAAACTTGGGTACATTCAAAAGATCTTCAGTTGGTTTTCCTAGGAAGTACATTTACCTATATGGTCCAACATTAAGTTCATGATTGGACAGACAGGCGGTCTCTTAAGGCTAATGCAGAACTTGAGCTGATAGTTCAGGCCGATCGATCCATGCATGCTTTGTTTTGCTGCACAAATGGTGAGTGCTGGGAGTAGCACATAGGAGATCAACAGCGGCTGGCTAGCTAGCTAGTGTAGTGGTGCGTGCCTGCAATCATGTGATCGAGGGCCAATAGAGATTTAAATCACACACACACACATATATATATACATATCGATGGTATCGTCTAGAAACTACAATCATTGCATATTCTTTTTGCGCCCTATAATTGAGAGCAAACTCGAGATGGATTCGGACCCATATAATTGAAGGCACCAGCTAGCAGCAACGCTCCCTGGCAGCAGAGCCATGCACTACCCTTTATTGAGGCCTTTCTGAACCTGCAAAATTGATGGATCCAGTTGATCCATCCACGGCTGCACACCCATACTCACAGATCGATACCGCTCTTTTTCTGAAAACTGCAAATTGCTCTTTTCTCAAAAATAATAATAAACTGAGAATTAAGAAAAACCTCAGTCGTTTGATGAGTTAGCAGAACTATCCGTGCTGTGAACAACACGGCATTTTCTATTTTCGTTCAAAGGTTTGCCGGCTACTGGGAGCGCGAACTTGACGGGCTGAGCTTTCGGTAGTTCAGTGTGGTCTGCGATGCAAGTGGGTGATCACTTAGTTCAGCCAAGTGAACTAAAATTGGTAAATTACACCACTTTTTAAAGAAGTACTCAATAATGACCCACTTGAATCTATACCCCTTGCACCTATAGCCTCAGGAAGAAATGAAAGGGGCTATGCAGGATCTGGTATCAATTTGTTCTTTAACATAATTTGTGCAAGTATAAAGGGATAATAAGTTCTTCACCGTATGACTGAATATCGACCAAATAAATGTTTCTAAACATAAAATCCTAGTTCTTATTAAATAATCATATACTAGTCTATCCATGTGTTTTCTTCCAAGTAATCCAAATTATTGCATATTTAATTTCATCATTATTGGAAGTTGTTGCATCATATCATCAATCCTACATAAGTACTAATAACATGATGCCAAAAGCAATCAAGAAGCCAGGAAGGGAATTGACCCCAAAACATATTCATGTCACTTTAGTTCTGAGGGAAATATAATCCACATCTTACTGAAGAAAGAGTCCAATAGTAGTATTCACCCTTGAATTAAGCATATTCCCATTGCATAAATTTATCTAGTACATTTCCTTGATATAATTTATATGTGTTGTAGTAAGTAGTCATGGAAAGCATTTTTTAGTTAGTTTGAGCGTCAAACACTAGGGGGTCATGACTATGGGCGCATGGAGGACTCCACGAACACCACGATTTCAAGCTCATCGCGAGGTGGTCAGATTGGTCCAATGATAAGAGCATGTGCTAGAGCTTTACAAGATGGGGGTATTCCTTAACAAACGATCCCTCTAGTGATAAGAATTATTACTATCTAGTGTTTGGATCCTTTAAGTT
This sequence comes from Avena sativa, assembly GCA_916181665.1. Taxonomy (NCBI): domain Eukaryota; kingdom Viridiplantae; phylum Streptophyta; class Magnoliopsida; order Poales; family Poaceae; genus Avena; species Avena sativa. Next base: position 378,635,710 of record OV702282.1, read on the forward strand.
CTTAATTAGGTATTAGGGAAGGAATAAAAACACAAGGGAGAAGCGAAGATCCAAGAAGGATAAGGGAACACAAATGGATGGAATAAAGGTGGGACTCCATGGAAGATTCTATAAAATTCGAGTCGGGTGTCGAGAGCATACTTGGAGTCACGCCTCGATGAACCTCTGAACACAACAGGCCAAAGCCACCTGGAGGGGCCGGATCACTATGATAACCTGGGTCGAGGCCGAGTGCACCTAGACCATCACCTAGATAGTCCTGGTACCCGAAAGTTAGGTTGTTCCCTCGGAGTTTCCAAACTAACTCCATGCAGACAAAAGGAAAAATGCACATGTAAGACATTTTTTGCACTCGGAAAAATTGATGATTTTGATTGGCGGTAATAAATAGCCCTCGCCTTTTCCTAATTTAAGACATGATGATTAGATTATGAGAGCTTAGCTCTCTTACAGGACCAAAATAACCTTCCTTCTGGAGTCTAAGGTATTAGATTGTCTTATATTTCCTTTACGATTATATTGGAGTGATAAACTGGTTGAATGGGAATCATTTTCATTTTTAAAGTTAAGTTGACTTGGGTTCTTATCTATTAAAGGTTCACAAATTTAGTGTTTGGTGTTGGGTGATTCCTCTTGTACAATTAAGATTGGGGGCATATCATATTAGGTGCCCCTCTTGTTCAAAATCCACATAGTATAATCGATGACAAGTCCATTGAGGCTATCGGTGCACCTCGACTACCGTGGCATGGCTGGTTTATTCAGAGTTGTCAAAGTATCTCGAGTGTCCTCTTGGGTATATCCTAGTGATGACCCACAAGTATAGGGGATTGCAACAGTCTTCGCGGGTAGTATTACCCAATTTATTGATTCAACACAAGGGGAGCCAAAGAATACTTGCAATCATTAACAACTGAGTTGTCAATTCGGCTGCACCTATAAATAGTTCTTGCTCACAGAAGTTTATCAGTAGCAACAGCAAAGCAACAACAACAGTAGAACAAGAGCAATAGTAACAGTAACAGTAAATAGTGGGATTCGAATGCGGTAGACATAGGGATGGATGGACGGGCGTTGCATGGACGAGTCTAAACATGTAACTTCAAGATCTAGGGCATTGTAGATAAATAAGAATAAGCACCCAAGTACTAAACAATCCTAGGCATGTGCTCCATAGTCATGCGTGCTCGCAATGAGAACTTGCACAACATCTTCTGTCCAGCCAGCCCGTTGTAGCGGGGCCTCTAGGGAACTACTGGCAATTAAGGTGCTCCTTTTAATAGAGCACCGGAGCAAAGCATTAACACTCCCTGAACACATGTGATTCTCACACCACAGCCACCCCCTCCGGTTGTCCCAATTTCTGTCACTTCGGGGCCTTGGATCCGAACAATGATATGTGTACACAACTTGCAGATAAGATCACAAACAATACTATCATAATGATTCAATAATAACCTTAGATCTGAGATCATGGCACTCGGGCCCTAGTGACAAGAATTAAGCACAACAAGTTGCAACAAAGTCAAAAAGAACTAATAGAGATACTAGGCACTATGCCCTAACAATCTTATTCGATTATATGATAGAACTCATGCAATCTCTACCATCCCCATAGCCTACAACGGGGGATTACTCACTCATGGATGAGGGAAACATGGATGGTTGATGGAGAGGCGTTGGTGATGACGATGGCGATGATCCTCCCCAAATTTCCCGTCCCAGCAGGGTGCCAGAACGGAGTTTTTGGTTCCGAATCTTGGTCTCAGGTGGTGGCGGCGCAACGGAACTCTTTCTGGAAAAATGTCGAACCCCCCTGTTTTTAGGTCAAGAGGCAACTTATAGGCGTAGAGGGAAGCCGAGGGGGTGCCTGGGGTGGCCACACCCCCCTAGGCGCGGCCAGGCCTGGCCCGCGCCTGGCAGGGGTGGGGGCCCCCATGCCTCCACTCTATCTCGTACTTTGGCTCCGTGGATCTTCTGGTGAAATAGGATTTTTGGCATATTTTCCGGGATTTTTCGTGATAGTTGATTTTCTGCACAAAAACTAGACACCAAGGTAATTCTGCTGAAAATAGCGTCAGTCTGTGTTAGTTGTATCCAAATCACACAAGTTTAGAGGAGAAGAAATAGCAAAAGTGTTCGGAAAAGTAGATACGTTTTGGACGTATCAACTCCCCCAAGCTTAGCTTATTTCTTGTCCTCAAGCAATTCAGTTGAAAACTGAGTGCGATAAAGAACTTTCACGAACACATTTGCTTCATATGATGTATATATTCTCAGCACAGGAGTAGATACTTAAACCATTCATAATAAAGAGTATGCAACTAAGTCTACTCAATAGTCATTGCAAGCCATGAAGAGAAACCAACTCAATAATAATAAGTAGCATGAAACATAAACATAAGCAACATTGCAACATAATAAGGTATGATAGAGTGGTATCTCGCTTGCCTTTATTTGTAGAGCACAATATAAATGCCAAGGCATCTCTGAAGTTCAAGTGAAGACTAGGAGTAAATATATCAGAGATAGAAGCATTAAAGTCATGACATAATTAACCAAGTTTTGGAACAAACACAAGAATGACAATTATGCTCTCAAGAAGGTGCTCATAGAATAAGTGGTGACTCAACAAGGGAGTGAAAAGGTTTTGAGAAGTTTGAAAGGCTTCCAAATGCTGAAATAAAGGTACTCATTAGCTTTGAGATCTCATTGCCCCTATCATAGGCATCTTTATGTGGTTAAGGTGAAAGTGAGGTCCAATCTGAGTTATATGCTTGATAGACCATAAACTGGAAATCAAATGTCCCTTGAGTACGAGGGCCGCTTCGCGTTCTACTCAACTTTGGTTACCTGTAAGTTCTTGTCATTGTAAATACATGCACCGCCAACGGGGTACCCCTTCCACACGATACAGGAACTATCCCGTGATCAAAATGACAAGGCAAGTAGACAATGAGCATCTCAACGATCTTTTTATTTACTATGTGCATAGCTTTTTATTGAGTATGCTTCATAGATAGCTCATTATGGTGATGCTACAAGTTTCCACTATGATTAGGCATGGCTTAGGCTAGCGGCCCAGGCGTTTCTCTAACACAATATACAAACTCCATGAACTCACAAGCTCCCCTTTTATTTCACACCGACGATATCCGCAAACAAAAGAGCAAGGTATCAACTGGATATGTATCCATAAGTGTTGAAAACGTTCCTCGTGACAGCACGGTTCTGCTAACTCCTAGCCTATAATTTGCAAGCATATAACTTTCATGGACAGGTCACAATGATTCAGGATTATTAAGTGCAAGAAATAAAGTGTGCCATCAAGTTCGTGAGAGCTTTACTAAGTAACTTTCTCAAAGCAGTCAAACATTTTATTCGGAAGAAAACAAGGCATAATGAATATGCACTAAAATAGCAAATGATGCTATAGGTAGGTATGGTGGACACAATTAGCAGAATTGGTTTTTGAGAGTTGGAAACACGAGTAGAGCTCATACTCAGTGCAAGTGAAGGCTAGAAATAGAGAGGGAGCGACAAACGAGAGAGCAATAACTGTCATAATCATGCTTGCAACAAAATAGGACTAATTATGGCATGAAAGTGATACAAAAACTCTGAGGCAAAATAAAACATCGAGGCTTACTGACTATTGTTTAGTCATATGCATGCGTGTGCATGTGCCAAGTCGATTCACATAAAACTTTCAGAGAAGGATACCACAATATCATACCAAGTTATGAATAAAACAATTCACGCAAAAATTCATATGACATGCTACAAACTATTAGCAAGCTAGAGCTAATCACAAGAAAGCAAGAACTACTAAGCATCCATAATAACATACACCTTACATGAACATGCTAAGCATGCTCACAATTATGAGTATATGTACAAAAATAAAAACAAATAGAGTTCGTTACCAGCCTCTTACCACACCTCAAGTTGTCTTAATCTTCATTATTTCCCTTCACTTGTGTGACTTGAATAATAACATGAAACCAAAATCCACTGAGGACGGATGAACCCTGCAAAGAACTCACAAAACCAAAAAGAACAACAAATATTTTTGGTGTTTTCAATTTTTTTAAAAGCACGCAAACAAAGCAAAAACAAACCAAACAATAGCAAACAAAGCAAATCTTTTTGGATTTTTCTTTTAAGGCAAACCAAAGCTAAAAAGCAAAGAAACAAACCAAGAGAAACAACGGAAATATTTTTGGTATTTTTGTGTTTTTTGAGAAAGCAGCAACAAAAACCCAAAAGAAAGCGAAACAATGAATAAACAAAGAACCGACGAAACATGATATATATGAGTGTGATGTCGGTATTGTTGGAGATATGCCCTAGAGGCAATAATAAATGTAGTTATTATTATATCTTTGTGTTTATGATAAATGTTTACGTTCATGCTATAATAGTATTAACAAGGAAACATTAACGCTTGTGTGATTTGTAAACTAAAATAGAGTCCCTAGTAAAGCCTCTTTATAAATACTAGCTTGTTGGTTAATAAATGATTGTGGTTTCCCTATCATGAACATTGAGATGTTATTAACAACAAGGTCATATCGTTAGGAGAATGATATGGTAGACATACTCCTATAGATAAGCGTAGCATAAAGATCAAGTCATTTTAATAGTTCAATTGCTATATGCTTTCTGATACATAGTAACATAATTCCTTCGACCATGAGATCATGCATATCACCTTCACCGGAAGGATGCTTTGATGACATCAAACACGTTGTTTGAGTAACACGTTGTTTGAGTAGTTATGGAATGATGAGTAAGAGACCGAATGTTGTTCGGAGTCTCGGATGAGATCCGGGATATCACGAGGAGATCCGGAATGGTCCATAGAATAAGATTCATATAAGGAAAGTCCTGTTTCGGGGTTGGATAATGGTTCCGGTGTTTTCATCGGGAATGTTCTAGAAGGTTCCGGAATGTCCGGCACTCCGGAGGGGAAGGGTACATGAATGTGTCATAACAAGTTGGAATGATTGCATCATGTACTAGGTGTATCGCTGAACAAAATAAAGGGTTTAATCAAATCCTAGTTTGAAAAGTCAAACGCCAATTTGAAAAGTCAAACGGCTATTTTGTGAGGTGGAGGGAGAGTAGGAAACCTACTTGGGGAGGAGTTCCCTCCCTCCACCGCCGGCCCACTTGGAGACCGAGTTGGGGAGGGACTCCCCTCCCCTTGGCGCGCCCCCTCCACCTATATAAGGAGGGGCAGGGCTGCCCCTCCAAGCACACAACACCACGCCCCGCAAACCCTAATCCTAGCAGCCGGCGCCGCCACCTCCTGCTGCCGCCGCCTAGGGCAAGCCGCCGCCGCCTAGGTAAACCCTAGCCGCCGGCCTTGCTCCTCCTTGGTGCGTCTAAACCCTAGATCGCCGAGTCTCTCTCTCATAGTCCACCATACTCGCTCCGGCTTAAGGCGAAGCCCTGCGAGATCTCCCCTCTACTTCCGATACCACGCCGTTGTGCTGCCGGAATCGCGAGGAGAGTGCTACAACCTCCGCTGCCTGCTGGAACAAGGGAGAGGAAGGTCTTCGTCGAGTACCGAACATGTGACCGACTGCGGAAGCGCTGCCGGAACGCAGCGCCGGAAGGATCGTCTACGCGATCTTGAGATCGGCAAGAGTACGACTACATCACCCACGAGAATCCGCTCTCGTTAAACACTTTGGAATCTTCGAGGGTGAGTTATTCCATCGACTCGTTGCTAAAATCTAGTAGATAGATCTTGGCTTGTTTGTTTGTATGCGGTAGAATTTTTTTGTTTTCCATGCTACGAACCCCTACAGTGGTATCAGAGCCGTGTCTATATGTAGATCTGTTGCACGAGTAGAACACAATGGTCATTGTGGGCGTTGATGCTTTTGTTGTCGATTGCTTCTTGTGTACTTTGCATCTTGCGGGATGGTGGGATGAAGCGGCCCGGGCTAACCTTACATGAAATCGTTCATGAGACTTGCTCCACGCTTGACATGCAACTTGTATTGCATAAGTGGCTTTGCGGGTGCCTGTTTCTCCCAACATAGTTAAGGTTCAATTTACAACGGGTGATTGACAATACTAGTATCAATGTTGTGGTTCTTGTTCGTAAGTTAGAACGACACTTATTGAAAGCCCCAAACCACGTAAAACATGCAAAGAAAGTAGAGGCGTCTAACTTTGTTTTGCAGGGGTGTGTTGTGATGTGATATGGCCATGATTGTGATTATATTTGATGCATGCAATGTTCCTTATTGTAAGTTGGCAACCGGCAGGAGCCATATGGTTGTCTTTAATTTCTGTTAAGACCCGCGTGTCTATTCAAAGTAGTTGTAATAGTTGAAGCTGGTGGACGACAACCATGGAGCGGCATCATTGACCTTGATGCAATGCCGGTGATGATGGAGATCATGTTCGTGCTTGAAGATGGAGATCGGAAGCACAAAGAAGAAAGGCCATATCATATCACATATTATGAATTGCATGTGATGTTAATCCTTTATGCATCTTGTATTGCTTAGTTAACGACGGTAGCATTATAAGATGATCCCTCACGCACATGAATATCAAGTTCTAAAGTGTTCACCCTTAGTAAGCACCGTTGCTAAAGCTTGTTGTTTCGAAGCACCACGTGATGATCGGGTGTGTTAGATTCCGCAAGTGTATACAACGTGAGCAAGCCAGATTTGCTCATGCGGAAGCTAAGGTTTGATCTTGACGAGCCTAGCATGTACAGACATGGTCTCGGAACACGGATCACCAAAAGGTAAAGCATGAATCATATAGTAAGATATGATGAACATGTCGATTGTTCGCCATTGAAGCTACATCGACTCTCGTGATGATCGGTGTTGATGTGGTGGATTTGGTTCGTGTGATCACTAAAACAATGTGAGGGATATTGTTTTGAATGGGAGTTCACCTAGATTAATTTAACTATTAATTAGAACTCAATATGTCATAAACTTAGTCTAAACTATTGCAAATATGTTATAGATCAATGGCGGCCCCTACCATCAATTTTAATGCGTTCCTAGAGAAAGAAAAGTTGAAAAACAATGGAAGCAACTTCGCGGATTGGTTCCACAATTTGAGGATTGTCCTCACTGCTGGTAATTTGACCTATGTGCTGGATGCACCGCTGGGTGACCCACCTGCAGCTACTGCTACCGATGACGTAAAGAATGTTTACCTCGCTCGGAAGACTCAGTACTCCACAGTTCAGTGTGCTATCTTGTATGGTTTAGAATCGGAGCTTCAGAAAAGGTTTGAGAATTCAGACCCACATGATATTGTCCGTGATATCAAATTGATCTTTAAGACTCACGCGGCAATTGAGAGCTATGAGGCTTCTGAAAAGTTCTTTAACTGCAAGATGGAAGAGGGCAGCTCCGTCAGTGAGCATGTGCTTAAGATGTCTGGGCACGCAAACAAACTTCAAAGCTTGGGTATAGTGATTCCTAATGCTTTGGGGATTTATCGTGTCCTCCAATCACTACCACCAAGTTACAAGAACTTTGTGATGAACTACAATATGCAAAACATGAACAAGCAGTTGCCAGAACTCTTCGCCATGTTAAAATCTGCAGAAGTGGAGATCAAGAAAGAGCACCAAGTGTTGATGGTCAATAAGACCACCAAATTCAAGAAAGGCAAGTCTAAGCAAAAGGGACACTTCAAGAAGGGTGGTAAGAAAGTTACTGCGCCGACGAAGAAGACCAAGGCTGGACCTAAGCCTGATACTGAGTGTTTTTACTGCAAGGGAGAAGGTCACTGGAAGCAGAATTGCCCAAAGTACTTGGCGGATTTGAAGAACGGCAACATCAAGAAGAAAGGTATATCCGATATACATGTTATTGATGTGTATCTCACTAGTACTCGTAGTAGTGCCTGGGTATTTGATACTGGTTCGGTTGCTCATATCTGTAACTCGAAACAGGTGCTGCAGAATAAACGGAAGCTAGCGAAGAACGAGGTGACGATGCGCGTGGGAAACAGATCAAAGGTTGATGTGATCGCGGTCAGCACGCTACCTCTTCATCTACCATCGGGATTAGTTTTATACTTAAATAATTGTTATTTGGTGCCTGCGTTAAGCATGAACATTATATCAGGATCTTGTTTATTGCGAGACGGTTATTTGTTTAAGTCCGAGAATAATGGTTGTTCGATTTATATGAGTAATATGTTTTATGCACATGCATCTTTGATAGATGGTCTATTCTTATTGAATCTCGATAGTGGAAATACACATATTAATAACATTGAAGCTAAACGTTTGAAATCGAGCGATAACTCGACCTATATGTGGCACTGTCGTCTTGGTCACATTGGAGTGAAGCGTATGAAGAAACTCCATTCCGATGGACTTCTTGAATCCCTTGATTTCGAATCACTTGAAAGATGCGAAGCATGTCTGATGGGTAAAATGACTAAGACTCCATTTTCTGGTATGATGGAGCGATCTACGGACTTATTGGAAATCATACATACCGATGTGTGTGGTCCAATGAGTGTAGCATCGCGCGGTGGTTATCGTTATGTTCTTACCTTCACAGATGACTTTAGTAGATATGGGTATATCTATTTCATGAAACATAAGTCCGAAACTTTCGAGAATTTTAAGGAATTTCAAAGTGAGGTGGAGAATCAACATAACAAGAAGATTAAATTTCTACGTTCTGATCGTGGAGGTGAATATCTAAGTTATGAGTTTGGCGAGCATTTGAAGAAATGCGGAATACTTTCACAATTGACACCGCCGGGAACACCACAGCGTAATGGTGTGTCCGAACGTCGTAATCGAACTCTCTTGGATATGGTTCATTCTATGATGTCACTTACAGATTTACCGCTATCATTTTGGGGTTATGCATTAGAAACAGCCGCATTCACTTTAAATAGGGACCATCTAAATCCGTTGAAACGACACCGTATGAATTATGGTTTGGGAAGAAACCTAAATTGTCGTTCCTTAAAGTTTGGGATTGCGAAGCCTATGTAAAGAAGTTACAGACGGACAAGCTTGAACCCAAAGCGGAAAAATGCGTCTTCATAGGATACCCGAAGGAAACTATTGGGTATACCTTCTATCATAGATCTTAAGGCAAAATCTTCGTTGCCAATAATGGATCCTTTCTAGAGAAGGAATTTCTCTCGAAAGAAGTGACTGGAAGGAAAGTAGAACTCGACGAGGTTGTTGAACCTTCTCTCGAACTTGCGAGTAGCGCAGCACCGGAAGTAGTTCCTGTGGCGCCTACACCAATAAGAGAGGAAGCTAATGATGATGATCATGAAACTTCGGTTGTTATTGCTACACAGCCTCGCAGGTGTCACATCCCAAGATTTTCCAAATCTTGTAATGTGAAAAATAAATGAATAAAATAAAACTTGGTTCATTTTCAGGGCCAGAAGAAACTTTTTGAAACCATTTGGAAACTTTCAAAACCTATTTTGATCAAATAAAATCCTAAAGGGGTTAAAAAGATAAACATTTAATAAAGGGAAATAGAAATATTTAAAATTTACTTTTTTTGGATCTTTTAAATAAAAGGTTTTGGCTTTCAAAAGAAAAAGTGGATTTATAAATAAAGATTATTTTTATAGAGCCAAATTAAACCTTGGCCAAGCTTTTGAAATAAAACATTTTTGTTTGATAAAAATAGTAAAGGTCTATTTGAATTAAATTAATAAGGATTTAATATCCAAGTTTTATTAATAAAGGTTTTACTATTTACAAAACATCAAAATTTATTTAACTTATTTAAATAAGTTTTCTAAGTATTTTATATTCTCAAATAAAACCTACTGAAGTGTTTTGGTTTTATTTTAGATTTCAAAATAAAGTTTTTAATAAAACAAATCCTATTTGATTTAATAACTAAGGTCCATTTGATTTAATTATTAATGGACCCTAAAATAAAATGTTATTTTATTTTAAACAAGTTTTCCAAGTATCTTTTATTTCAAATAAAACCTACTGATTTGGTTTTGAAAATATTTGGATTTCAAATGAAGATTTTATTAAATAAATCAAACCCTATTTAATTAAATAACTAAAGGTCCATTTTTTTTAATTAATGAATGGATCCTAAAATGAATAAAAATATTATTTTATTTTTGAGATTTGGTTTATGTTGATAAACAGAACCAAAAACTCATTACAAGTTTGGAAGTGTTTGAATTATTTTGAATGTTTGATTTGTTGTTTGATTTGTGAATTGATTTTCAAAACAGAAAATAGATTTGGAAAAAGAAAAGGATTCAGACAGGAAAAAAATGTGAGAACAGACTGACCCAACCCAGCAGCCCACTAAGGCCCAACCAGCCCAGCCTCCCCTCCCGAAGAAAACGTTTTGTACTCAGAATCTAACTCAGAGAGACGATGACTGGTGGACCTCCCTCTCACTTCTTTTTCCACTGACGACTGGACCCCACTCTCCTGTTCATCCTCCTCACCCGCGCGACCTCTTCTCCCTCCCCCGTCGCCGTTACCTGCAGAGACTCCACGGCCTTAATTCGTCTTAACGCGGCCACCATCACTCACCTTGACCATGCACGTTAAGACGCATGTCCCTCCTCTTCACTTTCCCTCTGTCGCCCCACCTCGACACGCCCCCAGGCTGCTTGAATCATCCCCAAACCATCACTGACTCCGACGATGCTCCGGTGCAAATTCCGGTGACCCAGCGCCACCCCGTGCCTCCTCGACCTAGCTCGGACCTTTCCCACCTCCTGACACATCTGCCTGTGCCCTTCATTCGACAGCGGGCACCCCAGAGCGTCGACTACGACAAGCTCCCGAACGCCGCCGCGTTTGCCTTCTTCTCCGGCGAAGCCTACTGGTAAGAACAGACCGCCTCTTCCCCTCTCGTTCACGCACACGTCATCTCCGTGGTCTCCTGCATCTGATCACGTCCTTTGTTTGCTGCCTGGTGATCGACAGCTTCGTCTTCGACCTCGACCAGAGCCAACCGTCGCCAGACCGAACTCCGGCGAGGAATTCCTCCTGCCCTCGTGCGCCCCTTGCCCCGACGACCACACGACGAGCTTCCCCAGCCTCCTGCGATCTCGGTGAGCTTACTCCCTCCCTTTTTCGCTTCCTGCCTCGCTAGCGCCGCCGCCATCTGGCCGCTCCGCCTCTCGCCGTTAACATTTCGCCGCCAGTTCCTGGCTAGTTGATAGGAACCGTTAGATCGTCATCCAGCGGCTAGGAAAGAAAGTGAGCGAAGGGGTATTGAACAATCTGTGCCGTGCGATCAAGTTAGATCCTGCGGCCTGTGTCTATCGATCCGAGCGAAACGGTATAAACGAATAGGAAACAGCCACGTGGCCTCTGTTTGATCTAAGAAGACAGAATTGATCTATTAGAGTTCCAATTTTGTAAATTGCACAACTTTTGATCCACACGTCCAAAAATTGCAAGTTTGGTATCATTGGAATCAGTAGAACAAACCCTAGCCAACCATTCCCTTGGTTTAGCAAATAGTATCTGTTAGAGTGGATGTTTTTGCAGAAACTTTTGTATGCTTGTTAAGAATGTAAAAATTGTTTAAAAATGAATTTGGGGTTAAAATCTTTTGCAATTGGATTGATTTGAACCTACTGAACCTAGGAAACACTTTGTGGACTCAAAAATGTATTTGGTGAAACAAAATAAAGATTCTTTGATTTAAAACCATTTCTAGTCAAATAGAAATGTGGTTTATTTATTAAAAATGATTTTGAAGGAAAACTTTTGGGAAATGTTTTGTTTTAAAACTCTCTGACCCTAAACACCAAGTTTTGTGGTTTGAAAACATATTTGGCAAACCCTATAGATTAATGCCTTAGTAAAAATGTTTTTACACCACATAAAATGATACTTTGTTTTGAAAATGGTTTTTGAAGAGAAACCTTTTGCAAATGACTTTGACACTTGACAAAATGACCATTAGGTGTTTTCAAATGTCTATGACCCATTAGGAACCAATTTTTTTCAAACAAAACAAAGCTTGGCATGCTTGCATGCATTACTTTGACTTTGTGATTTTATGTGATTGATTTGCTTGATTGGTAGATTGAGTTTGTGCCTTGTTTGATTGGATTTTAGTGACTTGAAGAGTGTGATTGTTGCAAGGACAAGGAGTGAACCTATACCCTCTACCAAAAAGGCAAGTGATGCTTCATACTTTTTGTCCCATTACTTTCACTATGCATTAGTGATTTTCTCTAAGTAAAACTTGCATGGAAATTTTGCTAAGTATAAACCTTGCTACAGGAAAACCTAGTAGATGAAACCTTAGTGGAAATTTTCCTAAGTTAAGATTCCTATTACTATCAAGCTTAGCCTAGCTAATAGAAAACATGGGTGGAATATATATTCACACTATGGAAAAATTTCTAAGTCTGAGGACTTGTGTTTTGTTTAATAAAACAACTAAGTTAATGAATCACCTGGGTGGAATGGGACTTGCTTGGTGGTTTTTGGTTGAGTGGTTACACAAGGCCAGGGGACTGGTGAACCTTGTGTATCTCACTTGTGGATTGCCACCTAGGAACAAAGAGATTTGAGATGTCAAATGTTGAGAAGCTTCAAGTGCAACCACTTGGCAATATGGGCTCTGCCATGATCATATAGGTTGCAAGAACTTAGCCATATGGACAGAGGGTGGTAGTGCTTGATAGGTTGAAAGGGAAGGCTTCTGAAAGATCTTGTCTTGGGAAACCAAGTCTTGTGGGGAAAGTGCACCACCTCTGCAGAGTGTAAAATCTAAGTACTTAGCCATGTCCCTGGTAAAGGACAATTTGAGCATCAAGACATGGAAGCAATCAAGAATCTCATCATTCAAATTTCTAAGTTAAAACTTGTGGTTTGAACAAGGGTTGTTTGAAATCTTCAATCTTTGATTGAGAGAAGCTTTGGAAAAAGATTTTGTCAAAACAAAAACTTAGTATTTTCAAAATGATAAGGAAAATCTATTTTGAGCAATGCAAGCCTCAACCCCACTTGGCCAAATGCATATAGTTGTTAGACTCCACTATACTATCATAGTATCACTTGCCAATACAATTCAAATGTATTGACCCTTGTGGCTGTAACTTGTAATGTTGCAGGTTTGATTGTTTTAGTGAAGATTGATTGATTAGGATTACAAAGTCTACAACCAACATCTGCCTGTGGCACTTTGAAGATGAAGACTTTCTCACCTGTAGCGAAGCTAAAGTCTGTGAGGATTATGTTAGCAATCGCTGCATATTATGATTATGAGATATGGCAGATGGATGTCAAAACAGCATTCCTCAATGGAGACATTGATGAAGAGTTGTATATGATGCAACCCAAAGGTTTTGTCAATCCTAAAGATGCTAACAAGGTAGGCAAACTTCAACGGTCCATCTATGGATTGAAGCAAGCATCCCGAAGTTGGAATCAACGTTTTGATAAGGTAATCAAAAGTTTTGGTTTTATACAAACTTATGGAGAAGCTTGTATTTACAAGAAAGTGAGTGGGAGCTCTATAGCATTCTTAATACTATATGTAGATGACAATTGTTGATTGGGAATGATGTAGACCTTCTTAATAGTGTCAAGGAATATTTGAATAATAGTTTTTCAATGAAGGATCTTGGCGAAGCAGCTTATATATTAGGCATAAAGATTTATAGAGATAGATCGAGACGCCTAATATCATTGTCACAAAGTACATATTTGGACAAAGTTCTAAAGAGGTTTGGAATGGAAGATAGCAAGAAAGGGTTCTTGACCATGTTGCCCAATACGACCTTGAGTAAAACTCAAAGTCCGACAACGGCAGAAGATAGAGAAAGGATGAGTAAAACTCCCTATGCCTCAGCCATAGGATCTCTGATGTATGCCATGCTATGTACTAGACCCGACATTGCATATGCTGTTAGTTTAACTAGCAGATATCAAAGTGATCCAGGAGTGGATCATTGTACAGCGGTCAAAAACATCCTTAAGTACTTGAGAAGAACTAAGGATATGGTTCTTTCTTATGGAGGTGATGAACAGCTCGTTGTTAATGGTTACACCGATGCTAGTTGGAACACCGATCCGGATGATTCTAAATCACAATCTAGATACGTATTTACTTTGAATGGTGCAGCAGTTAGCTGGAGGAGTGCAAAGCAAAGCGTTGTGGCAAGATCTTCAACTGAATCGGAATACATGGCTGCTTCGGAGGCTTCACAAGAAGCAATATGGATGAAAGAGTTCATTACAGAGCTCGGTGTGGTTCCTAGTGCGCTGGACCCAATGTCAATCTACTGTGATAACATGGGCGCCATAGCCAAGGCGCAAGAACCACAGTCACACAAGAAGCTGAAGCACATCAAGCTACGTTTTCACGCTATTCGAGAACATGTCCAAGATGGGGACATAAAGATTTGAAAAGTACACACAGATCTGAATGTGGCGGATCCGTTGACTAAACCTCTCCCGAGGGCAAAACATGACCAACACCAAACTGCCATGGGTGTTCGGTATATTACCATGTAATCTGGATTAGATGACTCTAGTGCAAGTGGGAGACTATTGGAGATATGCCCTAGAGGCAATAATAAATGTAGTTATTATTATATCTTTGTGTTTATGATAAATGTTTACATTCATGCTATAATAGTATTAACAAGGAAACATTAATACTTGTGTGATTTGTAAACTAAAATAGAGTCCCTAGTAAAGCCTCTTTATAAATACTAGCTTGTTGGTTAATAAATGATTGTGGTTTCCCTATCATGAACATTGAAATGTTATTAACAACAAGATCATATCGTTAGGAGAATGATATGGTGGACATACTCCTATAGATAAGCGTAGCATAAAGATCAAGTCATTTTAATAGTTCAATTGCTATATGCTTTCTGATACATAGTAACCTAATTCCTTCGACCATGAGATCATGCATATCACATTCACCAGAAGGATGCTTTGATGACATCAAACACCACACCGTAACTGGGTGGCTATAAAGGTGGCATTGAGTGTTCAGAAAGTATTGGTTGAGACACATGGATCAAGAGTGGGATTTGTCCATCCATATGACGGATAGATATACTCTGGGCCCTCTCGGTGGAATGTCATCCAATTAGCTTGCAAGCATGTGACTGGCTCACAAGGGATCACATATCACGGGAACGAGAAAAGAGTACTTATCAGCAACGAGGTTGAACTAGGTATGTAGAGATACCGACGATCATAACCTCGGATAAGTAAGCTATCGTGAGACAAAGGGAAATTGGTATCGTATGTAAGTGGTTCATTCGATCGCAAAGTAATCGTAGAAATATGTGGGATCCATATGAATTTCCAGATTCCTCTATTGGTTATTGTTCGGAGAAGTGTCTCGATCATGTCCGCATAATTCACGAACCGTAGGGAGACACACTTAAGGATTCGACATTGTTTGAGTAGTTATGGAATGATGAGTAAGAGACCGAATGTTGTTCGGAGTCTCGGATGAGATCCGGGATATCACGAGGAGATCCGGAATGGTCCATATAATAAGATTCATATAAGGAAAGTCCTGTTTCGGGGTTGGAGAATGGTTCCGGTGTTTTCATCGGGAATGTTCTAGAAGGTTCCGGAATGTCCGGAACTCCGGAGGGGAAGGGTACATGAATGTGTCATAACAAGTTGGAATGATTGCATCATGTACTAGGTGTCATCGCTGAACAAAATAAAGGGTTTAATCAAATCCTAGTTTGAAAAGTCAAACGCCAATTTGAAAAGTCAAACGGCTATTTTGTGAGGTGGAGGGAGAGTAGGAAACCTACTTGGGGAGGAGTTCCCTCCCTCCACCGCCGGCCCACTTGGAGACTGAGTTGGGGAGGGACTCCCCTCCCCTTGGCGTGCCCCCTCCACCTATATAAGGAGGGGCAGGGCTGCCCCTCCAAGCACACAACACCACGCCCCGCAAACCCTAATCCTAGCAGACGGCGCCGCCACCTCCTGCTGCCGCCGCCTAGGGCAAGCCGCCACCGCCTAGGCAAACCCTAGCCGCCGGCCTTGCTCCTCCTTGGTGCGTCTAAACCCTAGATCGCCGAGTCTCTCTCTCATAGTCCACCATACTCGCTCCGGCTTAAGGCGAAGCCCTGCGAGATCTCCCCTCTACTTCCGGTACCACGCCGTTGTGCTGCCGGAATCGCGAGGAGAGTGCTACAACCTCCGCTGCCTGCTAGAACAAGGGAGAGGAAGGTCTTCGTCGAGTACCGAACATGTGACCGACTGCGGAAGCGCTGCCGGAACGCATCGCCGGAAGGATCGTCTACGCGATCTAGAGATCGGCAAGAGTACGACTACATCACCCACGAGAATCCGCTCTCGTTAAACACTTTGGAATCTTCGAGGGTGAGTTATTCCATCGACTCGTTGCTAAAATCTAGTAGATAGATCTTGGCTTGTTTGTTTGTATGCGGTAGAATTTTTTTGTTTTCCATGCTACGAACCCCTACAGGTATACCTTCCCCCAAGCTTAGGCTTTTGGCCTAAGTGGGACTCAATAGCGCGGGTAGTAACCCCAAGCTGGTGGGTCATCATAGGAGTGATCATAGTCAGGCGCTTGGGATGAAGAAGAAGACGCGCGCCAATCATAAGAAGGCTGCTGGTATGAAGACTCCCCCAAGTTGGAGGGCTAAACCGAAATATGTTTGGCATCCTCTCCAACATTCTCCTCTTGCTGGGAAGTCTCCGCCATGTATGTGTCAAACTCCTCCTCCGTGAGCGATCATCCTTGCCTGCTATCAAAATTAAACAAAACAGGTGCAGGCAAATAAACTATTTTCTCAGTCCTACCCCCTCTCCAACCACGCTTGGCAAAAGACAATTCATACGGTAAAATTCTCACAGTAGCCCCTAGAGAAACAAAATTATGTTGAACCATAGAATCAAGATCAAGCCTCTCTATGGGGAATCGATAATGTGAGTGGTGAGGCTCTAAACCATGGAAAGCTAGCAACCTAGAGGCAATGAGACCTCCACAAATTCCACCCTTCTCGCGGTTAGTGGTAAGACGGTAAGCTATCAAAGTACCGAGGTTATAAGATCTATCCCTATTCAAAGCAGCTGCTATAAAAGCTATATCAAAAGAAGATAAATTTCTAGCAAGAACACACTTGGTAATGAAATAGGCAAAATATCTTATGGATGGGAACTGGATGTTCCGAATTTTACCACTTTACTTTAAGAAGTCGAAACCTTGGAAAATTCCAGCATATAAATCCATAAGTGGCTTAGGCCTCTCCTTTATCTTCTCACAAGATCCCCAATAGGGCACTCTAATAGCTGCACAGAAATCAACAAATGGAAAGTCGACACCTATATTGTATATTTTATAATGGACCATGGGATTAGATGAAGACCAAGTAAACCGGAATTCCTGCACCATAGCCATGGTTAGCTTAACATATTGAAAAGGTTCACCTTCAACAAAGTGTTCCAACCCTGCATTGGTAATCATAGTTTGGAAATCCTGTAGGATTCCCGTAGCTCTCATAAATTCATGGCATGGATATATGGAAGGGAAGACTCCTTCCTCACGATGAAATTTCATTGGCTCAGGTACCATCAAATCATATTGATTTAGTGGGTAAGCACTCATCTTCCTTTCTAAAAAATTTAGACAAAAATCAAACCAAGTGATTTCCAAGTTGATAAATGATGAGCAACTACTATAGGAACTTGCTAGAGGTCTATACATGCATCAAAATGAAATCTCTAAGCATAGAACAAGCATGCAAGCTCATACAACCTGACACCTATAGTAGCAAAATACTCAAAATACAATCTATCAATCACAAATCTAATTGGACAAGTGGAGGAGGCACATACCAAGGAGCAATCCCTCCAAAAATCAGCAGCAAAGATGGGCTGAGCAAGGAGATCGAAATTCGCGAGCAAGAACAGCAAGAACTTGACCTTGAGAAAGTTTTCCGGTGTTTTTCGGGAGAGAGAAAGAAGATGGCTGGGAGGAGGCACCTTGGAGGGGCACACCCCACCCAGGCGCGCCCTAGGTGCTGGCAGCGCCCACCAGGGGTGTGCTAGCCTGGGGTGGCCCCCTGGGTCACTCCAGGTGTCCCTCTGCCCCTTTTTTTCAAGGAAATTTTTATTTTGAATTTTCTAGGATTTTTTGGGAAACTTTATTTTTGGCCAATTTTCAGGGTATGAAAATTGATTTTCTCACAGAAAAGACTTTTTTCAGAAGAAGCAAAAGCAAACAAAAACCAAACTACAGAAGTTCTAAGACACTCTAACAAGCAATAAACTAGCAAAACTAAAGCTAACAAGAGAAAGAGCAAAGACTAGGAAGGAGAAAAGTAAAAGGCAGCAAGTATAACCACAGTGGAAACATTATTTTGTTCATTAAAATCCTTTTGTTAACAAGGTTAATCAAGACTTTTTACCAAAACAATCTTATATGAAACAAAACTTTGCATTCCACCAAGTGATTATGTTACCATAAGCTTGATAGCAATGGTTCCAATCATAATAGTTTCAAAATTTTCTTGTGGAATGGGATAATATATTTCTCCAACCTTGATGCTCTCAATATTTTCAATGGAATTCAGGCAATATCTCTTAGCAACCTTCTTGGGGAAATAATAGGTATGCTCTTTGTCATTAATATTAAATGTTACCTTTCCTTGATTACAATTGATGACAACACCTGCAATATTAAGAAAAGGTCTCCCAAGAATAATAGACATATTATCATCTTCAGGCATCTCAAGCACAACAAAATCAGTTAAAACCAAGCAATTATGAGCCACTTGAACAGGAACATCCTCACATATACCAACATGAATAGTAGTTGACTTATGATGGTGCTGACGTGGAGCACTTTACTGGAAACCCCAAGAGCAAGGTGTGATGAGCACAGCAGCAAGTCTTCCCTCAGTAGAGACCAAGGTTATCGAACCAGAAGGAGGAAGGAAACGTCACACAGGTGTTGCAAGCAACACGGAGACCTGCACAACACAAACTCAAGACTTTGCCCCAACGAATCAGTGAGGTTGTCAAGCTCAGCGGTTTGCTGTAACAAAGGATTAAATGTATGGTGTGGAAGGTAATTGTAGGGGTCCCAACCTTTAATAAGGTAGAGATCCCTGTGTTTACAATGCTAGTCCCTGGATCAGTAGCTAGCATCCATAGTTAAGATGTAATATCAAGAAACAAAGGTCATAATACAACTTTATAACCAGGAATAAAATAAGTTATTACATCTTACATAGCTCATTGGGCTATTACATTACATTGCAGCAGAATATCTATAAACATGGGGTCCTTCATCTTCAAAGTGCCACAGGCAGACATGTTGGTTGTAGACTTTGTAATCCTAATCATTTAACTTCACTAATATCAAACAAACCTGCAACATAAAAAGTTACAGCCACAAGGGTCAATACATTTGAATTGTATTGGTAAGTTTCACTACTATGTAGAATATAAGTGGATCCTATCAATACATGCATATTTGGCTAAGTGGGGTTTAGGCTCATTTGTAGAAAGCAATATAGTTTTATCCTATCTTTTCAAAATAGTTTTGATCTTTTGTCAAATCTTTCTGAACTCCTTGGAACCCACCAAGTGCTTCAAGTCTCTTGTTGTCACTTTCAAGTTTTTCTTTTAGAAATTGGAATGTCGAGATTTCCCATAGCTTCAGGCCTTAATTGCTCAGTATTGTCCATAACCGGGGACACGGCTAAGTACTTAGATGTTTATCTTCTGCAGAAGTTGTACACTTTTCCCACATGACACATTCTCATCTTGATGCCACCAGTGGCCGCTGGATAAGTACTCACCAAGATGGAGTACTGGCAGATTGAGAATGTGACGAAGTCTTTCCATAGGAGTCCTCCCAATACACAATGCTAGCTTATCTACTAGGCACCAATGTAGGGTTTCAAGTTCCCTCATTCTAGTAACCTGGAGAGGCCAATGCATGGGTCTTCCACTATGTAGTTGACTAAGCCAGTGCCCATTTAGCATGTGGCTGTACACGGAAGCCACTGTACGAGAAACATGTTCAATCTCTAAGTCCCTGGGTGGTTTTCTTCTAGTGCACAACAAAAAGAGATTGCCATATAAACATGGTTCGTCTTGTTGCCACCTTGTCCAAAACTTGAGTATCCTTGTCCACCCAGGTGGTTCATTGAGTACTTGTTTTATTATATAAAACACGAGTCTTTTCCCAACTTCATATAATCTCAACATGTAACTCATCTCAATATATATAGCAGGGCTAAGCATATTACAACTACATTGTTTTCACTAAGGAATGTATAAGGGTATCCTAATAGGTTTTAGCATAGCAAAATATAGCAGTCCTTATCATGCATGTTTCAAAAAAAAAATCCACTAAGTGTAATGGAAAATAGTAGGACTTGGATGATAGTGTCACTTGCCTTTTTGGTAGAGGATGTTGGTTCACTTCTTGATCTTGATAATATCTCACCCTTCTAACTTCACTCCAAATCAATCAAGCAAACATAGATTCAACTAACATTCCAACCAATATTCAAACAATTCAACACACATAGAATAATAAAAACAAAGTCATGCATGCAAGCATGCAAAAGATAGTTTTATTTGCAAAGGTGGTTTCTACTAGGCTCTAAACATTGTAAGGCTCAAAGTGGTCATTTTCTAAAGTGGCAAAACCATTTGAAAGAGGGTTTTATCTACAAACCATTTTTAAATCAAATCATTATTTCATGTGGTGAAAATGCTTTTGGTAAGGCAATAATTTTATATTGTTCACCAAATAAGTTGTTAATTCTCAAAACTTGGTGTTTAGGGTCAGTATGTTTGAATCAAAACATTTTCCAAAGGTTTTTCTCAAAAATCATTTCCATGTCAAAAACAATATTTTTATTTGACTAGAAATGAGCTAATTCAATTATTCAATCCTAAACTTCACAAAATACATTTTTAAATCCATAAGTTGGTTCCTAAGGTCAGTAGGTTCACAACAAACCGTTTTGCAAAGATTTCAACCCCAAAATCATTTTGGAATAAATTTTATATCCTAAACAAGCATACACAAGTTTCTGCAAAAACAAACATTTTACTAGAAGATTTTTACTAAACAAAGTGCATGGTTGGCTAGGGCTTGTTTTTCTGAATCCATTGATATAAAGTTTGCAAAATTTGGACATGTAGAACTAAAGTTATGATTTTTACAAGTTTGCAACATAATCAGATTCAAAATTCTGTTTTAAATCGAACTAGTGACACGCGGCGTGATATTATTGGCTGATACCGCTTCGGGTGGATTGAGCTATCTGAACCGCTGGATCTCATTTAAATCATACGGCTCAGATGCGCTCATACCCCTTCGTCTAAATCTATTCCTAGCCGCAGGATTTACATCTAACGGTCACCGACGCTGGGTCAAAGTTTGGCGGCGCTGCGCAGCGGCGAGCGGTGGAGCACGCTCTGGCGGTGGCGTCGAGGTGATTCCAGGAAGCAAAGAAGACAGGGAAACAGCTCACCATGCTCGCGAGGTCGAGGTGATTCTCAAGGTGGCGCTATCTTGGTGAGGGGCGCTCGGGGCTGCAGCCAATTCCTCGCCGGAGTAGCTGCGAGCGGCAGGTGGTTCTGTTTGATGACGGGGGCGACGTTGCGGTTCACCCCGAGGCAAAACAAAGGCACAGTCAGATGCGTACAGTCCTGGGGATCTTAGGAGTATCAATAGGGAGGCTCGGGGTGGTCGGCTCTTACCAGGAAAGCTCGTCGGAGGCGAGACAGACGGCGGTGGCGAGTGGAGGTCGTTCTTGCCGACACTAGGGGACGCGCGTGGGCGAGTGGAACACACGGGGAGGTACGCCTGGAGGTGGGAACAAGCTTGTATGCAGTGGAAGGTGAGGGGTGGTGAGGTATGGCCGGAATTCACTGGAGAAGCTCGTCGGAGCAGTGACGGCGCAAGGGAAATTCAGGGCAGCCTATGGGCAGAGGGGAGGAGCTGTCTGGGGAGAAGAGAGAGCGGAGAGGGGCGTTTATGCACGCATGGTCGCCGGGGGAGTTAAAGCCGCCATCAACGCGAATTCAACGCCAGTGTTACTGTCACAAACGGCGAGGAGGAATTGCCGCGGGTTGAAGACGACGACACGCTGGCGTGGGGTCCATCAGGCAGTGAGGGAGAGAGAGGGAAGAATGGGGACACTTGTCTGCGTCTCTACGGGTTGATTTTTCAGTGAAAAACGATTCGCAGAGAGGGGGGTGAGTTGGGCTGCGAGTTGGGCTGCTGGGCTTGTTGGGTTGGGTCAGGATTGATTCATTTTTTTTATACAGAATCTTTTTCTATTTGATTTTCTGTTTTGTTTTTCAAACAACAATTTCAAACACTCAAATCAATTCAAACTTCCACCAAACTTGTATTGAGTTTTAGTTCTGTTTATCAACACAAATCAAAAGTCCAAAATAGTATTTTTTTATTCTTTTTAGGATCTATTTAATAATTAAATAAAATAGTCCTTAGTTATTAATTCAAATAGGATTTGATTTATTAAAATCTCCATTTGAAATCTAAATATTATCAAAACCAAATCAGTAGGTTTTATTTGAAAATATAAAATACTTGGAAAACTTGTTTAAAATAATTTAACAAGTTTTGATGTTTAATTAAAATGGCAAAGCCTTTACTTTAATAAATTTGGATATTAATAAATCCTCATTATTTTATTTAAATAAACTTTTACTCTTTTTATTAAATAGAAATATTTTATTTCTAAAACTTGGCCAAGGTTTAATTTGGCTCTATAAAATAATCTTTATTTATAATTCTATCCTTTTCTTTTGAATCCAAATCTTTTTATTAAAGGATCCAAAAATAGTACTTTCACATATTTAATATTTTCTTTATTAATTGTTTATCTTTTCAAATCCCTTTAGGATTTGTTTGATCAAATAGGTTTGAAGGTTTCCAATTGGAATCAAAAAGTTTCTTCTCACCCTGAAAATCAACAAAGTCTTATTTTATTTATTTATTTTTCACATTACAAGATTTGGAAAATCTTGGGATGTGACAGGCTACCACCCTTAAAATAAATCTCGTCCCGAGATTTGGGAAGGCTAGGGTTACAAGTTGGTCCAAAGAATATAGGGTACTACCACCCTTAAAAATTTTCCAACTAAATTACATTTTGGCCTGCTTGGATTCCTCGGGAAACTTCTCTGGGCAAACATCTGCATAGTGTCCTTTGTTTCCACACTTGAAACATGTGACAAGGCTGAGATCCTTCATAGGCTTGTTGTCACATCCCAAGATTTTCCAAATCTTGTAATGTGAAAAATAAAGGAATGAAATAAAACTTTATTGATTTTCAGGGTGAGAAGAAACTTTTTGAATCCATTTGGAAACTTACAAAACCTATTTTGATCAAATAAAACCTAAAGGGATTTAAAAAGATAAACATTTAATAAAGGAAAATAAAAAAATATTTGGAATTACTATTTTGAAATCTTTTTATAAAAGATTTGGGTTTTAAATAAAAAGATAGAAAAATAAATAAGGATTATTTTATAAAGCCAAATTAAAACTTGGCCAAGCCTTTGAAATAAAATATTTCTATTTGACAAAAATAGTGAACGTTTATTTAAATAAAATAATAAGGATTTAATATCAAAGTTTATTAAAAATAAAGGTTTTACTATTTTAATTAAACATCAAAAACTTATTTATTTATTTTAAACAAGTTTTCCAAGTATTCTTTATTTTCAAATAAAACCTACTGATTTGGTTTGAAAATATTTAGATTTCAAAAATAGAGTTTTTGAATAAATCAAAATCCTTTTGATTAATAAACAAGGTCTATTTATTTAATTAATAATGGACCCTAAAATAAAAATATTATTTTTATTTATGGGACTTTGGTTTATGTTAAACAGAACCAAAACTCATTACAAAGTTTGGTGAAAGTTTGATGTGAATGGAATGTTTGATTTGTTGTTTGAATTTCAAAACAGAAAATAGAATTGGAAAAAGAAAAAGCATTCAGGAAGGAAAAAAATAGACAGCTCAGCCGGCCAGCCCAATAAGCCCAACAACCAGCCCACTCCCTCTCTCCCGAAGAAAACGTTTCGCACCTGAACACATACCCGCAGAGACACTGATTGGTGGACCCTCTTCCCCTCTCTCTCAACCTCACTGCCAGATAGACCCCACCGCCACGTATCCATCGTCTTCACCCGCCGATGACCTCGCCCCTCTCCTCGCTGCCGTTTCTGGCAGGAAATCAATCCGTTAAATTCGCTCTAAATGCTAGAGTAAACCCCGCCCCGATCACGCACACTTAAACCCCTGCTCCTCCTCTCCGTTTTCCCCCAGGAACCACCCACTCTCTGCCCCCAGGCCGCTCCCATTGTTGCTCGCACCACCGCGGTCTCCGACGAGCCTTTGCTCCAATTCCGGCCCAACCTCGCCACCCCTTGCCTCCCTGAGCACACGACCGTGACCCCCACTCCCAGGCGCTTCTTCCTGTGCCATCCATTCAACCGCGGGTGCCCTAGAACCTCGGCTTCGACGACCTCTGAGCGCCGTCGCGTCTGCTTCCATCTCCGGCGACCCTTCTGGTAAGCACCTGACGCCCCGCTCTTTCCCGATGATGCTCTTGCACTCCCCAACCTCGGTTGCATCTAACCATGCCCTTGCTTTTCCACGGGGCGAACCACAGCACCACCCTCGACGAGCTCCAGGACCATCTGACGCCGACCACGTCTCCGGCGAGCAATTAACCTCAACCTTGCGCGCCCCTTGTCGAACCAACAACACGTTGAGCATCCCCACGCTACTGCGAACACGGTGAGCCTACTCCCTTTCTTCCTCGCTTCCTACATCGCCAGTTTCGCCGCCGTCTCACCGTCGCCGCCGCGCGCAGCCGTCGAGCGCCGCCAGATATTGGTCAAGGTGACGATAGCCGTTAGATGAAAATCCAAAGGATGCGATTAGATCACTTAACGCTGAAAGGGTACGCAGTCTGAGCCGTGCGATGTAGTTTAATCCAACGCCCCGCAGAGTCTGATCCGCACGAAGCGGTACCGCCCAATAAAAACGCGACGCGTGTCACCAGTTCTGTTTAAAAACAAAGTTTGAATCTGATTTAGATGCAGATTTGAAACCCTTATAACTTTTGATCCACACGTCCAAAATTTGCAAACTTTATATCAATGGAATCAGTGGAACAAGCCCTAGCCAACCATGCAATTTGTTTAGTAAAAATCCTCTGGTAAAATGTTTGTTTTTGCAGAAACATTTGTATGCTTGTTTAGGTTATAAAAATTATTCCAAAATGTTTTTGAGAATGAAATCTTGGCAAATTGGTTGGTGGTGAACCTACTGACCCTAGGAACCAACCCATGGTTTTAAAATGGATTTTGTGAAGATTAGGATTGAAAAATTGAACTAGCCCATTTCTAGTCAAATAAAAGTATTGATGTTACTATGAAAATGATTTTGGGAGGAAAAACTTTGGAAAATTGTTTTGATTCAAACCTACTGACCCAAAACACCAAGTTTTGTGAATTAGCAACTTATTTGGTGAGCATTATAAAATTGTTGTTGTACTAAAAACATTTTCCACCACATAAAATAATGTTTGGATTTAAAATGATTTATGGATAAAACCCTTTTGCAAATGACTTTGCCACTTTGGAAAATGACCACTTTGAACCTTACAAAGTTTAGAGCCTAGTGGAGACCATCTTTGCAAATAAAACTAACTTTTGCATGCTTGCATGCATAACTTAAATCCTATGATTTTATGTGTGATGATTTGATTGTTTGAAGATTGGTTGGAATGCTAGTTGATATTGTGTTTGCTTGATTGACTTGTAGTGAAGTTATAAGAGTGTGAGATTAGAAAGATCAAGAAGTGAACCAACATTCCCTACCAAAAAGGCAAGTTACACTATCATCTAAAGTCCCACTATTTTCATTATACTTAGTGGATTTTGAAACATGCATGAAAAGAATTTCTATACTTATGCTATGCTAAATCCTAATAGGATACCCTTATATATTCCTTAGTGAAAACAATGTAGTTATAAAGTGTTTAGCCATGCTAAATATTTTGAGAAGAGATACATGTTGAGATTTTATGAAGTTGAGAAAAGACTTGTGTTTTATATAATAAAACAAGGAATCAATGAACCACCTGGGTGGACAAGGATACTTTGAGTTTTGGACAAGGTGGCAACAAAAGGAACCATGTCTATGGCAATCTCTTTGTGTTGTGCACCAAAAGAAAACCACCCAGGAAACTTAGAGATTGAACATGTTTCTCCAATTGTGGCTTTCGTGTACAACCACATGCTACTTATGGCTCTGGCTTGGTCAACTACATTGGGAAGACCCATGCATTGTCTTCAGGTTACTGAAAATGGGGGAACTCGGAATCCTACATGGGTACTGAAGACAAGCTAGCAATGGTGTATGGGAGGACCCTCTGGAAAGACTTCGTCACATTCTCAATCTGCCAGTACTCCATCTTGGTGATTACTTATCCAGCGGACACTGGTGGCAACAAGATGAGAGTGTGACATGTCGGTAAAGTGTACAACTTCTGCAGAAGATAATAAAATCTAAGTACTTAGCCGTGTCCGCGGTTATGGACAATACTGAGCAACTAAAGCTTGAAGCTATGGGAAATCTCGACATTCCAATTTCTAAAAGAAAACTTTTAAGTGACAACAAAAGACTTGATGCACTTGGGTATTTACCAAGGGGCTCAAGAGATTTGGATAAAAACTTGATGCACTTGGGGATTTACCAAGGGGCTCAAGAGATTTTGATGAAAACTTGAAGCACTTGGGGTTACCAAGGAGCTCAAGAGATTTTGACAAAGACACTTGGTGGATTCCAAGGAGTTCAGAAAGATTTGACAAAAGATCAAAACCATTTTGAAAAGATAGGATAAATTATTGCTTTCTGCAAATGAGCCTTAAACCCTACTTAGCCAAATATGCATGTAATGATAGGATACACTATATTCAACATTGTAGTGAAACTTGCCAATACAGTTCAAATGTATTGACCCTTGTGGCTATAACTTGTAATGTTGCAGGTTTGATTGATTTAGTGAAGATTGATTGATTAGGATTACAAAGTATACAACCAACATGTTTGCCTGTGGCACTTTGAAGATGAAGGACCCCATGCTTATAGGTCTTCTGCTGCAATGTAATGTAATAGCCAAATGAGCTATGAAAGATGTAATAAAATTATGTTATTCCTGGTTATAAAATTATATTATGACCTTTGTTTCTTGATATTACATCTTAACTGTGGATGCTAGCTATTGATCCAGGGACTAGCATTGCAATCACAGGGATCCTTTTTCCTTTAAAAAGGAGGGATCTTACAGATGGTATCAGAGCATTGTGTTGCCTGTAGGATTTGTAAACCTAGGATTGGACAAAAACCCTTAGAAATATAGGAGTTGTTTTGATTCCAAAACTTATTTACAAACAAATCTTGTAAACTCTTTCCTCAACCATTTTGGTTTCAACTCTACATCTCTTCTATTTCAAACTTGATGGAAAAACCTACCCCATGGCCAAAGACTACACCATGTGCAAAGGACTTCTTCAACTCTAATGACTTCAACTTCTTCAACTCTAATGACTTCAAATTCTTCAACTCTAATGACTTCAACTTCTTCAACTCTAATGACTTCAACATCTTCAGCATATTCACCAAGGACTTCAATCTTGGATGTCACTAAAGACAAGTGAGACAAGGAAATCTTGCTTAAGAATTTGAGACTAAGGAAACACAAGTTAGAAGGAGCCCTCATTAACTATGAAGTTTTGTGACCAAGAATTTCTCCTAAGGAAACCATGATCTCATACAAGAAGAATCAACCAAGAAGGATGGAAAGATCTCAAGTGAACCATATAGATGGACCACCATATTTAGTTTAAGACAAACCCACCAACTTATGTGGTGTAACAAAAATATTTTGTTGCCTAAGTATGTGCTTGAACTTCATTGTTTGAGTGAAATGTTTGTTTGTGGTTGCTTGCACATTGCTTGAGTGAATTGTAATGTGTGTTATTAGAATTGATTCCTTAGAAATGTTTTGCCTATTCTAATCCCTATTAAACCCCAAACAAATGACTACTCCAAGAGACTCCAACATCAAGGTTGATGACACCAACACCAACCAAGAGGACAACATGAAAGAGCTCATAGCAACCCAAAACCAGTTGAACCAAATGACAACCCAATTCATAGCCAACACCAGTGTGGAAGATCCAACCCTGCAAGGATTTTTGGAAACTCAAGCCCAATTGATGCTTAAGGTGACAGATCAAATGATCAACATGGAAGACAACTATTCCAAAAGAGTTTGTGACAACAAGGATGACAAAAATGTTATTCTAGATGGAGCCCCATCTTGCATTATTTGTGGAGACAAGGATCACACTTCTAAGGAGCATGGAGATCAATGCCCCAATTGTGAAGAGAAACACCCTGTTGGCCAATGCCCCACATCTCAAGCTACTTGCTACTTATGTGAGGGAAACAACCATGTCCCTATCCAATGCCCCATCTATTCCATTGTTGAACAAAGGAAACAAGGTGGAGTGCAACAAATGATTGCAAATTATCAAGAAGAATCTAAGTCTACCAAGAAGAATGATGACAAAGGAAAATGTCCACTTATACCTCCATGCAATAAAACCCAATTCAAAGGACCAAAGAAGAGGCATATGAATTATCCAAAGAGCAATAGAAGGTCCAAGAAGCATGTAGACATTCCTACCTACCAGATAACATATGAACAACATGAACTAGATGCACTCCTAGCTTTGGAGAAGCCCAAAAAGCAAAAGAAGGACAAAAGCCATGTACAATGTCATCATTGTAAAGAAATGGGACACTATTCTAGTGAATGTCCAGAGAAACAGAAGTATAAGGAGATTGGCCAAGTATGGTGCAACAACTGCAAAGAGCTAGGCCATTATGCAGCAACTTGTCCACAAGAGACACGTAAAGAACTCAAAGATATCAATTGTTTCAATTGCAAAGAACCAGGACATTATGCAAGAAATTGTCCAGAAAAGATGAAGAACAAGTTAAACAAGCCTATGACGGATCTCAACCTTGGCCCATGAGTCAAGAGTGGAAACAAAGGACACTAAGCAGATGTTTGCCCAGAGAAGTTTCCCCAAGATCCCAAGCAAGCCAATATGTAATTTAGTTTGGAAATTTTTAAGGGTGGTAGTACCCTAGTTGTTTTGAGCCTACTTGTAACCCTAGCTTTCCCAAATCTCGGGACGAGATTTATTTTAAGGGTGGTAGCCTGTCACATCCCAAGATTTTCCAAATCTTGTAATGTGAAAAATAAAGGAATGAAATAAAACTTTGTTGATTTTCAGGGTGAGAAGAAACTTTTTGAATCCATTTGGAAACTTCCAAAACCTATTTTGATCAAATAAAACCTAAAGGGATTTAAAAAGATAAACATTTAATAAAGGAAAATAAAAAAATATTTCGAATTACTATTTTGAAATCTTTTTATAAAAGATTTGGTTTTTAAATAAAAAGATAGAAAAATAAATAAGGATTATTTTATAAAGCCAAATTAAAACTTGGCCAAGCCTTTGAAATAAAATATTTCTATTTGACAAAAATAGTGAAGGTTTATTTAAATAAAATAATAAGGATTTAATATTCAAGTTTATTAAAAATAAAGGTTTTACTATTTTAATTAAACATCAAAAACTTATTTATTTATTTTAAACAAGTTTTCCAAGTATTCTTTATTTTCAAATAAAACCTACTGATTTGGTTTGAAAATATTTAGATTTCAAAAATAGAGTTTTTGAATAAATCAAAATCCTTTTGATTAATAAACAAGGTCTATTTATTTAATTAATAATGGACCCTAAAATAAAAATATTATTTTTATTTATGGGACTTTGGTTTATGTTAAACAGAACCAAAACTCAATACAAAGTTTGGTGAAAGTTTGATGTGAATTGAATGTTTGATTTGTTGTTTGAATTTCAAAACAGAAAATAGAATTGGAAAAAGAAAAAACATTCAGGAAGGGAAAAAATAGAATTGGACACAGCTCAGCCGGCCAGCCCAATAAGCCCAACAACCAGCCCACTCCCTCTCTCCCGAAGAAAACGTTTCGCACCTGAACACATACCTGCAGAGACACTGATTGGTGGACCCTCTTCCCCTCTCTCTCTCCCTCACTGCCAGATAGACTCCACCGCCACGTATCCATCGTCTTCACCCGCCGATGACCTCGCCCCTCTCCTCGCTGCCGTTTCTGGCCAGAAATCAATCCATTAAATTCGATCTAAATGCTGGAGTAAACCCCGCCCCGATCACGCACACTTAAACCCCTGCCCCTCCTCTCCGTTTGCCCCCAGGAACCACCCACTCTCTACCCCCAGGCCGCTCCCATTGTTGCTCGCACCACCGCAGTCTCCGACGAGCCTTTGCTCCAATTCCGGCCCAACCTCGCCACCCCTTGCCTCCCTGAGCACACGACCGTGACCCCCACTCCCAGGCGCTTCTTCCTGTGCCATCCGTTCAACCGCGGGCGCCCTAGAACCTCGGCTTCGACGACCTCTGAGCGCCGCCGCGTCTGATTCCTTCTCCGGCGACCCTTCTGGTAAGCACCTGGCGCCCCGCTCTTTCCCGATGATGCTCCTGCACTCCCCAACCTCAGCTGCATCTAACCATGCCCTTGCTTTTCCACGGGGCGAACCACAGCACCACCCTCGACGAGCTCCAGGACCATCTGACGCCGACCACGTCTCCGGCGAGCAATTAACCTCAACCTTGCGCGCCCCTCGTCGAACCAACAACACGTTGAGCATCCCCACGCTACTGCGAACACGGTGAGCCTACTCCCTTTCTTCCTCGCATCCTATATTGCCAGTTTCGCCGTCGTCTGACCATCGCCGCCGCGCGCAGCCGTCGAGCGCCGCCAGATATTGGTCAAGGTGACGATAGCCGTTAGATGAAAATCCAAAGGATGCGATTAGATCACTTAACGCTGAAAGGGTACGCAGTCTGAGCCGTGCGATGTAGTTTAATCCAACGCCTCGTAGAGGCTGAACCGCACGAAGCGGTACCTCCCAATAAAAACGCGACGCGTGTCATCAGTTCTGTTTAAAAACAAAGTTTGAATCTGATTTAGATGCAGATTTGAAACCCTTATAACTTTTGATCCACACGTCCAAAATTTGCAAACTTTATATCAATGGAATCAGTGGAACAAGCCCTAGCCAACCATGCAATTTGTTTAGTAAAAATCCTCTGGTAAAATGTTTTTTTTGCAGAAACATTTGTATGCTTGTTTAGGTTATAAAAATTATTCCAAAATGTTTTTGAGAATGAAATCTTGGCAAATTGGTTGGTGGTGAACCTACTGACCCTAGGAACCAACCCATGGTTTTAAAATGTATTTTTTGAAGATTAGGATTGAGAAATTGAACTAGCCCATTTCTAGTCAAATAAAAGTATTGATGTTACTATGAAAATGATTTTGGGAGGAAAAACTTTGGAAAATTGTTTTGATTCAAACCTACTGACCCAAAACACCAAGTTTTGTGAATTAGCAACTTATTTGGTGAGCATTATAAAATTGTTGTTGTACTAAAAACATTTTCCACCACATAAAATAATGTTTGGATTTAAAATGATTTATGGATAAAACCCTTTTGCAAATGACTTTGCCACTTTAGAAAATGACCACTTTGAACCTTACAAAGTTTAGAGCCTAGTGGAGACCATCTTTGCAAATAAAACTAACTTTTGCATGCTTGCATGCATAACTTAGATCCTATGATTTTATGTGTGATGATTTGATTGTTTGAAGATTGGTTGGAATGCTAGTTGATATTGTGTTTGCTTGATTGACTTGTAGTGAAGTTAGAAGAGTGTGAGATTAGAAAGATCAAGAAGTGAACCAACATTCCCTACCAAAAAGGCAAGTTACATTATCATCTAAAGTCCCACTATTTTCATTATACTTAGTGGATTTTGAAACATGCATGAAAAGAATTTCTATACTTATGCTATGCTAAATCCTAATAGGATACCCTTATATATTCCTTAGTGAAAACAATGTAGTTGTAAAGTGCTTAGCCATGCTAAATATTTTGAGAAGAGATACATGTTGAGATTTTATGAAGTTGAGAAAAGACTTGTGTTTTATATAATAAAACAAGGACTCAATGAACCACCTGGGTGGACAAGGATACTTTGAGTTTTGGACAAGGTGGCAACAAAAGGAACCATGTCTATGGCAATCTCTTTGTGTTGTGCACCAAAAGAAAACCACCCAGGAAACTTAGAGATTGAACATGTTTCTCCAATTGTGGCTTTCGTGTACAACCACATGCTACTTATGGCTCTGGCTTGGTCAACTACATTGGGAAGACCCATGCATTGTCTTCAGGTTACTGAAAATGGGGGAACTCGGAATCCTACATGGGTACTGAAGACAAGCTAGCAATGGTGTATGGGAGGACCCTCTGGAAAGACTTCGTCACATTCTCAATCTGCCAGTACTCCATCTTGGTGAGTACTTATCCAGCGGCCACTGGTGGCAACAAGATGAGAGTGTGACATGTGGGTAAAGTGTACAACTTCTATAGAAGATAATAAAATCTAAGTACTTAGCCGTGTCCCCGGTTATGGACAATACTGAGCAACTAAAGCTTGAAGCTATGGGAAATCTCGACATTCCAATTTCTAAAAGAAAACTTTTAAGTGACAACAAAAGACTTGATGCACTTGGGGATTTACCAAGGGGCTCAAGAGATTTGGATAAAAACTTGATGCACTTGGGGATATACCAAGGGGCTCAAGAGATTTTGATGAAAACTTGAAGCACTTGGGGTTACCAAGGAGCTCAAGAGATTTTGACAAAGACACTTGGTGGATTCCAAGGAGTTCAGAAAGATTTGACAAAAGATAAAAACCATTTTGAAAAGATAGGATAAATTATTGCTTTCTGCAAATGAGCCTTAAACCCTACTTAGCCAAATATGCATGTAATGATAGGATACACTATATTCAACATTGTAGTGAAACTTGCCAATACAGTTCAAATGTATTGACCCTTGTGGCTGTAACTTGTAATGTTGCAGGTTTGATTGATTTAGTGAAGATTGATTGATTAGGATTACAAAGTCTACAACCAACATGTTTGCCTGTGGCACTTTGAAGATGAAGGACCCCATGCTTATAGGTCTTCTGCTGCAATGTAATGTAATAGCCAAATGAGCTATGAAAGATGTAATAAAATTATGTTATTCCTGGTTATAAAATTATATTATGACCTTTGTTTCTTGATATTACATCTTAACTGTTGATGCTAGCTATTGATCCAGGGACTAGCATTGCAATCACAGGGATCCTTTTCCTTTACAAAGGAGGGATCTTACACTTGTTTATCTTGTGCTTCATCTTTTCTGGACAGTTGCTTGCATAATGTCCTTGGTTACCACAATTGTAACATGTGATAAGTTTGAGTTCTTCACGTATCTCTTGTGGATAGGTTGCTACATAATGGCCTAGCTCTATGCAGTTGTTGCACCATACTTGGCCAATCTCCTTATACTTATTCTTCTCTGGACATTCACTGGCATAGTGTCCCATTTCTTTACAATGATTACATTGCACATGGCTTTTGTCCTTCTTTTTCTTGGGTTTCTCCAAAGCTAGGAGTGCCTCTAGTTCATGTTCTTCATATGTTATCTCATAGGTAGGAATGTCTACTGGTTTCTTGGACCTTCTATTGCTCCTTGGATAATTCATATGCTTCTTCTTTGGTCCCTTAAATTGGGTCATATTGCATGGAGGTACAAGTGGAGATTTTCCTTTATCCTCATCCTTCTTGGTAGACTTAGCTCCCTCTTGATAGTTTGCAATCAGTTGTTGCACTCCACCTTGTTTCCTTTGTTCAACTATGGAATAGATGGGGCATTGGATAGGGACATGATTATTCCCTTCACATAGGTAGCAAGTAGCTTGAGAGGTGGGACATTGGCCAACTGGATGTTTCTCTTCCTTGGAAGTGTGATCCTTGTCTCCACAAATATTGCAAGCTTTGGTTCCTTCTAGAATAACATCTTTGTCATCTTTGTTGTCACAAACTCCTTTGGAAGAGTTGCTTTCCATGTTGATCATTTGATCTGTCACCTTGTGCAACAGTTGAGCTTGGGTTTCAAAGAAACTTTGCATGGTTGGATCTTCCCCACTGGTGTTGGCTATGAATTGAGCTGTCACTTAGTTCAACTGGTTTTGGGTTGCTATGAGTTCTCTGATGTTGTCCTCTTGGTTGTTATTGTTGTCATAAACATTGATGTTGGAGTCTCTTGGAGTAGTCATCTGTTTGGGTTGAATTGAGATTAGAATAGGCCAAATATCTCTAAGGAAATAATTCTACTCACACACTTCACAATTCACACAAACAATGTGCAAGCAATCACAAACAAACACTCCTTTCAAACACAAGTTTCCAAGCATATTCTTAGGCAACCAAAAACATTTTTGTTACCCCACATAAGTTGGTGGGTTTGACTTAAACAAAATATGGTGGTCCATCTATATGGTTCACTTGTGGTCTTTCCATCCTTCTGGGTTGATTCTTCTTGCTTGAGATCATGGTTTCCTTGGGAAATCTCTTGGTCACAAATCTTCAAAGGTGATGATGGCTCTTTCTAAGTTGTGTTTCCTTAGTCTCCAAATCTTAAGCAAGATTTCTTGTCTCACTTGTCCTTAGTGATATCCAAGGTTGAAGTACTTGGTGAAAATGTTGAAGATGTTGAAGCCATTAGAGTTGAAGATGTTGAAGTCATTAGAGTTGATGAAATCCTTAGCTCATGGTGAAGTCTTTGGTCATGGGGTAGGTTTGTCCATCAAGTTTGAAATAGATGAGATGTAGAATCAAAACCAAAATGGTTGAGGAAAGATTTTACAAGATTGTTTGTAAATAAGTTTTGGAACAAATACAACTCCTATTTTCCTAAGGGGTTTTTGTCCAATCCTAGGGTTACAAATCCTACAGGCAACACAATGCTCTGATACCATCTGTAGGGGTCCCAACCTTTAATAAGGTAGAGATCCCTGTGTTTACAATGCTAGTCCCTGGATCAATAGCTAGCATCCACAGTTAAGATGTAATATCAAGAAACAAAGGTCATAATACAACTTTATAACCAGGAATAAAATAAGTTATTACATCTTACATAGCTCATTTGGCTATTACATTACATTGCAGCAGAATATCTATAAACATGGGGTCCTTCATCTTCAAAGTGCCACAGGCAGACATGTTGGTTGTAGACTTTGTAATCCTAATCATTTAACTTCACTAATATCAAACAAACCTGCAACATAACAAGTTGCAGCCACAAGGGTCAATATATTTGAATTGTATTGGCAAGTTTCACTACTATGTAGAATATAAGTGGATCCTATCAATACATGCATATTTGGCTAAGTGGGTTTAGGCTCATTTGCAGAAAGCAATATAGTTTTATCCTATCTTTTCAAAATAGTTTTGATCTTTTGTCAAATCTTTCTGAACTCCTTGGAACCCACCAAGTGCTTCAAGTCTCTTGTTGTCACTTTCAAGTTTTTCTTTTAGAAATTGGAATGTCGAGATTTCACATAGCTTCAGGCCTTAGTTGCTCAGTATTGTCCATAACCGGGGACACGGCTAAGTACTTAGATTTTTATCTTCTGCAGAAGTTGTACACTTTACCCACATGACACATTCTCATCTTGATGCCACCAGTGGCCGCTGGATAAGTACTCACCAAGATGGAGTACTGGCAGATTGAGAATGTGACGAAGTCTTTCCATAGGAGTCCTCCCAATACACAATGCTAGCTTGTCTACCAGGCACCAATGTAGGGTTTCAAGTTCCCTCATTCTAGTAACCTGGAGAGGCCAATGCATGGGTCTTCCACTATGTAGTTGACTAAGCCAGTGCCCATTTAGCATGTGGCTGTACACGGAAGCCACTGTACGAGAAACATGTTCAATCTCTAAGTCCCTGGGTGGTTTTCTTCTAGTGCACAACAAAAAGAGATTGCCATATAAACATGGTTCCTCTTGTTGCCACCTTGTCCAAAACTTGAGTATCCTTGTCCACCCAGGTGGTTCATTGAGTACTTGTTTTATTATATAAAACACAAGTCTTTTCCCAACTTCATATAATCTCAACATGTAACTCATCTCAATATATATAGCAGGGCTAAGCATATTACAACTACATTGTTTTCACTAAGGAATGTATAAGGGTATCCTAATAGGATTTAGCATAGAAAAATATAGTAGTCCTTATCATGCATGTTTCAAAAAAAATCCACTAAGTGTAATGGAAAATAGTAGGACTTGGATGATAGTGTCACTTGCCTTTTTGGTAGAGGATGTTGGTTCACTTCTTGATCTTGCTAATATCTCACCCTTCTAACTTCACTACAAATCAATCAAGCAAACATAGATTCAACTAACATTCCAACCAATATTCAAACAATTCAA
The DNA here is from genome assembly GCA_916181665.1 of Avena sativa. Classification (NCBI taxonomy): domain Eukaryota; kingdom Viridiplantae; phylum Streptophyta; class Magnoliopsida; order Poales; family Poaceae; genus Avena; species Avena sativa. Next base: position 378,672,243 of record OV702282.1, read on the forward strand.
CACACATAAAATAATAAAAACAAAGTCATGCATGCAAGCACGCAAAAGATAGTTTTATTTGCAAAGGTGGTTTCTACTAGGCTCTAAACATTGTAAGGCTCAAAGTGGTCATTTTATAAAGTGGCAAAACCATTTGAAAGAGGGTTTTATCTATAAACCATTTTTAAATCAAATCATTATTTCATGTGGTGAAAATGCTTTTGGTAAGGCAATAATATTATATTGTTCACCAAATAAGTTGTTAATTCTCAAAACTTGGTGTTTAGGGTCAGTAGGTTTGAATCAAAACATTTTCCAAAGGTTTTTCTCAAAAATCATTTCCATGTCAAAAACAATATTTTTATTTGACTAGAAATGAGCTAATTCAATTATTCAATCCTAAATTTCACAAAATACATTTTTAAATCCATAAGTTGGTTCCTAAGGTCAGTAGGTTCACAACAAACCGTTTTGCAAATATTTCAACCCCAAAATCATTTTGGAATAAATTTTATATCCTAAACAAGCATACACAAGTTTCTGCAAAAACAAACATTTTACCAGAAGCTTTTTACTAAACACAGTGCATGGTTGGCTAGGGCTTGTTTTTCTGAATCCATTGATATAAAGTTTGCAAAATTTGGACATGTAGAACTAAAGTTATGATTTTTACAAGTTTGCAACATAATCAGATTCAAAATTCTGTTTTAAATCGAACTAGTGACACGCGGCGTGATATTATTGGCTGATACCGCTTCGGGTGGATTGAGCTATCTGAACCGCTGGATCTCATTTAAATCATACGGCTCAGATGCGCTCATACCCCTTCGTCTAAATCTATTCCTAGCCGCAGGATTTACATCTAACGGTCACCGACGCTGGGTCAAAGTTTGGCGGCGCTGCGCAGCGGCGAGCGGCGGAGCACGCTCTGGCGGTGGCGTCGAGGTGATTCCAGGAAGCAAAGAAGACAGGGAAACATCTCACCGTGCTCGCGAGGTCGAGGTGATGCTCAAGGTGGCGCTGTCTTGGTGAGGGGCGCTCGGGGCTGCAGCCAATTCCTCGCCGGAGTAGCTGCGAGCGGCAGGTGGTTCTGTTTGATGACGGGGGCGACGTAGCGGTTCACCCCGAGGCAAAACAAAGGCACAGTCAGATGCGTACAGTCCTGAGGATCTTAGGAGTATCAATAGGGAGGCTCGGGGTGGTCGGCTCTTACCAGGAAAGCTCGTCGGAGGCGAGACAGACGGCGGTGGCGAGTTGAGGTCGTTCTTGCCGACGCTAGGGGACGCGCGTGGGCGAGTGGAACACACGGGGAGGTACGCCTGGAGGTGGGAACAAGCTTGTATGCAGTGGAAGGTGAGGGGTGGTGAGGTATGGCCGGAATTCACTGGAGAAGCTCGTCGGAGCAGTGGCGACGCAAGGGAAATTCAGGGCAGCCTATGGGCAGAGGGAAGGAGCTGTCTGGGGGAAAAGAGAGAGCGGAGAGGGGCGTTTATGCACGCGTGGTCACCGGGGGAGTTAAAGCCGCCATCAACGCGAATTCAATGCCGGTGTTACTATCAGAAACGGCGAGGAGGAATTTCAGCGGGTTGAAGACGACGACACGCTGGCGTGGGGTCCATCAGGCAGTGAGGGAGAGAGAGGGAAGAATGGGGCCACTTGTCTGCGTCTCTGTGGGTTGATTTTTCAGTGAAAAACGATTCGCAGAGAGGGGGGTGAGTTGGGCTGTGAGTTGGGTTGCTGGGCTTGTTGGGTTGGGTCAGGTTTGATTCATTTTTTTTATACAGAATCTTTTTCTATTTGATTTTCTGTTTTGTTTTTCAAACAACAATTTCAAACACTCAAATCAATTCAAACTTCCACCAAACTTGTATTGAGTTTTAGTTCTGTTTATCAACACAAATCAAAAGTCCAAAATAGTATTTTTTTTATTCTTTTTAGGATCTATTGAATAATTAAATAAAATAGTCCTTATTTATTAATTCAAATAGGATTTGATTTATTAAAATCTCCATTTGAAATCTAAATATTATCAAAACCAAATCAGTAGATTTTATTTGAAAATATAAAATACTTGGAAAACTTGTTTAAAATAATTTAACAAGTTTTGATGTTTAATTAAAATGGCAAAGCCTTTACTTTAATAAATTTGGATATTAATAAATCCTCATTATTTTGTTTAAATAAACTTTTACTCTTTTTATTAAATAGAAATATTTTATTTCAAAAACTTGGCCAAGGTTTAATTTGGCTCTATAAAATAGTCTTTATTTATAATTCTATCCTTTTCTTTTGAATCCAAATCTTTTTATTAAAGGATCCAAAAATAGTACTTTCACATATTTAATATTTTCTTTATTAATTGTTTATCTTTTCAAAACCCTTTAGGATTTGTTTGATCAAATAGGTTTGAAGGTTTCCAATTGGAATCAAAAAGTTTCTTCTCACCCTGAAAATCAACAAAGTCTTATTTTATTTATTTATTTTTCACATTACAAGATTTGGAAAATCTTGGGATGTGACAGTAATGGTTTGCAGCAAGTAAACAAGTAACAGTGGAAGGTGTATCAATGGTAAAGATTGGACCGGGGTCCATAGTTCACTAGAGGTGCTCTCCTTAAATAAACAACATGGCATGAAGGGTAAACAAATTACAACATGGCAATTGACAGGAACTGAGCAAGGAATAACAATGCAATTACTAGTCAGAAATATCCAATGAGATTCGATTGGGTAATTCAACAAGATACATAGACCGCCATCCAACTGCATCTATGACTAGAAGTCCACCTTCAGGTTATCATCGGAACCCCCTCCAGTATTAAGTTGCAAGGAACAGACAACTGCTTTAAGCAAAGTGTGTAAGGTAAACAGTCCACATGTTCCATGAACAAGAGACCGTTGTTTTCTCCCTAGTGGCAATAGCACATCTACAACCGAATATATTTATGTCACTTCCCTTGGAAACTAGAGGCATGAACCCACTATCGAGCATAAATACCCCCTCTTGGAGTCACTAGCAACTACTTGGCCAAGATAGCTACTAACAACAGAGAGCATGCAAGATCACAAACAACACAAACATGATAGAATCATAAAGACAAAACCATTAATAAAACCAACATAATAATCTCAATATCCATCGGATCCCCGCAAACACAACATGCATGATTACAAATAGATTAGATATTGATTATGAACGGAGATCACAAGATCTATAGATGAAAGCACAAAGGATGAAAGCACAAAGGAGGGGATATAACCATCTAGCTACTACATGGACCCATAGTCCAAGGTGGAACTACTAATGTATCATACCAGAGAGAAGGCATCCGGGATGATCTCCCCTCTGCAGGGTGCTAGGAAGAACTTCAGATCCCCCCGATCTAGGGACGATGGTGGCGGCGGCTACATACGGTTTCGTGGATATTTGATCGGATACCTAGGGTTTCTGCATCGGGGGCTTCTTATAGGCGAAGGGGAAGGCCGAGGAGGCGACCAGGGTGCCCAAACCCTAGCCAGGCGTGGGGCTGGGCCCACCCGCGCCTGGGGTGGGTCTGGACCCCCTGGCTGGCCCCTCTGCCCCCTTGGAATTCTTGTTCCCCATGGAAAGTAATTGACTTTGACGTTTGTCCCGTCCAATTCCGAGAATATTTCTTTACTAACTTTTCTGAAACCAAAAATAGCAGAAAACAGGCATCTGGGACTTTGCAACTTGTTAATAGGTTAGTACGAGAAAACATGTAAAAAGCACCTCAAAGTGTGGACAAGTAAAGCAAAGTAGATACTAAACAAGCCTGGAGCATCAAAATTATAGATATGTTTCCGACGTATCAGCATCCCCAAGCTTAACTCCTGCTCGTCCTCGAGTAGGTAAGTGATAAACAAAATAATTTTTGAGGTGACATGCACCCTCACAATAAATATCCAACCATTTGCAAGCACTGAAAGCTGGGATCAAAGAACTCTAAACATGTGCATGAAAGATGGAGTTCTAACAATAGGACAAAGTAACTATGCATGCAACATGACAAGCCACAAACAAAGATCATGAATAACATGCACTGAAAAACGTTTGTTTGTTTCACATGCATAAATCATAGCATAGTGGCAATCAACTTGTACCTCATAGAGTAGCAATATAGATGCATACGACACCTGCAAAGTTCACAAGGGTGACTAGAAACAAATAGCACAAGAACAAGTAATAACACAATATGCATCAATTAATAAGCTTTGGAACACTGCACACAGAATGACAACTATGCTCTCTTAATGGTGCCTAAAGGTAGAAGGTGAAGACTCAACAGTGGTGGAAGAAATGCCTTTTTGTAAAGGAAGCATGGATTACAAGTTTCAAACAGAGCTTCCAGAAATTATGGTACTTGTTAGCTTTCAGCCCTCATTGCCCCTATCATAAGCATCTTGAAGTGGTTAAGGTTAAAGTGGCAAATCTGGTGTTGGAGATATGCCCTAGAGGCAATAATAAATATAGTTATTATTATATCTTTGTGTTTATGATAAATGTTTACGTTCATGCTATAATAGTATTAACAAGGAAACATTAATACTTGTGTGATTTGTAAACTAAAATAGAGTCCCTAGTAAAGGCTCTTTATAATACTAGCTTGTTGGTTAATAAATGATTGTGGTTTCCCTATCATGAACATTGAGATGTTATTAACAACAATATCATATCGTTAGGAGAATAATATGGTGGACATACTCCTATAGATAAGCGTAGCATAAAGATCAAGTCATTTTAATAGTTCAATTGCTATATGCTTTCTGATACATAGTAACCTGATTCCTTTGACCATGAGATCATGCATATCACCTTCACCGGAAGTATGCTTTGATGACATCAAACACCACTCCGTAACTGGGTGGCTATAAAGGTGGCATTGAGTGTTCGGAAAGTATTGGTTGAGACACATGGATCAAGAGTGGGATTTGTCCATCCATATGACGGATAGATATACTCTGGGCCCTCTCGGTGAAATGTCATCCAATTAGCTTGCAAGCATGTGACTGGCTCACAAGGGATCACATATCACGGGAACGAGAAAAGAGTACTTATCAGTAACGAGGTTGAACTAGGTATGCAGAGATACCGACGATCATAACCTCGGATAAGTAAACTATCGTGAGACAAAGGGAAATTGGTATCGTATGTAAGTGGTTCATTCGATCGCAAAGTAATCGTAGAAATATGTGGGAGCCATATGAATTTCCAGATTCCTCTATTGGTTATTGTTCAGAGGAGTGTCTCGATCATGTCCGCATAATTCACGAACCGTAGGGAGACACACTTAAGGATTCGACGTTGTTTGAGTAGTTATGGAATGATGAGTAAGAGACCGAATGTTGTTCGGAGTCTCAGATGGGATCCGAGATATCACGAGGAGATCCGGAATGGTCCGGAGAATAAGATTCATATAAGGAAAGTCCTGTTTCGGGGTTGGAGAATGGTTCCGGTGTTTTCATCAGGAATGTTCTAGAAGGTTCCGGAATGTCTGGCACTCCGGAGGGGAAGGGTACATGAATGTGTCATATCAAGTTGGAATGATTGCATCATGTACTAGGTGTCATCGCTGAACAAAATAAAGGGTTTAATCAAATCCTAGTTTGAAAAAGTCAAACGCCAATTTGAAAAGTCAAACGACTATTTTGGAAGGTGGAGGGGAAGTAGGAAACCTACTTGGGGAGGAGTTCCTCCCTCCACCGCCGGCCCACTTGGGAAACCGAGTTGGGGAGGGACTCCCCTCCCCTGGCGCGCCCCCTCCACCTATATAAGGAGGGGCAGGGCTGCCCCTCCAAGACACAACACTTCCACCCCGAAAACCCTAGCCCCGGCGCCGACACCTCCTGCTGCCGCCACCTAGGGCAACCCTAGCCGCCGACTTGGGCTGCTCCAAGCCCTAGCCGCCGTCCCTAGAGCCTCCTCCTTGGTGCGTCTAAACCCTAGATCGCCGAGGCTCTCTCTCATAGTCCACCATACTCGCTCCGGCTTAAGGCGAAGCCCTGCGAGATCTCCCCTCTACTTCCGGTACCACGCCGTTGTGCTGCCGGAATCGCGAGGAGAGTGCTACAACCTCCGCTGCCTGCTGGAACAAGGGAGAGGAAGGTCTTCGTCGAGTACCGAACGTGTGACCGACTGCGGGAGCGCTGCCGGAATGCAGCGCCGGAAGGATCGTCTACGCGATCTTGAGATCGGCAAGAGTACGACTACATCACCCACGAGAATCCGCTCTCGTTAAACATTTTGGAATCTTCGAGGGTGAGTTATTCCATCGACTCGTTGCTACAATCTAGTAGATAGATCTTGGCTTGTTTGTTTGTATGCGGTAGAGAATTTTTGTTTTCCATGCGACGAAACCCTACATCTGGAGTATAGTTGGAATGGTGTAACACACCATGCATAGGAGTTTATAGTGGACACTTTGGAATAACTTGGTTTCTTGGGAGTTGGAGGCATGAGTAGAACTTACTCATACAAGTGGAGGCTAGCAAAATACTAGGAGCAACCAACTAAGAGAGCAATAATGGACATAATCATGCAGCGCAACAAAGAATACTAATCAAAGCAAAGAGTGGTACTACAAGTCAAGTAATAAATGATCATAGAGGCTAATGGTGACTTGTGATAGTCATAACATGGTGTAAGCATGTGCCAAGTCAACCAAGCAAAGCATCAAAGGAGAATACCACAATACTATGCTTTTGCATGCTAAAATAACGCATAATTTTTTCAAGGCACACTAAGCAATCTCAATTGTTTGGAACAAGACATGCTACAGCAATAATCACTAATCTTCAGGTTAAAACAACACCTAGCATGTCATGCTAAAGTCTAAGTCACAGTCAATGCAAGCTCCTCTTGCACTTCAAGCAAGAACTTACTACTCATTTCCAACACCAAGCAAACTTATTTGCAGAACAACACAGCGAGAACGGGGGTCCAAACTACTTTATTCAAGGAAACTAAACAACCTAAGAAAAGCAAACAAAAACTAAGATGCTCCAAGAACAACACAATTGTGCATGAAACAATAAAAACGAAGTGTCTAGACAGACCTGAGCTTTTTATTGATGAAGAAGGGGATGCCTTGGGCATCCCCAAGCTTTGACGCTTGTATCTCTTGGATATTTCTTGGGGTGACACCATGGTGTAATCCCCAAGCTTGAGCTTTTATCCATTCTTCATCTCATTGCATCATTCTCTCTTTACTCCTGAGATTTTTCCTTCATACAAAACCTCACACAATCTTCATTAGCAACATTAGTGTATTCAAAAGATATTAGACCTATGGAAAAGCTTTGGAATAGCAAGTCTTTTAACTAAAAACACAAGGTAATGTTGTAACTCCTTCAAAAATCTCAATTCACCTAAAGATAACTCAAAAAAGAATCAATAAGAAGCAAATGCAAATAATGGCAGAAATCTGTCAAAATAGACCAGCAGGTAGAAACCGATTTTTTCGAACATCTTCTGTTGCTCAAATAAAAAAGTGTTGAACTAACGAAAGTTAGCTAACATACTGGGTGATTTATTCGTAAATTTTGAGCTCAATCCGAGTTACAGATACTCCTCACGATTTTTTTGGTGGAGGACAGAAATCTGTTTCGGGACAACAACTTCCCAAATATTACTTCCCTCTCATTAGAGGCCATTCTTGGCACAAAAAGCAAACAAAAAGGATAAGGAGAGGTCATTACTGAAGTAATAACTTCCAAGACCCAAAGGAAACTCTTGGGTTATCTTCCAACAAGTACTTTTCTTTAACGCATGTAAGTTAGGCACAAGAAGTAAGAAGAATCAAGTATTTTCAAATGAAGAATTGCCCCTCTTGTTCCTTCCTTTCTTACCTTTCTTCTTTTCCTTAGGGAAGATATGATTGCTTATCGGAGGAGCAAAATGCATGATGCCTTTTCCCACATCTATTACTGCCCTAAGGTGTTTCAGTAGAGATCTTCTAAGTGTGATTTGTCCCTTGCCTACACCTTCAATAACAAGATAGTCAGTAGTCACCATTTTCCCTGAGATTTTTGTAAACACACCTTCAGCTATTCCAATGGGTAATATAGTGGAATTGTTGGTAAGAGAGATTTCCTCTCCTCCTTCAATAAGCCTCCAAAGACTCAAGGAATCAAAGATATCTTTAGGCATGAGACAAAATTCAGACATGATATCACAGCGAGCATAAAAAAGTGTAGTGTTTATTGAGACTTTGATTGTGGGAAACCACTTTGAAGGCTCATAATTTATGGGAAAATAATCATGGTAAGCCCTAAGCGTGTGATAGCAACTATTCATAGTAGCAATACCAGTCTCAAGAGTGTTCAACCTAGCAAAAATATTTGTGAAAGAGGAATCAGACTTGCCATGTGTACCATAGATCATGATTAATTTCCTTATGGCATCAAAAGGTTCACCCTGAGTACATAGAAAAAAGTCTTTCTCAGCCACAGCATCCAAAGCATATCTATAATGAAGAGCAATACCGCGATAGAAACTATCAATAACCAAGATGAGGCTTACCTCAGGCTCGGTTTCCCTTTGGAAAGCAAAGATTCTAGACCAAGCTTCCTTAAAACTTTCTTCACTTTTTTTCTTAAAAGTGGATATTTCTACCATAGGGGAAATAAATGTTGGTCCAAAACCCGACATGGCAGCAACTAGAGCAAGAACTATTTTTTTGTGTTTTTGAAAGAGGCAAGCAAACCAAACTAGACTAATTTTTTTTGGTTTTTTGAAAATAGGCAAACAAGACCAAGAAAAACAAACGAAGCAAACTAAAAATAAAGTAAAGAGAAAAGAAGTGAAGGACTCCCCTTGTCAAGACTTCTTTGCCCTCCCCGGCAACGGTGCCAGAAAACTTGTTGATGGTGCTGACGTGGAGCACTTCGTTGGAAACCCCAAGAGCAAGGTGTGATGAGCACAGCAACAAGTCTTCCCTCAGTAGAGACCGCGGTTATCGAACCAGAAGGAGGAAGGAAACTTCACACATGTGTTGCAAGCAACGCGGAGACCTGCACAACACAAACTCAAGACTTTGCCCCAACGAATCAGTGAAGTTGTCAAGCTCACCGGTTTGCTGTAATAAAGGATTAAACGTATGGTGTGGAAGGTAATGGTTTGCAGCAAGTAAACAAGTAACAGTGGAAGGTGTATCAATGGTAAAGATTGGACCGGGGTCCATAGTTCACTAGAGGTGCTCTCCTTAGATAAACAACATGGCATGAAGGGTAAACAAATTACAACAGGGCAACTGAGCAAGGCATAACAATGCAATTACTAGTAAGAAAGATCCTATGAGATTCGATTGGGAAATACAACAAGATAATAGACCGCCATCCAACTGTATCTATGACTAGAAGTCCACCTTCAGGTTATCATCCGAACCCCCTCCAGTATTAAGTTGCAAGCAACAAACAACTGCTTTAAGAAAAGTGTGTAAGGTAAACAGTCCACATGTTCCATGAACAAGAGACCGTTGTTTTCTCCCTAGTGGCAATATCACATCTACAACCGAAGAGATTTCTGTCACTTCCCTTGGAAACTAGAGGCATGAATCCACTATCGAGCATAAATACCCCCTCTTGGAGTCACTAGCAACTACTTGGCCAAGATAGCTACTAACAATGGAGAGCATGCAAGATCACAAACAACACAGACATGATAGAATCATAAAGACAAAACCATTAATCAAACCAACATAATAATCTCAATATCCATCGGATCCCCGCAAACACAGCATGCATGATTACAAATAGATTAGATCTTGATCATGAACGAAGATCACAAGATCTATACGTGAAAGCACAAAGGAGGGGATACAACCATCTAGCTACTACATGGACCCATAGTCCAAGGCGTAACTACTCACGCATCATACCGGAGAGAAGGCCTTCGGGATGATCTCCCCTCCGACAGGGTGCCGAGAAGAACTTCAGATCCCCCTGATCTAGGGATGATGGTGGCGGCGGCTACAGATGGTCTCGTGGATATTTTATCGGGTACTCAGGGTTTCTGCATCGGGGGCTTCTTATAGGTGAAGGGGGAGGCCGAGGAGGCGGCCAGGGTGCCCAAACCCTAGCCAGGCGCGGGGCTGGGCCCACCCGCGCCTGGGGTGCGGCTGGCCCCTCCGGCTTCCCTCTGGACTTCTTGTTCCCCACGAAAAGTAATTGAGTTTGATGTTTGCCCGTCCAATTCCGAGAATATTTCTTTACTAACTTTTTTGAAACCAAAAACAGCAGGAAACAGGCATCTCGCACTGTTGCAACTTGTTAATAGGTTAGTACCAGAAAACATGTAAAAAGCACCTCAAAGTGTGGACAAGTAAAGCAAAGTAGATACTAAACAAGCATGGAGCATCAAAAATTATAGATACGTTTCCGACATATCAACTTATCAGCCATTTACAAAGATATATCAGTTGGTATCAACTTTTCTAGATGGATTCTCTTGTAGAGAGAAAAAGGCATAACACTAACTCCAGCTCCCAAATCACATAAAGCGGTTCTAACATAATTGTTCTTAATAGAGCAAGGAATAGTTGGTATACCTGGATCACTAAGTTTCTTTGGAACCTTACCATTGAAGGAATAATTAGCAAGCAAAGTAGAAATCTCCTCATTAGGAATCTTCCTTTTATTAGAGACAATATCCTTCATATACTTTGAATAAGGAGGCAACTTAATAGCATCAGTCAAAGGAATTTGCAAAAATTAAAGGTTTCATCCACTCACAAAACTTGTTGTAGTGTTCTCCCTCCTTTGACTTGTGTTTCTTACCTGGAAAAGGCATAGGTTTCTGCACCCAAGGTTCTCTCTCTTTACCATGTTTATTAGCAATAAAGTCTTCCTTAGTGTACCTAGTGTTCTTAGTGTGCTTCTCAGGTTCTTCCCCAACTTCCTACTTATCAGGAGCATCATTTTTATCATTACCACTCTCATTTCAGCATCAGAGACAAATATACTATTAGGATCTGCAGCAGGTTAAAGGGGTTCCTCAACTATTTTGTGTTTCTTTTTCTTTCTCTTACAAGGACTACCACTAGTTTCACCTTGTTGAGAATCCTGCTCAATTCTTTTAGGGTGTCCTTCAGGATATAAAGGATCTTGAGTAGCTATACCACTCCTAGTTCTAATTCCATAAGCATGTTTATCTCCTGTGGCATTAGCTAGCATATCCTTTTGCACCTTAGAAAGTTGATCAATTTGAGTTTGAACCATTTGAAAGTGTTTACAAAGCATTTTAATATCATTAGAAGTTCTTTCCACAATATATTTCAACTCTTTAATAGCTCTAGAGTTTTCCAATAAATGATTCTGAACTTGGTTATTAAAATTACCTTGCTTAACAATAAAAATGTCAAATTCCTCTAAACATTGATCAGGAGGCTTACCATAAGGAATATCACCTTCATCAAAGTATTGGAGAGAGTGTACCTCAATAGTAGATGAGTGGGGAATTAGCTTACATAATTCTTCTATAGGAGGAAGATTCTTCACATCTTCAACTCTAATACGTTTATCCTTTAGACACTTCTTAGATTCCTTCATCACTTCATCATTTAATGCAATAACTCCCCTCCTCTTTGGTGTTGGTGTTGGATCTGGTTCATGCACAACTGGTTCGGGAGTAATAGGCCCAGGTGTATTTAGCTCAGTTGAAGTCCAATCGTCATAATTCTTGCTTATTTTAGCCATTAATTCTTCAGCATCTGTAGGAGTTCTTTTCCTGAAAACACAATCAGCAAATCTATCTAGGTATGTCCTAGAATCATCAGTTAGTCCATTATAATAAATATCAAGAAGCTCATTTTTAGGTAATGGACATCCATGATGTGCATGAATCAAGGCACAGAACCTTGTCCATGACTTAGGCAATTTCTATTCTTCTCCCTGTATAAATCAAAAAGTTTCTGCAAAGCAGCATGTCTAGCACTAGGAGGAAAATATTTTTGGAAGAAGGAAGCAATCAAACAATCAGGGCTATCAATGGAACCATGAGGTAATCTATTAAACCAAGCCCTAGCTTCTCCTTAGTGAAAAAGGGAAGATCTTAGTAACAAAATACTTGCGCATCTTAAAATCATCAGAGAATAAAGCACTCATAGTGGAAAGCTCATTCATATGAGCCACAACACTCTCATTTTCAGTCCCACAGAAAGGTTCTTTCTCAATAATGTCTAAATAGGATAAATCAAGAGAGAAATCATAATCTTTATATTTAATATCTATGGGAGAGGTGGCACACTTGGAATCATAGGACAACTTAGGAATAATGGTACGTCTCGCAAGGAGACTCTTAATAGCACTAGTACCATGTGTGTTTCGGCACTCTTCAACAAATTCATCAGTGAACTCAATGTAACCATCATTAATATCATAACTCTCTCTAGACTCAGGTGAGCTAACAGGTGTAACAGTTTCTTCACTAGGAGTTTTAGTATTTCCTAGACTAGCCATAGTAGCATCTAGGAAAGGACCTAATGAACCACTCGCATCAAGCACAGTAGAAGTAACATCATGAGTATCAAAAGCAGTTTCAGACTCAGCAGTAGTAGCAGTGTGCGTAGCATGTATATGTGGCGGTGGTGTAACAAGCTTACTTATAACAGACGGTGAATTAAGAGCAACATAGGTGTTTAGGACTGTACCTCTTCTTGTAGTGGATGGTAAAATAGGAAACTTTCCATCATGAAACTTCCCCATGATGAAAGGAGTAGCAGTGAACAATAATAGATCCAAGTGAACTCACAAATAAAGCTATGCTCCCCGGCAACGGCGCCAAAAAATAGTCTTGATGACCCACAAGTATAGGGGATCGCAACAGTCTTCGAGGGTAGTATTACCCAATTTATTGATTCGACACAAGGGGAGCCAAATAATACTTGCAAGCCTTAACAACTGAGTTGTCAATTCAGCTGAACCTGGAAATAGTTCTTTCTCACAGAAGTTTATCAGTAGCAACAGTTTGCTAGTAGCAACAGCAAAGCAACAGCAACAGTAGAACACGAGCAATAGTAACAGTAACAGTAAACAGTGGGATTCGAATGCGGTAGACATAGGGATGGATGGACGGGCGTTGCATGGACGAGTCTAAACATGTAACTTCAAGATCTAGGGCATTGCAGATAAATAAGAATAAGAACCCAAGTACTAAACAATCCTAGGCATGTGCTCCATATATAGTCATGCGAGCTCGCAATGAGAACTTGCACAACATCTTCTGTCCAGCCAGCCCGTTGTAGCGGGGCCTCTACGGAACTACTGGCAATTAAGGTGCTCCTTTTAATAGTACACCGGAGCAAAGCATTAACACTCCATGAACACATGTGATTCTCACACCATAGCCACCCCCTCCGGTTGTCCCAATTTCTGTCACTTCGGGGCCTTGGATCCGGACAATGATATGTGTACACAACTTGCAGATAAGATCACAAACAATACTATCATAATGATTCAATAATAAGCTCAGATCTGAGATCATGGCACTCGGGCCCTAGTGACAAGCATTAAGCATAACAAGTTGCAACAAAGTAAAAAAGCACTAATAGAGATACTAGGCACTATGTCCTAACAATCTTATTCGATTATATGATAGAACTCATCCAATCCCTACCATCCCCATAGCCTACAATGGGGGATTACTCACTCATGGATGAGGGAAACATGGATGGTTGATGGAGAGGCGTTGGTGATGCGATGACGATGATCCTCCCCAAATTCCCCGTCCCGATAGGGTGCCATAACGGAGTTTCTGGTTCCGAATCTTGGTCTCTGGTGGTGGCGGTGATGGGGATATGCCTTCCGGGGTATACCCAGCAGGACGTTTCCGACTGGCCTAGGAACTGGCGAGTGGGCCTGCAAGACGGCGACTGGATCAAGGCCCGGTGTGGATCCGAGCGACTGGAAGCTAAAGGCCCAGGCAAGTAGATTGGCCCAGTCGGATTAGGTTAAACGATTACCGAAGCTTTAACTGATTCAGTTGGGATATGTAAACCCTAGGGGAGGTAAGACTATATAAACCTCCCTACGGGGCGTGTAGAGATACGTTCCATCATACACCCAAGCGACTCGCCGCCTAGCCGTCGAGCTTGCCCATTGTACCTCCACCATAATACAATCTAGTAGGAGTAGGTCTTTACCCTCCGGGGGGCCGAACCTGGGTAAAACCTTGTGTCTCCGCCCTCATCTCGCACCGCAGATGGCTGGCCGCCCTTGCCCCTCGTTCTACTACTCGCTGCCGATTGCAGCATCTGCCGTGACCATTCCCACGACAGTGGCGCCCACCGTGGGGCCTGGCCGGTCTGTCCGGTGTTCTGCGGTGAGATCCAATCTGCCCATCAACGAGACGGTCTCCACCGGCCGCATGATAGCGATCGGCGAGATGCTCCAAATCTTGCCGAGCAGCTACGTCCCGGCGGCGCGACCCGTCACGCACAGCATGATCTTGCCGGTCGGCACGATCAGCCTCTTCGTCGGCCTCACCGACGTCATCATCTCGGAGGATTCGGCTCGCATCCGCGAGTCGCCGCCACGCGATCGGCTCTCCGAGAGCCAGGTCCGCACGATTCATCGCCTCGCCTCCGAGTACAACTCGGCTCACAGCAACGTGGTCGAAAACTCCGTGGCCGCGGAAGACGCGGCCCTCAACAACGACGCCGACTCAGCGACCCCGGCGTCACTCGCCGGATCCATCACCGCGGCCTCACCCGCGGGCTCCATTACCCAGGTTTCCAACGTGGGAGACTTCAAGGATCCCTCCATCCTTGGGATCTTCGACTTCGACTCCAGGTCGGAAAATTCCGCCGACCTTCGCGACGGTACCGGTCGCCACGCCACGACCTACATGGCGACCGGCACCGATCCGCCGGAGGATCCCTCCTAACGCCACGGCAACGGAGGTCGAGGAACTCCGCCTGAAGCTGGCGGAGGCAGTCCGCAAGGAACAAGCCGAGCGTGAAAAATTTCGCCTCGAGCAGGTGACGGCGCAGGAGCTGTCGCGCTACCACCAGCAGCGAATCAGGTCGCTCCTGAACCCCACCGTCCAGGGGCGCGCCCTGAACTTCGACGACCCAGCCCGTGCGGCCGAGCGCGCGATCTGCGAGAACGCACCACCAGGAGGAAGCGCCCGGCCCCCGCCAGGATCGACGGCGATGGGCGCCCCACCTCCACCCAACCGCACACCCCCCAGGGATCAGTCGTGGATAGTAGGCTCCTCACGGGAGCGAGACGCGAACGGCCTCCCACTGTTCTCCACCCCGATGGACAACCTCGTGGCGGGCCAAGCAGCAGCCGACAACATAACGGCCACCGGCGACGGCGCCCTACAGATCCAGTATGTCAGGGCCCTGCTCGCAAAGGCCGTCGAGCAGCAAAACACAGGCGCCGACTCGCAGGGTCGAGTGTACTCGCGTTCTTCAGGAAGCAGAGCGGCCTCAAGCGGCCGCCCCATGGCGGCAAACACCCTCAACTGCCCTCCACCAGAGCCTTTGCAGCTCCAACATCGACCCGCGAACGCGGCACTCTCCACCAACGACCCCAGGCCAGCGACCAACTTCGTCGCCGCCAACGGTCAACCCATCGACGCCCGCACCCACATCATCAACAACCAAAGCTGGCGCGCACGCCAGC
Source organism: Avena sativa (assembly GCA_916181665.1). Taxonomy (NCBI): domain Eukaryota; kingdom Viridiplantae; phylum Streptophyta; class Magnoliopsida; order Poales; family Poaceae; genus Avena; species Avena sativa. The sequence continues at coordinate 378,687,867 of OV702282.1, forward strand.
CCGACGACCTGCGACACACCCTAACCAATCGCCACGACGGCGAGCCGATGGGATCGCTAAGTCGACTCGGCCCCAAGTGCTTCGGACCAATGATCCGAGGCGAGAAGTACCCGCCGAACTTCAAGGCGCCGAAGGAGATAGAAAAGTACGACCCTTCGTACGACCCCTCCGTGTGGCTCGATACATACCTCATGGCAATGGGGATCGCAGGCCACACCGACCTGATGGCCGCCCGTTACCTCCCCTTAATGATGGAGGGGACGTGTAGGCAGTGGATCAACACCCTCCCCCAGGACAGTATCGACTCCTAGGAGGAAATGCGCGACGCCTTCGTCAGGCACTTCGAGTGCTCCTACACCCGCTCCACCACCATCGAGGACCTGGAGCGATGCGTCCAGGGACCCTGCGAGTTGACCCGCAAATGGGTCCAGCGGTGGCAAGAACTCTGGTACAACACGGTCGGCATCCACCCGGACACTGCGATCCATTGCTTCAAGACCTCGTGCCGCTACGAGACCTTGGTCGCCAAGCTCAAGCGACACTCTCGCACACTCGACAACATATCAGACCTCCTCGAGATTGCCAAACGGTACGCGGAGGAAGATCCAAACCAGGAAACCGACGAAGAGTCAGGAGGCCAACGCCGCACGAGCGGCAGCGACAACGGATGACGGTCCGACCTACGCTACAGCAACACTCGCCTCACCGGCAAGCGCCGCAGTGACGGGCGAGTCGACTTCGTCGCCAACGCCGGGCACGCACAACGCGAGCCCAAAAGCTTCCGCCGCGACGGAGGACAACGCCACGACGGCGGCAACTACAAGGCCAAGCCAAGGTTCGACCCCGCGGCCCTCCTTAACCAACCTTGTGCGTTCCATAGCAGGGAAGGGAAACCCGCAATGCACACGACCGCCAACTGCCACACCCTCAGAGAGATTGAGAAGGCACGGCGAGCATGGGAGGACCCCGACAACGACCCGCCAAACGGCGGAAAATTCGGCAAAGTGGCCGGCTCGCTCCATACCTTCACAGGCTTCAACACGAAGCGCGAGAAGAAGGTCATCACCCGCGCCGTCGCCGTCAACGCGGTGGCCCAGGTGGACGTTCCCCAGTTCCTCAACTGGTCGGAGCAGCCCATCACCTGGAGCCGCCAGGACCACTCGCCACGCATCGAGTACCCAGGCCGAGTCGCCCTGGTGGTCAAGCCTAAGGTGGACGACTACTGGCTCCCCAAGACATTGATGGACGGCGGCAGCTCCATCAACATCCTGTACCTGGACACCTTCAGGCAGCTGCGGCTCCCGCAGTCGATGATCGAGACAACCCACACCACGTTCCACGGCATCGTCCCCGGTTGGAAGCCGTACCCGATCGGCAAGGTCACGCTGCCAGTCACCGTCGGCACACCAGCAAACTTCCGCACCGAGCAGATCATCTTCGAGCTGGTACCCTTCGACAGCCCCTACCACTGCGTCCTGGGGCGCCAGGCGTTCGCCAAGTTCATGGCAGCGCCCCACTACGCGTACAACGCGATGAAGCTCCCCGGGCCGTGCGGCGCCATAACCATCAACGGCGACCCCGACATGGCCGCCGAGTGCGAGGCCAAAGGAGCAGAACTCGCCGACGCCGTCATCGCGGCAGAGACCAACCACGCCGATGAGCTCGCCAAGTACGCGAGCGGGGTCAACAACGATGACCCCACCATACTCAAGAAGCCCAACTCGGAGGGCGCAAACACCTTAGCCTTTGAGGCAACGACGCACACCCGCACCGTCGAGCTGGTCCCAGGCGACTCCAGCCAGACGGTGACGATCGGGACGGGCATGAGCCCAGCCTAGGAAGGCGCGCTCATCGAGTTCCTCCGTGAGAACAGGGACATCTTCGCATGGAAGCCCTCTGACATGCCCGGTGTCCCTAGGGAGCTCGCTGAGCACAAACTAAACGCCGACCCAAAAGTGCGACCTGTCAAGCAGTCGCTGCGGCCCTTCAATGAAGAGCGCCGCCGAGCTATCGCCGAGGAAGTACAGCGTCTACTCGCTGCAGGCTTCATCCGGCCAATTAAATACTCCAAGTGGCTGGCAAACCCAGTCTTGGTCGAGAAAAAGAACGGGACCTGGAGGATGTGTATCGACTACACAAACTTGAACAGCGCCTGCCCGAAGGAGCAGTTCGTCCTCCCACGGATCGACCAAATAATCGACTCCACCGCGGGCTCGGAGTCGCTATGTTTCCTCGACGCCTACTCTGGATACAACCAGATCAAAATGGCTGTCGAGGACGAGGAGAAGACGGCGTTCATCACGCCATTCGGATCCTTCTGCTACACCGCCATGACCTTCGGCCTCAAGAACGCCGGGGCGACCTACTAGCGGTGCATGCAGGAGTGCATCACGAGCCAAATTGGCCGCGACATCCACGTCTACATCGACGACGTGGTCGTAAAATCCGCTCGCCAGGGTGACCTACTCGCCGACCTGGCGGAAACATTCGCCAACTTGCGGAAATACAAGATAAAGCTTAATCCAGGCAAATGCACCTTCGGTGTACCAGCTGGACAACTACTGGGGTACGTCGTCTCTAAGCGAGGGATTGGGGCGAACCCCACCAAGATCGACACGATCGCCCGACTCGGCAAACCCGAGTGCCTGCGCGACGTCCAGAAGCTGGCCGGGCGAGTAGTGGCTCTCAGTCGCTTCATCCCCCGCCCGGGCGAAAAGGCGATGCCCCTATACCGCCTGATGCGCAAGAACCCCACCTTCCAGTGGGACAAGGAGGCGGACGATGTGCTCCGCGACCTCAAGAAGGTGCTACTCGCCGCACCACTACTCGCCGCCCCCGCCGACAAAGAACCCATGATGGTCTACGTAGCGGCTTCCGAGCGCGTCGTCAGCGCCGTCATGGTCGTCGAATGGCCGGAGGAAGGAAAGGAGCGCCCAGTACAGCGACCGGTGTACTACATCAGCGAGGTCCTCACCGAGTCGCGCCAGCGATACCCGCAGTACCATAAACTGGTATACATGGTCTTCAGAGCACAGCTGCGCCTGCCGCACTACTTCCAGGAACACCCAATCACGGTCGTCTCCTCCGCACCATTGCAGGACATCATCCGCAACCGCAAGGCGACTGGGCGAGTCACCAAGTGGGCCGTCGAGATCGGCGTCCACAACATCAAATACGAGCCACGAAAAGCGATCAAGTCGCAGGCTCTAGCGGACTTCATCGCCGACTGGGAACAGGCCCAGCAGCCAGAGAAGCTGCCATACCTCCATTACTGGAGCCTGCACTTCGACGGCTCCAAGAACGCGGACGGCGCAGGAGAAGGGATCGTGTTGACGTCACCGAAGGGCGACAAGCTCCGCTACGTCCTCTGCCTCGACTTCACCCCCTGCACCAACAACATGGCCGAGTACAAGGCACTACTCCACGGCATGCGGGCTGCCAAGGAGATGAACGTCAACCGCCTACGCTGCTACGGAGACTCTGACCTCGTCGCTGGGCAAGTCGCTGGCACCTGCGACGCCGTCTCCCCCACCATGGTGGCATACCACCAAGCAGTGGACAAGCTGGGTGGACACTTCGCAGGCTACTCCGTTGAGTGGATCGACAGGCGGAAGAACGAGGAGGCTAACGCACTCTCTCGCATTGGGTCGGCTCGACTCGCACCACCCGCCGGGGTCTTCCTGGACATGATCACCAAGCCATCAGTCTCTCCCCCAAGGGAGATCGACATCGGAGTCCCGCTGCAGCCAGAGGCAGCCCTGGTCGCACTCGTCAACGAGCCAGACGACTGTACCAAGCCCTACGTCGCCTACCTAGAGGCCGGACCTTGCCGGCAGACGATACGGACGCCCGGATGATCGCACGCCGATGCAAATCCTTCACCATCATCGACGGTGAGCTCCACAAGCGCAGCGTCACCGGCGTGTTCCAACGCTGCGTCCAACCCGCCGAAGGGCGCAAGATCCTCCACGACATCCACTCCGGCGACTGTGGCCACCACGCCGGCGCCCGCTCTCTGGTCGCCAAGGCTATGCGGCATGGCTTCTACTGGCCCACCGCACACGCCGATGCCATCGACATTATCCAGCGGTGCGCCGGGTGTCAGAAGTACGCCAACCAGACGCATGTGTCGAGCTCAGCGCTCAAGACAATCCCCATCACCTGGCCATTCGCCGTGTGGGGTATGGACATGGCAGGCCCCTTCAAAAAGGCTCCCTCTGGCTACACCCACCTCCTGGTCACGGTCGACAAATTCACAAAGTGGGTGGAGGCCAAACCAGTCCGGAAATGCGACGGGAAGACTGCCACTAAATTCCTACGCGAGCTCATATATCTCTACGGGTTCCCAAACAGCATCATCACGGACAACGACACCAACTTCGCCAAAGGAGCCATGGCCGAGTTCTGCGAAGAACACCACATCCGGCTTGATCTCGCGTCAGTCGCCCACCCGGAATCCAACGGCCAGGCGGAACGGGCCAATTAAAGCATCCTCCACGGCCTGAAGCCGCGACTCCAAGTACCACTCGAGCGCACCGCCGGGTGCTGGGTCGAGGAGCTACCCTCCGTCATCTGGGGCATCCGCACCTCGGTCAACAGGTCGACAGGGTTCACCCCCTTCTTCATGGTGTACGGTGCCGAGGCAGTCATGCCCACCGACCTCCAGCACGACTCGCCACGGGTCGTCCACTACACGGAGGCTGCAAACGAACTCGCCCGCCAAGATGGAGTCGATCAACTCGATGAGGCACGTGACCTCGCTCGGTCACGCACCGCCATCTACCAGCAGGGACTCCACCGCTACCACAGCCGGCGGGTGAAAACTCGCACCTTCCAAGAAGGCGACCTGGTGTTGCGCCTCATCCAGGACAAGAAGGGCATGCACAAGCTTTCCCCTCCGTGGGAGGGACCATTCGCCATCGGGCGCGTACTCGGCAACGACGCCTACTACCTCATTGACGTCCGCGGGGACGTCAAACTCGACGTCAAGCGACCGTGGAATGTAAACCTCCTACGGAAGTTCTACTCCTAGAACCCCACATATGTACCCTCCGGTCGCTCTGAAATAAAAAGAATTGGTTACCGCAAATTGCGCATACTCTCCGTGTCTTGTGCCACTCGCACTCGTAATAACAGCGTCAAGCTAACTGCATAAGTCAACCGTTGGTACAGCGATCGGCACGGCCAAGTAGTGCATTACAAGGGCACTGGGTCACCTCAGGCCTTGCAACGTCCACGAAAAATGCCTACCCGGAGCCCCATCGGAGTCGCCTAGCTCGACTGGCTCTACGAGCCAAGACAACTGCCTTCGCTTCTCACAGCGACCACGATCCTCTGCATCCTCGACATAGCGACTCGAACGGCCAAGTACCACGCTCGAGGACTGACGACCAGTCCAGCGTGAGCGGCTAGGAAAAACGCCAAGTATGAGAGCATGCCCAAGACTCGCCATGCGACTGACCCAACGGGCCAGGCAGGAGTGACGCGCTCAAACTAAACGCGCCAAACCCTCACCCACCCTCGAGTCGCGCCTAGAACAACCAAGTACCACGCTCGGGGACTCAGCCACCCGACCTCGTTCGCACAAGGTAAAACGGTGAAGTACAGAGCGCTCAAGGGAGTCACCTTGCGACTGGCTCTCCTAGTCCGGGCGAGTCGACCACAATAACAAAACATTCAAAAACCACAAACACATCACAAACGAGGTAAACCCCATAAAAAGGGCGGACGCGCTCGGGGACTCGTTCAACCCTCATTCGAAAAACACGTGACAAATCACAAAACAAACACGATATTTCATTAACAGCATGTTGCAATCGTCTCAAAATACAAAATATGCCCAAACGGCAGAACTGCTACTAACGCCCCAGGGAAAACTATTCTACTCTGCAGGCTTCGACGACGACTCGCCAGCACCCTTGCGATTGCGGATGAAGGGCGTGTACGGGTTTGACGGGTACGTCGTCAGCTCACCCGCCATCGCCGCACGGAAGGGTTGCACGATCTTGAATTCCCGGTGCTGCGGCTCGGGGTCGTTAGGTGCGACGACCATCTCCTGGTAAGGAAGGAGGTCGCCCATCGCCCAGACGCGCTCGGAGTACACCGCGGCGCGGTCCGTCAACTTGAGTACCTCAGAGATCTCCACCGAGCCAGTCGATGACGGGTAGCCACTCGTCACGTCATCCAGATCGAAGTCCTCCGGGAAGTGGGCGATCCCAAGGCTAAGCGCCGTCGCCGCTCCACGTCGGAATGCCGACCGCGTCATAAACTCGACGACCGACGGCGCCTTCTCCAAGTACCGCCATACCTCGACGAGGTCGCTGGGAATTACTTCCGTAGGCGACATCTCCTGGAGGTAGGCCCGGATGCACATCGCCGACAACGCCGCTGAGTCGACAAGCGTGGCCACACATTGCCGCGCGTTGAACGAGCTCGCCTCTTCCGTGCTATCAAGGATACGACCTGCGGATAGAAGATAACAGTGAGTACATCGGATACTATACAAAGGCACATGCAACAGGCAGGGGCAGGCGCACTCACCTATCAAGGGACGGGAGAGATCCGTGATAAAGCTCTGAAGCGAAGTATAATCATCCTGAAGCCCAGCAACAAGGGTGTCTGAAACTTTACGCTCTTCCACGGCGGCCGTAACGGCAGCCTTGGCTCGACCTTCCGCCGAACTCGCTTCCTCTTTCGCCTCCTTCAGCTCGCGCTCGAGGTCGGCGATCCGCTTCTCAGCCGAGCTCAACGCCGATTGAGCCGCTGCCAACTCACTCGCTGGGACAAGTCCCTGGCGGGCCTCCTCTTCCTTCGGGGCAACTGCCTGAAGCCCCTTATTCGCCTCTTGGACGGTGGCCAGTTCCTTCTCCGCGCGGTGTTTCACAGCAAGCCGGTCAGCTGACTCACGTTGCAGACCCTGTACACAATTCAAACAGTCAACCAAAGCAAAATCCTAAGTGCCCACCCGCTGAAATTCAGCGAGTCCGCACTTGGGGACTGGCAATCAAAAAATCCTAAGTGCCCACCCGCTGAAATTCAGCGAGTGCGCACTCGGGGACTGGCAATCAAAAAATCCTAAGTGCCCACCCGCTGAAATTCAGCGAGTGCGCACTCGGGGACTGGCAATCAAAAAATCCTAAGTGTCCACCCGCTGAAATTCAGCGAGCGCGCACTCAGGGACTGGACGCGAAAAATAAAAACACGACATTAAAAGAATCAGACCGCTGCGACACACCGGCCTGATCCTCGGGGACTGGACATACCTGGATGGCTGCGCCAAGCATGCCATGAAGTTGTATCGCATCCACGGACGCGAGGAGAGCCGGCGTGTGCCTGCGACGCTGCTCGACCTCCGTATCGGCGACCCCAGCTGCATGGCTCGAGGGCGAGGTGCCACTCGCTGTAGCCGCTCTGGCCATGAAGCACGGGAACGTTGCGATGGAGGCACCGGCACCAAAGGAGGCCGGCTCGGCCGCCCCAGGCGAGGGAGCACCCTCCTTCGTGGGTAAGGCCGCCTCCGTTACGGGTTCACTCGGCGCGATCGCCGTGTCGTCGGAGACCGTGACGACTTCGTCGCCCTTGGCCTTATTGGCACTATCCGCGGGGACGACGACTTCGTCCGCCTTCCTCTTCCGGGAGAGATCTTCCTCGCTGACAACGGGTGGCACCTTAGCCACGGTCTGATGGCCTATCTTCTTCGCTCCGGTCCTACAAATTGATTACGTGAGCAGGATAATCCAAGTACAACGAAATACAAAAGTAGGTGAGCAAACTCACTTGGCGACTGGAATGAAGCGTAGCCCCGTGCGGATGCCGGTCGGTTTCTCCAGTTCGGGGCCCAATCGGTGACTGAGGCCCATCTCCAGGACGTCGCGTGCCCAAGACACGGACGGTTTCTTCGTTGTCGAGGATGTGGCTGGAGCCTCCGAAACATCTTCGACAGGAGCACCCTTGGGCGGCGAAGCTACCGCGACTGGAGCGGTCCCCGACCCAGAGATTGGGGAGAACGGCGGAGGCATCGAGGCCAGGGGCACCTCAGTCAAGACGGCGGCGATACCCGGCGTCGTCGCCTCCTGTGGGGCTTCGCCCCCGGCCAGGCTGGTGGCGTCGGAGCTGCTTGGCGAGTGAGGCGGAGACGCCTGCTTCGCTGGCTTCATCTTCTTCTTCGGAGGGACCTTAACCTCCTTCTCCTTCTTCTTATTCTTCTTCTTCGAGGGAGTGGCCTCGCGACACAAGGTGTGCTCGGGGAGCTCGTCGTCATCGTCATCATGACGCTCGAGGCTTCTGCTCGCCTCAAGCTCACGCTGCCACTGCCCGCGCGTTTTCCGGACCAGCGGGGCGACCTCTTCTTCGGATTCGTCGTCGTCGCCACTCCCGTCGCTCTCGACGCCTCCCCTCGCTGGAGGCGATTCGCCCACCTCCCGGACGGACGAACTCGAATTCTCGTCGTCCGCGGGCGGAAGCCACCCTTCAACTACTTGAAATAGCTGCAATAGACATAAACAACATCAGTATGACCGCGACTGCATCTAACTGCGACTGCGAATGACGAAAGGATGACTTACCGTCGGTGCTGGATGCTTCGCGGTGTAGGGGGCGACCCTAGCCTTCGCGTCGAGGTATGTCGCCTGGGTGATCTTCTTCAGCGCCAGGAGGTAATCCTCGAGTTGCCACTCGTCGAGGCAGGACTTCGTCGAGTCCTCCCGGCCCGCGTACTCGTACATATAGTGGTCGCTGCGGGCTAGGGGGACAAGTCGCTGCCCGAGCCAGCAATTGTACATATTGATGGGCAGGAGGCCCCTCTTCGTCAGGCCGCGAATCGTCTGAAGCATTTCGTCCACGACCATTCGCTGGTCTGTTGGAAGCTTTCCGACTTGAAGTCGGCGTGGTTCAGGACGGTCGGCGGAGTACCTTGGGATCGCTACCTCGCCGTCTGGGGTCGCCTCGGTGATGTAGAACCAAGAGTTCTTCCACTGGCTCGCCGCCTTGGCGAGTAGCATCAGATCGAAGAAAGAAGCCTTCGATTTCAGTTGGAACGTCAGGCCGCCCGCGGCGAGCATTGGGCCACCCGCCTCCTCGCGACTGATCCGCCCGTGGAATAGATCCTGCCACAGGGGGAAGTAGGGACTGCAGCCCAGGTAGCACTCGCAGAACGCCACGAAAATGGCGAGCTCCTCGATGCTGTGCGGGCCCAGGTCCGACGGTTGGATTCCGTAGAAGGCGCAGAAGCGCCGGAAGAAGAGAGACGTTGGGAATCCCAGCCCCCGCTCTAGGTGGCTGGTGAAGCAGATGAACTCTCCCTCGCGCGGGTTCGGGGTCACCTCTCCGGCCGCAGGGATGCGCCACCTGCCGGCGCGCAGGATCCCGGCCTCCTCGAAGGACGCCAGTTGCGCCCTCGTACACTTGGATCTACCCCAAGGCTCGGTGGAGGGGGCCATTGGCAGAAGGATTCGTGGGGGGTCGGAGAATTTCGAGTCGGCTGGATCGCGATGCGGAGGTTGGCGAAAGCGCAATCGGAGGAAATGACGAAGAGATGATTCTCTGATCGCCTGCTATTCCCCTTATATAGCGGTTGTTACCCGCCAAATCAGGGAGCCATTACTACGCGGTGATTACGCTAAAAATTACCGTTGGATTACCCCAACGGCTAGTTTGACCATGTTTGACGGTCCAACTTCGGCTACTCGGCTCGCCGACCCGATCACTACGACAGTGACTGAGTATTCGCCGACTCGACTCGCCAAAGCTGCGATCAGAATAACTAGTTTCTTCCTTTATTCAGGAGCCCGCCGACGATTCGACTGGATGTCTGCTTTGAAGCCGTATACTCCGACTGCCAGCAACCACCTGCGCCTAATCAACGACGGCCTCGGGGACTACTGATGGGGATATGCCTTCCGGGGTATACCCAGCAGGACGTTTCTGACTGGCCCATGAACTAGCGAGTGGGCCTGCAAGACGGCGACTGGATCAAGGCCCGGTGTGGATCCGAGCGACTGGAAGCTAAAGGCCCAGGCGAGTAGATAGGCCCAGTCGGATTAGGTTAAACGATTACCGAAGCTTTAACTGATTCGGTTGGGATATGTAAACCCTAGGGGAGGTAAGACTATATAAACCTCCCTACGGGGCGTGTAGAGATACGTTCCATCATACACCCAAGTGACTCGCCGCCTAGCCGTCGAGCTCGCCCATTGTACCTCCACCATAATACAATCTAGAAGGAGTAGGTCTTTACCCTCCGGGGGCCGAACCTGGGTAAAACCTTGTGTCTCCGCCCTCATCTCGCACCGCAGATGGCTGGCCGCCCTTGCGCCTCGTTCTACTACTCGCTGCCGATTGCAGCATCTGCCGTGACCATTCCCACGACAGGCGGTGCAGCGGAACTCTTTCTGGAAAAACGTCGAACCCCCCTGTTTTTAGGTAAAGAGTCAACCTATAGGTGCAGAGGGAGGCCGAGGGGGTGCCTGGGGTGGCCGCACCCCCCAAGGCGTGGCCAGGCCTGGCCCGCGCCTAGCAGGGGTGTGTCCCCCCAGGACTCCACTCCATCTCGTACTCTGGATCCATGGATCTTCTGGTGAAATAGGATTTTTGGCATATTTTCCGGGATTTTTCCTGATAGTTGATTTTCTGCACGAAAACTAGAAACCAAGGTAATTCTGCTGAAAACAGCGTCAGTCCGTGTTAGTTGTATCAGAATCGCACAAGTTTAGAGGAGAACCAATAGAAAAGTCTTCAGGAAAGTAGATACGTTTTGTACGTATCACCTACCAACGTTATATAGTATATTTTTGATACCATGTAAATGATGCATGTAAAATGCATACATGAACTTTATAGTTTATTGACACATATTCCCATATATATACAACATTTATAATATAATAACCATGTTTTATATTGATTTTTGGGAAATTACCAATGATCCCCTTTATTTTGGTTATAACTCTGCGGGACAGGAAAACCCTATTTTGTGTACTTTGATATTTTAAGGAAGTTTAATGGAGCTAAGATTGTGGGAAATCTAATATTTTCAGGAAGACGATAATCTGGTGTGCTTGGACCTCATGAGGGAGGCCCGGAGGCTCGAAAGAGGTGTGGTGGCATGACCTACCCTACTACACGCGCCAGCCACCCTCTTTTGGTCATCATCCATCCGATCCTCTTTAGTCTTTCGTCCACCGACTTGGTTTGAGGTAAAAACTGTTATAAAAAGGGTCCCCCATGGAATCCTCGAGGAGAGTGCCACAGAAACACAGAACACCAAAAAGGAGTCAGAACAAGTGAAGGTTGAAGGGGAAACTCCACTGGAACGGCCGCCGGAGGGATCTCTACCTTCTCCAACATCTCCAACTTCATCACCATATGAGCTGCCCAACATGATTATGGTCATATATGTAATTCCTATGTGGTGGATCTTTATTCTATGATTTGATATATGATATTGGAACCTATCTATGTGTAAGATGTATTGATAGATGCATATGATGTACCCTGTTCTTAATTGCTTGTTTTGATCCAATTTGTATGCAAAAATGTGTGTGTGAGAAAGTGTGTATTAGATAGAGTAATATGGTGGTGGTGATTGAATAGTGACAACAAATTCAAGATGTACTATGGTTTTTACCTTTCTTTTATTACCTCACTAGGAATTAAGTGAAGTCATGTGCTATAAATTATCTTGTGACGGCTAGATAATCTTGTTTGGTTAAGGTATCATATTTGTTATTCAAACATCATGTCAAAGTACTTTAGGCTGTGATGTGTTAATTCTTAATTCTAGATTGCTTGGAGTTTTCCCTTTATAGATTAGTATAAGAGAGATGTATTGAATCATCTCTATGTTAGGACATGATGCCCATATGAATGATTATCAAACACATATTAAAGTTCCACCAATATTATATTGATGATGAATTTTTTATGTCCACTGTAACTTAAAAGAGAGTAGACAAGTGAACCCATGAACCCCGATCCAACTTTTATCATAAGAAACAACCTTCAACACTACTACTCTCATTTTCCTTTACTGGAATTTAATAACTAAAAACACAAAAATACTTTCTTTCTTGCAAACACAAATAAAACATAAAAGACATTTTTATTATTGCATTTTCTTTGCTTGCATAGTTATAAATTATTTTACTTGCATACTTTATTATTGTTTTTACTTTATTGTTCTTATTATTATTTCATATTTCTAATATGAAACCTTGTGCTTGATAACCACACGGTGGACTTGGGGACACAAGGCAAAAACTTTGTTTTGTAGATTGCTTGAGAGGAGAAGAAAAAGATACTCTTCTCCAATTCTCCGAGGGTTCTATATAAACCCTCGAGTCACCCTTGTGGGGAAAAGACGCTTGCTACGACACTCTGCACTTGGAGTCCCAACGAGTTGGTATACACGAAGTTGTTGCCATCAGCAATCCATTTTATATAGCAGGTCTACGTTACACTTGTTCAATACCAACACTTAGCCTCTCCCTCTCGCGTATTACAAGTCCAACCATATTCCTATACACACATTTTCCACTCACCATTATTGCTATGTATTAAGCCTTGTGCATTTACATTAACTAGGCCATAGTACCTGTTGTAGCAAACATATTCATCTATTTTTTGGGGCCTCTTACTTTTCCATGGAGCACTAGTTTCTAGTGCCGAGATACATAAAAGGAAAGGGACAAAAGAGAAAGTCAAGAATGTAAATGGACAAAGTCAAAACGGTCGCAATGAACAAAAGGTTTCATAAAATATAAGCTCAAAAAGCCTATTAGGTCTCATCCTTCATTGACAAAAGGCGTCCCCTTTTTCATGGACCAAGTGCATGGACTTGATGAGTGCAACAGCACTTCGTTGGGAGACCCCAAGCGGAAGGTATGATGCAGTACATCAGGCAAGTTTTCCTCAGTAAGAAACTGAGGTTATCGAACCAGTAGGAGGAAGGAAACGCCCCAAAGGTGTTGCAAGCAACGTGGAAACCTGCACAACACAAACTCAAGACTTTACCCCAACTAACAGTGAGGTTGTCAATCTCACCGGTTGCTGTAAGAAAGGATTAACTGTATGGTGTGGAAGGTAATGGTGGTTTGCAGCAAGTAAACAGTTATAGTGGAAGATGTATCAATGGTAAAGATTGGACCGGGGTCCATAGTTCACTAGAGGTGCTCTCCTTAGATAAACAACATGGCATGAAGGGTAAACAAATTATAGAAGGGCAATTGACAGGAACTGAGCAAGGAATAACAATGCAATACTAGACAAAAATATCCTATGAGATTCGATTGGGCAATACAACAATATACATAGACCGCCATCCAACTGCATCTATGACTAGAAGTCCACCTTCAGGTTATCATCCGAACCCTCTCTAGTATTAAGTTGCAAGCAACAGACAACTCCTTTAAGCAAAGTGTGTAAGGTAAACAATCCACTTGTTCCATGAACAAGAGACCGTTGTTTTCTCCCTAGTGGCAACAACACATCTACAACCGAAGAGATTTCTGTCACTCCCTTGGAAACTAGAGGCATGAACCCACTATCGAGCATAAATACCCCCTCTTGGAGTCACTAGCAAATTCTTGCCCAAGATAGCTACTAACAACGGAGAGCATGCAAGATCACAAACAACACAGACATGATAGAATCAAATAGACAAAACCATTAATCAATCTGACATAGTAATCTCAATATCCATCGGATCCCCTCAAACACAACATGCATGATTACAAATAGATTAGATCTTGATCATGAGCGGAGCTCACAAGATCTATACATGAAAGCACAAGGAGGAGACACAACCATCTATCTACTACATGGACCCATAGTCCAAGGTGGAACTACTCACACTTCATACAAGAGAAGAAGGCCTCCGGGATGATCTCCCCTCCGGCAGGGTGCCGGGAAGAACTTCATATCCCCCCCGATCTAGGGACGATGGTGGCGGCGACTATAGACGGTTTTGTGGAGTTTTGATCGAGTGCCTAGGGTTTCTGCATCGGGGGCTTCTTATAGGCAAAGAGGAAGGCCGAGGGGGTGCCCGAGGCGGCTGCACCCCCCAGGCGCGGGGTGGGCCGACCCGCACGGCCAGGGGGTGTGGCCCCCTTGAGGCCCTCCTCCGTCTCGTACTCTGGCTTCGTGTTGCCCATGGTAAAATATTGACTTTGGCTTTTGTCCTGTCCAATTTAGAGAATATTGATTTTCTGCTTTTCTAGAACCAAAAACAGAAGAAAACATGCAAGTGGCACTGTGGCAACTTGTTAATAGGTTAGTTCCAGAAAACATATGAAAATACCTCAAAGTGTAGACAAAGCAAAACAAAGTAGACTAAACAAGCATGGAACATCAAAAATTATAGATACGTTTTCGACATATCAAGCATCCCCAAGCTTAACTCATGCTCGTCCTCGAGTAGGTAAGTGATAAAAGAATAATTTTTGAGGTGACATGCACCATCAAAACCAAGATCAAACCATTTGCAAGCATTGAAAGCTGGGATTAAAGAACTCTAAACATGTGCATGAAAGATGGAGTTCTAACAATAAGACAAAGTAACTATGCATGCAACATGGAAAGCTACAAACAAAGATCATGAATAACATGCATTGAAAAATGTTTGTTTGTTTAACATACAGAAAACATGGCAGAGTGGCATTCAGCTTGTCCCTCATAGAGTAGCAAATAGATGCATAGGACACCTTCAAAGTTCATAAGAGTGACTAGATACAAATAAAACAAGAACAAGTAATATCACAATATGCATCAATCAATAAGTTTTGGGACACTGCACATAGAACTAAGAATGGCAACTATGCTCTCTTAATGGTACCTAAAGGTAGAAGGTGGAGACTCAATATGATAGTGGAAGAAAGGCCCTTCATAAAGGGAAGCCGGGATTTCAAGTTTCAAAAAGACCTTCCAAAAATTATGATACTTGTTAGCTTTCAACCCTCATTGCCCCTATCATAAGCATCTTGGAGTGATTAAGGTTAAAGTGAACAAACTATGGAGTATATGCTTGACAAAGTATAAGTTGGCAATCTCATGTCCCTTGAATACGAGGGCCACACCTCATGCTACTCAACTTCAGTCACCTATAAGTTCTTGTCATAGTAAGTACATGCGTATCATAGAGAACCGCCAACGGGGTACCCCTTGCACATGGTACATGGGCTATCCCATAACCAAAATGACATGGCAAGCAGACAATGAGCATATCTGCGATCTTTTTATTTACCATATGCATAGAATTTTATTGAGGATCCTTCATAGATAGCTCATTATGGTGATGCTGCAAGTTTCCACCATGATTAGGCATGGCTTAGGCTAGCGGCCCAGGCGTTTCTCTAACACAAAATACATAACTCCATGGACTTACAAGTCCCCTCTTTATTTTACACCGGTGACATCCATAGACAAAAGAACATGATATCAACTGAGTACAACAAGGTACAAGTGCAATGTTGAAAACATTCCTCGTGACAACACGGTTCTGCTAATTCCAACTTATAAGTGCAAGCATATACAAAAAAAGTTGTCACAATGGTTCAAGTTTATTAGGGGCAAAGAATAAAGTGTGCCATCAAGTTTGTGAGGGCTTTAATCACTAAGTTTTCACATTTCAAAAAAGTTTTTAATTGGAAGATAGTTGAAAACAAGAATATACTTGGAATGGTTTAACACACCATGCATAGGAGTTTATAGTGGACACTTTGGAATAACTTGGTTTCTTGGGAGTTGGAGGCATGAGTAGAACTTACTCATACAAGTGGAGGCTAGCAAAAGACTGGGAGCAACCAACTAAGAGAGCAATAATGGCCAAAATCATGCAGTGCAACAAAACATACTAATCAAAGCAAAGAGTGGTACTACAAGTCAAGGACTAAATGATCATAGAGGCTAATGGTGACTTGTGAGATTCATAACATGGTGTAAGGATGTGCCAAGTCAACCCAAGCAAAACATCAAAGGAGAATACCACAATACTATGCTTTTGCATGCTAAAACAACGCATAATTTCTTCAAGGTACACTAAGCAATCCCAATTGTTTGGAACAAGACATGCTACATCAATAATCACTAAGCATAATGCTAAAACAACACCTAGCATGTCATGCTAAAGTCTAAGTCACAGTCAATGCAAGCTCCTCTTGCACTTCAAGCAAGAACTTACTACTCCTTTCCAACACCAAGCAAAATTATTTGCAAAACAACATAGTGAGAACGGGGGTAAAAACTACTTAAGAAAACTAAACAAACTAAGCAAAGCAAACGAAAACTAAGACGCTCCAAGAATAACACAACTGTGCATGAAACAATAAAAACGAAGTGTCTAGACAGACCTGAGCTTTTTATTGATGAAGAAGGGGATTCCTTGGGCATCCCCAAGCTTTGACGCTTGTACCTCTTGGATATTTCTTGGGGTGACACCATGGTGACATCCCCAAGCTTGATCTTTTGTCCATTCTTCATATCATTGCATCATTCTCTCTCTACACCTGAAATTTTTCCTTCACACAAAACTTCACACAATCTACTCATGCTTCATACCGGAGAAGAAGGCCTCCGGGATGATCTCCCCTTCGACAGGGTGCCGGGAAGATCTTTAGATCCCCCTGATCTAGGGACGATGGTGGCAGCGGCTACAAACGGTTTCGTGGGGTTTTGATCGGGTGCCTAGGGTTTCTACATCGGGGGCTTATTATAGGCGAAGAGGGAGGCCGAGGGGATGCCCAAGGCGGCTGCACCCCCCAGGCGCAGGGCGGGCCCACCCGCGCGGCCAGGGGGTGTGGCCTCTCGAGGCCCTCCTCCGTCTCGTAATCTAGCTTCGTGTTGCCCACGGTAAAATATTGACTTTGGTGTTTGTCACGTCCAATTCCGAGAATATAGATTTTCTGCCTTTGTGGAACCAAAAACAGAAGAAAACATGCAACTAACACTGTGGCAACTTGTTAATAGGTTAGTTCCAGAAAACATATAAAAACACCTCAAAGTGTAGACAAAGAAAAGCAAAGTAGATACTAAACAAGCATGGAACATCAAAAATTATAGATATGTTTTCGACGTGTCAGGACTAAATAAGACTATTTGTACAACTGATACTATTAATGGGAGATGGCCTCCTTTGTCCTGTCATTTTCACTAATGTGAAACCTTAATGGAAATGGTTTGTTACATACTTATCTATGTGATGTGTTCGCACTTCTATTCTTGTAGACAGTTGTTGGGCCTCCAAGTGCAAAGGTTTGTAGAACAACAACAAGTTTCCCTTAAGTGGATTACCCAAGGTTTTATTGAACTCAGGGAGGAAGTGGTCAAAGATATCCCTCTCAAGCAACCATGCAATCAAGATACAAGAAGTCTCTTGTGTCCCCAACACACCCAATACACTTGTCAGGTGTATAGTTGCACTAGTTCGGCGAAGAGATAGTGAAATACAAGTGGTAACGGTGCCAAAAAAGAGCTTCTGACTTGTTGTTGATGTGGGAGAAACTAAAGGCAAAGTGAAACAAAGGTGGAAACAAGCAAACATGCAACATATCTAGATGCAAACGGTGTTTCAATACTTAGAAACAAGGCCTAGGGATCATACTTTCACTAGTGAACACTCTCTCATATAAATATATTCTCTTCATGATACTACTCTTAACTACTCTCCAGTTGGACACTCTAATCCGTGGTAGGGATATAATAGCACACCTCAAAGTCCGCCTTTCCCAATCTAGATAACCCCACACTGTCACCTTGAGCGCTAGATGGTTCCAACAAACACCACAATTTCATAGAGACATCCAACTCCAAATATAACTCATAACAAATATATACATAATCTAGCTTAAGTGCCACACAAGACATGCACGTTGTCACTTTCACACACGTGGGGAAAAGCATAGATCTATTAAAGCACAATGAGTATTTATGTAGACTCTAGCCTAAGTGTCACCATGGCGTGCACACTGTCACTTTCACACACATGGGGAGAGCAGAGATCTATTGAAGCACTTGAGTAGCAAAGTAGATCTACTTGATTACAAAGCTCATGACCACAACAAGATCATGCATTGAGAGAGACATGAACACATAGCTACCGGTAGAGCCCTTAGCCTCGAGGAAGAACTACTCCCTCCTTATCATGGGAATCATCAATGGTGATGAATATGGTGGTGGAGATCGATGGAGATGGCTCCGGGGGCACTTCCCCGTCCGAGCAGGGTGCTGGAACAGAGATTTTATGTCCCCCGAATCTCCCCTTCGGTGGTGGCGGCGTTGTGGAGGTTTTCGTGGATTTCCGCCAGTTTACTTAGGGTTTCTGAGTCTGGGGCTTCTTATAGGCGAAGGAGGCAAGGTCGATGGAGGGCCAGGGGGCCCACACCCCCCGTGGGCGCCACCAGGGCTGGCCCGCGCCTAGGGGTTGTGGCCACCCTGGTGTCCTCCTCCACCTCTGCTTCGTGGTTCCGTGTTGCTCTAGGAAAAATAGGAAGATTGGCTTTTGTCCCGTCCAATTCCGAGAATATTGATTTTCTGCCTTTTCTGGAACCAAAAACAGAAAAAAAAACAGGCAACTGGCACTGTGGCATCTTGTCAATAGGTTAGTTCCATAAAGTTTATAAAAATACCTCAAAGTGTAGACAAAACATAAGACAAATGATATAAAATAAGCATGGAACATCAAAAATTATAGATACGTTTACGACGTATCAAGCATCCCCAAGCTTAACTCCTGCTCGTCCTCAAGTAGGTAAGTGATAAAAAGAATAATTTTTGAGGTGACATGCACCATCAAAACCAAGATCAAACCATTTGCAAGCATTGAAAGCTGGGATCAAAGAACTCTAAACATGTGCATGAAAGGTGGAGTTCTAACAATAAGACAAAGTAACTGTGCATGCAACATTAAAGGTTACAAACAAAGATCATGAATAACATGCATTGAAAAACGTTTGTTTGTTTCACATACAGAAAACATGGCATGGTGGCATTCAACTTGTCCCTCATGGCATAGCAAATAGATGCATAGGGCACCTTCAAAGTTCATAAGAGTGACTAGATACAAATAGCACAAGAACAATCAATATCAACAATATGCATCAATCAATAAGTTTTGGGACAATGCACATAGAACTAAGAATAACAACTATGCTCTCTTAACTGGTGCCTAAAGGTAGAAGGTGGAGACTCAATATAATGGTGGAAGAAAGGCCCTTCATAAGGGAAGCAGGGATTTCAAGTCTCAAAAAGAGCTTCCAAAAATTATGGTACTTGTTAGCTTCCAGCTCTCATTGCCCCTATCATAAGCATCTTGAAGTGATTAAGGTAAAAGTGAACAAACTATAGAGTATATGCTTGACGAAGTATAAGTTGGCAATCTCATCTCCCTTGAATACGAGGGACGCACCTCATGCTACTCAACTTTAGTCACCTGTAAGTTCTTGTCATAGTAAGTACATGTGTATCATAGAGAACCGCCAACGCGGTACCCCTTGCACATGGTACAAGAGCTATCCCATAACCAAAATGACAAGACAAGCAGACAATGAGCATCTCAGCGATCTTTTTATTTGCTATTTGCATAGGTTTTCTATTGAGGTTGCTTCACAAATTGCTCATTATGGTGATGCTGCAAGTTTCCACCAAGATTGGGCATGGCTTAGGCTAGCGACCCAGGCGTTTCTCTGACACAAAATACATAACTCCATGGACTTACAAGATCCCTTTTTATTTCACATCGGCGAAATCCATAGACAAAAGAGCATGATATCAACTGTGTACAAAGTACAAGTGCAATGTTGAAAGCATTCCCCATGAAAACATGGTTCTGTTAATTCCAACTTTTAAGTGCAAGCATATACAACATAGATGACACAATGGTTCAAGTTTATTAGGGGCAAGAAATATAAAGTGTGCCATCAAGTTCGTGAGAGCTTTAATCACTAAGTTTTCACATAACAAAATACTTTTTAATTGGAAGATAGCTGAAAACAAGAATATACTTGGAATGGTGTGACACACCATGCATAGGAATTTATAGTGGAAACTTTGGAATAACTTGGTTTCTTGGGAGTTGGATGCATGAGTAGAACTTAATCATACAAGTGGAGGCTAGCAAAAGACTGGGAGCGACCAACTAAGAGAGCCATAATGGCCATAATCATGTAGAGCGACAAAACAGTACTAATCAAAGCATACAGTGGTACCAAAAGTCAAGGATTAAATGATCATAGAGACTATGGGGACTTGTTCATAGTCATAACATGGTGTGAGCATGTGCCAAGTCAACCCAAACAAAATATCAAAGGATAATACCACAATACTATTCTTTTGTATGCTAAAACAACACATGATTCTTTCAAGGCACACTAAGCAATCTCAATCGTTTGGAACAAGACATGCTACAACAATAATCACTAAGCATAAGGTCAAAACAACACCTAGCATGTCATGCTAAAGTCTAAGTCACAGTCAATGCAAGCTCCTCTTGCACTTCCAAGCAAGAACTTTCTACTCCTTTCCAACACCAATCGACTTATTTGAAACAACTCACAAATATAATAATCAACAAAGATAAGTGAGAATGTATCACAACTCCACAAATAAGAACTAAAAAGTTCTAAGCAATAAGCATAAGAAAACTAAGGCTAAACACAGTGCTAGCAAAAGTGAACACTAACAGAACAATAAGAGTGAAAACTAGAGTGTTCTAGGCAATGGAAACAGAGTGTGTCTCTCTCCAAAAGAAGTGTGCTGAGCTCCAACCAAATTACTCAATCAAACTAAAACCAAAAAAAAAAACTAAGACGCTCCAAGAACAACACAACTGTGCATGAAACAATAAAAACGAAGTGTCTATAAAGACCTGAGATTTTTATTGATGAAGAAGGGGATGCATTGGGCATCCCCAAGCTTTGACGCTTGTACCTCTTGAATATTTCTTGGGTTGAAATTGGGTGGCATCCCCAAGCTTGAGATTTTGTCCATTATTCATCTCATTACATCATTCTTCCTTCATACAAAATTTCACACAATCTTTATTAGCAACATTAGTGTATTTAAAATACAATAGACCTTGGGGTTTAGCTTTGGAACAACAAAACTTTTCACTAAAGACACAAGCTACTGTAGCAATTCACTCAAAAATCTCAATTTCCCAAAAAGAACCCAAAAGGAATCAATAAGAAGCAAATGCAAATAATGGCAGAAATCTGTCAAAACAGGCCAGCATGTAGATACTGATTTTTTTGAAGACCTTATGTTGCTAAAATCAAAAAGTGTTTAACTAACAAAAGTTATCTAACATACAGGGGAATTTAATAGTAAATTTTCAGCTCAATCCGACTTACAGAGACTCCTCATGATTTTTTATGGTGGAGGAGATAAATCAGTTTCGGGACAGCAACCCCCCAAATCTTACTTCCCTCTCATTAGAGGTAATTCTTGGCACAAAAAGCAAACAAAAAGTATAAGGAGAGGTCATTACTGAAGTAATAACTTCCAAGACTCAAGATAACTCTTGGGTTATATCCCAACAAGTACTTTTCTTTAACGCCTTTAAGTTAGGCTTGATAGTTTGAGAAGATGCTCACATAGGAAATATGAATTAAAGTAAAAGAGAGCATCAAGAAGCAAATTCAAAACACATTTAAATCTAATCCACTTCCTGTGCATATGAATCTTGTAAATAAACAAGTCTTGAAAGCACAAAGCAACTAGCATAGGAAAGAAAATCAAGTGCAACTTCAAAATTTTCAACATAAAGAGGGGAACCTAAATATTATTGAGATGCATAAAACCATGTTTCCCTCTCTCATAATAACTTTTATCAGCAACATGAATAAAATTAACAATATAACTATCACATAAAACATACTTATCATGAGCCACATGCATAAGATGATTATTACTCTCCACATAAGCATAGTCATTTTTATTAATTGTAGTGGGAGCAAATTCAACAAAATAGCTATCATT
This sequence comes from Avena sativa, assembly GCA_916181665.1. Classification (NCBI taxonomy): domain Eukaryota; kingdom Viridiplantae; phylum Streptophyta; class Magnoliopsida; order Poales; family Poaceae; genus Avena; species Avena sativa. The sequence continues at coordinate 378,709,830 of OV702282.1, forward strand.
ATTATTCTCATCACCATAGTCATCAAATATAGGAGGCATATTGTAATCATAATTACTTTTCTCCTCAATAGTAGGTGGACTGAAAATATCATACTCATCATTGTAATCATCATATATGGGAGGTTTGGTATCATCATAAGTAATAGAATGGCTATCTTCTAAAGCTGGTGGAACTAAAAAGATCATTCTCATCAAAACTAGCTTCCCCAGGCTTAGACTTTTTCATAGCATTAGCAATAATGGTGTACAAAGAGTTCATACTAATAATATTGCTATTAGCATGCAAATACAGTTCCATAAGTTTTTTAGTTTTCCAGGAGGATGTGAGTACCTTTTACCTTACTTCCCCGGCAACGGCGCCAGAAAATAGCTTTCTGGATTGCTATTGCCATGGGGTAACGTGTGTGAGTGCCTTTTACCATTCCTCCCCGGAAACGGCACCAGAAAATAGCTTGATGTCTACCCACTTCTATTCTTGTAGACAGTTGTTGGGCCTCCAAGTGCAGAGGTTTGCAGAACAACAGCAAGTTTCCCTTAAGTGGATTACCCAAGCTTTTATCGAACTCAGAGAGGAAGTGGTCAAAGGTATCCCTCTCAAGCAACCCTGCAATTACGGATGGCAATGGGTACTCGCAACCCGCTTACCCTGTGGGTTTTTACCCATTAGGGTAAGGGTATGGTAGTAAAGTTATACCCACGGGTAAGTAATTGGGCAAAAATCTCTAACCATTGGGTATTGCGGGTGCGGGTATGGTAATGGGAAACCCGCACTCGCATACCCATCCTCCCGACATCTTAATAGATGACACATGGGGCATTAGTATTATAGCATTTTTCTTAAAAATTGTGAAATTCTGGAGTTGACGAGTGTTGTTATGTGACTGATTGTGGTATGGCGTGTGACTATTTTGCAATTCTTTTGAGATTTCAAAATTTGAAAAATATACTTTCTATGCAACTTACGTTTTAACATAACTTATTTTCTTCACATATATCATGTGTTTGGCTATGTTTTTTCATTATTTAATATATATTTGCTTGCTTGCTGAAATCGTCAATGAATGAAAATATATGCTATCATTTTTTATATATTGTGTTATTACAATATCTTGTTAAGTTGTTTGGACTAATGGGTGGGTATTACCCGCGGTTTTTTACCCTCGACGGGTGCGGGTATGGGATAAAATCTATACCCATGTGCAGGTTCGGGAAAGATCTGAGATTGCGGGTGCGGGTTTGATTAAGCTCCACCCGCACCCAACAGCCGCGGGTGCCATCCGTACCTGCAATCAAGATACAAGAAGTCTCTTGTGTCCCCAACACAATCAATACACTTGTCAGGTGTATAGGTGCACTAGTTCGGCAAAGAGATAGTGAAATACAAGTGGTAACTCGACCAACTAAGAGAGCCATAATGGCCATAATCATGTAGAGCGACAAAACAGTACTAATCAAAGCATACAGTGGTACCACAAGTCAAGGACTAAATGATCATAGAGACTATGGGGACTTGTTCATAGTCATAACATGGTGTGAGCATGTGCCAAGTCAACCCAAACAAAATATCAAAGGAGAATACCACAATACTATGCTTTTGTATGCTAAAACAACACATGATTCTTTCAAGGCACACTAAGCAATATCAATCGTTTGGAACAAGACATGCTACAGCAATAATCACTAAGCATAAGGTCAAAACAACACCTAGCATGTCATGCTAAAGTCTAAGTCACAGTCAATGCAAGCTCCTCTTGCACTTCCAAGCAAGAACTTTCTACTCCTTTCCAACACCAATCGACTTATTTGAAACAACTCACAAATATAATAATCAACAAAGATAAGTGAAAATGTATCACAACTCCACAAATAAGAACTAAAAAGTTCTAAGCAATAAGCACAAGAAAACTAAGGCTAAACACAGTGCTAGCAAAAGTGAACACTAACAGAACAATAAGAGTGAAAACTAGAGTGTTCTAGGCAATGGAAACAGAGTGTGTCTCTCTCCAAAAGAAGTGTGATGAGCTCCAACCAAATTACTCAAGCAAACTAAAACCAAAAACAAAAACTAAGACGCTCCAAGAACAACACAACTGTGCATGAAACATTAAAAACGAAGTGTCTATAAAGACCTGAGATTTTTATTGATGAAGAAGGGGATGCATTGGGCATCCCCAAGCTTTGACGCTTGTACCTCTTGAATATTTCTTGGGGTGAAATGGGGTGGCATCCCCAAGCTTGAGCTTTTGTCCATTATTCATCTCATTACATCATTCTTCCTTCATACAAAATTTCACACAATCTTTATTAGCAACATTAGTGTATTTAAAAGACAATAGACCTTGGGGTTTAGCTTTGGAACAACAAAACTTTTCACTAAAGACACAAGCTACTGTAGCAATTCACTCAAAAAAATCAATTTCCCAAAAAGAACCCAAAAAGGAATCAATAAGAAGCAAATGCAAATAATGGCAGAAATCTGTCAAAACAGGCCAGCATGTAGAAACTGATTTTTTCGAAGACCTTATGTTGATCAAATCAAAAAGTGTTTAACTAACAAAAGTTATCTAACATACAGGGGAATTTAGTAGTAAATTTTCAGCTCAATCCGACTTACAGAGACTCCTCATGATTTTTTTTGGTGGAGGAGAGAAATCAGTTTCGGGACAGCAACCCCCCAAATCTTACTTCCCTCTCATTAGAGGTCATTCTTGGCACAAAAAGCAAACAAAAAGTATAAGGAGAGGTCATTACTGAAGTAATAACTTCCAAGACTCAAGATAACTCTTGGGTTATATCCCAACAAGTACTTTTCTTTAACGCCTTTAAGTTAGGCTTGATAGTTTGAGAAGATGCTCACATAGGAAATATGAATTAAAGTAAAAGAGAGCATCAAGAAGCAAATTCAAAACACATTTAAATCTAATCCACTTCCTATGCATAGGAATCTTGTAAATAAACAAGTCTTGAAAGCACAAAGCAACAAGCATAGGAAAGAAAATCAAGTGCAACTTCAAAATTTTCAACATAAAGAGGGGAAACTAAATATTATTGAGATGCATAAAACCATGTTTCCCTCTCTCATAATAACTTTTAGCAGCAACATGATTAAAATTAACAATATAACTATCACATAAAACATTCTTACCATGAGCCACATGCATAAGATGATTATTACTCTCCACATAAGCATAGTCATTTTTATTAATTGTAGTGGGAGCAAATTCAACAAAATAGCTATCATTATTATTCTCATCACCATAGTCATCAAATATAGGAGGCATATTGTAATCATAATTAATTTTCTCCTCAATAGTAGGTGGACTGAAAATATCATACTCATCATTGTAATCATCATATATGGGAGGTTTGGTATCATCATAAGCAATAGAATAGCTATCTTCTAAAGCTGGTGGAACTAAAAAGGTCATTTTCATCAAAACTAGCTTCCCCAAGCTTAGACTTTTTCATAGCATTAGCAATAATGGTGTACAAAGAGTTCATACTAATAATATTGCTATTAGCATGCAAATACAGTTCCATAAGTTTTTTAGTTTTCTAGGAGGATGTGAGTACCTTTTACCTTACTTCCCCGGCAACGGCGCCAGAAAATAGCTTTCTGGATTGCTATTGCCATGGGGTAACGTGTGTGAGTGCCTTTTACCATTCCTCCCCGGAAACGGCGCCAGAAAATAGCTTGATGTCTACCCACTTCTATTCTTGTAGACAGTTGTTGGGCCTCCAAGTGCGGAGGTTTGCAGAACAACAGCAAGTTTCCCTTAAGTGGATTACCCAAGCTTTTATCGAACTCAGAGAGGAAGTGGTCAAAGGTATCCCTCTCAAGCAACCCTGCAATTACGGATGGCAATGGGTACTCGCAACCCGCTTACCCTGTGGGTTTTTACCCATTAGGGTAAGGGTATGGTAGTAAAGTTATACCCACGGGTAAGTAATTGGGCAAAAATCTCTAACCATTGGGTATTGCGGGTGCGGGTATGGTAATGGGAAACCCGCACCCGCATACCCATCCTCCCGACATCTTAATAGATGACACATGGGGCATTAGTATTATAGCATTTTTCTTAAAAATTGTGAAATTCTGGAGTTGACGAGTGTTGTTAATGGACTGATTGTGGTATGGCGTGTGACTATTTTGCAATTCTTTTAAGATTTCAAAATTTGAAAAATATACTTTCTATGCAACTTACGTTTTAACATAACTTATTTTCTTCACATATATCATGTGTTTGGCTATGTTTTTTCATTATTTAATATATATTTGCTTGCTGAAATCGTGAATGAATGAAAATATATGCTATCATTTTTTATATATTGTGTAATTACAATATCTTGTTAAGTTGTTTGGACTAATGGGTGGGTATTACCCGCGGTTTTTTTACCCTCGACGGGTGCGGGTATGGGATAAAATCTATACCCACGTGCAGTTCCGGAAAGATCTGAGATTGCGGGTGCGGGTTTGATTAAGCTCCACCCGCACCCAACAGCCGCGGATGCCATCCGTACCTGCAATCAAGATACAAGAAGTCTCTTGTGTCCCCAACACACCCAATACACTTGTCAGGTGTATAGGTGCACTAGTTCGGCAAAGAGATAGTGAAATACAAGTGGTAACGGTGCCAGAAAAGAGCTTCTGACTTGTTGTTGACGTGGGAGAAACTAAAGGCAAACTGAAACAAAGGTGGAAAAAAGCAAACATGCAACAGATCTAGATGCAAACGGTGTTTCAATGCTTAGAAACATGGCCTAGGGATCATACTTTCACTAGTGAACACTCTCTCATATAAGTATATTATTTTCATGATGCTACTCTTAACTACTTTCCGGTTGGACACTCTAGTCCATGGTAGTGCTATAATAGCACACGTTAAAGTCTGCATTTCCCAATCTAGATAACCCCACACTGTCACCTTGAGCGCTAGATGGTTCCAACAAACACCACAATTTCATAGAGACATCCAACTCCAAATATAACTCATAACAAATATATACATAATCTAGCTTAAGTGTCACACACGACATCAACGCTGTCAGTTTCACACACGTGGGGAAAAGCATAGATCTATTAAAGCACAATAAGTATTTATGTAGACTCTAGCCTAAGTGCCACCATGGCGTGCACGTTGTCACTTTCACACACATGGGGAGAGCAGAGATCTATTGAAGCACTTGAGTAGCAAAGTAGATCTACTTGATTACAAAGCTCATGACCACAACAAGATCATGCATGGAGAGAGACATGAACACATAGCTACCGATAGAGCCCTTAGCCTCGAGGAAGAACTACTCTCTCCTCATCATGGGAATCAACAACGGTGATGAAGATGGTGGTGGATATTGATGGAGATGGCTCCGGGGGCACTTCTCCGTCTCGGCAGGGTGCCGGAACAGAGACTTTCTGTCCCCCGAATCTCCCCTCGGTGGCGGCGGCGCTGTGGAGGTTTTCATGTATTTACGCCAGATTACTTAGGGTTTCTGAGTCCGGGGATTCTTATAGGCGAAGGAGGCAAAGTCGGTGGAGGTCCAGGGGGGCACAACCCCTGTGGGCGCCACCCGGGCTGGCCCGCGCCTAGGGGGTGTGGCCACCCTGGTGTCCTCCTCCACCTCTGCTTTGTGGTTCCGTGTTGCTCCGAAAAAATAGGAATAATGGCTTTTGTCCTGTCCAATTCCGATAATAATGATTTTCTGCCTTTTCTGGAACCAAAAACAGAAGAAAACAGGCAACTGACACTGTGGCATCTTGTCAATAGGTTAGTTCCAGGAAGTTTATAAAAATACCTCAAAGTGTAGACAAAACATAAGACAAATAATATAAAACAAGCATGAAACATCAAAAATTATAGATACGTTTACGACGTATCACTATGTTACATGGAAACACTAATTATAAACTAATAAAATTGGTGACATCAGCTTCACCTTCACCACACCGTAGACAGAGCCCCACTCCTACATGTTTCGCCTCGCCAGATAATTTGTCTTGCACATTTTCTAATATACAAAGAAACCCAATGATGCCGACTTCACCATGACATAGCCCCTCCCCTACATCTTTACAGCCATCCATCCTCGCCGGTTTCTGTCTTCCACCACAAACTCACATAAGGATGCATTAGATAGAAAATTTATAAAATCAACTCTATTTTAAAATTAAAAGGATAAGCCTATAGATAGTTTGTAACTGGTATTTTTAAAGTCTAAAACTAAACTAGTCCTAACATGCAAGCTTGTACAATTAAACTGAAGAACAAATAAGTAAACTAAAAATACTAACATAGTAACATGAAGCATATACAATTAAGTAGAATATACTAATATGCAAGCATATATAGTTAAACATAAGAACAAAAAGCTAAAGTAACATACTAACATGCAGGCATATACAATCAAAATAACAAAGAACTACACTAAAACAACACTAAAAAATAACATACTAACATTGATGCATATACGATCAAACTGAAGAACTTAAATAGAGTATGTACCTTAGGTAAGCCGGGATCGCTTGCTGCCGCAATCGCTAGTACCATTACTAGCGTCCTCCTTTGTTGCTTCCATTACTAACCCTTTTTACCCTCGTCGTGCGCCAAGCAGTAGGCCATGGCGGTCCAAAGGTCCACTTGGTACAAAGCATCATTGGCGGCGGCCATCTGGTACTAGGTCAGCGAGAGGAGGATGGCTGTTCTCACTTATGTGTCATGCTCGGGCTAGGAAGGAGAGAGGAGCAACCCCACCTCCAGATACGAGTCATCCTCCTCTACCTTAGACAAGAATGAGCACAAGTCAGAGACCGACACAAGTAGGGTAGTGTCCTCTAGCATCCCATGAAGGTGCGGGCACCACCGCGAGTGACATCGATGTTGAAAGGGCATGTATGCCCCCATGTGTGGTTTTGGTAATTAATGACAATCTCTATGGACTAATGTGTAAATTGAGTTTCACTTGTAGGTTTGTCCATTGGCATTGCTTGGGCCTTGTGTTGGTCTCAAGGTTGGAAGATGAAGAAATGTCCAAGGGCTTTGTGCCCATTGGAATCATGAAGGAAAAAGGAGCTTGAAGGTTGATCAAGACATGTGCAAAGAGTTGCACAAGATGGATCAACCTCAAGAAGAGATGATGAAGGGCGAGCTCAAGATGCGCCATCTCTAGAAGATCTCATGCTTGAAGCTTGCCATCCTCATGATCATGGGGTGATGAAGACAAGTTCAAAGAAGAGGTTTCCCCATGTAGTATGGGGGAGCAATTCGCAAGTCTTCATCTTCATCAAGCAAGAGCTATCAAGAAAGGTGTTACCACTATAGAAGAACAATGCGGTCTACATCAAGTTCAAGTGGTTTTCTCAAGGCAAAGGTATGTTCTTGATAGGGCTTCTCTTTTGCCGGTCTCGTGTTGTTAGTTGGGAGACCGGGTTTAGGATAGATAGTCGTACTATCAAGAGGGGCTCTCAAGCGGGTGTCTTGATTGCATCGTTCGGAGAGAGCTCAAACCTTTGCATTCATAGCATCATCTTTCTTGGTTTTTATTTGGTTCTTGTCCATGAGAGGATCTAGAGCTTGTGGTCATCATCATAACAAGCTTTAGTTCATCGTCCAAGGATTTCCCTTGCATGTCTTATTGCGTTTTTTTTATCTTGCGAGTTTTCTGGCTCCACACCTTGGGGGATACTTCACATATATATAATTGATATTTTCTCCCTTGGTGGTATCAAATATTTAACATTGTGTTGGGTTCTCTTGGTTTTATATTCCCAACAAAATTGGTTTCATCCCAATCGGAGTTTCCAAGCTCATCTTCTTGTGTTTTGGGTTTTGGAGGTTTTACCGGTTCATCGCTTCTAGAGAGGTCATAACTTTCTGAATTTTGTTTTATCCTTCCATGCTGGACTATGATGTTTCTTTGCATAATCTTATAGATCTTTTCGTTCTCTTCAAAACAAGCCCAAGATCATCAAAAATAGAGTCCGGAATCAAAAGTTATTGAAGTTTTCGTGCAATGCTATCCTGCGTTTTTGCTTGAGCGGAAGTTCCGGCCCAAGTTCCGACCCACACTAGTGCAGACTCCCCCCTCTAACACCGGTTGGGAGGGCCCTCTAACAGCGGTTGTAGAACCGCTGTTGAGGGTTCGGTGTTAGAGGGGGGCCCCCTTTAACACCGGTTCTTATACGAACGGGTGTTAAAGGGTGGCGCACATGGGGCTGCCGCAGGGCTCAGGCCCCCCCCCCCTTTAACACCGGTTCATAACACGAACCGGTGTTAAAGGTTCTCTGCCACGGCAGGAAAACGGCCTAAATCTCTGCCGTGGCAGGAAAATGGCCTAAATCTCTGCCGCAGCAGAGTTCTGTCACGGCAGGAAAACGGCCTAAATCTCTGCCGCGGCAGAGTTCTGCCTCTGCCCCGTTCTGGGCGTATTTCTGCGGGAGGGGGGAGGGGGAATCGATCGGGAGCGGTATACACATACATCGTCATTGGTACATACGAGTACATAAATAATTAAGCAACTATTATTATACACAAACATCGTCATCGGCACATACATCGTCATCGGCACATACATCGTCATCGTTCATTTTGGTGGATATCTAAAGAGTTCTCCGCCAGGCGTGACGACCTCATCAAGTATGAACCCCGCCAGTTCCTCTTGAATGGCTCGTATGCGGTCAAATGGTAGGAGTTGGTCCCGCATCCGTTCGATCTGAATATATATGAAGAATGGGGTCAATATATATATAAGAATAAAACTCAACACAATTGATGGTAATAAAATAATGTTGTGTACTTTGTTTACTTACTCTAAGTTTTTCTAGTGCGGCTTGGCCCGTCGCACATATCGTGTTGCGAATGAACTCGCAAACATAGTACCCACATAAGTTATTGCCGGGTCCCTGATGCGCGCACTTTACGAGAATAGATAGTTCAATCAAAATAATAATCAATAAAGCATGATATAATGGAATTGGAAGCAAAATCAAAGAGATACGCAGACCTAGCTAGCTAGTATTACTTAAATTTTGGTCTACAAATTTTAGTTCTTCTGACCATTCACCCACGGCCCTGCCCGTGAACCTTTTCCAAACCCTGTCCGGCAAACAAAATGGATAAAGGAGTAATTAATTACTTGTTGTCACGAAAGTTGCCGATCTAGTGCGATAATATGATTGAAATTACCTCTGGAGCATCTCTCTAAAGTCTGCCCATATCTCTTTTTCTTTTCGTAACGAGTCCATGACAAGGACTTTTCCTGAGTCGGGTTGAATGACTAGCAGAATAAAGTGGAACCTATGCACGCATAAATCATCATCAGTTACACTTAACATCGAGTAAGCCGAAATAGAATGTGTACAAGAGAGAGGGTAACAGTACTCACGAGAAGTTGTAAGGCAATAGTATTTCCCTTTTGGTTTGTTGTCTCAGTAAAGACTTTAGCAAGTAATCTTCTGTTTGCCCGGGTTTGGTTCTTACCACTTCTTCATGAACTCTATTTGGGTCAACGAACCCAATGTCAAAAGGGCCTCCTTTCATGCATTCCATAACCTTTTCCTGCATAATAGTATATACATATATGGTGAGCATATATATATATACATGCAATTAATGAAGTGAATGAGATGAGATATAAATTACAGAAATAGTACTTACACACAATAAAGGCTGATGGCAGCTTTGTCGAGTTCCTTCTGATTGAATAGAAAATGCAAGTCTTGAATGTTGAAGTCGATCGCGTCGTCTCCGCACAAGAAAATTTGATCTCTTATATGCGCCGTGATCCATTCTTCCTTTCTCGTCTTGCAGAAATCAAGGTACCACTTGTGCAATCTTCGCATCTTTGTTGGTAGATTCTTGAGCTCCTCTTTCTTGACGAGATTCTTCCCATACTTCCATGGCTGTATGGGGTTGGCATCGCATTTGGGCAAGTTGTCTCCCATGAGGTTCAAGTATGCAATGTAAGTCATCCCCATCTCATTGGCCTTTCTTTGTAGCTCTGCCTCGTAATCATTTACGGGAGGAGCGTCCCGTGTGTCGAACACTTGGAGCGGGGCGCATGATTCATTTTCCTGCTCTCCGAGCATGGGAACTGTTTTCTGGGGTGCCGCAGGACTACTACTTTCAGTCTCCCTACGGCGCCTTGCATCCCCCTTCAAAATCTGGCGCTCATAGTCCGGCACAAGTGGGGTTTCAGGTTTCAAAAGATTATTGTAAAACTTCTCCACCACCGCCGGATCTATTTTATCCTTTGGCTCGGCCCGTCTAGGTGAAAAGAATTTCTTGACCTCTTCTTTCGAGATCCTATTGGTCTCCTCGTCGCAGCGATTCCACTGTAAAACCGGCAATGGCTTGGCGGAAGGCTGCGGGACGTAGTTTTTTGAACTCTTTGGCGTACGGTTTCCTGCGGATTTCTTTGTGGCAGTGCTAGTGATGCTCTTCGTGGCAGTGCTCTTCCACTTACGCTGAGGAGATGGCTGAAGCACCGGAGATGGCTGGCGCGCTGGAGATGGCTGCCGCGCAGGAGATGGCTGAAGTGCCGGATATGGCTGCCGCGCAGGAGATAGCTGAGGCGGCTCAGATTGCTGACGCTGCGGAGACGGCGGGGGTGCCAGTGGCCTCCAATTTGGACGCATGATGTGTTCCTTCTTCCAAAGAATGGTTGTTTTCACTGCAAATTTGAGTTGAGTTTCCCCTTCACCTGTAGCATGGTCAAGCTGTGCTTCTTCATATTCCTTCACAACCTCATCCACCCCGACAATAGCATAGCCATCTGGAATCGGTCGGCAGTGGTAAGTTCCACCAGCTACAGGAGGTAAGGCATAGTCGACAGCCACCTTAATGGATAAGCCCATTAATCTCACATGTAGCTCAGCGTGTTCGCTCTCCGTGATCTCATCCACGGGGTATCGAGGACCCGCCATTTCAAGCGTGGGCTGCACGTTCTCCGTGGAAGCCATGCTGCTTTTCCGCGCAGAGTCTGGGCCGCCGGCAGCTTCCAATGCAGGCTCTTCGTGCCGCTGAGATGGGCCGGTAGCTTGATGGCTCTGTTGTGCATTCACTTGCGCCTGCAGCGCCACAAGTGCATGTTCTATCTGTGTCATCTGCTCTGTACGCTCTTTTTCTTTTCTGTCGCGCCATCTGTAAGAGTCGCTCCACTCGGCAAACCCATCCTTCCACGTCATACCCCCTGTGCCTCGTGCATGTCCAGGGTGTTCTTTTTTACCGATGGCGCGTGTGAGCTGGTCATTCTCTCTGTTGGGATGGAAGGTCCTGGCGGTTGTTTCCTCGTATGCCGTGATGAGTTCAGTGACCGGTTTGGCAATGAGGGTTGGGAAGATACATCCTGTTTCTAGGTCCAACCTTGCCCCGATTCCGTAGAACCAAGTCTTTGCACGTAGGTCCCACGTATCTGTCTGGGGTGTGATCCCTCTAGCGCGCAGGGCCTTCTCAACTTCCTCCCACTTAGGCCTCTGAGATATGTATCCACCTGACCCCGTCCTCTGGTGATATTCCTTCTTCTGGGCATTAAGCGTATTGGTTTCTAACCTCTTTTTAGCTATAGCACCTTTTTTATATGTCACAAATTCGGGCCAGTGAGGTCTTATCTTCGCATAATATGCGTCTTCGAAATTTGGAGTCTCGCCAGCTTTGACAAATTTGTTCAATTTTGTCTTCCAGTTGCGGAAAGCGTCAGCCATCTTCTTTAGAGCCACTCTTTGACCTTTTCCTTTATATCCGGGTTGTTTTCATCCTCCTCTGGCGGAAGGGTGAAATTTACCAACAACGAATTCCAAAGCGTTTCTTTGGATCTTTCATCGACAAAGGCACCGTCGCCCTTCTTTGGCTTATTCCAATATTCAATTATGATTGGGATTTGGTCCCTAACAAGAACTCCAGCCTGACGTATAAATTTGTCTGCGGCCTTCTTGGGCTCCATCAGCCTGCCATCAACACGGACTGCTTCGATCGTGAACTTTGCACGATCTTTCAACCGATGGCTCGCGCCTCGCTTGCTCTTTTTCGTAGAAGAAGATGGTTGCTGGCTGGTCGATCCAGAGGGCTAAAAGAAGAAAGAAGCATTAATTAATACATGTAGAAGAAGATTGTTGGTGGAGGTCAGTAGAGGCTTAATCAATGCATATACCTCGCCGGACTTTGTAATCACTAAATTGCGTTCACCGGAGTCTTCATCTTCTCCATGACTACTTGAGCTGTCATCATGTCCCTCCAAGTTCAGATATTGTGAGGTGTCCTCATCAATAATGTTCTCCATTATTTCTTCTTCTTCAAGGTTTCTACTAAGTGGATCCATAGTTTCTAAAACAATAATATTATCTAGAGTAAGAGAGTAAACATTCAAGTGGACTTGGATTCATACACAAATATACATATTATTCATACAAAAATACACAAATGAAATTAAAACCCTAAGGATGCTTGATCATTTTAAACGAGTTCCGAGGGGTCCAAACCCTAATCAGGATGAGTCAGAGCTCCACAACGACACCCCCAAGAGGGTAACGTTGGCAGGATGCAAGTTTGTATACAAGTGGGGCGGGTTTGCGGACAATTATTTAGTCTCAGACAGCTACACCTACACGCAGTCCAATTTGTATACAAGTTTTAATCTATGCATGTAGTACAATTTATATTAGCCGGTGAAACTATGTTACCCGTGAACCCGCCCCGCTTGACACCCTATCTATACTACTACTCCCTCCATAATTACATGCCATCTTAGTTTCGAGTTTCCCGATTTTGACCATCAAGTTCACAAACACTAAGTAAACAATATTATCGATGTTACAACATCAGAAACTTTACTCAAATATGAATACACGACTATATCTTTTATACATCACACATATTCCCCACATTGTTCACCAAATGATGGTCAATATTTGTGGACGGATGGAGTACAAATTTAGTATTTGAGATAAATATATGCCCATGGTTTATTTCTCTATTTCTAGATATTTTACCTACAATCAAATAGAGAAAGCTTGACTTCACTTTGATATAAACAACTGTCTAGTTTTACAGAGGCTCGGAGAAATAGAGTAAGTACTCCTATGTAGTCATAGGTTGTTTGTTATGTAGAGTAATTTAGTGGATCAACACTTTTAAGTGCGCAAAGCCGGTGATCACCGCACCATGCCTCTGAGCACATATGGTGCATTGACATGCATGTCAAAGCATTCTTTGACATTTCGAAATGAGGTTTTAGATAATATGTGCATATACACCTATAGGAGCGAAACATGATTTCCGAAGGGTGACCTTTTTTAAATATCTCTAATCGGATTGATTCAAAGTCTATTCATCTTGTTTTAATGTCATTTCTTTCTACAAAGTTTCACTACAAATAAGTAACAGAGAGACCCGCTCCCGTGCGGCCGCGCCAGGCCGCACCGAGGCGCCGACGACGACTGCCGGCCACCTGCTTCCTCGAACTGCCGGCCGCTTGCTTCCTCGAACGACGCAGAGGCGTGGACGGAGTGGCGCCACCGCGCGAGCTCCACTGAAATCTGCCGGCCGGCGGCGCCACCGCACGCGCGAGCTCCACACCGCCGCTAAAGGGAGGAAACAGAGAGGGAGGAAACAGAGGAAACAGAGCTCCTCACCACGAGCACGACAGCGTCGGTGGGGTTCTTGTAGGCGCCGGCGTCGGCGGCGGCTTCAGTGGCGCGCGCGGTGGCCGTGGCGGCCGGCACGAGGGCGGCGACGGCGAGGGCGAGGGCGGCGACGGCGAGGGCTGGACGGCGCCGGTGCGGCTGCTCTCTGTTTTTCTCTGCGCGCGGCGGCGGGTTCGATCTGGCTCTGGGAGGAAGAAAGGAAGGGGAAGGCGCATTTAATACCCCCCCCCTTTAACACCGGTTCGGGGCTGGAACCGGTGTTAAAGGGGGGGAATTCGTTTCGCGCGCGCATTTAACACCCTCCTTTAACACCGGTTCCAGCCACGAACCGGTGTTAAAGGGGGGGGTACGCGCGCGAAACGAAATAAATGCGCCCCCCCCCCCCCCTTTAACACCGGTTCGTGTCTGGAAACGGTGTTAAAGGGGGGGCATTTATTTCATGCATTAAAGGGGCATTTTTAATTCAAAAAATAGGATATGAATTTAGAAAATTCATATCTTTTTCATTTCAACTCAGAAAAATATGAATAATATATCATAATTTTCAGAAAAATAATATCTATCCATTCATGTAAAAACATTTTATATTTACTTTACATGAAAATTTTCAAAATGATTAAAACACTTACATATAAATTTTGATTATTCAATTCAAACAAAAATAAATTGTCAAATCCTAAAACTTTGAACATAAGAAATATTAAGCATCTAAAAAGGAATCTAACCCTATTTTATTAGAGCAAATCATATTTTAATGCCGCATCTTTTGTATTAACATTTTTGAATTGATTGGATATTTAAATGCCGCGTCTTTTGTATACACTTGAATCTGACCAAGCCTCGCTCAACTTGCATTGGTTTTTTGATAAAATAGCATATTGTGAACCAAAAAATGATTTTTGTAAAAAATCATGAGCATCGTATCATGTACCTGTAGTTCATATCTGACCCACTTCCTGCCGATTCGGCAGGAATTTGTCTTTTTCACCAGAGGTGGACGGAAAGGTTTTAGATCCCCCTTTTGGTACATTGTCCATATAAGATGGTCTAGTATTTTTGTAAAATGTGTTGGTGGTTTTTTGAATTAGCCATTTGGTGGTTGCTTCACAAAACCGTCTGTTTTTTATGCTCGAAAAATGGAAACTGCCTTTTTGGTGCGATAAAAAGGAAAACTTCCTCTTGCAACATTGTTTTCCATGCCATGATGCACATGTATGCACAATATGGCCATATTATCACAAACTATGCCTTGATTCTAGCCATAACATTGGTCATTTGACCCGAAAGCCAAGAAACCTCGAATGAGATAGGTCATTTTGTGAAGGTTTTTTTGAGACATAATCAATATACCAAGTTTGAGATTTTCCTTCTAACTATGTTACATAATATAACACCACGCGAAGGTTTCGCACTGTTTCGATCTTTTTTTTATTTTTTATCCCCGTTTTAAACTATCGACAAACTTTGTCAAACAACGGGCATGAAGATTCTTAGCTCGGGGCCAAGCCTCGCTCAACTTGCATTGGTTTTTTGATAAAATAGCATATTATGAACCTAAAAATGATTTTTGTAAAAAATCATAGCATCGTATCATGTACCTGTAGTTCATATCTGACCCACTTCCTATCGATTCGGCAGGAATTTGTCTTTTTCACCAGAGGTGGACGGAAAGGTTTCAGATCCCCCTGTTGGTACATTGTCCATATAAGGTGGTCTAGTATTTTCGTAAAATGTGTTGGTGGTTTTTTGAATTAGCCATTTGGTGGTTGCTTCACAAAACCGTCCATTTTTTATGCTCGGAAAATGGAAAATGCCTTTTTGGTGCGATAAAAAGAAAAACTTCCTCTTGCAACATTGTTTGCCATGCCATGATGCACATGTATGCACAATATGGCCATATTATCACAAACTATGCCTTGATTCTAGCCATAACATTGGTCATTTGACCCGAAAGCCAAGAAACCTCGAATGAGATAGGTCATTTTGTGAAGGAGATAGAACTGGAATTAAAATACAGAATCCAACTAATAGTAAGTTACATAAAGCCGAACTGGAACTGAAAATTAAGATACATAAAAGAACTGGAAATTAAGATACATGGCCAGATTAAGTAACAATCAGCTGAACTTGTTTCGGAATGTTGGAGTGATTCAGTCATGATCCTGCCTACACCTGTAATACTCGCCACTGTAGTCGTCGTACTCGCCGCCGCCATCATCGCTGTCGTCGTCGGGGTCGCCGTAATTGAACCTTGAAGGCTGAGTACGCGTGGGCTGGACTTGAGGGTAGCGCAGACGGGGGTTAGAGTCGGCGGCAGTGTCATAGGCCATGACGCTCTGGAGAGTCCGACCACGCCACCATAGCCGACGGTCGGCCTCGTTGAAGTTAGGAGGAGGTGGGTCGTCCTCCTCGTGCCTGGCGAGCGCCCTCTCACGCTGATCCACGAAGAAGGCTTCCCAAGTAGGGAAATAGTCGGGATGCCATCTGGGATTCCTCCGCTGCTCCGGCGTGAGCTCGAAGTAGTAGTGGTTCGTGATGGCCATCCGGCACGCCACACCTAGAGGGACAGGAGGAACCGGCATGCCTCCGGCGCTCAGCATCCAGCCGACGGG
Source organism: Avena sativa (assembly GCA_916181665.1). Classification (NCBI taxonomy): domain Eukaryota; kingdom Viridiplantae; phylum Streptophyta; class Magnoliopsida; order Poales; family Poaceae; genus Avena; species Avena sativa. The sequence continues at coordinate 378,726,075 of OV702282.1, forward strand.
GACACAGTAGCCTGGCGGGCAGGGGTAGTTCGAGGCGCAAAACGCCTCCGCCTCCCTGGGGGTTAGTGCTACGGTGGAAGCCATGGGAAAGAGTGATGAGGTTGCAGATATGAGTCTAGAGATGTGCAATGACAATGGAGGCCAACCCTACATATATATATAGTGAACTGGAGGGAAGAACTGGCGGGAAAAAATGGCGGGAAGAAAAATGGCGGGAAGAAAAATGGCGGGAAAAAATGGCGGGAAGAAAAATGGCGGGAAAAAATATGGAGGGAAGAAATAGAAGGAAGAATAATGGCTCTAAAAATGGGACGGTTGGAGGGATTTCAGGCTGGGCCAGGCAGCACTAATGATAGGGGTGAGTGTCGACATTATGTCGTGCGGTGTGTACCTCGTCCCGGATGGTGTCACCAACCGGGACTAAAGATGAACCTTTAGTCCCGGTTGGGGACACCAACCGGGACTAAAGGAACCGTTAGTCCCGGTTGGAGACACCAACCGGGACAAAACACGAGTCAGCACTAATAATAGGGGTGAGTGTCGACATTATGTCGTGCGGCGTGTACCTTGTCCCGGATGGTGTCACCAACCGGGACTAAAGATGAACCTTTAGTCCCGGTTGGAGACACCAACCGGGACAAAACACGAGTCAGCACTAATAATAGGGGTGAGTGTCGACATTATTTCGTAAGTGTCGACACTATGTCGAGCTGCTTGTACTATAAATAGGCATCCTTGTGAGTCCAGTCCTCCAGCCAGTTTGAGGCATCTCCAAGATGGTTTTCGAGAGAAGGGGCACCACTACGGCCAGTTTCAGGGAGATGCCGACGGAGCCCAGTCCTCCGGCATTGTAACTACCTCGGTGAATTACGCTCCTAGTTACAAGCCTGGATGAGCGGAAATGGTTGAAATAGTACGGTGGGGCCCAAATGCCACTCACAGGTAGACCTTTCGGCCGTCCCAACCATTTGCAATTCATCGGGGCAAGAACGGGCGGCGTAATCGGCAGGCGAAGGGATCAACTACATACACAAATGAGTATGTATGCAAGCCACCATACAACAGTACATCAGAGCCATTCCATCTAAAAGAAAGGAAATATAGCAACGCCATACGGCAAGATTCAAATGTCCTAGTGAGATATAATAGTTTAGGACATCTCCTCATACATCACACATCAGAGTATCAGGCGGAAGCGGCAAACAAGATCCGAGTACGGATAAGAAGCAAATCGGCATAAGATGCCCCATAAATAAGCAACATCCCGCCCACAGATCTCACGGATCCCCGTTCCCGGAATCTCTACACCGAATGATCGTTGCCCACATCGTCCGTCTCCTCCACCCAGTATCCATCTCGTAGTGGTACATGTTCATCTGAATCAAACAATTTATCGTGTGAGACCCTAGGGGTACTCAGCAAGTCTTAATGCCTCGAAAGGGGACACAACCTGGGGTGACGCAATTGCAGCAAAAGATAAACCCTAACAGTTCTATAGATACTCGCTAACCATCCGCCTAACCAAAGATAGACGGATGTCCGTGAATTAATGACAACAGTTATAACAGTAATATCAACAGATCCATCCTCCTCCTCGCTTACCAACGAGGAAGCGGACGAACAACCCCCATCCGTTGGCAGTTTTATTATCCATTCCATGAGTGTTGCGCTATTTACTAGTCAGTTACTTAGTCAAATTTAAAAGCGGTACTTTAGTTATGCTTGTCTATGATCGAGAAACTGTGCTCCAAGTCGTCCATAACCGCGGACACGGCTTTCAGAAAGTTTTACCCTGCAGGGGTGCACAAATAGCAACACACACTCGATCAACCTCGGAAAAACCAAATCAAAACCCAACGAGGCCTTCACGACAAAGCAATCACAGGATTCAGAAATATTTCAGGGGGCCACCCCTTGGAGTACACCCGCAACGAAGTTAGCTGACTCCGAGACGGACCCGAGGTTTGGGTGGACGGCTGTAAATGACTGGGAACCCAAAACTGGGCTTGTCGATACCGCGAAATCGTGTCCCGATCCTAAACAGTACAGGTGCTCCTCGCACAATCGTAAATAAAGCAGTAAAGCATGGCATAAGTACAGGATAGTAAATAAAACCTCAAACTAGTTTGTGGCCCCAAGAAATAAGAATGAATCAAGCTCTGGCTCAGGGGGGTCCCATAAGCCTCCCGGATGTGGATAGCGCGAATATTCAAGGAACAGGTTTCAAGTACTCGAGGTCCTACGGGACACAAGTGAGCAAGAAAAACCAAATAGCAGATATTGCTCACCGGTGCCACTTTCATTAGTTATCCCATTACTACTCAGGTTAAGTTGTTTAGGTACCTCGTTATCCATCAGACTCTCACATACCCTACACATGCTGTTCTACGACTCGCATGGCTCAAACAACTCCTGTAGTAATGGCTCATGGGATGGAGGAACAAGCTTGGTGGGGTTTAAAAGTAAAGGCTATGCATTACTTGGGATTCAGTTTAATGCAATCGCGACTCAATGATGCAAGAATAAGATAGAGGCAATAGGTACTATATGTATGCAAGCATGTGGTAGTGCTTGCCTGGCAGCTCAGTTGAAGCAAGGGATGGATCTGGGTAGTGCTCCTGGTTCTCTTGATATATCCCCTGCTCAGCGTCTATTCGAAGAAGAACCAAACAAACAAGGGCCAACATAAATAAAGTGCACAAGCATATGAATAAAATGCGACAAGCAACCAATCATGCCATGATGAATGATGCACAATTTGCATGGCAATAAGTAGCATGGCATGGGTGAGGTGTGGAATACAAGGAATAATCATTATATTGAGTTTTGGTCACATTTTATCCTCATATTAGTTGCTGTTTACATTATATCTATATGATGCATGCTGCAATTCAGAACATGGAATGCATAAACAGAAAGGTCCCATCGAGCTAATCATTTTAGACATATCATTTGTTAAATTCGGAGTTATAAAACAAAAGTTATTAAATAAATAAGGAAAAGGGCATTTTATGTAATTATATTCAACTTGGAAAATAAAGTGCTCAATTGAAATTTTGGATGGAATATTTGAAATCCTCATATTTTTCTGATTCAAAATCATATATCATTTGTTTAATTTGGGTTTGTAATTCAAAAGTTATTTAAATGCAGAATTCAATTTGAATTTAAATTCATTTGAAAAGATTTAAGTCAAAACAGATAAACAGAAAAACCCCTTTATTACCCAGTCGAACCCAGCCCCAATCGCTGACGGGTGGGACCGCGGCAACCACAGGGCCACACGCAGGCGCGCCAGCGGGGGCGTGCCACGTGGAGGAGCCGGGGACCGCGGGTTGAGGCTGTGAAAACTTGGGGATCCTTTTTATAAAATGGCAGAGAGACAGACATGTGGGGCAACGAGGAGCGCGGGTTCAGGGAGAAAAGATTTGAGGGGGGGGGGGTTTGGGGAAAAAGGCCATCAGGACCCAGTTCCTCTTTCTGAACCCTCTGTCGTCAGGCACGCGCGCGACAGCGGACAGAGCGCTGCGGGGGCTCGAACCCGTGACCTCGAGCGCGCTAGCGGCAGCGGCTACCGCTGTGGTGGGTGTGGGCTTGTGACAGAAGGGAGGGCGAGGTCTAGGTAGGGTTCTGCGCGGAGCACGAGCGTGCAGACGCCAGCGAGCGGCGTCGCGCGCAGGCTGTTCGTCGAAACGATCGGCGCGTCCAGGAAGCAACATGCGGAGGGAGGTTGTCTAGGAGGGAGTACTGCTCACCGCGGGGATGTTGATGTGGTCGGCGGAGCTCGGGGTGGTTGCGATCGTCGACGTGGCTCGCGGACGGCGGCTAGGGTTTCGCGTCGGGTGGCGGCGGTGATCTGCGGTTCCAGGGCTCCTCCTCCTCGCTGGAGCGTGCAGGGCGAAGCAGAGGGACGCGACGAGCTTCCTCGACACCCTTAAACGCCACGCCACCGGCTGGTTCGGCGAGAAGCGGTGGAGGCCGACGGTGGTAGATGGAGAAGGAAGAGGGAGATGGTGTCGGTGGTGGAGAGGAAGGGAAGGTGAGGCAGGGCCTCGGGCGGATCTGGGGGGTGCAGGGGAAGCCGAGAGAGGGGGTAGATAAGGACGGGGCAGAGGGAGAGGCTGCCGTGGGGAGGTGGTAAGCTAAAGGTGGCTTCGGCCACCTTTTGGCTCTCCTCACGTGCTCGGCATGGGGGGCCAGGCAGGTGGGGCGCAGGCAGGGGGAGGCTCGGGCTGGGGCCCATATGGCAGGGAGAGAGAAGTAGAGAGGGGGAGGCTCGGGTAGAGCTAGGTTAGGCTCGGGCTAGGGTTAGTATTAGGGTTGGGTGGAGAGAGAGAGGGAGGCTAGGTGGGGCCTGCATGCAGGGAGAGAGGGGGAGAAAAGGGGGTCGGGGTGGCTCGGCATGGAGTGGAGGTGGCTAGGGTTAACGTTTAGGGAGAGGATTAAGAGAGAGAGGGTTAGAGAGAGATGGGATAGATGTGTGTGGTTTGGATTCACTCAAAATGCAAATAAAACCCAAATGACAACCAAAAAGGTGGATCTTGCATGGCCCATGTAGAATATTAATACCATGCTCATTTTTTGAAAACAAGATTATTGCATGGCATTACTAGTTTGCATTCCCAAAAATTGGAGTAAAGGCCAAGCAAAAGAACTTTAAGGAAAATCCAGATGGAGTAGATGGAAATGATCACATTTGAATAGAAGTGGGACTTGCTAGTGTGTTTATTCCACTAGATGTTTAATAGTCCCAAAAATATCCCAACATGAGCATAATTCCATAATAATCCATATGGAAGCTAGGAGAAAGGGTCCCACTCACAGGGCATGCAAAGGTGGCCATGTGGCTCTCATATATCAATAATGTGAGAACAAAATGATGCCAAGATGAGAGCATGTGGAAAAGAATTGGATCCATTCCAACCCACATGAGCTAGAGGTAAAACCAAATAAGTTGCAATGCTCATATATGGTGGAATGGTGGAATGATGGGGTGATGACAAGAAAGGTGGTGGAGTTAATAAGAGATATGCCCCCAACTCAACTTGGGCATTAAACAATATATCAATAACCAAATACAATATCAAGAGGCAAATACAATTTACAATGCATATGAGAGAAGAACCAAATCAAAAGGGTTTTATATGATGCTCAAATGCAAGGTGGCATGATGACATGAGCATGATATAATTATGATGCAACAATTATATGTATGAAGTAGCATTTATATAGACTAGGCTAGTAGCATTACAATTGTTAGACAATTGGGATGCTACAACTCTCCCCCACTAAACAAGAATCTCGCCCCGAGATTCCTAGGAAAAGAAAACAACACAAGGAGAGGCGGGTGTTCGAACGAAGGTGACCCTCACGTTCCCAAGTTGATTAACAACGGAATGGTGCGACCACTACACCTTGCAAAACTTGCTAGACTTGTTGCGAGTCTTGCGTTTTGCTTCAAGAACAACGGATAGACGAGTTGAAGGATTGTCGTGAGACAAGAAGGATAGGATGAACATAGCTCCGGTTTTCTCAAGAAACATGATAAAGGAATAGAACCACTTGAGAAGGGAAGGACAAGATGATGTATCATGGATAAAGAAAGACACACCGTTAACATTAACGATTTACTGATACGATAGAGGATGAATCTTTATGTCGCCGGAAGGAAAAGAGCTAGATTGGAGAGGTTTTGACCCACTATGACAATAGCAACGTATCTTCCCTCGGATTGGAGAAAAGAAGTTCGGTAACAATATTGCCTTCAAACAATAGAGTCCCTTGATATGAACAGAAAGATCTAGTTAGACAACGTCGGATTAGATTCTTCTTGCGCCGGTAAGAACCCAAGGATCACGCAATTAAGGTGCGCGGATATAACTTCCAGAGATGGATGTGAAGCCAGATCATGGTGGAATCCCGAGAAGCAAAGAATATGGAGGATCTGGAGTTTATTGTAGAGATACTTATTGCTTTCTTTAGCCTTGAGGCTAACGCAATAGATTGCGGCTGATGGCATCAACCATAATTGGCTTTACCACAGAAAAAGAATTGATGAAAGAAAGAGAGATAGTTTCCTTTCATCTTGTTTGGGGATATCGAGCGCCGGTAGAAAGACGAGGATAGAAAAGGTTTGTGTTTGTTTCCACCAGATAATTAAGGATTTTGCTCCGTGTAGAAAGGGTGAGGTTACCAACAAGAGATTATTGATTACTTTCTTCGAAAGAGCACTCCGGAAAAACAAGGACGGAAGTAAAAGTATCAAGAGATAAACGCCACTTCTAACTTCCATGGAATGAGTGAAATCACATAAATTCACCAATTCAATGTACAAGACCGAATGATAAGAGTAGTGGTATGGTAGCTACTCCATCCCGCACTCAAAGCATTACTCCGCACATGAATAAGAAAATCATGCAACCCAACTACCGAAACAGACTGAAGGTGTTGGTAAAAACTCATAGAACTCCGTTAGGAAACAAGGATAGATGCAAACGATTCATCGGATCCAAGGTAGATAAGGGTGATGATGTTGTCGTCATATCATAAGTAGCCAGCCACCAGAAAGATATGAAGGGAGATCACGGAGACAACTGCAAGATTCAACAGCTACATAAAGATAGCATCAACTTGAACAGAAGGAATACAAGATCTGGAAGGTCTTCATGGCCTCCGATGGATTGAGCATAGATGATAGAACGAGAGGGTTTCAAGAGATTACTTAACGAGATTGAGGTGAAAGAACTCCATGTTCTTCTTGAAATGATTGAGGGCGATTTAGCAGCCTTGAGGAAATCTTCAGCGGAACGACGATGATAACTTGCCAACAAGGAACAACTCCAGATTGGTTGAAGATGGAGGATGGAATTAACAATGGACTTGCTGATTCCAGACTTGAAGTAATGTATTTAGCAGAAGGACGTGGCCGAGATAGGTGACTTCAAAAAGTCAGAACTCTCACTTTGAGACTTTGCACACAGGCAGTGCTCACGAAGCTCGAGAGAAAGAGACACCGATGATCTTCCATGTTCTTCCATAGATATCGAATAGGCAGCATATTATCAACATATACCACCATGGATTAACAAGATATTCCCAGAATACCAAGTTCAAGAGGCGGGAGAACGAACAAATGCTCGAAACACCTTCTGAGCTCAATGCTCTTTAAAAGATCAACGTTACGAGTACGGGTTCGTGTTGAAGAAGATGCGCTGACAGAATAGGTTAACTGGTCCTTCGGAAGAAAAAGAGATGTCACCTGGTTCACATTGTCGATCGGATCACCGGTTACAAATATAAAGAGATCTTGGATAAGAACCGATGATAGCTCATACCTTAAGCAAAGCTATCAGAGACGAAAAGATGCAATTCCCTCGTATCCACGAGAATTGTGCAGATATGGGGTTTAAAAGGATGTGCAGCATGATGGACAGATGATAGACCGCCGTAGTGCTTGGAGAAACTCTGGATTGCCAAAGATGCTTGAATATGCATAGATATGATCGCGGTGTACTCAAAATCATAGGATATAACCGTCACCATTTGGAGGATAGAATTGATAGCATTTTCCATATTCCAATCGACACTTATCATGAGTGGAATATAGCTATGCCGAGAGCCAAATTACAATCACCAGCATCGGATCGACACATGTTATGTAATTAGCCAAAGAGAATTGGAGATGAAAAGAAACTCTAGGATTAAGCGCCGGTGACAAAAGAATGAGTTAGCATGGACATGCTGATAAAAGGGAGATAGATAATGTTTCACACACGACTGGAAAGGAGTGCGGAAGCACAGATGTATCAAAGAAATTTTTTCCGCATTTTTCGGCATTAAAATACCAATAGATGCGTAAAAACACTTATCAGGTAGAGAATAAGTCAGTTGCTAATCGCTACCTGATGGTTTCACAGAATGTGGAGTTGCTAGAAGGAAGGACACCCTTAAGAAGATGGCACCGGTTAACAAGGAGTCAGATAGCTCGCGCCGGTATTCAAAAGCCTGTCAGTATGGAATGTACCAACAGTTGATAACCAAAGGTAGATAAAGATAACATGTTGGATGCAACAGATAGACAAGGAATTACACACACACACACACACACAACCTATGGTACTACGGAAACCCCGAACACGTGAATCCTAGTTTGAACTTTTAAGAAGAGGATTGAAAACGTTACACTTCCTTACTAGAAAAGGGTGGGTGGGTGGGTAAGAAGAAAAGTGGAAGCAGTCCTACTCTCACGTTTTGTTTTTCCCTAGTATACATAACTACCAAAAATATTTGCTAGACTGACAACGACCATTTGGCTGAGACCCTGAAGGGCGGGATGGCTCTGATACCAATTGTAAGTACCTCGGTGAATTACGCTCCTAGTTACAAGCCTGGATGAGCGGAAATGGTTGAAATAGTACGGTGGGGCCCAAATGCCACTCACAGGTAGACCTTTCGGCCGTCCCAACCATTTCCAATTCATCTGGGCAAGAACGGGTGGCGTAATCGGCAGGCGAAGGGATCAACTACATACACAAATGAGTATGTATGCAAGCCACCATACAACAGTACATCAGAGCCATTCCATCTAAAAGAAAGGAAATATAGCAACGCCATACGGCAAGATTCAAATGTCCTAGTGAGATATAATAGTTTAGGACATCTCCTCATACATCACACATCAGAGTATCAGGCGGAAGCGGCAAACAAGATCCGAGTACGGATAAGAAGCAAATCGGCATAAGATGCCCCATAAATAAGCAACATCCCGCCCACAGATCTCACGGATCCCCGTTCCCAGAATCTCTACACCGAATGATCGTTGCCCACATCGTCCGTCTCCTCCACCCAGTATCCATCTCGTAGTGGTACCTGTTCATCTGAATCAAACAATTTATCGTGTGAGACCCTAGGGGTACTCAGCAAGTCTTAATGCCTCGAAAGGGGACACAACCTGGGGTGACGCAATTGCAGCAAAAGATAAACCCTAACAGTTCTATAGATACTCGCTAACCATCCGCCTAACCAAAGATAGACGGATGTCCGTGAATTAATGACAACAGTTATAACAGTAATATCAACAGATCCATCCTCCTCCTCGCTTACCAACGAGGAAGCGGACGAACAACCCCCATCCGTTGGCAGTTTTACTATCCATTCCATGAGTGTTGCGCTATTTACTAGTCAGTTACTTAGTCAAATTTAAAAGCGGTACTTTAGTTATGCTTGTCTATGATCGAGAAACTGTGCTCCAAGTCATCCATAACCGCGGACACGGCTTTCAGAAAGTTTTACCCTGCAGGGGTGCACAAATAGCAACACACACTCGATCAACCTCGGAAAAACCAAATCAAAACCCAACGAGGACTTCACGACAAAGCAATCACAGGATTCAGAAATATTTCAGGGGGCCACCCCTTGGAGTACACCCGCAACGAAGTTAGCTGACTCCGAGACGGACCCGAGGTTTGGGTGGACGGCTGTAAACGACTGGGAACCCAAAACTGGGCTTGTCGATACCACGAAATCGTGTCCCGATCCTAAACAGTACAGGTGCTCCTCGCACAATCGTAAATAAAGCAGTAAAGCATGGCATAAGTACAGGATAGTAAATAAAACCTCAAACTAGTTTGTGGCCCCAAGAAATAAGAATGAATCAAGCTCTGGCTCAGGGGGGTCCCATAAGCCTCCCGGATGTGGATAGCGCGAATATTCAAGGAACAGGTTTCAAGTACTCGAGGTCCTACGGGACACAAGTGAGCAAGAAAAACCAAATAGCAGATATTGCTCACCGGTGCCACTTTCATTAGTTATCCCATTACTACTCAGGTTAAGTTGTTTAGGTACCTCGTTATCCATCAGACTCTCACATACCCTACACATGCTGTTCTACGACTCGCATGGCTCAAACAACTCCTGTAGTAATGGCTCATGGGATGGAGGAACAAGCTTGGTGGGGTTTAAAAGTAAAGGCTATGCATTACTTGGGATTCAGTTTAATGCAATCACGACTCAATGATGCAAGAATAAGATAGAGGCAATAGGTACTATATGTATGCAAGCATGTGGTAGTGCTTGCCTGGCAGCTCAGTTGAAGCAAGGGATGGATCTGGGTAGTGCTCCTGGTTCTCTTGATATATCCCCTGCTCAGCGTCTATTCGAAGAAGAATCAAACAAACAAGGGCCAACATAAATAAAGTGCACAAGCATATGAATAAAATGCGACAAGCAACCAATCATGCCATGATGAATGATGCACAATTTGCATGGCAATAAGTAGCATGGCATGGGTGAGGTGTGGAATACAAGGAATAATCATTATATTGAGTTTTGGTCACATTTTATCCTCATATTAGTTGCTGTTTACATTATATCTATATGATGCATGCTGCAATTCAGAACATGGAATGCATAAACAGAAAGGTCTCGTCGAGCTAATCATTTTAGACATATCATTTGTTAAATTCGGAGTTATAAAACAAAAGTTATTAAATAAATAAGGAAAAGGGCATTTTATGTAATTATATTCAACTTGGAAAATAAAGTGCTCAATTGAAATTTTGGATGGCATATTTGAAATCCTCATATTTTTCTGATTCAAAATCATATATCATTTGTTTAATTTGGGTTTGTAATTCAAAAGTTATTTAAATGCAGAATTCAATTTGAATTTAAATTCATTTGAAAAGATTTAAGTCAAAACAGATAAACAGAAAAACCCCTTTATTACCCAGTCGAACCCAGCCCCAATCGCTGACGGGTGGGACCGCGGCAACCACAGGGCCACACGCGGGCGCGCCAGCGGGGGCGTGCCACGTGGAGGAGCCGGGGACCGCGGGTTGAGGCTGTGAAAACTTGGGGATCCTTTTTATAAAATGGCAGAGAGACAGACATGTGGGGCAACGAGGAGCGCGGGTTCAGGGAGAAAAGATTTCAGGGGGGGTTTGGGGAAAAAGGCAATCAGGACCCTGTTCCTCTTCTCTGAACCCTCTGTCGTCAGGCACGCGCGCGACAGCGGACAGAGCGCTGCGGGGGCTCGAACCCGTGACCTCGGGCGCGCTAGCGGCGGCGGCTACCGCTGCGGTGGGTGTGGGCTTGTGACAGAAGGGAGGGCGAGGGCTAGGTAGGGTTCTGCGCGGAGCACGAGCGTGCAGACGCCAGCGAGCGGCGGCGCGCGCAGGCTGTTCGTCGAAACGATCGGCGTGTCCAGGAAGCAACATGCGGAGGGAGGTTGTCTAGGAGGGAGTACTGCTCACCGCGGGGATGTTGGTGTGGTCGGCGGAGCTCGGGGTGGTTGCGATCGTCGACGCGGCTCGCGGACGGTGGCTAGGGTTTCGCGTCGGGTGGCGGCGGTGATCTGCGGTTCCAGGGCTCCTCCTCCTCGCTGGAGCGTGCAGGGCGAAGCAGAGGGACGCGACGAGCTTCCTCGACACCCTTAAACGCCACGCCACCGGCTGGTTCGGCGAGAAGCGGTGGAGGCCGACGGTGGTAGATGGAGAAGGAAGAGGGAGATGGTGTCGGTGGTGGAGAGGAAGGGAAGGTGAGGCAGGGCCTCGGGCGGATCTGGGGGGTGCAGGGGAAGCCGAGAGAGGGGGTAGATAAGAACGGGGCAGAGGGAGAGGGTGCCGTGGGGAGGTGGTAAGCTAAAGGTGGCTTCGGCCACCTTTTGGCTCTCCTCACGTGCTCGGCATGGGGGGGCAGGCAGGTGGGGCGCAGGCAGGGGGGCTCGGGCTGGGGCCCATATGGCAGGGAGAGATAAGTAGAGAGGGGGAGGCTCGGGTAGAGCTAGGTTAGGCTCGGGCTAGGGTTAGTATTAGGGTTGGGTGGAGAGAGAGAGAGAGGGAGGCTAGGTGGGGCCTGCATGCAGGGAGAGAGGGGGAGAAAAGGGGGTCGGGGTGGCTCGGCATGGAGTGGAGGTGGCTAGGGTTAGGGTTTAGGGAGAGGATTAAGAGAGAGGGGGTTAGAGAGAGAGGGGGTAGATGTGTGTGGTTTGGATTCACTCAAAATGCAAATAAAACCCAAATGACAAGCAAAAAGGTGGATCTTGCATGGCCCATGCAGAATATTAATACCATGCTTATTTTGTGAAAACAAGATTATTGCATGGCATTACTAGTTTGCATTCCCAAAAATTGGAGTAAAGGCCAAGCAAAAGAACTTTAAGGAAAATCCAGATGGAGTAGATGGAAATGATCACATTTGAATAGAAGTGGGACTTGCTAGTGTGTTTATTCCACTAGATGTTTAATAGTCCCAAAAATATCCCAACATGATCATAATTCCATAATAATCCATATGGAAGCTAGGAGAAAGGGTCCCACTCACAGGGCATGCAAAGGTGGCCATGTGGCTCTCATGTATCAATAATGTGAGAACAAAATGATGCCAAGATGAGAGCATGTGGAAAATAATTGGATCCATTCCAACCCACATGAGCTAGAGGTAAAACCAAATAAGTTGCAATGCTCATATATGGTGGAATGGTGGAATGATGGGGTGATGACAAGAAAGGTGGTGGAGTTAATAAGAGATATGCCCCCAACTCAACTTGGGCATTAAACAATATATCAATAACCAAATACAATATCAAGAGGCAAATACAATTTACAATGCATATGAGAGAAGAACCAAATCAAAAGGGTTTTATATGATGCTCAAATGCAAGGTGGCATGATGACATGAGCATGATATAATTATGATGCAACAATTATATGTATGAAGTAGCATTTATATAGACTAGGCTAGTAGCATTACAATTGTTAGACAATTGGGATGCTACAGGCATCTCCGAGAAACTGGTCATAGAGGCACTCCCTAATATGTGAAATTAGTTAGCTCCCAGGTGTATTGATCTAATTAGAGAAGTTACAAGCTGCAAGATGGTTTTCGAGAGCAGAGACACCACTACGGCCAGTTTCAGGGAGATGCCGACGGAGCCCAGTCCTCCGGCATCTCCAAGAAACTGGTCATAGAGGCACTCCCTAATATGTGACCGCGCGCATTTGGAGATCAGATCTTAATGGTAAGTACGAATCGGGATAATCGGGATAACTTCTTCTCATAGTCCCGGTCCATCCACAAAACAAGACTAACACTCAAGACATGTATTAATATTAAAAACATGAACTAGAGTTACATAATATGAGCATGAACTTCTTGGCATATGTCCTTCCTTATGATCGTTTAGACGTAACCATGGAGCATCTTCTTTACTTAACGGAATGCTTGGGTCAGTTTTCACTGTGAAGGGCGGAATTTCATCAAACTTATTATAATCTTATGACATGTCTTCCTTGTCCTCGATTCCCACGATGTTTCTTTTCCCTGAAAGAACTATGTGACGCTTTGGCTCATCATATGATGTATTCGTTTGCATATTTTTTCTTTTTTCTTTTGGTCTGGAGGACATGTCCTTCACATAGAAAACCTGAGCCACATCATTGGCTAGGACGAATGGTTCGTCTAAGTTCTTGTCTACCTTCATAAGATTGTTGAGATCCACCGTTGTCATTTCGTACTTCTTGTCTACCTCAACCCCTCCTCCTGTTAGCTTGACCCATTTGCATCGAAACAAGGGGACCTTAAAATTAGGTCCATAGTCAAGTTCCCATATCTCCTCTATGAACCCATAATACGTGGTCTTCTGCCCATTGTCTTCTGCTGCATCGAAGCGGACACCACTATTTTGGTTGGTGCTCTTTTTATCTTGGCCTATCGTGTAAAATGTATTCCCATTTATCTCGTACCCTTGGAAAGTACATACAGTCGAAGATGGTGTCCTGGCCAACAAGTACAGCTGATCCCCAATAGTGGTGTTATTCGTGAGAAGTCTTTGCAGCCAGCCGCCAAAACTCGCCATGTGTTCACTTATAATCCATTCATCAAACTGCCCCGGGTGTTTGAGGCGTATTAAATTCTTGTGTTCATTGATATACGGGGCAACCAAGATAGATCTTTGTAAAACCGTGTAGTGTGCTTGATTGAGAGAATGCCCGTCCCTACATATCATTGCTTTACATCCTAGGGTGCCTTTTCCACGCAGTCTCCCCTCATGTCGTGATTCTGGAACACCAATCGCCTTAAGGCCAGGAATAAAATCAACACAGAAATCAATAACCTCCTCTGTTACATAGCCCTTGGAGATGCTTCCTTCTGGCCTAGCACGATTATGAACATATTTCTTTAAGACTCCCATGTACCTCTCAAAGGGGAACATATTGTGTAGAAATACAGGACCGAGAATGGCAATCTCTTCTACTAGGTGAACCAGGAGATGCGTCATAATATTGAAGAAGGATGGTGGGAACACCAACTCAAAGCTGACAAGACATTGGGCCACATCTGTTTGTAACCCTGGTAGGCTTTCTGGATCGATTACCTTCTGAGATATTTCATTGAGGAATGCACATAGCTTCACAATGGGTACTCGAACATTTTCAGGTAGAAGCCCCCTCAATGCAATCGGAAGCAATTGTGTCATAATCACGTGGCAGTCATGAGACTTCAGGTTTTGGAATTTTTTCTCTGCCATATTTATTATTCCCTTTATATTCGACGAGAAGCCATACGGGACCTTGATACTGCTCAGACATTCAAAAAAGATTTCCTTCTCTGCTTTGGTAAGAGCGTAGCTGGCAGGAGTTAAGTGGCATCGTTTACCCTTCTCGTTCTCAGGATGCATAGGCTCTTCAGGGGCTTTCAGACGTTGTTGGTCCTGCCGTGCTTCCGGTGTATCTTTTGTCTTCCCATACACTCCTAGAAAGCCTAGCAGGTTCACGCAAACATTCTTTGTCACGTGCATCATGTCGATTGAAGAGCGGACCTCTAAGACTTTCCAATAGGGTAGGTCCCAAAATATAGATTGCTTCTTCCACATGGGCGCGTGTCCAGCATCGTCATTCGGAACAGATAGACTGCCAGGACCTTTTCCAAAGATTACTTCTAGGTCCTTGACCATACCAAATACCTCCTCACCGGTACGGAGGACAGGCTTCCTCCGGGGTTCTGCCAGACGTTTGAAATGCTTGCCTTTCTTTCTTACTGGATGCAGGTTCGGAAGAAATCGGCGATACCCTAGGTACACAACCTTCTTACATTTATCCAAATATACACTTTCAGTCTCATCTAAACAGTGTGTGCATGCATTGTATCCCTTGTTTGTCTGCCCTGAAATGTTACTAAGAGCAGGCCAATCATTGATGGTTACGAAAAGCAATGCTCGTAGGTCAAATGGATCCCCTTTGTGCTCATCCCACATACGTACACCTGGTTTGGCCCACAGCTGTAAAAGTTCTTCAACTAATGGCCTTAGGTACACATAAATGTCGTTGCCGGGTTGCCTCGGGCCTTGGATGAGCACTGGCATCATAATGAACTTCCTCTTCATACACAACCAAGGAGGAAGGTTATAGATACATAGAGTCACAGGCCAGGTGCTGTGACTGCAGCTCTGCTCACCAAAAGGATTCATGCCGTCTGTACTTAGACCAAACCTTAAGTTCCTTGCATCACGTGCGAAGTCCGGGTACTCTCGCTCGACTTTTCTCCACTGTGACCCATCAGCGGGGTGTCTCAACATCGCGTCTTTCTTACGGTCTTCCATGTGCCATCGCAACAACTTGGCATGCTCTTTATTTCTGAAGAGACGTTTTAACCGTGGTATTATAGGAGCATACCACATAACCTTGGCGTGAACCTTCTTCCTAGGGGCCTCGCCCTCAACATCGCCAGGATCGTCTCGTCTGATCTTATACCGCAGTGCAGTGCATACCGGGCATGCATCCAAATTCTCGTACTTCTCACCGCGGTAGAGGATGCAGTCATTAATGCAGGCATGTATCTTCTGCACGTCTAATCCTAGAGGGCAGACAACCTTCTTTGCTTGGTATGTACTGTCGGGCAACTCATTATTTCTTGGAAGAGGATTCTTCATTTTTACCAACAACTTTGAAAATGGGCTATCAGTCACACCGTTCTCTGCCTTCCATTGCAGCAAATCCAGTGTGGTACCTAGCTTTTTGTGGCCATCTTCGCAAGTTGGATACAACAATGTTTTCTGATCCTTTAACATCTGCTTCAGCTTCTCCTTTTCAGTTTCACATTCTTCCATTGCATCAGTAATGGCCCGACCAAGATCGTCATCAGCGGGCCCATCTGCTGCCTCTTGATCTTCATTATCTACCCCCGTTGCAGTATCATCATATTCAGGATACATATTATGATAGTTGTCATCATCCTCTTCTTCTTCGTTGTCTTCCATCACAACCCCTTTTTCTCCGTGCTTGGTCCAACAATTATAGCTGGGCATGAAACCGGATCGAAGCAGGTGGGAGTGAATGGTTCTGGTATTTGAGTAGTCTTTCTTGTTCTGACAGTGAACACACGGACAGCACATAAAACCATTGTGACCACGGTTTGCATTAGCCACAACGATGAAATTTTGGAGGCCCGTAATGTACTCGGAAGTGCGGCGGTCACCGTACATCCATTGCTGGTTCATCTGCATTAATATGTAGTATATATCAAAAATTAATAGGGAGATGACCATTTATATATATAGTACATCAATGACACATGAAAGGATAGTTGCCGACCTCGACCGAGAAGGAAAGAGCAACGAGAAAACTTATTTTGAGCTCTCGGGCATTTCACCGAACACCTCTTGTGCATATGAAAAAAACAGAAACTAGCACTCTTCACACCCTCTTGCTAGGCTCCAAAATGAGATAGTGAAAAAATGGAAGAGTGGGGTGTGGGCTGCGGTGTCTTATATAGCCCCCCCCCCTTTAACACCGGTTCAAGCCATGAACCGGTGTTAAAGGGGGGCTGCGCGGGCCACTATTGCAGGGTCGTTTAACACCGGTTCGTGGCACGAACCGGTGTTAAAGGGGGGCTCCTTTTTTGCCGCACGGGCCACACTGGTATGCCCCCCCCCCCTTTAACACCGGTTCGTAGAAGAACCGGTGTTAAAGCCCTTTTCCAGGATCAACGAAAAGCCTCGTTTCCACTAGTGCCAAGTTCCGGTCAGGATCAGTAACTTGTGTTTCTATTTGCCGGAAGTTCCGGTGGGGGGCCGGAAGTTCCGGTGGGGCGCGAATCTGGCCCAAACGGTCAGTTTTTCCTTGTCCTATTTAAGGGGGATTTCTTCCCCAATGGTTCCCCATCTTCTGAGCTCGTTTTTGCCCACCATTGTTGACCTATTTGAGCTCTCTTACTCCCTCTCCCTCCAATGATTCTTACATCTTTTTGAGGGAAAAGTGAGAGAAGATCTAGATCTACAATCCCCCCAAGTCAAATCCCTTCTTTGTGAAGGAATCATTGGGATCTAGATCTTGGAGAGTTTTGTGTTCTCCTCTTGTGTTCTTCCTCCCTTATTCCCCCAATAGATTTTGTAGCTTTGTTGGAATTTGGGAGAGAAGGACTTGCCCTTGCATTTGGTGCATAGGTTTGAGTTCTCCTCTTGTGTTCTTCCTCCCTTATTCCCCCAATAGCTTTTGTAGCTTTGTTGGAATTTGGGAGAGAAGGACTTTGCCCTTGCATTTGGTGCATAGGTTTGAGTTCTCCTCGGAGATTCGGCGAGTTCAAGCTTGTGGGCTTGTTTCTCTTGGGTTCCTTGGAACCCTAGACGGTTGTGTGATTGGGTTGTTGACCTTTTATGGTATTGTTGACCTTTTGTGGTCTTGTAGCCTTTTGTGGCTTTGTTGGCCTTTTGTGGCATTGTAGCCTTTTGTGTCTTTGTTGTTGGGAGCCTCCAATTGAGTTGTGGAGTTAGCCCCAATCTTGTACGGGTTCGGTGACCGCCCTCAAGCGTCCCATAGTGGAGCAAGTGCCCGCCTTTTGTGGTGCGCACTCGGGAGAATTGGGTGAGCCTTTTGTGGCGTCGGTGAGTTGCGTGCTTCCGCATCCGGGGTGAGTCCTTGTGTGGCATTGGGTGAGCATCGAGCCACCACACCTCGAGGTGAGCCATTTGTGGCGTTCGGATAGCATTGCGCCATCGCACCTCTCCAACGGAGACGTAGCTTCTTTGTAAGTGAACTTCGGGAAACAAATCTTCGTCTCCGCGTCCATCGGTTATCTCTCAACCGAGCCCTTTACTTATGCACTTTACATTGTGATAGCCATCGTGCTTGAAGTATTTATATCTTGCTATCACCTTGTTGCTTGTATTGCTTAGCATAGGTTGTTGGTGCACTTAGGTGAACTTTGTGGCTAGGTTTTGTGCTCAATAAATTAAACGTTAGTTTTATTCCGCATTTACTTGAGCCTAAACCATAATATTTTAAAAACGCCTATCCCCCCCCCTCTAGGCGACTTCCTTTGTACTTTCAATTGGTATCAGAGCAAGGTCTCTCGCTTTTAGGCTTCACCGCCTCGAGAGTAAAGATGTCTCCTAGGGGTTTAGTGCACTCTCACACATTTATATTTGATGGCACACATTATGATGTTTGGCATACTCGCATGCTTAGTCATTTCCGGGCCATTGACCCAAACATTGAGCGAATTCTAGATATGGGCTTGTCTCCTCCTAAGGATCCCCAAAATCTATCTTTGGAGGAGAAGACAAACTCTTATCTCGAAGCTCAAGCATCTAATGTGCTTGTTAATGTTGTGAGCTTTGTAGTTCTTTCCTCAATCATGCCTTTCCGGAATGCTCATGATATTTGGACCAGGCTTCAAGCAAAATATGATGTGTCCAAGCTTAATGAGGATGATTGTGTTCCTTCCACCTCCGGCCGCGATGAGTTCTCATCTTCTTCCACTACACCAACATGTGAATTGGCACAAGGTAATGATATGGTGAGTGGTGATAGAACTTGCAATGTAGATAGTGAGATTTCCATTTATGATCCTTTGTCTCTATCTCATTTCAATGTTGTATCTTTGGGCATGAACACTTGTAGGACCATATGTGATTTACATCCTAGTGTTGATTGCCCTTGCATATCATGTAGAAATGTATTGAATATATCGCATGATGATATGCTTGCTTTGCCTTGTTGCCATGATAAATGTGCTTCCATTTCCTCTAGTACTTGTGTTGCTAACCATGTAGAGGTAATCGGAGAATGTGTGGGCCAAGGCAAGGTTGCGATTGGAGCTTCATGTGTTCCCCCATCATCATCTTCTCCCAATGTTCACTTGTGCCTCATGGCTAAGGGTTCAAAGGTAACCTCTCCTTTGGATCCCAATATATCTCATGATGATGTGAATGTTGTTCATGATGAAGTAGATGATGATGTTGCTTCTTTAAAAGAGAAGGGGGGCTAGTCCTTCGTGCTCTTCATCCTAATAAAAATGCTTTCTCTACTTTCATTGAGATATTAACTTTTGCTATAGAAAGTAGGCAACTTATTGATGAGCACGAGGATACTATTGACAAAATGGGTTGTCTTGAGCGTGAGTATGCTAATGACATTGCAAACCTAAATGAAGCTCTTGAAGAGGAACAAACCACTAAGGAATCTCTTGAGGAGACCTTTGCTCTAGAGCTATCTAGAGTGAAGAAATCTCATGATAGAGATCTCGAGGTGGCACGTTCCCTTCAAATTAAAAATGATGAACTTGAAGTTGCTTATGCTAAACGCCTTGAGGATTTTGAGCACCTCAACAATGGCTCTATGGTCATCAAGGGTGAGCTCATCAAACTCACCGAGTCACATGAGCAACTTAAAGCTTCTTATTCTAAAGAGCTCTCCAAGTTGACCTCACCTCTTGCCTTAAATGATGATGCTTGTGCTACTAACTCTATTTCTTGTGAAGCATCTATCTTGAAGGAGAATGTTGAGCTAAAGGCTCAACTTGCTTTGCTAACAAGCAACTATGGGAGATTAGAAGAAAGTCATACCAAGCTCTCAAGCTCGCATGAGGATCTTCTACTCTCCCATGGTAGGCTAGAGTTAGCTCATGAGGCCATTGCGTCAAAGGTAACATATAGTGGGCCTCATGTGGACGTTAGCACTATATCTACTCCCAATGTTATATTGCCATGTGCTAGTCCTTGTGATTCATCCACTCATAACCATGTTATATCTTGTGATGAATTTCATTCCTTGCCTTGTTGCTCTAACAAATCTTCTACTTCCTCTAGTGTTGTTATTGATACTAACCATGTAGAGGAAGTCAAAGAGCTCAAGGCTCAAGTCACTTCTTTGAAGAATGACTTGAAAAGGTGTCATGAAGGGAAGACCACACTCAAGAAGATGTTGAGTGTGCGACGTCCCCCAAGTGACAAGAGTGGGCTTGGATTCAACTCCAACACCAAGAGCAAGCCCACTAACTCGTTGAAGCACAAGGGAAACAAGAAGAAGGGCCAAGGACAAGTGAAGAATCCGGCCAACATTGTGTGCTTCAAGTGCAAGGAAGAAGGGCATCATGTGAGGGATTCCCCATTGAAGGAGAAGCCTCTTAGTGGGAAGCAACGAGGGAAGCGGCCTCAAGCTCCTCCACAAGCTCAAGATGGGCCACTTCCCAAGAAGCCTCAAGCTCTTATTCATGGTGCAGCTCCTCCCAAGAAGAAAGATGGCAAGAGAAGAACTTGCTACACATGCTGTGAGAAGGGGCACCTTTCTTCCTCATGCACCATGGGTATCTCCTCATCTCATCCTATCTTGATTGATGATGCTTATTTTCTTCGTAAGGATGAGATGGGCAATGTGTTTGCCAAATTTTTTGGTGCCCAAAGTGGTGTCAAGAGAAGAACCATTTGGGTGGCCAAGCCTATTGTGACTAACTTCTTAGGACCCAACTTGGTTGGGGACCAACAAGCTAAAACTTGATCAATAGGTGTTTTTGGAGGGCATTGGAGACTTGGATACCTTATGAATAATTGAGGGATCTCCATTATATTCTTGTTGTGAAAGTCAAGTCATTGTTTATCATTCTTCTATTCCTTATCCAATGTTCCTCCTTCCGGTAACTTGTGCTAAAATCCTTTACATTTATAGTTACTTGCTCCCTTGTGCATGTGTTGGTTTTGTACCTTGCATGTGTTTGTACATGTTGTGCTTCCCACTTACTTATATTGACCTATGAATTATCTTTGTGTATGTTGGTTGGCACACCATGTATTTGTGTTTCTTGGTTTTGAGCCTTTATTGTTTCTAGTAGGTATCTTATTTGGCTCTTGTGAGGGATTAATGGACTATTCCCTTTTGGGGAGTGTCATGTTTGGGCATTCCACAATCCTAAAATGTGTGTACATGAGAAAAACCACTTAGTAGTCATTTCGTTGTCTCTATGTGGTTTGTCTCTCTCATGAGAAACTCAAGTTTCCATAATGTCCATTAATACCTCTATTTTGATATTTTTGCCTCTTGTTGAGATTTCTTGGTGTATCACATTATGGGGGAGTCATATGCTTTGTGCATATTACAAACCTAGAAAATGTGGACATTTGAGGTAGTGCCACTTAGATTTGATATTGAGAATTATCTAGTTCCTATGTGGCACATTTGCTCATACAAGTTCCAATTTACTTAAATGTTTTTATTGCTCATCTTTTGGATCTTGTTTGTGAGAGTGATTCTTGGTATGTGTTTCCTCATATTTGGATCTACATATCCTCATGGGAACCACTTGCTTCTATTTAATCCAATCACTAGTGATTGTGTGACTATTTGAAGCAATCAAGAATCTCTTTCGAAGCATCAAGCTTAATTCCTATCTTGTTATATGCTTCTTTGTGTGAATATGATCTTGGATATCCTTGCAAACTACCTCGGGAAAATTATCCCTATTACTTCTTGTCCTTGGACAATTAGTATTTAATATATGGTAGAATTCATTGATCATATTTGTTTTAGCCTTTTCTTATTTATCTTATGTTTGGCCAATAAAATGTTTGTCTAGTTGATCCCAAGCTTTCCTTGCCTCTTGTGGATCTTCTTATTCTATTTATTTCCCCTTGTGTTTTACTTAGTGTAGGTAGTAGTGATGATCTCATTTGTGGGAATTTTGCATTCAAACGCAAAATTATATATAATGCTCTACTTATGGGGGAGCTCTCCTATATTATATAGAACATTGTTTTATGCTTCTTAATTTGATCCGTTTTTTGCTTGGAAGCTCGATCCTTTTTGTGTTGGTACTTTGTGTGCCATCATGAAAAGTGTGAAGAGTTTGTTTTGGTTATTATTTCCTTGCTCTCGTTGGCAGTTGGCTTTATCTCATTCCGTTTCACTTGTTTTGTTCTTTTAGGATGAGATAAATCCTTGAGCCTTGGTATTTTTCTTATCCTTTTTCTTTGGCTCTTTAGAGTTCATTTGTTGAACTTGTGTTCTTTCATGTGTTTATTTGGCTCTTCGATACAATTTGGACACCTTTTGTCAAGTCACGCTTTTGTGTGTGTCTTATTGGTTTACTTGGTGTTTTTGTTCAAATTGTATCTCCTTTTGGTTCTTGAAAGCCTATGCATGCATATTTACTTCTTGTATATGTTGGAATTATGCCCTAGAGGCAATAATAAAGATGTTATTATTATAATTCTTGTTCATGATAATGTTTATATTCCATGCTAGAATTGTATTAAGCGGAAACTTTAATACTTGTGTGGTTTGTGAACAACACCGTGTCCCTAGTACGCCTCTAAGGACTAGCTCATTGATTAATGATAGTTAAGGTTTCCTAACCATGGACATGAGTTGTCGATTAATAATGAGATCATATCATTGGGAGAATGATATGATGGACAGACCCAAACTAAGCGAAGCAATTAGATCGTGTCATCGTGTTCATCTTTGCGAAGCTTTTCTTATGTCAAATATTGTATTCCTTAGACCATGAGATAATACAACTCCCTGGTATCGGAAGAAAGCTTTGAGGTCATAAAACGTCATCCTATGAGAGGGTGATCATAAAGGTGTCTCTCAGGTGATCGGAAAGTATCTGTTGGGTTGTATGTATCGAGATGGGATTTGTCCCTCCCAAGTCGGAGAGATATACTTCGGGCCCACTCGGTAATCGATATCAACACCGCTTGCAAGCATGTGGTTAAGGAGTTAATCACAAAGTGATATCGGATTACGGAACGAGTGAAGTACTTGCTATGAACGAGATTGAACTAGGTATGACGGTACCGACGATCAAATCTCGGGCAAGTAAAATATCGCGAGACGAAGGGAATATATATATGGGATTGATTGAATCCTGGCATTGTGGTTCATCCGATATGATCATCGATGAATGTGTGGGAGTCAATATGGGTTTCCAGACCCCGCTGTTGATTATTGATAGAAGATCATGTCTGCATATTCTCGAACCCGCAGGGTCACACACTTAACGTGTCTCGACGCTAGGATAGATTGGATAATTGGTTTATGAGTTTTTGTTAGGAGTCTCGGATGGGATCCGGGACATCACGAGAGGTTCCGGAGTGGTCCGGAGAATAAGATTCATATAAGGCAGTGCGGTTTTTGGAGTTCGGAATTGTTCCGGGTTAATCGGTATTGTACCGGAAGCTTCTAGAACCTTCCGGAAGGGGACCAACGTGGCCCCACCTTCCGGGAGGGGGCATGGGCATATGAGGGAGTGCCCTGGCCGCATTGGGCCAGGGTCACAAGGCCCCATAGGGCCCAGCCGGCCAAGAGGGATAAAACCCTAATCTAGACCTTCTAGAAGGGGGTTTCCTTGCCCCCCACTCCTCCTCCTTGTGGCCGCCGGTTTTGGCTTGGAGGGGGGGCTAGGGCTGCCGCCCACCCCTCTATATAAAGAGGGCTGGGGGCGCACTACCCCCCACACCTTCCCCTCCAAAGCTAGCCGCCCTGCTGCCCTCCTCTCTCTCTCCCTCCCGACTGCGTGTAGGCGAAGCCCTGCTGCAGAAACTCTCCACCATATACACCACGCCGTCGTGTTGTAGATCCAATCCGTCTCTCCACCATACTTGCTGGACCGAGGAAGGAGGAGACGTCGAGGTGCTGCACGTGTGCATCTCACGGAGGCACCGCCACTTGTGGTGCTAGATCGGATCGGATCGCGAGGAGGAGAAGCGACTACGACTACATCACCCACGTTCCGACGAACGTTCCGCTGTGCGAATCTTCAAGGGTATGAAGATCTAATCCAATCTCTCTCGTTGTTTGCATCTCCTAGATTAGATCTTGGCTTCCCTCTGTTCGCATCCGTAGAAAATTTTGATTTACTATGCCGCGAAACCCTTCAGTGGTATTAGAGCTAGACCTATGCGTAGATGTGTTTCACGAGTAGAACGCAACACGGTTGTTGCGGGCGTTGATGTTTTCTGTTGCAAGCCTCTTGTTTGTGTTCTTCTTATGACGCGGGATAGTGAGATTGAAGCGGTCCAGGCCAACCTTACGCGACTTCGTTCGCGAGACCGGCTCCGCACTTGACGTGTGGCTTGTTCCACACATGCGGCTGGTGGATGTCAGTTTCTCTCACTATAGTTGTCATGGGATTAACACCCGAGTTTGGCATCCATAATATCACCGTTGTGGCTTTACGTAGGTAAGAATCGTTCTTAGCATCTACTCCCATAATCCACGTAAAACATGCAACAACAAAGTAGAGGCGTCTAACTTGTTTTTGCAGGGAGTGTTTTCTGTGATATGGTATGGCCCAAGATGTGATGTGTATAATGTATGCGATGATCATGTTTTGTAATGTTTCACGACTTGCATGTCGATGAGTACACAAACGGCAGGAGCCATATGGTTGTCTTTATAATTGTGTATGACCTATGTGTCAACTTCTTATACGCCATGTAATAGTTTCACTTTATCGCTAAGTAGTTAGCAATAGTTGTAGTTGCTATTCGTGGTGGAGGCAATCATGGTGGAGTGATGGAGATCATGCCGGCACGCACAAGATGGAGATCATTGCGCGAAGATTGGCTATACCATGTCACATAAAGTTATATGCATGTGATGTTTATCCTTTTATGTATCTTATTATGCTTAGATCGCGGCGGTAGCATTATAAGATGATTCCTCACTTAAAGATCAAGATAAAAACTGTGTTCTCCCCAAGTATGCACCGTTGCGAAAGTTCGTCGTGTCCAAGCATCACGTGATGATCGGGTGCTATAGACTCTACGCTCACATACAACGGGTGCAAGCCAGTTTTGCACACGCGGAAATACTTGGGTCTAACTTGACGAGCCTAGCATGTACAGACATGGCCTCGGAACACATGAACCGAAAGGTTAAGCATGAGTCATATGAATGATATGATCGACACTTCGTTGTCCACCATTGAAACCACATCTCTTCTCGTGATGATCGGATTAGGTGTGGTGAATTTGGATCGTGTTCACTAAACAACTTGAGGGATGTTGAATTTAGTGGGAGTTCATCTAGTAATTTGATTAAAAGTTGAACTAGTTATCATGAACATAGTCTAATTTGTACTTGCAAATATTGTAGATCAAATGGCTAAGTCCAACTTCAACTTCAACGTTTTTGCTGAGAAGGAAAAGCTTAAAAACAATGGGTCTAACTTCACCAATTGGTTCCGCAATCTAAGAATCATTCTCTCTGGCAGTCAAAAGGACTATGTCCTTGGGAAAGCGTTAGGTGACCCCCCTGCTGCAACTGCGCCGGCTGATGAGAAAGATGTCTATCAGTCGCGCAAAGATGATTATGGTGTGATTAAGAGCACCATGTTGTTTGCTATGGAACCGGAACTTCAAAATCGTTTTGAAGACTATCCCGGGCCCTTTGAGATTCTCGAAGAGCTGAAAACCATGTTTCAGACTCAGGCCCGTTCTGAGAGATATGAGATCTCTGAGAAGTTCTTTAACTGCAAGATGGAGGAAGGGAGTTCCGTTAGTGAGCACACCATTAAGATGACGGGCTACACTCAACGCCTTGAGCAACTGGAATGCACGATTCCAGAGGAGCTCAAGATTGACAGGGTTCTGCAATCACTCCCTCCCAGCTACAAAAGTTTTGTAGTGACTCACAATCAGATTGGTTCCACTGATACGATCACCGAGCTCTTCGCAAAACTGAAGGCTGCGGAGGTGGACATCAAAAAGGATAATCATGTGTTGATGGTAAACAATCCCACCTTCAAGAAAGGTAAGGGAGCAAAGAAGCCTTTCAAGAAGGGCGGCGGCAAGCGCACTGCCCCTGCTGAGAAGAAGCTCAAGTCTGGTCCTAAGCCGGACACTGAGTGCTTCTATTGCAAGGAAAAGGGTCACTGGAAGCGCAACTGTCCGAAGTACTTAGCGGACAAGAAGGCTGGCACCATCAAAGGTATATTTGATATACATGTTATTGATGTTTTTCTTACTAGCCCTCGTTGTAGTGCCTGGGTATTTGATACTGGTTCAGTTGCTAATATTTGTAACTCAAAACAGGAGCTACGGAATAGACGGCGGCTTGCGAGGGATGAGGTGACGATGCGCGTTGGCAACAGATCAATAGTTGATGTGATGGCCGTCGGCACGCTCTCCTTAGTTTTACCTTCGGGATTAGTTTTAAACCTTAATAAATGTTATTATGTGCCTGTGTTGAGCATGAACATTATTTCTGGATCTTGTTTATTGCAAGACGGTTATTCATTTAAATCGGAGAATAATGGTTGTTCTATTTATATGAGTAACATCTTTTATGGTCATGCACCTATTGTGAATGGTTTATTTCTTCTAAATCTCGAAAAGGATGAAACACACATCCATAACATAGAGGCTAAGAGATGCAAAGTAGATAGTGATAATACTACTTATCTGTGGCACTGTCGTCTAGGTCATATTGGTGTAAAGCGCATGAAGAAACTCCATTCTGATGGACTTTTGGAGTCTCTTGATTTTGAATCATTTGAAACGTGCAAACCATGCCTCATGGGCAAGATGATCAAAACCCCGTTCTCCGGTATGATGGAGCGAGCAACGGACTTGTTAGAAATCATACATACCGATGTGTGCGGACCAATGAGTGTTTCGACACGCGGTGGATATCGCTATTTTCTCACTTTTACCGATGACTTAAGTAGATATGGGTATATCTATTTAATGAAACATAAATCTGAAACATTTGAAAAGTTCAAAGAATTTCAGAATGAAGTGGAGAACCATCGTAACAGAAAGATTAAGTTTCTACGATCCGATCGTGGAGGTGAATATTTGAGTTCTGATTTTCTCACGCATCTTAAAGCAAGCGGAATCATTTCGCAACTCACGCCACCCGGAATACCACAGCGCAATGGTGTGTCTGAACACCGGAATCGAACCTTATTAGATATGGTCTGATCAATGATGTCTCTTACTGATTTGCCGTTATCATTTTGGGGTTATGCATTAGAAACCGCTGCATTCACTTTAAATAGGGCTCCATCTAAATCCGTTGAGACAACACCATATGAACTGTGGTTTGGTGCTAAACCTAAGTTATCGTTTCTTAAAGTTTGGGGATGCGAAGCTTACGTCAAGAAGTTGATGCCGAACAAGCTCGAACCCAAAGCGGAGAAATGCGTCTTCATAGGATACCCTAAGGAAACTATTGGGTATACCTTCTATCACAGAACCGAAGGCAAAGTGTTTGTCGCAAAGAACGGTTCCTTTCTTGAGAAGGAGTTTCTCTCGAAAGAAGTGAGTGGGAGGAAAGTAGAGCTAGACGAGGTTATTGAACCTTCTCTTGAATTGGAGAGTAGCGTAGCACCTGAAATTGTTCCAGTGCCGCCTGCACCAACAATAGAGGAAGCTAATGACAAGGATCATGAAGCTTCGGACGATGCTGCTACTGAACGTCGCAGGTCGACAAGGTCGTGTGCCCCTCCTGAGTGGTACGGCAACCCTGTCTTGACTGTCTTGTTGGTAGAAGACAGTGAACCTACGAACTATGAGGAAGCGATGATGAGCCCAGACTCTGAGAAATGGCTAGAAGCCATGAAATCCGAACTGGGATCCATGAGCGAAAACCAAGTATGGACTTTGGTGGACCCTCCTAGCGACCGTAAGGCCGTTGAGTGCAAATGGATTTTCAAGAAGAAAACGGACGCGGATGGTAATGTTACCGTCTATAAAGCACGGCTTGTCACGAAAGGTTTTCGACAAGTTCAAGGTGTTGACTACGATGAGACTTTCTCTCCCGTAGCGATGTTTAAGTCCATTCGGATTTTATTAGCAATTGATGCGTTTCATGATTATGAAATATGGCAGATGGATGTCAAGACTGCTTTCCTCAATGACAACATTGATGAAGAGTTGTATATGATGCAACCCGAAGGTTTTGTCGATCCTAAGGATGCTGATAAAGTATGCAAACTTCAGCATTCCATTTATGGACTGAAGCAAGCATCTCGGAGTTGGAACCTTCGTTTTGATCAAGTGATCAAGAGCTTTGGATTTGTTCCAAATTGCTACGAATCTTGTATCTACAAGAAAGTGAGTGGGAGCTCGGTGACGTTTCTGGTACTATATGTGGATGACATATTGATTATTGGAAATGACATCAACATGCTTAACGATGTGAAGAGTTATTTGAACAAGTGTTTTTCAATGAAAGACCTAGGTGAAGCTGCTTATATATTGGGCATCAAAATCTATAGAGATAGACAAAGACGCCTGATAGCTTTAAGCCAGAGTACATACCTAGACAAAGTTCTGAAAAGGTTCAGAATGGATAAGGCAAAGAAAGGTTCAGTGCCTATGTTGTCAGGTAAGATATTGAGCAAGGCTCAGTGTTCAGCTACGGTAAATGATAGGGAAGCTATGAGCAAAGTTCCTTATGCCTCGGCCATAGGTTCTATCATGTATGCCATGCTGTGTACTAGACCGGATGTGTCCAATGCTCTTAGTTTGACGAGCAGGTATCAAAGTGATCCAGGATTGGAACACTGGACAGCCGTGAAGAACATCCTAAAGTACCTAAATAGAACTAAAGAAATGTTCTTAGTCTATGGGGGTGATGAACAGCTCGTCGTAAAAGGTTACGTCGACGCTAGTTTTGACACCGACAAGGATGATTCTAAATCTCAGACAGGATACGTGTATATTTTGAATGGAGGAGCTGTGAGCTGGAGAAGCTGCAAGCAAAGCGTGATCGCGGGATCTACAGTAGAAGCGGAATACATGGCTGCTGCAGAAGCGTCAAGTGAAGGAGTTTGGATCAGGAACTTCATCACTGAGCTTGGCGTGGTTCCAAGTGCATTGGACCCACTGGAGATATTGTGTGACAACACTGGCTCCATAGCACTCGCTAAGGAACCAAGATATCATCCAAAGACCAAGCATATCAACCGCAAGTTTCATATAATCCGAGATTATATAGCAGATGGAGATCTGAAGATTAGCAAAGTACATACAGATCTGAATGTCGCAGATCCATTGACTAAACCTCTTCCACGTGTAAAACATGATCAGCACCTCAGTGCCATGGGTGTGAGATTGTTGCCAAATGTAAACTAGATTATTGACTCTAGTGCAAGTGGGAGACTGTTGGAATTATGCCCTAGAGGCAATAATAAAGATGTTATTATTATAATTCCTGTTCATGATAATGTTTATATTCCATGCTAGAATTGTATTAAGCGGAAACTTTAATACTTGTGTGGTTTGTGAACAACACCGTGTCCCTAGTACGCCTCTAAGGACTAGCTCATTGATTAATGATGGTTAAGGTTTCCTAACCATGGACATGAGTTGTCGATTAATAATGAGATCATATCATTGGGAGAATGATATGATGGACAGACCCAAACTAAGTGAAGCAATTAGATCGTGTCATCGTGTTCATCTTTGCGAAGCTTTTCTTATGTCAAATATTGTATTCCTTAGACCATGAGATAATACAACTCCCTGCTATCGGAAGAAAGCTTTGAGGTCCTCAAACGTCATCCTATGAGAGGGTGATCATAAAGGTGTCTCTCAGGTGATCGGAAAGTATCTGTTGGGTTGTATGTATCGAGATGGGATTTGTCCCTCCCAAGTCGGAGAGATATACTTCGAGCCCAATCGGTAATCGATATCAACACCGCTTGCAAGCATGTGGTTAAGGAGTTAATCAAAAAGTGATATCGGATTACGGAACGAGTAAAGTACTTGCTGTGAACGAGATTGAACTAGGTATGACGGTACCGACGATCAAATCTCGGGCAAGTAAAATATCGCGAGACGAAGGGAATATATATATGGGATTGATTGAATCCTGGCATCATGGTTCATCCGATATGATCATCGATGAATGTGTGGGAGTCAATATGGGTTTCCAGACCCCGTTGTTGATTATTGATAGAAGATCATGTATGCATATTCTCGAACCCGCAGGGTCACACACTTAACGTGTCTCGACGCTAGGAAAGATTGGATAATTGATTCATGAGTTTTTGTTCGGAGTCTCGGATGGGATCCGGGACATCACGAGAGGTTCCGGAGTGGTCCGGAATTCATATAAGGCAGTGCAGTTTTTGGAGTTCGGAATTGTTCCGGGTTAATCGGTATTGTACCGGAAGCTTCTAGAACCTTCCGGAAGGGGACCAACGTGGCCCCACCTTCCGGGAGGGGGCATGGGCCTATGAGGGAGTGCCCTGGACGCATTGGGCCAGGGGCACAAGGCCCCATAGGGCCCAGCCGGCCAAGAGGGTTAAAACCCTAATCTAGACCTTCTAGAATGGGGGGTTTCCTTGCCCCCCACTCCTCCTCCTTGTGGCCACCGGTTTTGGCTTGGAGGGGGGGCTAGGGCTGCCGCCCACCCCTCTATATAAAGAGGGCTGGGGGAGCACCACCCCCCCCCCCCACACACACACCTTCCCCTCCAAAGCTAGCCGCCCTGCTGCCCTCCTCTGTCTCTCCCTCCCGACTGCGTGTAGGCGAAGCCCTGCTGCAGAAACTCTCCACCATATACACCACGCCGTCGTGTTGTAGATCCAATCCGTATCTCCACCATACTTGCTGGACTGAGGAAGGAGGAGACGTCGAGGTGCTGCACGTGTGCATCTCACGGAGGCACCGCCACTTGTGGTGCTAGATCGGATCGGATCGCGAGGAGGAGAAGCGAGTACGACTACATCACCCACGTTCCAACGAACGTTCCGCTGTGCGAATCTTCAAGGGTATGAAGATCTAATCCAATCTCTCTCGTTGTTTGCATCTCCTAGATTAGATCTTGGCTTCCCTCTGTTCGCATCCGTAGAAAATTTTGATTTACTATGCCGCGAAACCCTTCAGTATATAGTATGGCATGCTTGCTTTCTTTGATCCAATATATAGGGGAAACTCCACCAAATCCTAATGGGCTAAGATGTGCATGAAATTCAATTTCATATCAATATGCACATATTTGTTTGGGGGCTCTCCTATGTATTGTAGTTTCACTAACTACTTTGGACCCAATTTGTTTAGGGACCGTAGTGTACTTATTTGTGTTTTAGGTACATTGGTATATATATTGGGTGCTTGTATCTTGAACAAGGAAGAAGTGGCGTCTACATGTCAATTGGATGCAAGCTAGGACAATCAACGAATTCATATCTTCTTCATCCTACCAATTATATCTCGGTAACAAGTATCTCTCACTCATGCATACATATCTTGTTCCCAACCTTGTGTAGGTTGCTTGTTGGCATGAGTTTGTGTTCTTCCATATGTTGGATTGCTTGAGTTGGCTTTGAAGAGGTATTTCTATTGCAAATGTGTGTATGTTGAGATGAGTGCATATAATGGGGACTATACTAAATCATGCTCATGATTCACTAATCCCAAATATGTCAATCTAGCAATTTTGTTGCATATCGTTTCCTCAGTATCTCTCATGTGCAATAGTGAGTATTTTTGATACTTGTTGATTTCTATCTTGATAAGTTGATTTCTATGTTGTGGTACTTGTTGCCTTTCTCCATATATTCCTTCTATCCCCTTCTTCCCTTGAGAAACGTTGTATTGTATGGAGTTTGTTGGTGTTTGAAGCTCATCGATGTACAATAAGATATATTTGAGCCCTTGGGCATGCTTTCAAGCAAAACATCTTATTGGTATATTCTATGACTTCCTCTTTGCTTTTCAATGTGCTTTATTGAGCATCTATCTTGTTTGTGCATATTTCTTTGTGGTCATATGTCTTTGTGATATTTTCCACCTAGAAATTTATACACACAAGAGAAGATCAATATTTGGTTGTTTTTGCATTTCTGGGAAATCACCTCTTACTTCATTTTGATTCTTCGGTGGCTTACAAATTATTGTATTTTGTGTGCATTGTTAAATGGTTTTGGAGGAGTGAGGATTCCATGGTTATGCACGTTGTTTCAAAATACAATTACTATAATTGGTGCACAATCTTTGGGGAGCTTCTCTAATTCATTTAATAATGCACATTTTCCTTCCTTCTCATTTCTTGTGGTTTAAATGCTTATGGGAGAGCGAGGATTCCATATTTGTGCATATTGTATTCAAATACAAGTATTCTAATCTTTGCACAAAGTTTTGGGAGCTTCTCTATTTTCATTTAAACACTCTTTTTGTTGATTGTTTCCATTTGACATCATTTGTTGGTGTTTCAATTGTTTCGTTTGGATCTTTTGATTGCTCGCTTCATTTGTTGAAGCTTATTTATCTTTATTTTATTTTTGATTTCTTTGGGTCCTCAATATAGTTTTACTTCCTCCCAAGTTCTCATCATTTGACTTGTGCATATGCACACCTTTGGAGGAATTCTCACTATGTTGGTCGTCTACAACTTTTCACCCATTTTGGCAATCGATGCCAATGGGGGAGAAGTTTTGGAGGGTTTAAGGGAACTTGGCCTTTGCTTTGGGTGTGTTCTTAAACATTTGCCTCTCATGCTCTTGCATCTTTGTGGTTTCTTTGCATGTTGAATATATAGAGGAAACTCAACCAACGGTAACGGTTGGCAATCTATGCAATGAAATTCTAGTTCATCACACATGCATAGATTGTGGGGGAGTTTGCTCTATATATTGTGGTTGTACCAACATCACATACTTGTGTAGTATTTGATGTTGGGGCAACCTCTTTGGTCATTAATTGACATATTTAAACCCTTGTAAAGGGATTGTCATCAATTACCAAAATGGGGGAGAATGAAAGGGCATGTATGCCCCCATATGTGGTTTTGGTAATTAATGACAATCTCTATGGACTAATGTGTAAATTGAGTTTCACTTGTAGGTTTGTCCATTGGCATTTCTTGGGCCTTGTGTTGGTCTCAAGGTTGGAAGATGAAGAAATGTCCAAGGTCTTTATGCCCATTGGAATCATGAAGAAAAAAGGAGCTTGAAGGTTTATCAAGACATGTGCAAAGAGTTGCATCAAGATGGATCAACCTCAAGAAGAGATGATGAAGGGCGAGCTCAAGATGCGCCATCTCTAGAAGATCTCATGCTTGAAGCTTGCCATCCTCATGATCATGGGGTGATGAAGACAAGTTCAAAGAACAGGTTTCCCCATGTAGTATGGGGGAGCAATTCGCAAGTCTTCATCTTCATAAAGCAAGATCTATCAAGAAAGGTGTTACCACTATAGAAGAACAAGACGGTCTACATCAAGTTCAAGTGGGTTGCTCAAGGCAAAGGTATGTTCTTGATAGGGCTTCTCTTTTGCCGGTCTCGTGTTGTTAGTTGGGAGACCGGGTTTAGGATAGATAGTCGTACTATCAAGAGGGGCTCTCAAGCGGGTGTCTTGATTGCATCGTTCGGAGAGAGCTCAAACCTTTGCATTCATAGCATCATCTTTCTTGGTTTTTATTTGGTTCTTGTCCATGAGAGGATCTAGAGCTTGTGGTCATCATCATAACAAGCTCTAGTTCATCGTCCAAGGATTTCCCTTGCATATCTTATTGCGTTTTTTTTTGATCTTGCGAGTTTTCCGGCTCCACACCTTGGGGGATACTTCACATATATATAATTGATATTTTATCCCTTGGTGGTATCAAATATTTAACATTGTGTTGGGTTCTCTTGGTTTTATATTCCCAACAAAATTGGGTTCATCCCAATCGGAGTTTCCAAGCTCATCTTCTTGTGTTTTGGGTTTTGGAGGTTTTACCGGTTCATAGCTTCTAGAGAGGTCATAACTTTCTCAATTTTGTTTTATCCTTCCATTCTGGACTATGGTGTTTCTTTGCATAATCTTATAGATCTTTTCGTGCTCTTCAAAACGAGCCCAAAATCATCAAAAACAGAGTCCGGAATCAAAAGTTATTGAAGTTTTCGTGCAATGCTATCCTGCGTTTTTGCTTGAGCGGAAGTTCCGGCCCAAGTTCCGACCCAAGTTCTGGTCAGGATCAGTAACTTGTGTTTCTATTTGCCGGAAGTTCCGGTGGGGGGACGGAAGTTCCGGTGGGGCGCGAATCTGGCCCAAACGGTCAGTTTTTCCTTGTCCTATTTAAGGGGGACTTCTTCCCCAATGGTTCTGTAGGGTTCGTAGCATAGAAAACAAAAAATTTCCTACGATGGAAACAACTATATACCAAGATCTATCTACTAGATACAAACAACGGGCGATGTATATCCATAGAGAACATACCCTTGAAGACCGACAAAGCTTAACGAGTCCAAACTCGTGGTTGATGTAGACGATCTCTTGCCGATCTCAAGATCGAGAGGAAGTCCTAGCGCCGCAAAATAGCAGCGCATCCGTGCTCGCACACACATTCGAGGCACCGAGAAACCTCCGCCTCCTCGCTCCAGCGATGCAGCGGAAGAACAGCTCTTTCTTGCCGAATAGCCACCGGGAACATGTATCTCGCTAGTCCGAGACCATGGGGGATAAATTCTAGAGGGGGAGAGAGATCCTTCACGAGGAGGTGTGAGTGAGAGAGAGGGAGGGGGCTCCTTTTATAGGGAGAGGGGGAAACCCAAGGGGGCATGGTCACCGGCCATGGAGGGTGCCCCCACCTCTCCCTCATTCATGTGGGTGGACACTCCACTCACAAAATGGCCCTTCAATTTTCTCCACTCAAAAACCCACTCAAATTCCCATTAAATTTCCACCAAATTTAATGCAAACTCTCATTAAATAAAACTCCTTTTATTTATTCAGAATTTTGTCAATTACTTTAATGACAAACATTCACATATAACCCCTTGCTAGTATTTCATTTCACATGCAGAAACACTTTCTGCAATTTCACCCAAAAACCCGTTTCGGTATCTAGTGAAATAAATTCCTGCGCTTGTTATTCTTTTCGGCATGAAACTTTTGCTCCAAATGGATGTCGGTGTCTCTTAAGTGTGTCACCCTACGGTTCGCGAATAATGCGGACATGATCGATACCCCTCTCAGATCAATAATCAGAAGCAGGATCTGGAGACCCATACTGACTCCCACACATTCAACGATGACTTTCTTGTGATCGTCGGAACCTTTTACGCTAGTATCTTAATCCCTTTGTTTCGCGATATATTACATGTCTGAGATTCGATCATCGGTATCTCCGTACCTAGTTTTATCTCGTTACTGACATGCACTCTTTTCTCGTTCCCGTGATATAACATTCTAGTGATCAAATCACTTGCTTGCAAGCTAATCAATGTGATATCACCGAGAGGGCCCACAGCATATCTATCCGTCATCGGGATGAACAAATTCCACTCTCGATCCATGGGCCTCAACATAACACTTTAGTAGTTCTGAACCCATCTTTATAATCACCCTGTTACGGTGTGACGTTTGATGTTATCAATAAACTCTTCCGGTGTTAGTGATTGACATGATCTCATGGTCTAAGGATTAGGATCACTTCGTAAGTTGTTATAGAAATATAAATTCAATGACTTTGATCATAATGCTATACTTTGGATGAATGTTCATCACACCATTACAGTAATGTTGTGATCCCGTTATTAACAACATCCAATGTCCATGATCAGGAAACCTTGATCATCTTGTTAATCAACGAGCTAGTTTATAAGAGAGGCATAACTAGGAACTTCCTTTTTATTTATTAAACACACATGTATTAACGTTTCCATATTAATACAGTTATAGCATGTAAAATAAACATTTATCATAAATAAGGAATACGATAATAACCACTTTATTATTGCCTCTCGGGCATATTCCCTTCAGTCTCCCACTTGCACTAGAGACAATAATCTAGTTTGAAAACTTTGCGTATTGAACACTTATGGCTTTCTGGTGTTCCATATACGCAACTGCAAGTGGTTAACATAATCTATGGATCTGACGCTTTCAGGTCCGTGTGTATTTGCATGTCTTTGCGTCTTCACGCATCACTCATTCTTCAATGAGATGGCATTGTATAAATTTGGTATTTTGGTGAGACCTTTAGTTCCTTGGGGTTAAAACACGTCGATACTATTGTCGTACAATATATCTTTAGTGTTAGCCCGTTGCGAACCACACCTTAGTTTGATAACAAACTACTTGACACAAATGCCCTCCTTTGCTGCTACTATAGCAGTCATATACTTAGCCTTTTGTTGTAATATTCGTCACAATGTCTTAACTTTGGAATTCTTCCAAATCCATCATGGAAACTCCTTTCCATTATATTGTGCCACCCATAGTTTAAACTGATATAAACTTAATTTGTATCTTGTGACAAAACTAGTATCAATGTAACACTTTACAATGAACTATTTGTAATTGTTTGTCACCTGTACACAAATATATTCTTAGTTCTTCCAAAAGATCATAAGAATAACCTTACTATCGTCCAATGATCATTTTATGATTCATTCTGGTATTTGCTCATAACACTTAGAGCATAGGACATATCTGGATGTGTACATATCATGGTATGATTGATCAAAATATTCTCGTGATTTCACTCATCAAGTTTCAAAGCACTTGAATCTTGTTTCACTTATCAAGTGTCGATACACTTGAATCTTGATTCAATTCCTTTCCATGCGACAAGAACCGTTTCTTGTCGCTTCTATATTGAACTCCTTCAATATCTCATATATGTACGTTTGGCATAACCATATTAGCGTCACGGTCTATCCACTATAGACTTTCATGCTAATTATCCGGGTTTTGCCTAAGGCTTTCATCAAAATGAAATCCTTAACCTTTGTCAATAAAAGATACATCATTTCTAATCAACAAGATGTCATCCACATAATGTATTAGAAATATGTCTCAGCGCTCCCACTTAATTTCTTGCAAATGCAAGCATATTCATCGTCTCCTGATGAAAACTCTTTTCATCATGGTGAAGATTCCAACTCCGCGATGCTTACTTCAACCATTGAAGTTTGCATGCCCTTTTAGCATCCTTCGAATTTAACAAAACCCTTTGGACCGTGTCATGTACACATCCTAGGTAACCATTCTATTAGAAGAACTTTGTTTTGTTTATTCATCTACCATATACCAAATTATATGTAGTGGTTGCTACTTTAATCCGTTCAGACTAAATATCGCTATGAAAGATCAAATCTTGTCATAGTCAACTCTTTGAACATTGTCATAAAATACTTTACGACATGTCGAATATTTCATAGATGTGAGACATCCATGTCTGTTTCTTTATAGATCCAAATACGACCGATAGGTTTTTACACCTTTCCGGAGGGTCTTCCAAGTTCAAAACTTGATTTCTCGTATATGGAACTATCATGGATTTTATGGCTTCAAGCCATTTGACGGAGTCAGGGCCCATCATCGCTTCTTTGTATGTGTTCGGTTCATCATTGTCAAACAATAATGATTTACTCTCAAATCTTAGCATTTGATTGTTTAACCGACCTACTTGGTTCAATAGGAACTTAGATCTCCGTGACCACAACCTTTGAGGCACATAAGCTATGAGCATTATGGCAGCCTTCGGAACGATTTCCGGCGCTGCGCAACTCAGCACATATAGCTAAGGTTCGTTAACCTTATCAAAGTTCTATTGTCCTCCCACTTAACATTTATGAAAATTCCTTCTTCAAGAAACTTCACGTTTCAAGCGACAAACCCTTTTGTCCTTGGTGTTATGGAGGAATAACCAATTGTTATTCGAAATAACCTACAAAGACATGCGCATCCGACTTCGGTTGTAAACATCTTACTTATGTTTAGCATACCAAAATTTAAGAAATGACAACTTGGGTTTTACCCCAAACCATAACTTCCATGGTTTCATTCCAACGGATCAAGATGGAGCTCTTTTCAGTGTAAAAGCGGAAGTCTCTAAAGCTTTAATCTTTTAAAACATAATGGCAGTTTTATGAATAACACCTTTGATCCAACCATGTCAAACAAGGTTTCATTACAAATCTCAAACACTCCATACTCCTATGGTGTTTCGGGAGATGTAAATCTAGGTGTTTTGCTAAACTTGCAACTCAAATAAATCCCTTTATGATAAAATCATAATTCATTTATTTTCTTGTTACACTTGTAACTCAAACAAATCCCTTATGATAAAATCATAAACCATTTATTTTCTTGTTACAATGATTTTGCACTTCATCTTGAAAGTCTTTGAAACGTTTTCAAATATTTCATACTTCTTTCTCATTAAGTGAACATTCACTCAAATTTCCGGAGAAAGCATATGAAGTTGAAATCCATCGCTTACGACTATACATAATGGACTACATACATCGATATGTATAAATTCCAATAATTTAGCCGTTCGTTCTTCTTTGGCCTTTGAACGAAGTTTTAATTATCATGTGGAAAGTCTCACAAGCGTCAGTTGATCAAATCAAAGACTCCAAAAATCCATGAATATGGAGATTCTTCATGTTTTCTTTCCAATATAATTTAAACGGCGATGTCACTTCGTAAGTGATCTTCCAATTATTTGTCTTGTGACATTTTAGCATTAGGTTTTATGGATGTGATTTCTCCAACTAGATTTGTAAATCATCCATCTTATATGGAATACGGTAATTATTTGAACAACCTTTGTTCTCATAATACCTGATTTAAATAACAATTATTAAAACAAATCTTGAAGTCAAGCTTTGATGTCAACGAGAAATACAAACAACGGTTTGTTTGTTTTCGATGAACATCATCACATATTCTCTTGCTAGTTACTTAGGCCATTGTGGTTCATGAATTGCGTTGTTTTGTATGAAATTTCATACCAACCAATTCGGTATCCAATACCCAAGAACCACATTGTTTAACAAGCAAATAATACAACCATAACATGTATATCATTTATATACCTAAATTGGATATTTCCAATCTTTTATTTTCTGCCAAATATATTTTATAGATTCTCTTTCAGCATTTTCTTTTCCTTTTAAAGAATTTATCAACATCAATAGTGGCGCCATATACATGACACATAGTCCAAAGCGTGTATATTCAAATAATAATATCTTTGGACTTGCACTTTGAAGTAGATCACCATCATCAAAATGATCGGTATTTTTTCAAAATCCATTCTTTAGTAATCTTTTAGTGTAGTAAACATTTTACATACATCTTCTATTCACCCTTATCATGACGAATTTCATGATCAAGCTATTGTAGCTTATAAAGGCGAATCATGAGTATAATATTACTTTCCAAAATCCTTTTGGATGATTAGGATGTCTAGCATCTCCAACCTTCGTAAATTCTCATCCAATATGAGAACATATATTATACTCTATCATATTGCAACCAAAACATTGTTTCAGATATCTTATATCCGCCACACATGATGGTTTCTGAAACAATTCTTTCAGCTCCTAGATAAACTTGATATTAAAACAATCAAGAATCATGGAGGCAAACATGATACTTAAGATACTAACACTG
The DNA here is from genome assembly GCA_916181665.1 of Avena sativa. Taxonomy (NCBI): domain Eukaryota; kingdom Viridiplantae; phylum Streptophyta; class Magnoliopsida; order Poales; family Poaceae; genus Avena; species Avena sativa. The sequence goes on from OV702282.1 coordinate 378,765,697, forward strand.
GAATTGTTAATCTCGATTTAATAGCAACTATTAAATTTCACGGAGTAAATAGAGTTTGCTGAAAGTTTGAAATAGGACTTTAAACTTTAGATTGACACTCAACACAATACGATACCAGTTCGTAAAGTATATATCCAGAATTCTATAGTTCTAGTATCTCAATTATAACTATGCATAAGGTGGTGAACGAATGCCAATGACTACAACAAATTATGCAAATTCACTATGATTTAATTTATGATAAATTGAGTTCTACTAATCCAAATTAGAAATAAACTCCCACTCAAAAACGACATCCCTCGTGTCTTTTTGGTGATTACATGAACCAAATCCACTACACCAAGTCCGATCATCACGTGAGTCGGCGTAGCTTCAAAGGCGAGCATCCATATGGTCATCATATCAAAACATATGACTCATGCTTAACCTTTCGGTCCGTGTTCCGAGGCCATGTCTGTACATGCTAGGCTCGCCAAGTAAGAACCTTAGTATTCGCGTGTGTAACTGTCTTACACCCGAGATATGCTCATGGATTCAAGTACACCCGATCATCACGTGATGTCTTGAAGCGACGAAACATTGTCGGTGCATACTTAAGGAAGAACACATTTTTATCTTGATATCTAAATGAGGGATCATCTTCTTATGCTAATAAAACGCCAAACAAGCAATATAAGATGTAATCAAAACATCACATGTTTATAAGTGAAATGATATGGTTCCCGCATATGATCTCCATCATGTGCACCGTGGTATGATCTCTATCATACCTTTATGTGTAAGGCCAAGATCTATGGAACTTACACGCTATGTGTGTTGTAAGAGTATCATCTCATACTTCTACTTACAACATCACCATATCATAACACTAGCCCAGCAACAATCTAAACTAGACGCCTCTAATTTGTCCATTGCAAGTTTTACGTGGCTTAGGGCTTTCGAAGATAGAACCGTTCTTACCTACGAACATGAACCACAATGAGGATAACCAAATTGTTGACAACTCGTTGCAAATTAGATATTGACTATAGTAGGAGAGGCAGACACCCGCTAGCCACTTATGCAAAACTAGTTCCATGTCAAGCGTGGAACAGGTCTCATGTGCGAGGACATGTAAAGTTTGTCCGGGCCACTTTATCCCACTATGCCACCAATATTCAAAGTACAACTAAGAAGCAATAAAATGATCATCATCGCCCACATACTCATATGTGTACTACCCGTGCAAAGTATCTATGCATAGATCCGGCTCTGATACCACTGTAGGGTTCGCAGCATAGAAAACAAAAATTTTCCTACGATGGGAACAACTATGTACCAAGATCTATCTACTAGATACAAACAACGGGCGGATGTATATCCGTAGATAACATACCCTTGAAGACCGAGAAAGCTTAACGAGTCCAAACTCGTGGTTGATGTAGACGATCTCTTGCCGATCTCAAGATCGAGAGGAAGTCCTAGCGCCGCAAAACAGCAGCGCATCCGTGCTCGCACACACGTTCGAGGCATCGAGCAACCTCCGCCTCCTCGCTCCAGCGATGCAGCGGAAGCACAACTCTTTCTTGCCGAATAGCCACCCGGAACATGTATCTCGCTAGTCCGAGACCATGGGGGATAAATTCTAGAGGGGGAGAGAGATCCTTCACGAGGAGGTGTGAGTGAGAGAGAGGGAGGGGGATCCTTTTATAGGGAGAGGGGGGCAGCCCAAGGGGGCATGGCCGCCGGCCATGGAGGGTGCCCCCACCTCTCCCTCATTCATGTGGGTGGACACTCCACTCACAAAATGGCCCTTCAATTTTCTCCACTCAAAAACCCACTCAAATTCCCATTAAATTTCCACCAAATTTAATGCAAACTCTCATTAAAAAAACTCCTTTTATTTATTCAGAATTTTGTCAATTACTTTAATGACAAACATTCACATATAACCCCTTGCTAGTATTTCATTTCACATGCAGAAACACTTTCTGCAATTTCACCCGAAAACCCGTTTCGGTATCTAGTGAAATAAATTCATGCGCTTGTTATTCTTTTCTGCATGAAACTTTTGCTCCAAATGGATGTCGGTGTCTCTTAAGTGTGTCACCCTACGGTTCGCGAATAATGCGGACATGATCGATACCCCTCTCAGATCAATAATCAGAAGCGGGATCTGGAGACCCATACTGACTCCCACACATTCAACGATGACTTTCTTGTGATCGTCGGAACCTTTTACGCTAGTATCTTAATCCCTTTGTTTCGCGATATATTACATGTCCGAGATTCGATCATCGGTATATCCATACCTAGTTTGATCTCGTTACTGACATGCACTCTTTTCTCGTTCCCGTGATATAACATTCTAGTGATCAAATCACTTGCTTGCAAGCTAATCAATGTGATATCACCGAGAGGGCCCACAGCATATCTATCCGTCATCGGGATGAACAAATTCCACTCTCGATCCATGGGCCTCAACATAACACTTTAGTAGTTCTGAACCCATCTTTATAATCACCCTGTTACGGTGTGACGTTTGATGTTATCAAGAAACTCTTCCGGTGTTAGTGATTGACATGATCTCATGGTCTAAGGATTAGGATCACTTCTTAAGTTGTTATAGCAATATAAACTCAATGACTTTGATCGTAATGCTATACTTCGGATGAATGTTCATCACACCATTACACTAATGTTGTGATCCCGTTATTAACAACATCCAATGTCCATGATCAGGAAACCTTGATCATCTTGTTAATCAACGAGCTAGTTTATAAGAGAGACATAACTAGGAACTTCCTTTTTGTTTATTAAACACACATGTATTAACGTTTCCGTATTAATACAATTATAGCATGTAAAATAAACATTTATCATAAATAAGGAATACGATAATAACCACTTTATTATTGCCTCTCGGGCATATTCCCTTCAGGTTCCCCATCTTTTGAGATCGTTTTTGCCCACCATTGTTGACCTATTTGAGCTCTCTTACTCCCTCTCCCTCCAATGATTCTTACATCTTTTTGAGGGAAAAGTGAGAGGAGATCTAATCTACAATCCCCCCAAGTCAAATCTCTTCTTTGTGAAGGAATCATTGGGATCTAGATCTTGGAGAGTTTTGTGTTCTCCTCTTGTGTTCTTCCTCCCTTATTCCCCCAATAGCTTTTGTAGCTTTGTTGGAATTTGGGAGAGAAGGACTTTCCCTTGCATTTGGTGCATAGGTTTGAGTTCTCCTCTTGTGTTCTTCCTCCCTTATTCCCCCAATAGCTTTTGTAGCTTTGTTGGAATTTGGGAGAGAAGGACTTTGCCCTTGCATTTGGTGCATAGGTTTGAGTTCTCCTCGGAGATTCGGCGAGTTCAAGCTTGTGGGCTTGTTTCTCTTGGGTTCCTTGGAACCCTAGACAGTTGTGTGATTGGGTTGTTGACCTTTTGTGGTATTGTTGACCTTTTGTGGTCTTGTAGCCTTTTGTGGCCTTGTTGGCCTTTTGTGGCATTGTAGCCTTTTGTGGCTTTGTTGTTGGGAGCCTCCAATTGAGTTGTGGAGTTAGCCCCAATCTTGTACGGGTTCGGTGACCGCCCTCAAGCGTCCCATAGTGGAGCAAGTGCCCGCCTTTTGTGGTGCGCACTCGGGAGAATTGGGTGAGCCTTTTGTGGCGTCGGTGAGTTGCATGCTTCCGCATCCGGGGTGAGGCCTTGTGTGGCGTTGGGTGAGCATCGAGCCACCACACCTCGAGGTGAGCCATTTGTGGCGTTCGGATAGCATTGCGCCATCGCACCTCTCCAACGGAGACGTAGCTTCTTTGGAAGTGAACTTCGGGAAACAAATCTTCCGCGTCCATCGGTTATCTCTCAACCGAGCCCTTTACTTATGCACTTTACATTGTGAAAGCCATCGTGCTTGAAGTATTTATATCTTGTTATCACCTTGTTGCTTGTATTGCTTAGCATAGGTTGTTGGTGCACTTAGGTGAACTTAGTGGCTAGGTTTTGTGCTCAATAAATTAAACGTTAGTTTTATTCCGCATTTACTTGAGCCTAAACCATAATATTTTAAAAACGTCTATTCACCCCCACTAGAATAACTTTTATATTCTATCTCTTATTAATTTTTTATAGTGATGGATAACTTACATGTTATTTGGTGGGTAACTTAAATACTGAAGTATGAATAACTCTCGAGTTACTAGTGGATAATTATTATACAATGTCATGAAATTTTTTTCATATCTATGGATAACTTCGGTTCTCTTTGTGGTCATCATAATTTTTAAGCCTTGGTTACCTCCATCTTAGTTCATTACATAAGCGATATACTTATTTGATTTGGACACATTAGAGTAGATGTCAGGATACCAAGTCTTCGAGGTCGACGTGGTGAAAACAAATCTTAAGTCGTAGGAGCTCACATTTGTGTTTACGCATGGATACAAAAACTTAAACGCATGATATGTTTATAGGATGGATAACTTATGTAATACCGGGTGGGTAACTTACCTAGTTCGACATTGATAACTTTTGTATTTCAGGTGGATAACTTTTGGGTCCGAAAAAAGTTTTCGAAACATATCGATATGAGATCTAGTTTCGAATGCCTCATCATGACTAGCCCAACGGTAAAAACAGATCTAAAATCAGATATACAGTTCGACATACAAGTCATTTTGAATTTTCAGATTTTTGAATTTAAGTTAGACGTTCGGCTATTTTATTCTTTATAATTAACAAATAAATAGGCACTTATTAGACCCTAGCCACCTCATGCATCGCATACATCTCTTCACGCATGCATGCTTGGCCTGCATTCTAACCGGTGATGGCTTTGTCAATCGCCTGCTAGAGTCCTTCTAATTTTCTTAATTGGGACCGACAAGTGGGGCTCTGTCCACCTCATCAAATTGGCTGAGACAAATGGGTCTCACATATTAGAAACCTTGTCAATTTTGTTTTAGTGCAAATTGCAAAAAATCCTAGAAAAGTGATCATATTTTGTCGCGAGACATCAAAGTGGTGGCAAATCAAAAAAATGTATAAAAGCTATGGTTTTTTTAAGGAAAGAAAAGCTATGGTTTTATACTAAGAACTTTCTAATTTAGCAGTTTCCTGTGACATATTTATACTTACTACTAGTAGTAGTACTTGTACATCTAGCAGAGTACGTTGGAGATTCAGCTCCCTCGGAAGAAACATGAAAATGCTACGTATTGAGTTAGTATTTCCCAGTTGCTCTCGGTTCCTTCCATTTAAACTCCTTTATCTGCGCGGTCCCTTGATTGCGCATCACTGCGTGTGTGCCTTGTGCTTCCATGTGCACGACCACCTCAAGAGGTTCTGATTGGAGGAGATCCACGAGACCACGTACAGGCGTTTGATTTAGGCCGTCGAAAGCCGCACAAGCAGGAGTTGACTACGACCATGACCACTTTGGAAGGTTAGCACTAATAGCATCCGTTAAACAATGCTCCACTGGCGTCTAGTTTTGCGTTTGTCCTACATAACATTGCCACTTTTGCGATACTGTTGGTACGGAGTAATGATATCATAAGATTTTCAAAGCAGCTTGCATATCGATCGAGAAGTCCCTCGATTTTGAGAACGTTTGCCGGCAATCGCAGTGTCATGTACAGTAAAGATTGCATTTAGAGTTAAGCAACTTGGGTTTTGTCTCCCTTAGGGCAGGCATCTAAAAGCATGTAAGAAAGCTTGAAGTGTTAACAACTTTGAGAATCTCAGAGCATCTCCACCAGCGGCCCTAGCACGGCCACCAACGAGCTTTGGGGTGTCGGGGCGCCAACACCCCTCAAAGGCCGCTTGAAGATTGGGCCACTCGAGAATCCGTCCGGTACTTGCTTGTCTTCCTTGACACATAGAGGGTGAGTTGGGCCTGTCGGCAATGCGCGCCATGTTGGATTGGCCGCGTTGGCCCTTGGCAGTGGCACAACGCGCGTCCCCGGGATGGCTTGCCTCCTGACACAAGAGTAATGGCGTCGTGTCGCCTCTGTGACCTAATACCTTTCCGTCGCTTGTCGTTTTTGCAAGCCAGTGCCCGCCACTACCAACGAGTTCCTGCTCGCTTTCTACCGCCGGCTATAAAAGGAGGACCGCCGTGGTGGAGACGGTTCACCACACCGTTAACCATGTCTCGCTGCATTCCCACCACCTGTGTTCATCTCTCAGTAGCCGCACGAGCTCGCTACCCATCACCAGAGGAGCCACAACAGGAGCATCCCGTGAATGAAGAGGCAGAGGACGTCGACCTCGCCGAAGTCGCCAGCGAAGACTTCGACTTCAGTGACTACTACGAGAAGGCTAAGGAGATAATCGACGAGCGGGTGCTCCTCGAAGTCACCCAATAGGTGCGCACGGAGCATGCGCGAGCCATCGAGAGAGGCAGGTGCGGGTGCTCCTCGAAGTCACCCAATAGGCGCGCACGGAGCATGCGCGAGCCATCGAGGAGAGGCAGGTGCGGGTGCTCCTCGCTGTCATCCAATAAGCGCGCACGGAGCATCCGCGAGCCATCGAGGAGAGGTAGGTGTGGGTGCTCTCCCGCCAATCATCAAGGATGAAGAACCACATCCGCCAGCTTTATATCGAGCAGGGCAAGGCATTGTTCGAGCTACGGGCGATGTTGAAGAAGGTGAGGGACGAGGCGGAGTCCTCGCCGGCAGCAGCGGAGGGAGTAGAGAGGACGGAGAGGAACTGTCGTAACATCGCATCGGCATAGAAAAGAGAGTGGATATCCATGGCAAGGCTCCAGTGGCGTCGGACAACTGCACACCATGGGGCCGTAGAGGCAAGGATGACGGCGGCGAGAACGAGGGATCAAGCCAACTTTGACGCCAGAAAGCCTATGTGGTTTTTAATTTCATATGCAAGATGTATTATTCGTGACCAATCTATCTATAAAAATCAATTATTATTGTCTAAAGTTGTTTGGAGGCGCCGGTGTAGACGGTCCACCCAAAAATGCTAGCGATTTGGAATGGTGCTCCGACAGACTTGCCGGCGCACTTGTCGTCCATCTTTTAGGGGGCGTCGCTGGAGATGCTCTTAGAGTTTTCAATCACTACAGGACGCATGCGATATGTAGGCTCTCATAGTTTTCAATCATCAAAAAACCCTCGGCGTATGCTACGCCGACGGCTGCACTCGTCGTAGGCTCCTCGGCAAAGATCTCCGGAGCACACGGAGTGCGTTGGCGTACACTACGCCGACGGTTGCCCTCGGTGTAGCGGTCGTCGGTATAGCCTACCGGTCGGCTGCAAAAAAATTAATTTATTATTATTATTTGTTTTTCAATTTTTTCTTTAGTTTTTTAATCTTTAAATTGTTTGACTCGTTAATCTCTCACTTTGAAATTTTTTAACACTAATTATATTTAATCTTTGATCAAATTGCAGTCTTGGTCAAACTTCCCGATCGGTCATCCATCCTTACTACTTCAGCTCCATCATGCTTAATTTTCCCATTCCTTCATAATCAGTTTCCGCAAAACAATTTATACATTGTTATTAATACTATGGTATCAATCCTATTAACTCTTATATCATCATGTCACATGTTTGTATTTTTTGAAATTAAAAAAATTTATTTAAGTAACAATAATGAATAAGTAAAAATATAATGATTTTATTTTTTGTATTTTTCTATTTAATATGAAATAATTAATATCTTTAAATCTGTAAATCAAAATTCGACAAATAATATGTCTAAATTGATCAGAAAAATGATAGGAATCCAAATATGATATCAATATCAACTTATCACAAACTATGCCGTTATTATAGCCATAATTTTATTTGCCCGTTTAAAACGAAAAATGGTTTTTTGGTAACCTCGAATGAGATAGGTCATTTTGTGAAGGTTTTTTTGAGACATAATAAATATAGCAAGTTTAATATTTTCCCTTTTAACTATGTCACATACTATGACACCACGCGAAGATTTCGCATTGTTTGGATCGTTTTTAAATTTTTTATGTCTGTTTTAAACTATCGTCAAACTTCGTCGAACGACGGGCATGAAAATTCTTAGCTCGGGGCTGAGCATCGATAAACTTGAAGTGGATCTCTGATGAAATAGCATATTGTGAACCTAAAATGATTTTTTTAAAAAAATCATGAGCATCAGATCATGTACATATAGTTTATATGTGACCCACTTCCTACCGATTCGGCAGGAATTTGTCTTTTTCACTAGATATGGGCGAAAAGGTTTGAGATTTCCCTTGTTAGTATATTGTCCATCTAAGGTGATATAGTATTTTTGAAAAATATGGTGGTAGCATTTTGAATTAGGAATTTGGTGGTTGCTTCATAAAACCGCATGTTTTTTGCATTCAGAAAATAGAAAATGGTTTTTTGGTGCGATAAAAAGAAAAACTTCCTCCTGCAACATTATTCGCCATCCCATGATGCACATGTATGCATAATATGGACACATTATCATAAATTATTCCTTAATTCTAGCCATAACATTGGTTATTTGACCCGAAAGCCAAGAAACCTCGAGTTAGATAGGTCATTTTGTGAAGGTTTTTTTGAGACATAATCAATATATCAAGTTTGATATTTTTCCTTCTAACTATGTCACATAATAATACACCACGCGAAGGTTTCGCATTGTTTGAATCGTTTTTGAATTTCTTATGTCTGTTTTAAACTATCGTCAAACTTTATCAAACGACGGGCATGAAGATTCTTAGCTCGGGGCTGAGCCTCGATAAACTTGAAGTGGATCTCTGATGAAATAGCATATTGTGAACCTAAAAATGATTTCAAAAAAATCATGAGCATCAGATCATGTACCTATAGTTTATATCTGATCCACTTCCTACCGATTCGATAGGAATTTGTCTTTTTCATCTGGGATAGACGGAAAGGTTTGAGATCCTCCTTTTAGGAAATTTTTCATGAAAGGTGGTATAGTATTTTGGAAAAATGTGGTGGTAGAATTTTGAATTAGGCATTTGGTGGTTGCTTCACAGAACCGTCCGTTTTTTGCACTCAGAAAATAGAAAATGGTTTTTTGGTGCGACAAAAATGAAAACTTCCTCCCGCAATATTGTTCGCCATCCCATGATGCACATGTATGCATAATATGGACACATTATCACAAAATATTCCTTGATTCTAGCCATAACATTGGTCATTTGATCCGAAAGCCAAGAAACCTCGAATGAGATAGGTCATTTTGTGAAGGTTTTTTTAAGACATAATCAATATACTAAGTTTGATATTTTTCCTTCTAACTATGTCACATAATATGCCACCACGCGAAGGTTTCACATTGTTTGAATCGTTTTTAAATTTCTTATGCTTGTTTTAAACTATCGTCAAACTTTGTCGAACGACGGGCATGAAGATTCTTAGCTCGGGGTTGAGCCCCGATAAACTTGAAGTGGATCTCTGATGAAATAGCATATTGTGAACCTAAAAATGTTTTTTTTTAAATCATGAGCATCAGATCATGTACCTATAGTTCATATATGACCCACTTCCTACCGATTTGTCAGGAATTTGTCTTTTTTATCTGGGATAGACGGAAAGATTTGAAATCCTCCTGTTAGGACATTGTCCATGTAGTATTTTGGAAAAATATGGTGGTAGTATTTTGAATTAGGCATTTGGTGGTTGCTTCACAAAACCATCCGTTTTTTGCACTCGGAAAATAGAAAATAGTTTTTTGGTGCGGCGAAAAGGAAAACTTCATCCCTCAACGTTGTTCGTCATCCCATGATGCACATGTATGCACAATATAAACACATTATCACAAACTATGCTTTGGTTCTAGCCATAACATTGGTCATGTGACCCGAAAGCCAGGAAACCGCGAATGAGATAGGTTATTTTGTAAAGGTTTTTGAGACATAATCAATATATTAAGTTTGATATTTTTTCTTCTAACTATGTCACATAATATGACACCACACGAAGGTTTCGCATTGTTTGGATCGTTTTTAAATTTCTTATGCCCGTTTTAAACTATATATATAATGTTTTATGTTTCACTTAATTTTTATTTACAAATGTGTTATATTTGAGGGTAGATAGATATATCTTATTTTTTACAAATTTTGATATATTATTTGTATTTTTCTGAATTAGAATAATTTAGTTATGATTTTTAAAGTTTAATAAGGTAAAAGGAAAAATAGCTACGCCAAGGGCAGCCGTCGGCGTAGCATATGCTACGCCGAGGGAAATTCTACGCCGACAGCTGTTTTGGCGGGCTAGACTGATCACGGTCTATGCCGTCGGCCTAGTGTCCGGCCGTCGACGTATCCATCCATTTGTGTAGGTGAATGGCCTCCTCCATCAATTGTTGAAAGATGGCAGCTGATGACGACTGGACTTTTCTTTTCTAGAAATACAACATTCTTTTTTTTGTGCCAAGGAACTGCACACTTCACGACTAGGCGTATCTTGATCCCCTAGTCCAACCACCAGCTATAGCACCGCACATCATTGCGACCCCCTCTTAGCCGGAACGTGCTACACCGCGCCGCGTCGACACTGAAACCATCAGTGCAAATTGCGCTGGCTGCTTTATATACACACATGGAATACGGAATAATTAAAAATCACTAGTATAGTCAAACACGATCGGACAGGCCCTAAAAGTATAGTACTCCTATAATCAAGGTGGACACAGTCACGGCCATGCGGCGATGTCGTCTATCCTGAAAGGAAAAGGTGGCCTTCAGGCTCCCTTCAGCTATAACCAGCCAATTCGCTCGGCAACAATTCCGTCAACTCCGTCGTGAGCTAGCGCATCCTGTTGATTGCCATGGTGGCATGCACTGCATGCGTAGCTACAGCACTCTCGCACGTCCTGTTGATTTGGAGCATCTAAAAAGCGCAGGCAGGACCAGACGTGTATTGTTCCTGATAATATAGTCTGAAGGGGCGTTGGTTACTCCTTCGCTGACACAAGTTCTGCGCTTTGACGGAATGTCATGTTGCGGCCAAATTGATTGCACATGTCGACGGAACCAGCTCAGCTACCATGCCATGCATGATGGGTTCTTGGCGCGGTGTTGCCTTGCTCACTGTTCGTCCTCAAAAAAGGATGGCCGTATTCTGTTTTCAAATCGGACTCCCATTTTATAAATAAACTAGCACAGTGGCCCTCGCAAATGCGAGGGCATCATATTTAGGGTGTGTTTAGTTCACCAGTAGATTTCTAAAAATCAGCTTTAGAATTTTTTGATTGGAGCACCTGTAAACTATGGATTCAATAAGAAATGTTCATAACGACCCCGAGGCCCTTAGAGGCCCATTTATATGCTAATTGATCGCATAACAACAATTTGTACATGGATAGACATGTAAATGACCACACAAATATTTATTGTTATACTATGAGGACATTTGACATTCTGGATTGTGTATGTTTTGTATTAGTGGAGTAGATTGCACGTATCACCTTAGGAAATAAGTAAATGTAAGGTCACATATGCATGTTCATCGTCATCAACAGGCAAATCGAGCAAGTCTTACCCCTAGCCTCGTCCCAACGACCATGCCAAATGAAAGCTTAGGAAGGTTGTCCTCTCCTGCTCTAGTTCCTAGGGCATAAGTTGTTCCTCAAATCAATCAAACATGACATATGTTAATCTATCCCATGTGATGTTAACTCCTTTGGACCGGCTCCAATTGTCACAATTCCCTTGAATTAAAATTAGGTCCCCAATTAATAACGACAATAAAATGAGAATTGACAATGTGTGTTTTTTGACCAGCTTCTTTTTGGTGCGACCTTTATAATTTCCTAGAACATGCTTCTCTTCTAGTCATACATGATCTTCTTATTTTGGACATAGAGCTATATCTAGGTGTTAATGCTTCATGTATGAGAGAAACTCTTGATATCTAACCATTGAGACACAAACTATCATGTAAAGGCAAGCATGAAAAACTTGATTCACTTTAATATACCCTCTTAGGATTGCTCCTTATATTGACTATGCTAGATTTTCCCTTGTTTACATGCATGGGAAAGAGGTTCCAGCTACAAAATATGCAGTATTATAAAGAATCTAATAGTTTAGTTTCATCACTTAAAGGGGATCCACCAGGTAAATATCTAAATATTTTCTTTTTATCCAATTTTCGAGCACATATTTTGTTTTTCCTCTAAATATTTATTTTAGATATAATATGGTTAAATATTTTGCTTACTTACGATACATTTCATCGCCTTTTATTTCTTATGCACAGTTAGGAGGTAGATTTATTTATTACTACATAAATAATTTTAGTCCATATGGGGAAATACAATATTACTTCTCTCTCAAAGGAAAAAAGTACTAAATTACTCCCTCCGTACAAATCAATTGGATCAACATGTGTATCTAGACAAAGTTGATTCAATTAATTTGGGACAGAGGAATACTTATTTTGTAATGGCTTGAGAGTTAAGAGTACTGGAAGATCAAGGACACATTTTCATGGGTAATGACCTAGAGAAGCTAATTCTGAGTGAATCATTATTCATCAGAGCATTGTTTAAGGCACTTTCATGGGATTGTACGATGATAATGATCTTGAGAAGCTAAGTAAAACATTATAGATAGAAGCATTACTTTCCATTATAAAACTAATTTATTTATTTATTGTACTTTAACCATCATAATTATTTGGTCAACAACTACTACAATTCATGTATTAATTTATATTTTAAATTTGATTTCCACTAAAAAATGGCAAGTGAGGAAAATCTCTATGAAATTATTTATTTGCACCGACCATTAAGCTGCATGATTTTGTGTTCGTGTATCACCTTATTCATGCATGTCGGCTCATATTTTCTACCTGTACAATCCCACCATGAAATTTAATGTCAAAAAAAATTAGAGTCTCATGTGGGAAATCTGCAATGTATAGAGAAACACTAATGTTTCCCTTCCAAATGAATTATAGACTCCTTGTTATCTAAAATTAGATGCACATATAAAATATAGAATATCATTTTTAGTTGTAGTTATTCAAGCAGTAACAAACAGGCTACTTTACACCTTGAAGAAATCAATGAATTTATAGCGAAATATAGTAATAGGATACCGATGTTCCTTTTTGGTGAGGCAGAGAGATAAAATAATCGATCAATTTTCAGTGCTAGCCAGATGATCGCAACACAGGGAATAATGGATCTCCTCAACTTTTGTCCCAAAAAATCAGGTCCACGGCTTTAATTACCAATCATCTTGCACCGCGAGAGGAAAACAACCTAAACATGGTGCAGTGTTATTGTGTCAGTAACTCAGTATACACTATAAACCTCTTTATAGATCAATATCTAATCGATATAGAAAGCCTCGTGACTTATGTACTGCAAACCATTTTGTGCCTTCCTGGGTTGGTAAATACCCAAAGCCACCGAAACAAATCCATCCGTCCATCTTTATGTAGATTGCATGCCGTATCATACGAAATTTGAGAGATGTAGTCAAAGAAGAAAAAACAGGTTTATAAGGTCTGACATACAACTCCATCGGCCGAAGCAAAATCGAAAAGAGAAAATAAATGCACGTCCGCTGGAGCCACAACACAGCAAAGCCAAAAAAAAAAGGTGGGACAGAGACAACACTTAAGCCGCCCTAGAGATCAAGGGGAAGCCGGAGCCGAGAAAGGGAGCGTCGCCGTCCTCAAGGCCCGAAGAGTGTCGTCGAAGGACACCCGGTCATGCTGTCTCACCAACGGGGACCACTGTTGTAGGAAGGTAAGCAGAGCAAAAATAGAGTCAAACACACGGGAAGGGTAAATCTTATCAATCACCATCTTGTTTCTCACGTTTCACAAGGTCCAGGCGATGACTGCAAACACCGGCCAAAAGAGGAGGTGCCTCCCTTCGGCCCGGTTTGCCTGAGCCTGCAGGGACTCCCCGAGCTCATGCGCCTGCCAAGCAGGCCCCAACGTCTCCCAAACAAAACTTCATAGAAACTGAGCTGCCATGCAGGAGAACATAATATGGATACAGGTCTCCGGTATCCCACATAGGAGACAGAGGCCATTGCGCTTGGCCACCTCCACCCCCGATGGCAAGCGGTCAGGGAGCGTCTGCCATACGAAAATGCGAAGACTAAGGGGAAGGGGGCTTTCCATAAGGGTGAGGTCCAACTCAGCTCCAGGCCCTGAAAGAGGGCCCTGTATGCCGAAATCACCGAGAATTTCCCTGACGGAGTCAGAGGCCAAGTCCTGTTCCTCTAACAAGGAAGCAGGAAGGATAGCCATCAAACGCTGAAAATCCTCCGCCTCGGCCATACTAAAGGTTCGGCGGAACAAGATGCTCAAGCGACCCTCTCGAAAGGCCTCAGCAACGAGGTTTGACGGGGAGGCGATGATGGCGAAAAGTGCGGGGAACTTCTTGCCCAAGGGGACAGGCAGGAGCCAAGGGTCCAGCCACAAACACACCCTCTGGACGCTTCCAATGGCAATGGAGATGCCCAAACCAATGTAGTGTTTAATATCATGGATGGCTCGCTAGAATTGAGAGCCCTCTCGATGTTCGCAAGCCAAAAGGGGACGGCCCCGGAGGTACTTGGCCTTGATGAGCCGAAGCCAAAGACCTCCATCGTTCCTAAGAATGCACTAGACCCATTTCAGCATCAAGGCCACGTTAAAGCGGCGCAAGTTAAGAATCCCTATGCCCCCAAGACTTTTGGGGTCGCAAACGTCCGCCCATTTAACCATACGGTAATGCTGATGGCCATCCCTAGCCACCCAAAAGAACCTAGATCTGGTACATGGACAGGCTCGAGAGGCAAGAGTTGATCAAGACCGCTTTGCTCCCCTTAGTCATGAGCCGCGCTCGCCAGGGTTTAGCTTTTGACCAGACCCTCGTGACCATGGGGTAAGGTATTTGATCAAGACCCTAGTCTCTCGGATGGCTGTATTCAGTTGAGCTAATTCATTTGGGCTTAGCCGCCGAGTGTACGATGGATCTAGATATCCATGGTTGTAAATCGCATTTTATGAAGAAATCTGGCCGCTTGGATCCTTAGTGTTAACTCCTCGAAATAGGAATACGTACAGCTATATAAATATAGCAACCATAGGTGAGACCGCTGCTAGGCCAGACAGCACAACGCCCCAAGAAAAAACAACACAAAAAACAAGAAGAACAAAAGGAGAAAACAAAGCCGACAACAGTGGCTCGACAAAAATGGGGACGACCCGCGACCATTGCGCCCCCAGCTAAGTACTACCACAATCCTAGCACTCTGATGCGCCACGCACCAAGCAACACCTCCAAGAAGGGGACGACGATGACGATGTTGCTGTCCGGACTAGTCCTAGGGTTTTCCCCGGTGCGCTCCGAGAGGTGGGGAAGAGGTACACCCGACACCCTTCAGGAAGGACGATGGCACCCGCAGGTGTCACCGCGTGGATGTTACGAAGACAAGGATTTCTCCCGACCCCTCAAAAAACACTCTTGGACGCTTCGTAGTGCTCCACCATGCTCGCTGCCCGCCAACGCACGCCACCACGATCTTGCAGCCGCCACCGATGTCTCACTGTGAAACCCGAAGTAGGGCCAGTAAGATAGAGAAAAGGAACTTCGGTCGGGGTTGCCGGAACAACTGCGCGCGGGATGGAACAGCCTCCACCACCAGAAGGCGGCAGCCGACCAGATACGGCCGCAGAGCAAACCAGGCCCTCTTGGCCCGTCCAAACCCCCAAGGGTCCGTGAAGCCCCGCCGCCGCACTAAGCAGGGGAACCGTCGTCCAAAGCAACCCTTACACTAGCCCCTACTTCTCTGTCCACCAGGGGATCAACCGCCACCGTCGATCCCTGCCGCCAAGTAGACGCACCGCCACCTCCACGCTCACCCGGGAGAACCGGCTCATTGTTAGTCTAAGAAACTCCACCTGGACCCGCAAGGGCGCAAAGGGACGATCCTGGCAAGCACAACGCCTCTGTGCCGCCCGCAAGGCCCCCGGTCAAGATTGTCAGACGATTACCAGATCTAGGCCCGCCCGGCGCAGATCCAGTACCCTGGCCGCAGGGCAAGCAAGGGGAGGTGCCTACCCAAGGTGAGGAAGGGCCCTGGCCGGTGCCCGCCGGGCCCAGATCGGGCCCAAGCTGGCCTAGATCTGGCCATGCAGGCGCCGCTGCCTGGAACCCTACACCTCCCGTCGTCGACCTTGGTGGCAGTCGTCGCTGCAGAGAAGACGCCAGGCTTGCTAGGGCCACGCCCCGCCGCTCCCGACGGCCCCGAGGCGTGCTGCCGCCAGCGTGAGGAGCCCGCGCCTCAACCACCGTTGCCAGGAGAAACGGGCTCCGCCGCCGTTGGCACAGCTAGGGCTTAGCCCGACGACAAGCCCCAACGATGGAGGGAGGGAGAGGGGAGTGGAGGGGGCTAGAGGGAGCGGCAGCACGGGCCTGCCTCGTCGCCCGCACGGGGGCGGGCGAGACGGGAGAGACAGGGACGTCTCGGTCGATGGCTAGCTCGCTGAATCGTCAAATGTCCAGGCCATCCTTAGAGTTAACTGAAGTGTAGTACTCCCTCCGTCATGGTTTAGAGGTCGTTTTAGAAAGATTGTTGGAATCCAGTAATGCTACATGTATGGATAGGTTGTTACGGAACCGTCTACGGAATTATCGTGGGGGCGTGCAGACCAATCGTAGGCCTAAAATCATGGGAGGTGGAAATTTTTGAACCAATCAATTGTTGCCAAGTCATCCCGTAATTCTATTCCGTAAAGATTTTTCCGTAGGTCTAGCATTTTCAGTTGAAACCTAGGCAGGCGCTGATTGGGAGCCGATTTATGTCAAAAATATGCGTCCATTAATTATTCAGCGTCCTATTAAACATAATTATTTAGTGAAAACAAGGAGTTTAGGTGCATGCATTGATGGAGTTGCATGCAAGAATTAATTTCTTGGCTGAGGAAGTGAGGAGGAAAAGGAGAGGCATTAATTTTTTAATTAAGTCTAACACGTCTAGAAGGAAAGGAGTTTAAAAAACGTGGCTTAAACCGAATAATGGAACAGCGTTGTGCCTGCCAAAACATAACCGCTACGGCTGTTATCCAACATTTCTAAGTCTACTTTTTATCACATCGGAATCTTGCAAAATCTTGTGCATTGGGTGCCTTTTTTGGACGGTAGGGCCGTACTTGGTTGTCTAATGTGAAGCATGCATGCATTCATTCTTTGCAAAGCTTGACCCGCGATTAATGTTAACAACGGGGTACTAAAATAAATAAGATAATCACACAAATTTTATCATAATGTTTTGTTAAAATATGTTGTGGAGTGGTCTTCCATCGTGGTCACATCGCAGAAAAATGAATAATGCAGGGAAGCTGCAGGAATTAAATCCAACCCCGCGCGCGGTGCCGATCGAGAGAACACTAGCGATGTGAGATCCCGGTTGGCGCCACACGCAAGCAAACAAAACATCAGATCGCGATCAGGAGGCGAAAGAACCATCGGTGTCAGGACTTATCAGTATCAGTACGTACGTACGTACTGTATAAGTAGCTCACGGTGCGTACGTACGTGCGTGTGGATACTCCTGGGCAGGGCGAGGCAAAAACGATGGGCGCGCCGGGAGCATACTACAACAGGTGGACAGGCTCCGCCCGTCGCCGGCTGCCGGCTGTTGCAGCCGCGAGACAAATTAAAGCTGGGTCCGCCGGTGTCCCCGCGCGAAACTCTACTGCAGCGGCCGTGGCGTACGTACGTAGTACGCGCTCTCTGTGCCGCGCCCGGCGCGGGCTCCCTGCCACGGCCGCATTAATAACTCCCAGACGCGGTGGACTAGTCTCTCGCGCGCGCGGCGCGTCCCATCGTGGATCGTGCCCCTCCTACCGGTCCGTGTGGCCAACACGCCGCTGCCTGCGGTCCAGTCCAGCGATCGAAGGCTACAAGAGGAATGTCGTTAAACGTACTACTGCCCGTGCGGTCCCTTTTGATGGAGATGTCCCCGTGCCGCGCGCCTCCGATCCGGCACCGAACGTGTGCGTACGTGCACGCACGGTGGCTTCGGCCTGCTGCGCGGGTGTCGTCGATCGCCACCGCCGGACGTGGACGTGTGACGACACGGCAGGCTGCACGCTTCGTGCCGTGTCGCGTCGCGTCGCGTCCCTGTCCCGCCGCGCTAAACACCAATGCCGGAGCACTGGTGGCCTCGAGACGTACGCGAGGAGGACCATGCCGGCACGTTTCGTCGTCGTCGCGGTGCATGGCCCGTGTCCCGCCCGGACCCGGCCGTCTGCCGACAGCCAGGGGTCGGCGTCGAACGTGTGGTCCGTCCGGCCAGCCGATGGAGAAAAGGCAGCGTACTCGTCTACTCCCTGCGTTGGTGCGTGCATGCACACCGGCCCGACGTGACGCCATCAATGCCCGGCTCAATATGCCAATTGCCTGTTCAGTGTTTACGTAGGCGGACACCCCTATCGATCGGTCGGTCGCAGATCACGTCCGCTCTGCAGCTACGGACGCTCGTGTCGCGGGGGTTTCGGGCCATCTGCCGACAGAGAGCTTCGCATGGTGGGCACGCCACGTCCGGACTCGATCGTATCATGATGATGCCGCGAGCTAGTTAATCAGCAACGAACTGTCCATTCTGTGCTTCCCCGTCAATTAATCGGTCTGGCGCAGAACTGCAGACTAATGCGTACGTACGTGTACATCTTCATCTTCATGTCGTCCGACCATGCATCGGAATGCGACGTATCATGAGATGTATGCGCGTATGCCGCCGAGCTCAACGTGGAAGCGAGAAACGCGTGTACACCAGTTGTTCCGAAAAGAACAGGACGGTCAATAATGTAGATGATCGTGCGAGACTTTTCATCGGAAGCCAAGTCAATGCCACTGTTAATACTATGGCGCACCTTGACAGCTCAAGCAGGCTCAACTACTGTACCCTGGTAAAACCGGCACCGAACAACAGGACAAACATTATAGCACTAGCCCACTGTTGCTTGTTAGGGCGTATCAACAAAAAGGCTGCACGGATAGATACAGGAGCAAGGCTTGACTTTTTTTTTCCTGATACTATATACTGCTGTAGTTGTAATCGAACTATCGCTTATATTCTGACCTGTACGTGTTTAGTGTTCACGCCACCTCGATCGTTCGTATGCATATATTTCCCCGTTAATGCGAGCTAGCGCATACCGCATGCGTACCTTCCCTGGAAAGGGCCGGGAGGGATCGATAGAATATGATACTATCACCGTCTGAAATATATATGTCGTAAATTTGTTAAAATTTAAATAAATATAGTCATTATTTAGTACGCTATGTGGATTGTGGAACAGCGAAAGTAGTACGGTATATAAATGCATCTAAATTTTAATAAATATGCGACATCTATTTTAAGACGGAGCAAATATTATCGACAGATTTAGTCTTTTAGCAGCAGGCTAGTACATCAGCTACGTATGATGCTGAGTACTGACTTCTCTTTGTTGTAGAGACTACTTTACTAACTATAATAGCGATCCCGTGGCATAGCAGGTGACTTAATCCTGTACAGTAATTAAGCCATGGGTCTCTGACATCCGGACCAAGTACTACAGCCCGGCCGCAGGAATATGATGATCCTATGGTGCGACCCATCTTGGCAACACGCCAGCTTTTGGCCAGCTATCGCTCGATACCTTGGCCACATGTCGAAACAAGAAATATCACGCGGAGGCGATGCAAAGTGCTACTATCGGGCCATGCATGCATAGCATCTTGCTTGACTTTATTATCCTGGACAGTGCCTGGGTGCTTCAAGTCATGGTCATGACATGCATGCACGAGCAGAAAAGGATGGTGCATGCCTAAAGCTGTGTCGGGGGTGATCTGACAACTCGCAATTGGTCCAACCTCTGTTTGGATCATATTAATACTACATTTTTTTTTCTGGAGTAAATAAACGAGATTGTATTAAATAACAGATTCGCTAGTTTTCAGGCGCCCGAGAACTTCTTAGTTCTCAGTCACCTCTCTCGTCATTAGATTTACCTCGCGATTCGTGCAACATGAGACTTTCACATGAGTTGCAATTAGGTTATAACTGGAATTTTAATGAGTTGCAACTAAGAATTAGTACAAATAATATAAGTTGCAACTAGGTTGTAACTAGCACAAATAGTAGGATGATGTCAGCGACTTAGACATAAGAAGTTCTCAGACGCCTGAGATCTAGGCACTCCCATTATATAATTAATGAGTTGTTACAATAGCGTGGGGATACACGGTCAAGAATAGAATCCGGAACCGAACCTAACCATACTTGAGTTTTTTGCTATACCATGCCAAATCAAGCTAAATCATGACTAGCAACTTACTTCCCCGAGAATTTTAGGTACCGATGAAATACGACAAGTCGACAAGAGGCAAGGAGAAGCCGTAGATAATCCACCAAATGTCCCAAGCATGATCCATCCCGTATCTTGCTTGTCGATCGCCATGCATCCTTACAAGCTTCACACAATCAGTTTCCACCACAACGTGAGCATCATCCTGACTCATCAGATCAAGGGCAAAGAGGACTCTCTCTGTGCATGCTAGCAATTCCGCTTCAAGAGCTCGACATGCCGAGAACACCGCCGATTCATCCCTTCGTCGGAGTATCATCCCAACACCTCTTGAGCCTGATTGGATGAGAAAGGCCCTTTAGACCATAGTACTTCGAGTATAAAAATATAAGAAACATATTGCACACAAATCCGGAGGTGGTGTTTCTGTTGGAATAAATGGGCATCTACAAGAATTAGGCCCATATAAATTTCAGAAATTGGAGAGAAGTCAAGAGGGTGCAAGCTGTGGGAGTTTAGTCCCACATTGCCAAGGGAGCAAGATTTTGACCTGCTTATAATTGGGCATCTCATGGTGAGACTAGTTGGAAAGACTAGAGAGAGTTATGCTAAGTGTACACCACACGCGTACACGCGCGCTCGCTCGCATTTCGCATTTATTCGCGTTTAATTATGCGTGACTTGTGACTTTCGACCGTGGCCTGTTAAATTGCATATCTTTTTAATCATTTTGCCGAGCAGTTTACTTATCTTATCCACACGTGTCTGTCTCACGGACGACTCGAAGATAGACTTCCCGTTGAGGGAAGTTAGGAGATCGCTCGTGATGGAGATATACCAGGGACGGATCCTGGAATATGGGCGGAACGTGCTGCGTGGGGGTTATCCTTTCGAGTCTATAAGAGGAAGACGCCCCTCTCGACAGAAGACACCAGATACACAAAACCCTACTCCGTTCTCTTCTGCAGCCGTCACCGATCTTCGCCGATCCTTTCCCTGCCGTGTCACGGGGAGAGGAAAGCAGTAGTCTCCGGACTCTCCCCGGCGTTTGGCGTCCTGCACGAGGGAGCCGGACGATAAAGTTTCTGGGCAGTGCTTCGCACGGCTGCTTCTTCTTCATCGACTGCATCGACCGTCTGCTTCATCTTCCCCAACTGCTCTTCATCAACGTTTGTCTGCATCACTGTAAGAAATCAATCTCGTGATCCTCTCTTTCGTGTTCTAGAAGGGGGTTTGAGATCCATGTCGATCTGTTGTGCCATGTTAGATTTCATGTTCATAATCGCATGTGTAGTTCTGTTAGATCTATCTTTGTTGTCACACAAATTCGGAATTATTTTAATTCTATTGCATGCTATATTTCCAACAGTTTCGGCACGCGGGTGCAAATGAATCTATTATAAAAATACATAAAGAAAATTAAGATGTCAGAAATTCTGGAAGATAATCTGGCGTGTACATTCGGACATTTTGTGTTCTCACCGATATTTTCTTGAAAAAAAAGAACATTTTATGTGACTTGCATAAAAAAACATTCTAAGTAATAATCATGTTGGAGCATCCTAAATTTATCTTCCTTTTTTTTTCGGAAAACCTCTGTGAGAACATAGAATGTCTAGATGCACATGAGAATATAGTTTTTCTAATTTCTTGAGATTACAAATTTTGTTTCCAAACAATTGGTTCATCTGTACCTATGATCCGAATTGGATTTTCTCACAGTCCTAGTTTATATGTCGTGTAGTCTGCAAACTCGAAAATTAGGTATGCGTTTCTCACTCCCTTCATTCCAAAATGGGTTATACTTAATTATTTTGAAACGGGGAGAGTATTATTGCGTGTCAACGGCGCGACATGTAAAACACGAGAAATCCTATACCCGGCGAGAAAACGTAAAAAAAAAAAGGACGATAATATGGCACCATCAGCATAAAGGCTGAGCAAAAAGGTGGCATGCGTCAAAAGATCATATCCTTTTGGAGAGGTCACCTCGATCGGCATGGGACGCTAGCACCGGTACGGTGCGCCCAGCAATCTGGTCGATCGATGCCCGCCGGCCGGGCCCGGCCCTGGCCGGCTCTGCGCCTACGAGCACCCTGCAGAGTGCGGCGTGCGTCGTGCGCAGCATCACAGCACCATTGTCGTCACAGCTTTACTACGGTCACGTCGAGCGAGGCCGACCGTCGACGGATCGGAAAGGGAGAATAAAACGTGGCCTGCTGCGTGAGATACGGCCGGATAAGGTCTTGTTTCCCGAACAGCAAATAAAGCTAGGGCTAAAATAGGGCGTTCTAGCTGCTAGTGCTGGCTCCGACACCAAAGGGAGATCGATATGTATGATGATATGCGAGTTAGAACAGGACATAAACTGGGCGTACTGTGGCGGTACGTGCGTGCGTGGGGGTGGGGCTGGCCTTCTTTGCGGAGGACACGGGCTTATGGCCGGGCGTGTGCCGTCGGCGTCAGTCAATCACGGTTTTCTTGGTGGCTGCAGGTTTCAGTGATCCATATTATGTGCGGCATATGCATATATATACACGTTTTTTCGTGAGGGATGCTGTCTCCTTTTTTTATGAAAAGGGAAAAGCCCTACTACTACTAGCTAGGATCAAAGCAAAAATTGTCAAGTTTTGAAGTAAGCTCTAAACTCTCCCTATCAAATTATAAGATGTTTTATCTTTTTCTTTCTTTCAAAACATACACACCTATTAGTGTAGGTTCTGACTAAAATGAATTAACCTACACACTAAAAGATGTCTAGATACATTTGTATTGAAAAAACTAAAACACCTAATATTTTAGAACGGAGAAAGTACAATGTGCTCATGCATCGTGCAACACAAATCTTATTAATCGTTGGATCGCTATCCATGTTGGCTGAACATCTCGCATTCTATCATGTAGCAAGGGGTTGCACCCAAAGTCTAGAGACATTTATTCCTCGGCACGGTGCAGAATAGACCACACATGAGTCCAGCAGGTAGACTTGTGGATAACCTACAAATAAAAGAGGAGATTTCTTGCAGGATCCACTAGTAGAAAAAGGGCTTCGGTTCGAGTTCGATTTAGAGTCTGAAACTAGTCCCGATTTATTACCGGCCGGGACTAGTATGAGCATTAGTCCCGATTCGTACCGTTTTTAGTGGCCAGGAGACCGAGAAAACTCTAGTCCCGGGTCATTTCGGACCTTTAGTCCCGGGTCGTGATACGGTCCGGAACTAAAGGTGTGCAGGCGCGGACAACACCCTTTAGTCTCGGACCATGATACAGCCCGGGACTAAAGGGGTGACCCTTTAGTGCCCTGGACTAAAGGGGTGTGATGCGGGCAACTTAAAATTGCTATAACTTTTGCGTACGATGTCGAAAAAAAATGTACAACCTATCAAAATGTGTGGAAATTTTTTTTGAGTTTGATTTTAACAGCCTTATTTGGATTCCTCACATTTTTAGATTTTTAAAATTATAAATAATGGATTCCTCACATTTTTCTGATTCTTTTACATTTTTAAATTTTGAAAAGGGAAAAAAGTTATTTTTTTATTTAGCGAGTTTTTATTCCATATTTTGATTCCTCACATTTTTCTGATAATAATGAATATACTATTTGTCGAATTTCGATTTGCAGATTTAAAGATATTATTTATACCATATTAAATGAATAAAATATTATTTTATTTAGTTTTTTATTTTCATTATATTAAAATATTATTATTACTTATTTATTGTTGTTTACTAAAATAGTTGTGTGTAGTTTCAATAAATAAAGATGTATGGCATATTGATATGGGCTAATATGATTGATATGATAGTGTTGACAACAAGGTACTAAAGGCCTTCGCGCAAGGACATCCGGATGGAACAGAGAAGTTAAGCGTACTGAGGGTGAAGTAGTGCTAGGATGGATGACCGAATGGGAAGTTTGATCACAAGTATAATTTGACCTAAGATTAAATATACTTAGTGCTAAAAATGTTTCAAGTGAGATGATTACGAGTCAAACAATTCAAAAGTTTAAGAAAAAATTTGAAAAAAAAAATCGAAAAAAATAAAAAAATTCGAAAAAAAATAAAAAAATTCTTTAGTCTAGGGCCGTATTACGATCCGGTACTAAAGGTCCTTCATCCTCCTGTAGCAAAAAACGCCCATGCGGTGACCCTCTAGTCCCGGGTTGTAACAAACCGGGACTAGAAATAGGGGCCTTTAGTCCCGATTTCGCAGTCCTGGGTGCAAAACCGGAACTAAAGGCCCTTGCAAACCGGGACTAGAAGCCCTTTTTCCACTAGTGATCTTATAGCCTTTCGGCTGCCATAGTTGGTATTTTTGTTATTGGTACATTGTATTTAACTCGGCACTCCCTTTCAGTATATACACGTAGAAGACCACATTATCTTGTCTTATGTCAATACTCTTTAAAAGTTTCATCAAATTGATGGAAAATATATCAAGATGTACATGTTATACTTAAAACCAAGTTATATGGCATTGTGTATACAGATGGTGGGAGAACATATACACATATGACACGAGGGGAAGAGAGCATAGTTTTGGTTCATGAAATTTTCTACTTCTGTGAATGAAACACGAATTTGGTCTGTAGTTGCCATCTAATCATAGTTTTAGTTACTGAAACTAGGTAGGTCAAGAACCACCATCTATGTCTTTTTAATAAATGAACATAAATTGTGCTAGAGTTGCTAAGATTGCACAAGTTGTTTTATTAGATCATAATTTCACAACTTAATACTTATCCTCCGAAGATGGTTATGGGCCAAGAAGCTTGAGCCCATGTGAAACTCTATCAAACCTTGTGATTTAGGCTCTCTGGTAAACAAAGAAGCCCAAACATATGTCTTGTCTTTCCCATTAGTTAACGGGACAAATTGTGTCTACTACATGTCACTTGTCCAGAGTAAAAGGTCAATGTTGCCCCATATAAGTCCACAAAAAAATTGTCGCCCCATATAACTTCTTTCCATTTTTATGTTTTTTTCTTTTCTTTTCTTTTCTAATTCTTCACTTTGTTTTTTATTCCTTTTTGGGGGTAATTGCATGAATACCTTTTTAATGTATGCATATTTTTTAGATGGACAAGTGTATTTATTTTCTTCTCTTTGTATATTGTGTTTCTAAATATATGAGTATTTATGTGAGACTCATGAACACCTTTCTTGTAGCCCGTGAACTTATTTTTTGAGACAGGAACATATTCTAAAAATATATAATTATGTTTTAGGAATAAATGAACATGTACAAGAATGCATGATTTTCTTTGGAGAATACACCAACATTTTTCAAAAGTACATTTGTTTTTGTTATATGAGCTTTTCTTTGCAATGATATTTCCCATCATACATATTTTTTTGTTAAATTCACATAAATATTTTTTGATATGTTAGAAATTTTATTTGTACGCACAACAATTTTTCATAATTATTTAAAATGTGTAGATAAATTTAAATAAATAAATACTTTAAGATTTACATGAAAATAACTACACCCCTAATGGGTCTAATCAAATGCCGGCCTCTTGAAGTGTTGTTCTTTTACATGAAAATAACTACACCCCTAATGGGTCTAATCAAATGCCGGCCTCTTGAAGTGTTGTTCTTGGAGGGCACTTTGTAAAGGCCGGGACTGCGTCCATGCTTCCAGGCCTATCCTGCCATTTCCCAGACAAGGCCTCCACGCCCAGGTCAATCACGGTACAAGCCATTGTATCCCAAGATAGATTCCAGCCCAAGACGACACAGGCCAGCATAAAATTGCCCCAGCCTTTCTCCGCGGTTGGGCTCTATAGACTGTGAAGTGGTAGTGCCAAAAAAAAAAAAATCGGAAGTGATGTTCAGAGCCAGTCCCCTATAAGATGATGTTTGAGAAACTTAAAAAAATAATAATGGTGATGTTGAGAACTTGAGATCAGACTATGATGCGCGAACACTACAGGAAAACAGTTTTTTACTGGGTATTTAAAATACACAGCAAAGGCTGAAATACACTCGGCAAACATTTGTTGTGTGTTTACACTCGGTAAAGAGTTCACAGCGTACACCCCGCCGGTAAACACAACTTTGCCGAGTGTTTAACTCCCGGATACTCGGCAAACATTTGCCGAGTGTCTACCAGCCGCATACACGGTAAAATGATGCGTTCACGGCGCGCCAGCTGAAGACGGCGTCAAACCTTTGCCGAGTGTTTCCGACAGACACACGGCAAAGAGAAACGGCTGAGATTTCTCCACGTGACCCCATTCACTAGAGTGAGACACGTTGAGATTACTCTTTGCTGAGTGTCTCCTAGGATAATACACGGCATATACGTGCTCCTTGCCGAGTGTGCTCATTGTAATTTATTATCTATGTAGCTATATGTTAAGAATATTGACATGACTCTAACAAGGTATAGTTTGGCACAAGAAAAATTCAATTTTTTTTATCTATGTAGCTATATGGACTTGGTATATATATGGTAAGATGATTCTCCAAAGAATATTGACATGGTTCTCACAAGAGTATATTTGGAACAACCATAAAACTTGGTATCTATGTAGCTATATGGTAAGGACTTGGTATAATTTGACACAAGATGTATACAAACAAGAAATTGAAGAAGAGTGTGGGAACTCACAAAGTTGCTTCCTAATGTTCGGGTTGTCTAGAGTCGGCATGGGCACGCTCGTAGGGGCAGGCGTCACAGGGCTTTCATCCTCCGGAGGGGCCAGGTTGTTGTTGGATCCGGCCAAAATTAGGAGGCAAACAAGATGTATACAAACCCGGAGGGGCCGGGTTGTAGCTATATGGTAAGGACTTGGTATAATTTGACACAAGATGTATACAAACAAGAAATTAGCTATGTCCAGAGTCGGCATGGGCACGCTCGTAGGGGCAGGCGTCACAGGGCTTTCATCCTCCGGAGGGGCCGGGTTGTTGTTGGATCCGGCCGAAATTAGGAGGCAAACAAGATGTATACAAACCCGGAGGGGCCGGGTTGTAGCTATATGGTAAGGACTTGGTATAATTTGACACAAGATGTATACAGACAAGAAATTGAAGAAGAGTGTGGGAACTCACAAAGTTGCCTTCTAATGTTCGGGTTGTCCAGAGTCGGCATGGGCACGCTCGTAGGGGCAGGCGTCACAGGGCTTTCATCCTCCGGAGGGGCCGGGTTGTTGTTGGATCCAGCCGAAGGCATTCCCTACAAAATATGGTAAACGGTTATGAGCGGTAAACATGTCACAATAAGATGGACTATTGAATAGATGCAACACGACTTACGAATTGGAAGTTTATCGAAGGCAAAGGAGGAAGAACAGGATGTGTTCTAAGTTATACCAGGATTGTATCCGATGCATGTATATAGGTCACATCTAGAACACAAGGACAACACCACCCTAGCTACATCTACAACTTAGCTGACCTCCCAAGCAGCTAGAATCATGTGGTTGTTGGAAAAAAAAGAGGTCGCCCATATGCATTAACATAACCTTTGGCAACGTAACTGGTTTGAACAAGCATATGCACGGCTGTTCAACACACCCACATGCATTGTAGACATGAATGGTCTGAACGCCATGAAAAATAGTAGCCGCCGCGAAAAGTAGGAACGCGTCCCTCTAGCGTCTCATCAACTACGAGCGGCAGAAGCTCGACGCCAGAGGCGAGAAGAAGAGCATAATTTATATGGATTGCATCGCAAAAAAACCTTCTTAGAAATGGCCTATCATGTTCGAGATTTCATGGCTTTTAGGTCAAATGACCAATGTTATGGCAAGATTCTCGACATAGTTGGTGATAATGTGCTCATATTGTGCATGCATATGCATCTTGGGATGACGAACATTGTTGGAGGAGGAAGTTTTCCTTTTCGTCCCATAGAAAAGGCATTTTCTATTTTTCGAGCGCAAAAACGGATCGTTTTGTGAAGCAACTGTTGGAATTATGCCCTAGAGGCAATAATAAAGATGTTATTATTATAATTCTTGTTCATGATAAAGTTTATATTCCATGCTAGAATTGTATTAAGCGGAAACTTTAATACTTGTGTGGTTTGTGAACAACACCGTGTCCCTAGTATGCCTCTATGGACTAGCTCATTGATTAATGATGGTTAAGGTTTCCTAACCATAGACATGAGTTATCGATTAATAATGAGATCATATCATTGGGAGAATGATATGATGGACAAACCCAAACTAAGCGGAGCAATTAGATCGTGTCATCGTGTTCATCTTTGCGAAGCTTTTCTTATGTCAAATATTGTATTCCTTAGACCATGAGATAATACAACTCCCTGGTATCGGAAGAAAGCTTTGAGGTCATCAAACGTCATCCTATGAGAGGGTGATCATAAAGGTGTCTCTCAGGTGATCGGAAAGTATCTGTTGGGTTGTATGTATCGAGATGGAATTTGTCCCTCCCAAGTCGGAGAGATATACTTCGGGCCCACTCGGTAATCGATATCAACACCGCTTGCAAGCATGTGGTTAAGGAGTTAATCACAAAGTGATATCGGATTACGGAACGAGTAAAGTACTTGCTGTGAACGAGATTGAACTAGGTATGACGGTACCGACGATCAAATCTCGGGCAAGTAAAATATCGCGAGACGAAGGGAATATATATATGGGATTGATTGAATCCTGGCATCGTGGTTCATCCGATATGATCATCGATGAAAGTGTGGGAGTAAATATGGGTGCCCAGACCCCGCTGTTGATTATTGATAGAAGATCATGTCTGCATATTCTCGAACCCGCAGGGTCACACACTTAACGTGTCTCGACGCTAGGATAGATTGGATAATTGGTTTATGAGTTTTTGTTCGGAGTCTCAGATGGGATCCGGGACATCACGAGAGGTTCCGGAGTGGTCCGGAGAATAAGATTCATATAAGGCAGTGCAGTTTTTGGAGTTCGAAATTGTTCCGGGTTAATCGGTATTGTACCGGAAGCTTCTAGAACCTTCCGGAAGGGGGCCAACGTGGCCCCACCTTCCGGGAGGGGGCATG
Organism: Avena sativa; assembly: GCA_916181665.1. NCBI lineage: Eukaryota > Viridiplantae > Streptophyta > Magnoliopsida > Poales > Poaceae > Avena > Avena sativa. Next base: position 378,794,952 of record OV702282.1, read on the forward strand.
GGCCTATGAGGGAGTGTCCTGGCCGCATTGGGCCAGGGGCACAAGGCCCCATAGGGCCCAGCCGATCCTATAGAGTTTAAACTCGTTTAAACTAGAGATAGGGTTTCTAGAAGGGGGAGAGTCCTTGCCCCCCACTTCTCCCTCCCTTGGCCGCCGGCCCAAGGCTTGGAGGAGGGGCAAGGGCTGGCCGCCCCCTCTATATATAGAGGGCTGGTGCGCCCCCTCCCCCCCACACCTTGCCTCCAAACCCTAGTTGCCCTGTTGCCCTTCCTCTCTCCCTCCCGACTGTTTGTAGGCGAAGCCCTGCTGCAGAAATTCTCCACCATATACACCACGCCGTCGTGTTGTAGATCCAATCTATCTCTCCACCATACTTGCTGGTCCGAGGAAGGAGGAGACGTCGAGGTGCTGCACGTGTGCATCTCACGGAGGCACCGCCACTTGTGGTGCTAGATCGGATCGGATCGCGAGGAGGAGAAGCGAGTACGACTACATCACCCACGTTCCGACGAACGTTCCGCTGTGCGAATCTTCAAGGGTATGAAGATCTAATCCAATCTATCTCGTTGTTTGCATCTCCTAGATTAGATCTTGGCTTTCCCTCTGTTCGCATCCGTAGAAAATTTTGATTTACTATGCCGCGAAACCCTTCAGCAACCACTGAACGAAAGTTTCAAAATGCTACCAACCTATTTTTCAAAAATACTAGACCACCTTACATGGACAATATCCCGAGTGGGGTATCTCAAACCTTTCCGTCCATCCCTGATGAATAAGACAAATTTCTGCCGAATCGATAGGAAGTGGGTCCGATTTGAACTACGGGTACATGATTTTATGCTCATGATTTTTGTAAAAAATCATTTTTAAACTCACAAAATTCTATTTCATCAGAGATCCAATGCAAGTTTATCGAGGCTCAGCCCCTAGCTAAGAACCTTCATGCCAATCGTTTTGACCATAGTTTGAAACGGGTATAAGAAATTTAAAAACGGTCTGAACAATGTGAAAACTTCGCGTGGAGTCATTTTATGTGACATAATTGCAAGGAAAAATATCAAACTTGGTATATGGATTGCATTGCAAAAAAACCTTCTTAGAAATGACCTATCATGTTCGAGGTTTTATGGCTTTTAGGTCAAACGACCAATGTTATGGCCAGATTATTGGCATAGTTTGTGATAATATGCCCATATTGTGCATGCATGTGCATCTTCGGACGACGAACAATGTTGCAGGAGGAAGTTTTCCTTTTTGTTCCACGGAAAAGCCATTTTCCATTATCCGAGCGCAAAAAACGGGGCGTTTTGTGAAGCAATCACCGAATAAAAGTTTCAAAATGCTACCATCCTATTTTTCAAAAATACTAGACCAACTTACATGGAAAATTTCCTGAGTAGGGTATCTCAAACCTTTTCGTCCACCCCTGGTGAAAAAGACAAATTCCTGCCGAATCGATAGGAAGTGGGTCCAATTTGAACTACGGGTACACGATTTTATGCTCATGATTTTTTGAAAAGATCGTTTTTAGGTTCATAATATGCTATTTCATCAGAGATTTAATGCAATTTTAGTGAGACTCAGCCCCGAGCTAAGAATATTCATGTCCGCCAATTTAGAAAGCTTGACTACAAGTGCAATTTTACTTAAGATTAAGTGTACTTAGAATTAAAAAAAATCATGTGTGATTAACGAGGTAAACAATTCAAAAAAGTAAAAATTAGGTTTTCTCATATTTTTGCCGTGTATCAGAATAAAACACACGGCAAAAAAAATGACACACAGCAAAAGGCATCTTTGCCGAGTATTTGTGTCTAACACACGGCAAAGTTTAGATCCAAACTCTAGTTTTTTGGTCCACGCGGGAGAGAAAGTTTCTTGCCAAAAGTTTGCCGTGTGTATGTTAAATGACACTCGGCAAACCCTAACGCCGTCGGTTGCGCCGTCTGGTGCGGCTTGGAAGGACACGTGGTACGGTGGTTTGCCGTGTATCAAACTTTTACCGAGTGTTTTTTTCTATTTTACCGTATATGTCTTTGTTTGCCGAGTGTTTTTCGCTAGTATACTCGGCAAAGTTGGCACTTTGCCGTGAGTCAGTTGTTTGCCGAGTGTAACAAGTATGATACACGGCAAAGTTTTGTTTGCCGAGTATCCGGTATCTAAACACTCGGCAAACAAGAATACACCCAGCAGCATCTCAATTTCCGGTAGTGGAAGTTACACCTTTGGTAACAAATAACAGGAAGTAATATTACTCGTCTTCGTTACATCATCTAGAGTTTTGACGTAGCAAAGTGTTGCATTATCCTCTGCTTGAATTACGTGCTGTTTTAAAAGTGAGGAGCAGGTAAAATTACGTGTAGTAGTAATTGTTAACGCATCCAGAGTAAACAGCGCATGGTACTAGCTGATCTAGTTCTATGTCCCTTCTTGGGGCAGAGCCACCTGCGCCAATTGCCACACGGAGTGTCATAGCTAGCGCCTAGCGGCACGGTCTAGCTACGCGATAGAAGCTGATGCTGACTGACTGCATTTTGTCAACGTAAAGATAGGTCGTCGAACAGGCGTATCAACTAAAGCTAGCTATGAAATTGTACTCACTAACATCTGCACAGAGCGGGCCGAATGGTTAGCTAAGCGGAACCAGAGATGACGGGCTCTTTTTATGACGATCGACGAAAATCACTTTCAGTTCCGGGGAACTGAGACGGCTGCAGTTGCACCGTCAGAGTTAGCTTATGATCAAAGCCTATGTCAGACGCAGCGGATAATCTAAACTAAGGCTCCTAAACTGACTTATAGAATCGCCAAAAACGAATGATGATGCAAGAGAAGAAGACTGGTTTGGATTGTTCCCGTCGACCAGGATATCAACTCAATAACTCATTAACTAGCTCAGGATGTATAGCAGGGCGCAACAGGGAAGCTCCGACGCATGATGCAAGCTAAGCTAGATATCTTCCAACTAGTGATCCTAGCGATTCTAACTAACACCATATTAAAAAAATGGCAACGCTTTCCGCAATGCGATCTCTAAGCTTCTAGTAGTGCCCAGCGTTTTCTACAGCTAGGGATATGGCAGGTGGCTTCGCAATTGGTTGCCTCCTACTCTCTTAACTAACACTGTCCGTTTCCACGGAGTAGCAGGCAGGAACTAGGAATTCGAGAGTCTCTATCCATCCTCTCCTTTTGTCTTCCTCGACAACGATGCGAGTTCTTTCTTGCGGCCGGCGGGTCTCCGTACGTAGCCAGCGCCGAAGGAGCTTGCGCTTGGCTTTTCTATAGTATTAGTTTTAATTCAGCGTAATGAGCTGAAGCCAAAAGGAGATTTGGTAGTAGTAGCGTTTTCGTCAACAGCCGGTTCTGGTGTAGCTTTTGCCGCCGCTTGCTTTTGGCTCTTCACCGGCTCGCCGAGATGCTGCTGTTTAGTCCTGGCTTAGCTAAGCTAGTTTATTATGCTGCGACTAAGCAGGCCGGTGTGTCTGTGGTTGGAAGATCGATCGAGTTCGCTGGATCCACTCCGTCTCGGGAACGGAACCAACCCCATCCATGTTTGCAGGGATTGACCTTATTGCTAGCTTGTTTTCTCTTGCTTTCCATACTGACATCGAGCTTATGTCGAGGTCAAGACATCATGGTCAACTGGCAACCGTGTCAGGACTCAGGAGGGGCGTGCGACTGTCTTAGCTTTTGCCATCTGAGCTGCTGTGGTATCACAGACGAGTGCTATAGCTAGAGCCATGATGGGTAACGAGAAAGTATGACCCGAGTCATTAACAAATCTGTAGATACAACAGATCAGCCGAAACGGACAGGCATCCAGCATCTCCAAGAAAATCGCACTCTGACAGGCACCGTAAACGTTAAGCTCTTTCCCATTCCATCTCTCTTTTTACCGAGTCACGAGTCGTCTCTCCACCCCGGAGCAATATAAAGTGCGCTAAGATCGTACACCGTTGGGGCCCATCTCAACGGCCAGAAGATGCCTGGCAAGGGGTAGTGGGCGGCATGGCATTGGCACGGGGGGACGGCGCGCGAGGCGTACGTACGTACGTACGCGCACGCCTCTGTCTGTTTCCTGTCACGTACTAGCCGATCGGGCTACTCGATCGCATCCCCATCGTACTGGCGTATGATACGCCGCGTATCCGCCTACCGCCTCCCTCCGGCTCCGTGGTCGATCGTTGCCGCCATCCCACGTCAACCATCAACCGAAAGCGAGGCGAGCTAGCTAGGAGGGAGGAGGGCAGCAATGGCGCGCGCCCGGCGGAGATGGCCATGCGTGGTGTACGCGCAGCGGTCGCTTTTTGGGCCCCCGGCCGGCTCTGCAGGCCGCAGCGCAGGAGACCTCGATGGGACGGCAACCCCGAATCTGGGCGGGCCCGTGCCCAGGTACGCTCCCGGGGGCACGCGTGCGCCAGGACGGCCCCACGGCGCATTTCAGCCGGCCGGTGGGCTGGACGTCGGCGTGACAGTGACGTGACGTCGCCGTCCCGGCAGACAGACAGATCGATCGAGCAACGCCGGCCATCGCTCGCCGCCGATTGCACGACAGTGCAGAACGTGATTTCGCGAGGCGTGCATAGGTTAACTATTCCTCCTTGGAGACCATTTTAGCTCGGCTTCCTACAAATTCATCTTCCTTCGCAAACAGCGGTACGAGAAACTTGGAAAACAATGGCGAAGCGCAGCGAAAAAAGAACTCCCAATGGCCAATGATCAGCGCCTCGATAACCGCGCAGGGGGTCCACGGCGATGGAGGAGGGAAAAGTCGAGGCGCCGATGCATAAAACTAGATCTTGATTTGAGGCAGCTAGCTCAGCTCGGGAACATCCCTTTTGTTGTTTTCTTGCGTTTGTCTGTAGCTCCGATCCAAGGAGGGGCCGAGCGCGAACGGGATATGGATCCATGCCATGGCCCAAAAAAACCTCACCCGCCTTTGCGCGCCTCAGGGCTCAGGACAGGGGCCATGGTTCCTGCTGGCCTGGCTAACATGTCATATCACTCCCCCTCTTTTTGAACAAAATATCAACCCCCTTGCTCGAGCGATAAAGCTCATATCATAAGCTTGAGGCACGAAAGCTGCAACTGGCTGCTCAAAGCTAGCAGCTGCTCGCCGGCAGGAGTACTATATAGAGGTAAAGCGTTCCTGGATTCAGCTCGCTTTGACGATAGAAATATGGGCAGTTATGCTTTGGATTAAGAGAGGGAGGAACGGAGTGAGTGGAAGTAGAAAGAAGTGTATCCTGCTTTCCTTATATTGCCCAAAGGTGGTATTCCCAATTTATTCTACATCTTTTTCAACTTATATATAGTTTACGTATATTGCTCAAGCTACACTGGCCTTGCCCCACTATGTATAATTTTGTTAGTTCTGTTATCGACAAAGGGAGCACATATTAATATCGCGAAGATATCAATTACACCTAGTGTGTGCATCGGTGTACTAAAAAAATATCCAAAAGACATTATGAAGCACATAGCCAAAAAGGAAGAAGATTGATAACAAGAAAAAAATCACACCACGGTTATCAACCACTTGCAACAGCAGCACACAAACCACCACCATAAGCAACACCCAGACTACAAGAAAATATTCTCAATAAGCGACCACTCCCAGGACACACTAGTGCACAAGCACAGTCATCGCCCAATCAACATATTTTAGGTTTTAGAAAGTATGAGATCCCAAAATGATATCTTCAACAAGGTCATAAGACTCAGTAATCGAAGAGCACCACCAAAAATTAAGTCCTTCAGTGCTACCGTCGCCGCTTGCCAATGCCGCTACTGCAGTAACCAAACACCATGCTCACATGTATCATGTGTATGCTATAAAGGGGAACCCCGCAAGTCATGACAGTACACAAGCTGTGAAGCAAATACTTCATCACATCCATGACCCCCCCCCCCCCCCCCCCACACACACACACCTCCACCATTACTTGTAGCCTCAAACTCAACATGAGCCATGTAAACGCCATCTCCTCGCCTCTAGGGTCATTGTCCATAGTGTTCTTTCTGCCATGATTGGCTGGAGTCCCCCACCCCTTCGGGAGCAGGGGCCGGCAACAGTGCCTGAGAGGGACACGCATGGAGTAGTCCTTGACGGTGCTTAGGGTTTCTCCCTTCGTTCCCCCACTCGAGACGCGGAGAAGGAAGCGACACAAGGGTCAGTTTTTCTGTACCACCATGAGCTACTTGCTTTTCATAAAGTATGTATTCCCTTTGTTCCAAATTATTTGTCTTATTTTTTTTCCAAAATAAGCAACCTACACATGGGAAGGTGTCAAGATAGAAACGTATTTAGACCAGATATGACCAAATTCGCTTCAACTAATTTGGAACAAAGGGAGTACATAGCTAATTCTAGAAAATCTTGATGAAATATTGCACCTAGGTTCCCAAGCCACTCTAAGTAGAGGTGAATCCAGCAATTATACAAAGAGGGGGCAAATGAAGTTCTGCAATGCAATGCAATCTACTTAGTGAGGGGGACAAATATCATAAATGAGACTAAAATTCTCAATACAACTGTAGATATCTCTGTAATATTCTGGAGATGCTAGGGGCTAATTTTTGGAAAACAAGATCATACCTTGTAGTCCATATAGCCTAGGAGCCGGAGACCAACATCAAAATTTCCTATCTGGACTAATGTCGGACTCAAGAAAAGTAAGGATATTTGACCAAGCTTGTGACATCCTAGTTATGAATTATGCAAATATGTAGTTTCATATTTCTAAACATGTTGGACACAACTTGTAAAATGAGATACTATCACATTTTTTATGGATAATTAATTAACTCCTAAGATTGCGTGCATAGAAATAGATCTTGTTATAGTAACAATGTTATTTCATATTTTTTGTGATGTCTATAAAAGGTTTGGATTAAAATCTAAAGCAAGAGGTGAGAACAAACATCTGGTTTGATAGTTAGAAGGATGGTTGTACCTTGAAGACAACAAGGATCAAATCTTGGGTTTGACACCTATATGCCATATTAACACTGAATATTCACAATGGGAGGTGATGTTCCTTTTGATAGCGAGGCACGTGGTGGTATCAGGCGGTGGTTTACGTATGTTTTATATCAGGCTTATCGAAGTTGATCCGTATAGTAGATTCTTAGAATTTTGCAGTAGTTTAATACAAGTTAGATTGTGTGGATCTTAAAGCATCAATATTTCATAGATGTTTCATATGCGTCGAGAATATTGAAAAAAAAAATCAACATCAAAGCAGTACCGATAGGTAGCGGCTACGCTAAAATTTACCTATTACTGCTATTCCCTTGTATTGAGAATGCCTTTTTGTATGAAGCTAGAAATCGACCTAGATCTCCATATTGGAGGCAACATGACATGCGATATGTTCAAGGTCCCCTCCTTTTCCTTAGCTAGCTAGGTGTGGTCCAATGGAGGTGGCCTCTTGATGAAGCAATACCTGGGGAATATTTTAAAGCACTTTGCCAACAAAATCAAGGCCTCATTTTACAAGGAAGAAATCTTAGTTAAATGAGCTATTTTGATTGCACGGGAAGCTGAAGTTAAACATAGAAGTTGGCTCCCTGTCCAGGAGGAGTAGGCTCCCTGTCCTGTGCATTTCGATCCCGTCTGCTCTTTCCACTAGACATGACACATTCTGAACTTTCCTCCAAAGCAACACTGACCTAGGCCTACTTAATTATCTGACCGTCTGCCCGTAACATTTTGACATGACACGGAACGGTCCATACTTTTTCTTACCGAACTATAGTGTAGGTACGTAGGGCTCTCCTCGTCGACTTGATAAGGAACAATGGACCACATTCTGCTGCCACGTCTATTGAAAGACCAGCCAGGAATAAAGCTCGTTGAGGCTAGTTCTCGGTCGACATAGTAACTTAATTGTTAGGTCAGATGACAGCATTCAATTTCATGTATGTGCAGGAGAGAAAACGATATGCAATTACACACCTATGTGTAATTGCGCACCCATGTAGTTCTCGTGAATCACGACGATGTAAATCTGATGGTTCCAGAGCCGACCTAGAACTAACTTTTCTAGCTCAGCCTAGAACTACCAAAAGTGTTAAAAATATCAACACAAACTTCATCTCAAAATTAATTTTGATACTAGTCTCTTCTCGAGCGTCATGCTCCATAGTTTGTCTAACATAATTCTAGACATCATGTTTCACGAAGGATAGTTTTTGCAATCCCACAACCGTCTCACTTTCGAAGATTTAGAGAGAGATAGTTTATTTGTTCGCAATCGACTCGAGTCAGCAGGTTTGGATCATGAAGATAAAAGATGATGATGAAGATATTTCCTCGGGCTTTATTCATAAGATAATCGAAAGATCATACAAGTGTTTACAAGACACTACAGGACCGTCGGCGTAGGCTACGCCGACGGCTGACTTCAGCGTAGACTCCTCGGCGAAGGTCCCTCAGCGGAGCGCACGGAGGCCGTCGGCGTATCGAAAAGCCATCGGCGTAGGCTACGCCGACGGCTGCCCTGGGCATAGCCTAACGGCCGGTTGCAAAAATAATTTCAAAAAAAATTTATTTTTTATTTTTTCTCAACTTTTTTAATCTTTGAATTGTTTGACTTGTTAATCTCTTAATTAGAATATTTTTAACACTAATTATACTTAATCTTTGATTAACTTGCAGTTTTGGTCAAACTTTCCGGTCGGTCAGCCATCCTCACTACTCCACCGCCAGTATGCTTAATTTTCCCATTCCTTCAGAATCTGTTTCCGCAAAGTAATTTATACCTTGTTGTCAATACTATGATATCAATCCTATTAACTCTTATTTCATCATGTCACATGTTTATATTTTTTGAAATTACAAACAATTATTTAATTAAACAACAGTAAATAAGTAAAAATATTAATGAATTCAATAAAAACATAATGATTTTATTTTTTATATTTTTCTATTTAATATTAATAATTAATATCTTTAAATCCGTAAATTGAAATTCGACAAATAATATGTCTAAATTGATCAGAAAAACGAGAGAAATCCAAATATGATATCCATATCAACTATCACAAACTATGCCGTGATTCTAGCCATAATATTGGTCATTTGACCAAAAATCTAGGAAAACTTGAATAAGATAGGTCATTTTGTGAAGTTTTTTGAGACATAATTAATATACCAAGTTTGATAGTTTTCATTATAACTATGTCATATAATATGACACCACGTGTTTTGTATTGTTTGGATCGTTTTTTGCATTTTCTTATGCCTATTTTAAACTATCGTTAAACTTTGTCGAACGGCGGGCACGAAGATTCTTAGCTCGGGGCCGAGCCTCGCTAAACTTAAAGTGGATCTGTGATGAAATATCATACTGTGAAGCTAAAAATAATTTTTGTAAAAAATCATGAGCATCAGATCATGTACTTGTAGTTCATATCTGACCCACTTCCTATCGATTCGGTAGAAATTTGTCTTTTTAACCAGAAATGGACGGAAAGGTTTGAGATCCCCCTGTTAGGAAACTGTCCATGTAAGGTGGTATAGTATTTTTGAAAATATGGTGGTACCATTTTAAATTAGCCATTTGATGGTTGCTTCACAAAATCGGTCTTTTTTGCACTCAGAAAATGGAAAATGGCCTTTTGGTGCGACGAAAAGGAAAACTTCCTCCCACGACATTGTTCGCCATCCCATAATGCAAATGTATGCATTATATGGACATATTATCACAAACTATACCTTCATTCTAGCCATAACATTTGTCATTTGACTCGAAAGTCAGGTAACCTTGAATGAGATAGGTCATTTTGTGAAGGTTTTTTAAGACATAATCAATATATCAAGTTTGATATTTTTTCCTTATAATTATGTCAGATAATAGGATACCACACGGAGGTTTCTCATTGTTTCAATTGTTTTTAAATTTCTTATGCCCGTTTTAAACTTTCGTCAAACTTTGTCGAACGACGGGCATGAAGATTCTTAGCTCGGGGCTGAGCCTCGCTAAACTAGACGTGGATCTCTGATGAAACATCATACTGTGAACCTAAAAATGATTTTGTAAAAAATCATGAGCATCATATCATGTACATGTAGTTCATATCTGACCCACTTCCTACCGATTAGGAATTTAACTTTTTCACTAGGGATGGACGGAAAGGTTTGAGATCCCCTATTAGGATATTGTCCATGTAAGGTGGTCTAGTATTTCTGAAAAATGTGGTGGTAGTATTTTAAATTAGCCATTTCATGGTTGCTTTACAAAACCGCTCGTTTTTTGCACTCGGGAAATGGAAAATGGCTTTTTGGTGCGACGAAAAGGAAAACTTCCTACTGCAACTTTGTTCGCCATCCCATGATGTACATGTATGCACAATATGGACACATTATCACAAACTATATGCTTTGATTTTAGCCATAACATTGGTTATTTAACTCGAAAGCCAGAAAGCCTCGAATGAGATAGGTCATTTTATGAAGGTTTTTTGAGACATAATCAATATACCAATTCTGATATTTTTACTTCCAACTATGTCACATAATATGACACCATGCGAAGATTTCACATTGTCTGAATCGTTTTTGAATTTCTTATGCATGTTTTAAATTATCGTCAAACTTTGTCAAACGGCGGCATGAAGATTCTTAGCTCGTGGATGAGCCTCGCTAAACTTGAAGTGGATCTATGATAAAATATCATACTATGAACGTAAAAATGATTTTTAGATCATGTACCTGTAGTTCATATCTGACCCACTTCCTACCGATTCAGCAAGAATTTGTCTTTTTAACCTGGGATGGACGGAAAGGTTTGAGATCCCCATGTTAGGACATTTTACATGTAAGGTGGTCTAGTATTTTGAAAAATATGGTGGTAGAATTTTGAATTAGCCATTTGGTGGTTGCTTCACAAAACCGTCCGTTTTTTGCACTCGAAAAATGGAAAATAGCTTTTTGGTGCGACAAAAAGGAAAACTTCCTCCTGCAACATTGTTCATCATCCCATGATGCACATATATACACAATATGGACACATTATCACAAAGTATGCCTTAATTCTAGCCATAACATTGGTCATTTGACTCGAAAGCCAAGAAACCTCGAATGAGGTAGGTCATTTGGTGATGGTTTTTTGGAGACATAATCAATATACCAAGTTTGATATTTTTCCTTCCAACTATGTCACATAATCAACAATATCACATCATATGACATCATGCGAAGGTTTCGCATTGTTTGGATCGTTTATGAATTTCTTATGTCCGTTTTAAACTATCGTCAAACTTTATCGAAAGGCGGGCATAAAGATTCTTAGCTCGTTGCTGAGACTCGCTAAACTTGAAGTTGATCTGTGATGAAATATGATACTGTGAACCAAAAATGATTTTTATAAAAAATCATGAGCATCTGATCATGTACCTATAGTTCATATATGACCCACTTCCTATCAATTCGGCATGAATTTTTATTTTTAATCAGGGATATATGGAAAGGTTTGAGATCCCCCTGTTAGGAAATTGTCCATGTAAGATGGTATAGTATTTTTTGAAAAATGTGGTGGTAGCATTTTGAATTAGCCATTTGGTGGTTCCTTCACAAAACCGTCCGTTTTTTGCACTCGGAAAATGGAAAATGGTTTTTGGTGCGACGAAAAGGAACACTTCCTCATGAAACATTGTTAGCCATCCTATAATTCTCATGTATCATAATATGGACACATTATCACAAACTATGCTTTGATTCTAGGCATAACATTAATCATTTGACTCGAAAGCCAAGAAACCTTGAATCGGATAGGTCATTCTGTAAAGGTTTTTAAAGACATAATCAATATACCAAGTTTGATATTTTTCCTTCCAACTATGTCACATAATATGACACCATACAAAAGTTTTGCATTGTTTCGACTGTTTTTGAGTTTCTTATGCCCGTTTTAAACTATCGTCAAACTTTGTCGAACGGCGGGCATAAAAATTCTTAGCTCGGGGCTGATCCTCGCTAAACTAGAAGTGGATCTCTAATAAAATATCATACTGTGAACCTAAAAATGATTTTTGTGAAAAATCATGAGCATCAGATCATGTTTATGTAGTTCATATCTGACCCACTTCCTACAGACTTGGCAAGAATTTGTCTTTTTTACCAGGGATGGACGGAAAGGTTTGAGATCCCCCTGTTTGGACATTGTCCATGTAAGGTGGTCTAGTATTGTTGAAAAATATGGTGGTAGCATTTTGAGTTAGCCCTGGTGGTTTCTTCACAAAACCGCCCGTTTTTTGCACTCGGGAAATGGAAAGTGGCTTTTTGGTGCGACGAAAAAGAAAACTTCCTCCTGCAATATTGTTCGTCATCCCATGATGCACATGAATGCACAATATGGACACATTATCATAAATTATGCCTGGATTTTACCCATAACATTGGTAATTTGACTCGAAAGCCAGGAAACCTCGAATGAGATAGGCTTTTTTGTGAAGGTTTTTTGAGACATAATCAATATACCAAGTCTGATATTTTTCCTTCCAACTATGTCACATAATATGACACCACGCGAAGATTTCGCATTGTTTGGATCGTTTTTGAATTTCTTATGCCCATTTTAAACTATCGTCAAACTTTGTCGAACGGCGGGCATGAAGATTCTTAGCTCGAGGCTGAGCCTCGCTAAACTTGAATCGGATATATGATGAAATATCATATCGTGAACCTAAAAATTATTTTAAAAAAATCATGAGCATCTGATCATGTACATGTAGTTCATATCTGACCCACTTCCTATCGATTCGGCGGGAATTTGTCTTTTAACAAGGGATGTACGGAAAGGTTTGAGATCCCCCTAGGATATTGTCCATGTAAGTTGGTATAGTATTTTTGAAAAATATGGTGGTAGAATTTTGAATTAGCCATTTGGTGGGTGCTTCACAAAACCGCCCGTGTTTTGTACTCGGAAAATGGAAAATGGCTTTTTGGTGCAACGAAAAGTAAAACTTCCTCATGTAACATTATTCTCCATCCCATGATGCACATGTATGTACAACATGGACACATTATCACAAACTATGCATTGACTCTAGCCATAACATTGGTCATTTGACTCGAAAGCCAGGAAACCTCGAATGAGATAGGTCATTTTGTGAAGGTTTTTTGAGACATAATCAATATACCAAGTTTGATATTTTTCATTCCAACTATGTCATATAATATGACACCACGCGAAGGTTTCACATTGTTTGGATCGTTTATGAATTTCTTATGCCCGTTTTAAATTATCGTCAAACTTTGTCGAACGGCGGGCATGAAGATTTTTAGCTCGGGGCTGAGCCTCGCTAAACTTGAAGTGAATCTATGATAAAATATCATATTGTGAACCTAAAAAGTATTTTTGTAAAAAATCATGAGCATCAGATCATGTACTTGTAGTTCATATTTGACCCACTTCATGCCAATTCAGTAGGAATTTATCTTTTTCACCAGGGATGGACGGAAAAGTTTGAGATCCCCCTGTTAGTAAATTGTCCATGTAAGGTGGTCTAGTATCTTTGAAAAATATAGTTGTAGAATTTTGAATTAGCCATTTGGTGCTTCCTTCACAAAACCGTATGTTTTTTGCACTCGGAAAATTGAAAATGGCTTTTTGGTGCGATGAAAAGGGAAACTTCCTCATGCAACATTGTTCGCCATCCCATAATGCACATGTCTGCATAATATGGACACATTATCATAAACTATGCCTTAATTCTAGCCATAACATTGGTCATTTGAGTCGAAAGCCATGAAACCTTGAATGAGATAGGTCATTTTGTGAAGGTTTTTTAGACATAATCAATATCCAAAGTTTGATATTTTTCCTTCTAACTTTGTCACATAATATGACACCACGCGAAGGTTTCATATTGTTTGGATTGTTTTTAAATTTGTTATGCCCGTTTTAAAATATATATAATGTTTTATGTTTCACTTAATTTTTATTTACAAATGTGTAATATTTGTGTGTAGATAGTTAGATCTTATTTTTCTGCAAATTTTGATATATTATTTGTATTTTTCCGAATTAGAATGATTTAGTTATGATTTTTCAAAGATTAATGAGGTAAAAGGAAAAAATAGCTATGCCGAGGTCAGCCGTCGGCGCAGCCTATTCTACGCTGAGGGAATTTCTATGCCGACGACTGCTTGGGGGGGAGGGGCTGGCCTGTTCACGGTCTACGCCGATGGCCCCGACGTTTGGCCATCGGCGTCTCCGTCCATTCCTGTAGTGACATGGATCTCAACAGGTTTATACAAGTACCCGCAAAAGTATATGAATCTAGGGCTTAAAGACAAAATGCTAAAAGCTATGGCGCAGTCGTAGATGGCGTGTCCTTGTTAGGTGAATGTCTTTCAGTATATATAGTTGTGGCGGTGCAAAAGTATTTATTATCCCATTAGGTCTTCATCTTGTTTTACATGCTAAATTTATTTTCGATCTCCTTCAATGTATGTATGGTGGTGAGGATCCTTCTGAAAATCTTCTTGCAGTATGATAGGTCGGGTCGGTTGAGATCTTTTGGCTATGGCCCTCCAAGTTGTGGGAGCTGAGGTCTTTGTATATAAAAAAACTGAGTAAAACCCGTGTAATTTATAGGCTGTAATCCATCTATCACTGACAAAAATATATAGTTTTCTACGCCGAGGGTCAAAGCAACACCGACGATATCGAGTTGTGCCGAGAACCACCTAAGCCGAGAGCTTAGTGCCGAGGGTCACCCTCGACGTTGACTAAAGCCGAGGGTTATCTGGGCTACGCCGAGCGTTTTCCTCCTCAGCTTTGAACTTCCTTCTCATAGTGCTAGAGCATCATGATGCATGACCTAAGAAGAGAACGCATAACTTAATGAACCATGGAGCCATGCTATAGAGCATGACTGCTCTGAACTATAGAGCCATGCTACATAGAATGAAGCCCTCGAAACATGAGTTGTAAGAACGATTAAGGCTTAGTTCTTTTGACGGCTTCTCTGAGAAGCTGTTCTATCCTCAGTTTTCTGGAAAAACCGGTTCTAAAATTTTGTGAGACTTCTAAATTAGTGTAGTCTCAAATTTAGTTTAGCCTTAACCACTTTAGAAGCCTCGTAATATTTTTGAACCGGCTTTCCCAAAAAGTTAGGGGTAGGGCAGCTTTTCAGAGAAGCCGCCAAAAGAACTGGACCTAAGTTCGATTTTACTTTCGATGATTATTTCATGCTGATTTTTCATTTTTTTTAAATACGTTTTGTCTAAAAGCACCGTTCCGGCGCGTGCTTAGCAGATAGGTTAAACTTGTAAGTCCTATTATCGAGCCTGTCCTGCTTCACTAGCTATACTAGCTATCTCTACTTCATGACGACGCATCGACGACGAAATAATCGAGATTCTCTACTAGCTATGGTTTCTGGTACGCACGAAATGAGGCCATAAGTGAGTTAACCATCTCATTCGTGCTTTTCACAAAGTAGGAGTAGTAGTAACTAAAGCAGCGATATCATGTTCCTTTGTACCCAAGCAAATACGCATCAATCAACCTCGTGCTTTAGCTAGCTAGCTAGGGTCAATGAGTCCAAAAGATAATTTTCTCCAAGTTTTTGGAAATGGAGATATATATGTGCCTGAGTTTGGAAGCCGTACCTCTCAGGTTCCTATTCTGTCTGGCAGATCATAGTCTGGACTCTGGAATGCATATGGGACTCACATGTTGGCACCACGTTATAATATTTGTCAGATGCATCCCATGCAGAGGCTGCCGGGCCATGTTCCCCATTTCAAAAAAAAAAAAAAATGGTGCATAGCCTAGGTGATAGGGATGGTGCGAATGTGGCAAGTATGGACGGGCGGATTACCTCGAGATCCGTACAAATATCCACCTGCCTTCCTATTCCATCTCCTCGAGATATCTATAGAGAAAATTAGAAATAACTAGAACCTCTTTTCAATTTAATTTTCACAGGTTTAGACAAGGTTTAGGCTAAATATTGCCTAAATTTGCGTCAATTAAATCGGATAAGAGGGAGTACAATAATTAGTAAAACACCTGGGTGAAGAACTATTTCAAAACCGCTTCTGCTAGCTTATTATCATGAGGGTTGAGATTAGGCTTAGGGTGGTCTAAGGTTCGGTTGTTTGAGGCTTTGGAGACTAGGGTGTGTTAGGGTTGGAATTGTAGGAGTCAAGTACATGTGAATTCCAACCGGGCCAAGTTTTTACCCTTAAGTCATGGCTTGTACATCGGTAGGAACTTTGTGGCAATTATCATCAGGTTTAGGGCAAAGCTTTTGTCCCTGTTTTAAAAAATGACTTAAGGGTAAACGTCTACTGATATCAATGGACCGGAAAAAACCTTCCAACACTACAGAAATGGATGGATACGCCGACGGCCAAACGTCGGGGTCGTCGGCGTAGGCCGTGACCAGCCCCCCCCCCCCCCCCCCCCCAAGCAGCCATCGGCGTAGCTATTTTTTCTTTTACCTCATTAAACTTTGAAAAATCATAACTAGATTATTCTTATTTCTTAGAAATACAAATAATATATCAAAATTTGCAGAAAAATAAGATCTATCTATCTACACTCAAATATTACACATTTATAAATAAAAATTAAGCGAAACATAAAAAATTATATATAGTTTAAAACGGGCATAAGAAATTCAAAAATGATCCAAACAATACGAAACCTTCGCGTGGTGTCATATTATGTGACATAGTTACAAGGAAAAATATCAAACTTGGTATATTGATTATGTCTAAAAAACCTTCACAAAATGACCCATCTTATTTGAGGTTTCTTGGCTTTCGGGTCAAATGACCAATGTTATGGCTAGAATCAAGGCATAGTTTATGATAATGTGTCCATATTGTGCATACATGTGCATCATGGGATGACGAACAATGTGTTTTCCTTTTTTTCGCACCAAAAGGCCGTTTTCCATGTTTCGAGTGCAAAAAACAGACAGTTTTGTGAAGCAACCACCAAATGGCTATTTCAAAATGCTACCACCATATTTTTACAAAATACTATCACCTTATATGGACAATGTTCTAACAGGGGGATCTTAAACATTTCCGTCAATCCTTGGCACTGTTTAAAAAATCGGCCGATATGCCGATTAATCGTCCGATTTATCGCTACTGGAGGGTGGCCGATATGCCGATTTTCTGATTTATCGCCCGATAAATCGGCCGATACACTGAAAAATCCCCAATTTTCATTCGGCCGATAAATTACCGATAAGCAATATTCTTAGCATTGATCCCTGGTGAAAAAGACAAATTCCTGCCGAATCGGCACGAAGTGGGTCAGGTATGAACTATAGGTACATGATATGATGCTCATAATTTTTTTACAAAAATCATTTTTAGGTTCACAATATGCTATTTTATCATAGATCCACTTCAATTTTATCGAGGCTCAGCCTCGAGCTAAAAATATTCATGCCTGCCGTTCGACAAAGTTTGACGATAGTTTAAAATGGGCATAAGAAATTCAAAAACGATCCAAACAATGAGAAACCTTCGCATGGTGTCATATTATGTGACATAGTTACAAGGAAAATATCAAACTTGGTATATTGATTATGTCTAAAAACCCTTCACAAAATGACCTATCTCATTCAAGGTTTTTTTGGCTTTCGGGTCAAATGACCAATGTTATGGCTAGAATCAAGACATAGTTTGTGATAATTGAAGGAAATATGCCCTAGAGGCAATCATAGAGATAATTATATTTCATATGTATCCATGAGTTGTTGTAATGTTCCTTAAATATCCATATAAGGCAACTTGTATTGATTGGCAATTATGTGAATTATTTGTGAAACTCTTTACTTGTATGGTTATTTAATAGTTGTACCTAGTCGGAGTTCATGTGAGGACACACGTGAATATTAGACTAGTACATCGATTGGTTGATGACTATGTTTCGCAAGTCATAGACATGGAGATGTTCAACCAATGATGTGGACACATGTTATGAACATGGGGTTGGACTGACCCAACTTGAGACTAGCAATTAGTTGCAGCTCTCTCTCTACACATTGTGTATGTTTTGTCCTTAGACCTGAGATTGTCGCATGTACTTGAGATGTGGATCGACCTACTTTGGGGCTATCAAACGTTGCACCGTAACTGGGTAGTTATAAAGGTAGCTTTCGGGTTTGTCCTGAAGCATGCCGCAAGGCATGGTCAATCAAGATGAGATTTGCCCCTCTCTACTTGAGAGAGATATCTCTGGGCCCCTCGAGTGATCGGATCCAGAAATGCATGGCCATGCTACATAAGGTTAAGAGTTAACCTAGTAAAGGGATTCCGAGTTACGGTATCGAGAAAGAGAGGTCAGCTTGGAGCTAGACCAAATATCGTGAGGCAAAGGGAAAGACATGTACTAAACCTTGTGATGGCTCGTCCAATATGATCTTTGTATGCGTTTAGGAGTTGGCACGTCTTGCTAGAGTCCGCTACCAACTATTGACAAAATAAGTGTATTCGTGTCATGTCTACACGTATATGAACCTATAGGATCACACACTTAATGGTATGGAAGCCTAATGAGGATTAGATCCGAATTAGACCAGGCTTAGGCTACTAATGGGCTACTAATGTAGAAGCCCACTAGGGACGCCTATATAAGAGAGGGTGGGGCGAGTTGACCAGGGTTAGACCATTCCACCCAGCCGCCACACCTCACGCCTGTGTTGCACGCGCGGACCTAGCAATCCGACGTCTGACACTTCCACCCCGCACGTGTGGATACCTCGGAGGTACTGCATCTATGGCACTTGGACGAGCCGCGCAAGGGGAGCTTCTCGTGGGACGAGGACAAGGAGGAGACGTGGAATGTCTGCACTGCCTCGACGCTCTTCATCAATTCCGCAACTGCGCGTCTAGTGGTAATCCTGTGATCTATGACAACAGTATTCCTGGTTTACGCGGTAGAAAATTTTGATTTGCGCTAGTGTATCCTACCCGTATCCCTTCAGTGGTATCAGAGCCGATGCTGTTCAGTTATAGGTTCGGGATGTTTGCATATGGTGATATGCAGATTGATATGAATGATGTGATCGTTTATATTGCGGTGGTTCAGGATTGATCTATGATATTGCATTCCGTGATCGTGATTCTGAGGTTGTCAAACGACTTACCCCTACCGGTCGGTTTCTGCCATCGGGCTAGATAGTGACACATAAATCTTGTTGAATCACGCGAAGATCAATATGATTGATCAAACTGGAACCTAGATCTAAAATCGATGTACCGTGATCAAAGGAGTTTGATTGAATCAGGACAGGAGTCGGTTTATGGTAAATTTGATTTGCCGATCAAAATCCTTAAAGAAAATTGTGTAGATTCGATCTCTCATTTTTCACAGTTTTCCGGACGCCTGGAGATACCGCGAGGGGCACTGCCCCTTCAGACCCCGCAGGGGGAGACCCCCCCTTTAATCATAGCCCTTTTGTATCTCGCTAAGGTAACTAGGTGCTGTGATGTCACATGATCCGGTAGAATACGATTCTATGCATAACTTGTTTTTGCAAGATGTATGTGATCAGTATGGCCCATATATGTATGTGATGCATGTATGAAATTTTGCATGACCTGCGTGTCGTGAGTAGGGCAACACGGCTGGAGCCATATGTGTTGTCATTTATTGTAATGGCCTGCGTGCCAACTTGTGATGATCCCAATACTATGTAATTTTGATTACTAGCTGTTAGGAGTAATAGCTTGTATTAGTTCGTGGAGGACTCATCACCTGGAAGATGGCTCACATGGAACATGAAGATGGAGATCATCATGGTGGACAGGTTCTATGGCGATGGATATCACCATGAGAAAATGGGCCATACTGTGTCACATCTATGTGAATGCTATTCTTATGTGTTTTACTACTATGCATGCTTAGATGATAGAAGTAGAACGATCCCTCAGAAAGTTTAAGTTAAACCATGCCCTCCCAACCAAACCTTGCACCATCCTATGCCATGTACAATCGTTGGTGGGCCTATGAAATTAGGGTGCCGCGGTTTTCCTTGGCTGGATGGGTTTGTATCGGATACCTACACGCATAAGGGTTGGTGAGCTTGACAAGGTCATCTTAACAGTTAAGGACCTTGGGGCATAAAGGTTGGGCGCCTAGTTTTGACATAGAGATGTCACCCAACAACGAGAGTCATATGTGATATGATTAGCAAGTGTTGCTTGCCTATTTACCTTGTCTTCTAGCAGTGATGCTAAAGCTCACTAATCGACTTGTTTATTGTGGATCTTGAATCACTTAGTATCAATAGAGGGATATTGATTTAAGTGGCAGTATATGCTATTAAATTGTTTAATATGTTTACTCTTTCATGGTTACATGGCTTAGTATTTTGCATGTTTTCTGTTGTAGATCAATGGCACCGAACACTACATCACCTTTTTCTTTGCGTTCGATTCTTGAAAAAGATAAACTTAATGGAACAAACTATAAGGACTGGGTCCGTAACCTGAGAATTGTTCTCAGGTCTGATAAAAAGGAAACGGTTCTGGATACCCCAATCCCCGATGAACCTGCTGATAATGCATCTTCTTCCCTAAAGAATGCCTACAAGAGAGCATGTGATGATTCTCTTGAGGTTAGCTGCCTTATGCTTGCATGCATGGAACCTGAACTCCAAAAGAAGTTTGAGGATTAGGATGCGTGCGATATGATCGTGGCGCTTAAGGACATGTTACAAGATCAGGCAAGGACTGAGAGGTACAATGTTGCCAAGTCCTTTGTCGAATGCAAGCTAGCAGAGGGAGCAGCTGTAGGCCCCCATGTGATCAAAATGGTTGGTTACAGTCATACTTTGGAAAAGCTTGGTTTTCCACTAGACCAAGAGTTAGCCACTGACTTCATTTTGGCGTCTCTTCTATCCAGCTATGGGTAGTTCATTTCGAACTACCATATGCATGGGGTGGAGAAGGGCCTTAATGAATTATGTGGGATGCTTAAAATAATAGAAAGTGACATGAAGAAGTGTGCAGGGCATAGCCATGTGATGGCTGTGCAGAACAAGACTAGCTTCAAGAAAAAGGGTACTTCTTGGAAGAAGAAGGGCAAGGCTAAGGATACGATCCCTAAGCCTGCACCCAAGCAAAAGGCTGGACCTGTAGAAGACACTTAGTGCTTCTTTTGTCATGAACATGGGCACTGGAAGAGAAACTGCAGCAAGTACCAGGCTTATTTGAAGAAGAGTGGAAGTAAGAGTACTTCCCGCTTAGGTACGCTTGTTGTAAATGTTGTGGACATTTTTCTCGCTGATTCCTATGTTAACTCTTGGGTATTTGATACCGGTCGGTTGCTCATATTTGCAATTCGATGCAGTGGCTAATAAGGACTAGAGAAGTGCAGAAAGGCGAAGTGGATTTTCGCGTCGGAAATAAAGGAAGGGTTGCTGCATTGTTCGTCGGCATCATGCAACTTCACCTTCCGTCAGGATTTATTATGGATTTGAATAATTGTTATTACATTCCTAGTATGGGTCAAAACGTTTTATCACCTTCATGTTTGATGAGGGATGGTTATTCATTCGCGAGTGCAAACAATGGTTGTGTAATCTCTAAGAATGATATGTTTATGTCTGATGCTCCCATTGTGAATGGGTTATTTATTTTAAATCTTGATGATGCATATGTTTACAATGTTAGTGCTAAAAGGCTTCGGCCTAATGATTTGAGTCCTACCTATTTATGGCATTGTCGTTTGGGGCATATAAGTGAAAAGCGCATGAAGAAGCTCCATGGTGATGGTCTTCTAACTTTGTTTGATTTTGAGTCATACGAGACATGTCAGGCTTGTTTACCTGGAAAGATGACCAAATCGCCTTTTTCGGGTTTACCCGAAAGAGCGATAGACTTGTTGGAACTCATACATACTGATGTATGTGGACCAATGAGCACGACAGCCAGAGGAGGATATCACTACTTCATTACTTTCACTTATGATTTCAGTAGATATGATTATGTCTACTTGATGAAGCATAAGTCTGAAACTTTTGAAAGGTTCAAGGAGTTCCAGAGTGAGGTAGAGAATCAACGTGGCAAGAAAATAAAGGCCTTGCGATCTGATCGTGGAGGTGAATATTTGATTCATGAGTTTAGCAATCATCTTAAGAGTTGCGGTTGTTCCACAGCTCACGCCGCCCGGAACACCTCAAAGAAACGGGGTCTCCGAACGGCGCAATCGAACTTTGTTGGACATGGTTCGATCGATGATGAGCCAGTCGGATTTACCATTATCATTTTGGGGTTACGCTCTAGAAACAGCAGCTTTCACACTTAATAGGGTACCATCTAAATCCGTAGTTAAGACACCATATGAGATGTGGACTGGAAAGAATCCCAGTTTGTCTTTTCTAAAGATTTGGGGTTGTGATGCATTTGTCAAGCGGCTTCAGTCGGACAAGCTAACACCCAAATCAAATAAGTGCATTTTCGTGGGATGTCCGAGGAAAACCTTAGGGTATTACTTCTATAACCGAGAAGAGGGAAAAGTGTTGTCGCTCGTAGCGGTGTTTTCCTAGAGAAAGAGTTTCTCACAAAGGGAACAAGTGGAAGGTCGGTGCGACTTGAAGAAGTTCAAGATGAGCCAGTTGGGGATGCTTCTACTGTTGGAGATATGCCCTAGAGGCAATAATAAATATAGTTATTATTATCTTTGTGTTTATGATAAATGTTTATATTCATGCTATAATAGTATTAACAAGGAAACATTAATACTTGTGTGAATTGTAAACTTAAATTGAAGTCCCTAGTATAGCCTCTATACTTCACTAGCTTGTTGGTTGATTAAATGATTGTGGTTTCCATATCATGAACATTGAGATGTTATCAACAACAAGATCATATCGTTAGGAGAATGATATGGTGGACATACTCCTATGGATAAGCGTAGCATAAAGATCAAGTCATTTCAATAGTTCAATTGCTATATGCTTTCTGATACATAGTAACCTAATTCCTTCGACCATGAGATCATGCATATCACCTTTACCGGATGGATGCTTTGATGACATCAAACACCACACCGTAACTGGGTGGCTATAAAGGTGGCATTAAGTGTTCGGAAAGTATTGGTTGAAACACATGGATCAAGAGTGGGATTTGTCCATCCACATGACGGATAGATATACTCTGGGCCCTCTCGGTGGAATGTCATCCAATTGGCTTGCAAGCATGTGACTTGGTCACAAGGGATCACATATCACGGGAACGAGAAAAGAGTACTTATCAGTAACGAGGTTGAACTAGGTATGCAGAGATACCGACGATCATAACCTCGGATAAGTAACATATCGTGAGACAAAGGGAAATTGGTATCGTATGTAAGTGGTTCATTCGATCGCAAAGTAATCCTAGAAATATGTGGGAGCCATATGAATTTCCATATTCCTCTATTGGTTATTGTTCGGAGAAGTGTCTCGATCATGTCCGCATAATTCACGAACCGTAGGGAGACACACTTAAGGATTCGACGTTGTTTGAGTAGTTATGGTATTATGAGAAAGAGACCGAATGTTGTTCGGAGTCTCGGATGGGATCCGGGATATCACGAGGTGATCCGGAATGGTCCGGAGAATAAGATTCATATAAGGAAAGTCTCGTTTCGGAGTTTGGGAATGATTCCGGTGTTTTCATCGGGAATGTTCTAGAAGGTTCCGGATTGTCCGGCACTCCGGGGGGGGGGAGGGGTATATGAATGTGTCATTACATATTGGAATGATTGCATCATGTACTAAGTGTTCTTGCTGTCCCAAATAAAGGATTAAATTGAATCCTAAAACAGAAAAGTCAAATGTCCAGTTTGAAAGTCAAACGGCTAAAACAAGAAACTGTGGGAAACAAGAAAGAGGAGTTGGGAACCGACTTGAGGGAGGAGTCTCCTCCCCAAGCCGGCGCACCACCCAAGGCCGACTTGGGGAGGGACTCCCCTCCCCTGGCCGCGCCTCCCCACCTATAAAAGGAGGGGCAGGGCTCCCATCCTAGACACACAAGTTTCCACCTCTAAATCTCCGGTTTAGAGCCGTTTTGGTTTAGAGCTTCTAATTGCTTTAGCCAGCGGTTTAGAGCCTTCTAATTGGTTTAGAGCCTTCTAATTGGTGTGTCTAATTACTAGACCACTAATAGCCTCTCTCATAAGCTCCACCATACTCGCACCGGCTTAAGGCGAAGCCCTGCGGGATTTCCCCTCTACTTCCGGTACCACGCCGTTGTGCTGCCGGAATCGCGAGGAGAGTGCTACAACCTCCGCTGCCTGCTGGAACAAGGGAGAGGAAGGTCTTCGTCGAGTACCGTACGTGTGACCGACTGCGGGAGCGCTGCCGGAACGTGGCGCCGGAAGGATCGTCTACACGATCTTGAGATCGGAAAGAGTACGACTACATCACCCACGAGAATCCGCTCTCGTTAAACGCTTTGGAATCTTCGAGGGTAAGTTATTCCATTGACTCGTTGCTACAATCTAGTAGATAGATCTTGGCTTGTTTGTTTGTATGCGATAGAAATTTTTTGTTTTCCATGCTACGAACCCCTACAGTGGTATCAGAGCCGTGTCTATATGTAGATCTGTTGCACGAGTAGAACACAATGGTCATTGTGGGCGTTGATGCTTTTATTGTAGATTGCTTTTTGTGTACTTTGCATCTTGCGGTATGTTGGGATGAAGCGGCCCGGGCTAACCTTACATGACATCGTTCATGAGACTTGCTCCACGCTTGACATGCAACTTGTATTGCATAAGTGGCTTTGCGGGTGCCTGTTTCTCCTAGCATAGTTAAGATCCAATTTACAACGGGTAATCAACAATGCTAGTATCAATGTTGTGGTTCTTGTTCGTAAGTTAGAACGACACTTATTGAAAGCCCCAAACCACGTAAAATATGCAAAGAAAGTAGAAGCGTCTAACTTTGTTTTGCAGGGGTGTGCAGTGATGTGATATGGCCATGATTGTGATTATATTTGATGTATGCAATGTTCCTTATTGTAAGTTGGCAACCGGCAGGAGCCATATGGTTGTCTTTAATTTATGTTAAGACCCGCGTGTCTATTCAAAGTAGTTGTAATAGTTGAAGCCGGTGGACGACAACCATGGTGAAGCGTCATTGACCTTGATGCAATACCGGTGATGATGGAGATCATGTTCGTGTTTGAAGATGGAGATCGTAAGCACAAAGAAGAAAGGCCATATCATATCACATATTATGAATTGCATGTGATGTTAATCCTTTATGCATCTTGTATTGCTTAGTAGACGACGGTAGCATTATAAGATGATCCCTCATGCACATGAATTTCAAATCATAAAGTGTTCGCCCTTAGTTAGCACCGTTGCTAAAGCTTGTTGTTTCGAAGCACTACGTGATGATCGGGTGTGTTAGATTCCGCAAGTGTATACAACGTAAGCAAGCCAGATTTGCTTATGCGGTGGCTAAGGTTTGATCTTGACGAGCCTAGCATGTACAGACATGGTCTCAGGAACACGGATTACCGAAAGGTAAAGCATGAATCATATAGTAGATATGATGAACATGATGATTGTTCGCCATTGAAACTATATCAACTCTCGTGATGATCGGTGTTGATGTAGTGGATTTGGTTCGTATGATCACTAAAACAATGTGAGGGATGTTGTTTTGAGTGGGAGTTCACCTAGTTTAATTTCATTAATTAATTTGAACTCAATTTGTCATAAACTTAGTCTAAACTATTGCAAATATGTTGTAGATCAATGGCAGCCCCTACCATCAATTTTAATGCGTTCCTAGAGAAAGAAAAGTTGAAAAACAATGGAAGCAACTTCGCGGATTGGTTCCGCAATTTTAGGATTGTCCTCACAGTTGGTAATTTGACCTATGTGCTGGATGCACCGCTGGGTGACCCACCTGCAGCTGATGCTCCCGATGAAGTAAAGAATGTTTACCTCGCTCGGAAGAATCAGTACTCCATAGTTCAGTGTGCTATCTTGTATGGTTTAGAATCGGAGCTTCAGAAAAGGTTTGAAGAGTCAGACCCATATGATATTGTCGAGGATCTCAAATTGATTTTTGAGACTCATACGGCAATTGAAAGCTATGAGGCTTCTGAAAAATTCTTTAACTGCAAGATGGAAGAGGGCAGCTCCGTCAGTGAGCATGTGCTTAAGATGTCTGGGCACGCAAACAAACTTCAAAGCTTGGGTATAGTGATTCCTAATGCTTTGGGGGTTTACCGCGTCCTCCAGTCATTGCCACCAAGTTACAGGAACTTTGTGATGAACTACAACATGCAGAACATGAACAAAGAGTTGCCAGAACTATTTGCTATGTTAAAATCTGCAGAAGTGGAGATCAAGAAAGAGCACCAAGTGTTGATGGTCAATAAGACCACCAAATTCAAGAAAGGCAAGTCTAAGCAAAAGGGAAACTTCAAGAAGGGTGGTAAGAAAGTTGCCACGCCGACGAAGAAAACCAAGGCTGGACCAAAGCCTGAAACTGAGTGCTTTTACTGCAAGGGAGAAGGTCACTGGAAGCGGAATTGCCCAAAGTACTTGGCGGATTTGAAGAACGGCAACATCAAGAAGAAAGGTATATCTGATATACATGTTATTGATGTGTATCTCACTAGTATTCGTAGTAGTGCCTGGGTATTTGATACTGGTTCGGTTGCTCATATTTGTAACTCGAAACAGGTGCTGCAGAATAAACGGAAGCTAGCGAAGAACGAGGTGACGATGCGCGTGGGAAACGGATCAAAGGTTGATGTGACCGCGGTCGGCACGCTACCTCTTCATCTACCATCGGGATTAGTTTTATACTTAAATAATTGTTATTTAGTGCCTGCGTTGAGCATGAACATTATATCAGGATCTTGTTTATTGCGAGACGGTTACTTGTTTAAGTCAGAGAATAATGGTTGTTCGATTTATATGAGTAATATGTTTTACGCACATGCACCTTTGATAGATGGTCTATTCTTATTGAATCTCGATAGTGGAAATACACATATCAACAATATTGAAGCTAAACGTTTGAAATCAAGCGATAATTCGACCTATATGTGGCACTGTCGTCTTGGTCACATCGGAGTGAAACATATGAAGAAACTCCATTCCGATGGACTTCTTGAATCACTTGATTTTGAATCACTTGAAAGATGCGAAGCATGTCTGATGGGTAAAATGACTAAGACTCCATTTTCTGGTATGATGGAGCGAGCTACGGACTTATTGGAAATCATACATACCGATGTGTGTGGTCCAATGAGTGTAGCATCGCGCGGTGGTTATCGTTATGTTCTTACCTTCACGGATGACTTGAGTAGATATGGGTATATCTATTTCATGAAACATAAATCCGAAACTTTCGAGAAGTTTAAGGAGTTTCAAAGTGAGGTAGAGAATCAACGTAACAAGAAGATTAAATTTCTACGTTCTGATCGTGGAGGTGAATATCTAAGTTACGAGTTTGGCGAGCATTTAAAGAAGTGCGGAATACTTTCACAATTGACACCGCCGGGAACACCACAGCATAATGGTGTGTCCGAACGTCGTAATCGAACTCTCTTAGATATGGTTCGTTCTATGATGTCACTTACAGATTTACCGCTATCATTTTGGGGTTATGCATTAGAAACAGCCGCATTCACTTTAAATAGGGCACCGTCTAAATCCGTTGAAACGACACCGTATGAATTATGGTTTGGGAAGAAACCTAAATTGTCGTTCCTTAAAGTTTGGGGATGCGAAGCCTATGTAAAGAAGTTACAGCCGGACAAACTTGAACCCAAAGCGGAAAAATGCGTCTTCATAGGATACCCGAAGGAAACTATTGGGTATACCTTCTATCATAGATCCGAAGGCAAAATCTTCGTTGCCAAGAATGGATCCTTTCTAGAGAAGGAATTTCTCTCGAAAGAAGTGACTGGAAGGAAAGTAGAACTCGACGAGGTTGTCGAACCTTCTCTCGAAATTGCGAGTAGCGCAGCACCGGAAGAAGTTCCTGTGGTGCCTGCACCAATAAGAGAGGAAGCTAATGATGGTGATCATGAAACTTCGGTTGAAGTTACTACAGAGCCTCGGAGGTCAACGAGAACTCATACCACTCCAGATTGGTATGATTCCGTTATGAATGTCATGGTGGTGGACAACACCGATGACCCCGAGACATATGAGGAAGCGATGATGAGCCCAGATTCCAATAAATGGCAAGAAGCCATGAAATCCGAGATTGGATCCATGTACGAAAACCAAGTATGGACTTTGGTGGACTTACCGGATGGCCGGAAGGCTGTCGAGAACAAATGGATTTTCAAGAAGAAAACAGATGCTGATGGTAATGTTACTGTCTATAAAGCTCGACTTGTCGCAAAAGGGTTTCGACAAATTCAAGGAGTTGACTACGATGAGACTTTCTCACCGGTAGCGAAGCTAAAGTCTGTGAGGATTATGTTAGCAATCGCTGCATATTATGATTATGAGATATGGCAGATGGATGTCAAAACAGCATTTCTCAATGGAGACATTGATGAAGAGTTGTATATGATGCAACCCAAAGGTTTTGTCGATCCTAAAGATGCTAACAAGGTATGCAAAATTCAACGGTCCATCTATGGATTGAAGCAGGCATCCCGAAGTTGGAATCAATGTTTTGATAAGGTAATCAAAAGTTTTGGTTTTATACAAACTTATGGAGAAGCTTGTATTTACAAGAAAGTGAGTGGGAGCTCTGTAGCATTCTTAATACTGTATGTGGATGACATATTGTTGATTGGGAATGATGTAGACCTTCTTAATAGTGTCAAGGAATATTTGAATAATACTTTTTCAATGAAGGATCTTGGCGAAGCAGCTTACATATTAGGCATAAAGATTTATAGAGATAGATCGAAACGCCAAATATCATTGTCACAGAGTACATATTTGGACAAAGTTCTAAAGAGATTTGGAATGGATGAAAGCAAGAAAGGGTTCTTGCCCATGTTGCCCAATACGACCTTGAGTAAAACTCAAAGTCCAACATCGGCAGAAGATAGAGAAAGGATGAGTAAGACTCCCTATGCCTCAGCCATAGGATCTCTAATGTATGCCATGTTATGTACTAGACCCGACATTGCATATGCTGTTAGTCTAACTAGCAGATATCAAAGTGATCCAGGAGTGGATCATTGGACAGCGGTCAAAAACATCCTTAAGTACTTGAGAAGAACTAAGGATATGGTTCTTTCTTATGGAGGTGATGAACAGCTCGTTGTTAATGGTTA
This sequence comes from Avena sativa, assembly GCA_916181665.1. Taxonomy (NCBI): domain Eukaryota; kingdom Viridiplantae; phylum Streptophyta; class Magnoliopsida; order Poales; family Poaceae; genus Avena; species Avena sativa. The sequence continues at coordinate 378,824,200 of OV702282.1, forward strand.
CACCGATGCTAGTTGGAACACCGATCCGGGTGATTCTAAATCACAATCTGGATACGTATTTATTTTGAATGGTGCAGCAGTTAGCTGGAGGAGTGCAAAGCAAAGTGTTGTGGCGAGATCTTCAACTGAATCGGAATACATGGCTGCTTCGGAGGCTTCACAAGAAGCGATATGGATGAAAGAGTTCATTACAGAGCTGGGTGTGGTTCCAAGTGCGCTGGACCCAATGTCTATCTACTATGATAACATGGGCACCATAGCCAATGCGCAAGAACCAAGGTCACACAAGAAGCTAAAGCATATCAAACTGCGTTTTCACGCTATTCGAGAACATATCCAGGATGGGGATATAAAGATTTGCAAAGTACACACAGATCTGAATGTGGCGGATCCGTTGACTAAACCTCTCCCGAGGACAAAACATGACCAACACCAAACTGCCATGGGTGTTCGGTATATTACCATGTAATCTAGATTAGATGACTCTAGTGCAAGTGGGAGACTGTTGGAGATATGCCCTAGAGGCAATAATAAATATAGTTATTATTATCTTTGTGTTTATGATAAATGTTTATATTCATGCTATAATAGTATTAACAAGGAAACATTAATACTTGTGTGAATTGTAAACTTAAATTGAAGTCCCTAGTATAGCCTCTATACTTCACTAGCTTGTTGGTTGATTAAATGATTGTGGTTTCCATATCATGAACATTGAGATGTTATTAACAACAAGATCATATCGTTAGGAGAATGATATGGTGGACATACTCCTATGGATAAGCGTAGCATAAAGATCAAGTCATTTCAATAGTTCAATTGCTATATGCTTTCTGATACATAGTAACCTAATTCCTTCGACCATGAGATCATGCATATCACCTTTACCGGATGGATGCTTTGATGACATCAAACACCACACCGTAACTGGGTGGCTATAAAGGTGGCATTAAGTGTTCGGAAAGTATTGGTTGAAACACATGGATCAAGAGTGGGATTTGTCCATCCACATGACGGATAGATATACTCTGGGCCCTCTCGGTGGAATGTCATCCAATTGGCTTGCAAGCATGTGACTTGGTCACAAGGGATCACATATCACGGGAACGAGAAAAGAGTACTTATCAGTAACGAGGTTGAACTAGGTATGCAGAGATACCGACGATCATAACCTCGGATAAGTAACATATCGTGAGACAAAGGGAAATTGGTATCGTATGTAAGTGGTTCATTCGATCGCAAAGTAATCCTAGAAATATGTGGGATCCATATGAATTTCCATATTCCTCTATTGGTTATTGTTCGGAGAAGTGTCTCGATCATGTCCGCATAATTCACGAACCGTAGGGAGACACACTTAAGGATTCGACGTTGTTTGAGTAGTTATGGTATTATGAGAAAGAGACCGAATGTTGTTCGGAGTCTCGGATGGGATCCGGGATATCACGAGGTGATCCGGAATGGTCCGGAGAATAAGATTCATATAAGGAAAGTCCCGTTTCAGAGTTTGGGAATGATTCCGGTGTTTTCATCGGGAATGTTCTAGAAGGTTCCGGATTGTCCGGCACTCCGGGGGGGGGGGAGGGGTATATGAATGTGTCATTACATATTGGAATGATTGCATCATGTACTAAGTGTTCTTGCTGTCCCAAATAAAGGATTAAATTGAATCCTAAAACAGAAAAGTCAAATGTCCAGTTTGAAAGTCAAACGGCTAAAACAAGAAACTGTGGGAAACAAGAAAGAGGAGTTGGGAACCGACTTGAGGGAGGAGTCTCCTCCCCAAGCCGGCGCACCACCCAAGGCCGACTTGGGGAGGGACTCCCCTCCCCTGGCCGCGCCTCCCCACCTATAAAAGGAGGGGCAGGGCTCCCATCCTAGACACACAAGTTTCCACCTCTAAATCTCCGGTTTAGAGCCGTTTTGGTTTAGAGCTTCTAATTGCTTTAGCCAGCGGTTTAGAGCCTTCTAATTGGTTTAGAGCCTTCTAATTGGTGTGTCTAATTACTAGACCACTAATAGCCTCTCTCATAAGCTCCACCATACTCGCACCGGCTTAAGGCGAAGCCCTGCGGGATTTCCCCTCTACTTCCGGTACCACGCCATTGTGCTGCCGGAATCGCGAGGAGAGTGCTACAACCTCCGCTGCCTGCTGGAACAAGGGAGAGGAAGGTCTTCGTCGAGTACCGTACGTGTGACCGACTGCGGGAGCGCTGCCGGAACGTGGCGCCGGAAGGATCGTCTACACGATCTTGAGATCGGAAAGAGTACGACTACATCACCCACGAGAATCCGCTCTCGTTAAACGCTTTGGAATATTCGAGGGTAAGTTATTCCATCGACTCGTTGCTACAATCTAGTAGATAGATCTTGGCTTGTTTGTTTGTATGCGATAGAAATTTTTTGTTTTCCATGCTACGAACCCCTACATCTACGAGTGATGCTATTGTAGCAGAACAAGTTGAGGAACCCGTGGCAACAGAAGCACCACAACCACGAAGGTCGGCAAGGCTCCGCGAAACACGAGAATTATTATTGTTAGACAATGATGAGCCTGCGACCTATGCAGAAGCGATGGTGGACCCAGACTCTGAGAAATGGATGATCGCCATGAGATCCGAGATAGAGTCCATGGGAGACAATCAAGTTTGGAACTTGGTTGACCTGCCTGATGGTTTTAAAGCCATCGAGTGCAAATAGATCTATAAGAAGAAGATTGATATGGATAGAAATGTTCACATCCATAAAGCTCGACTTGTTGCAAAAGGTTTTCGACAAGTTCAAGGAGTTGACTACGACGAGACTTTCTCGCCCGTAGCGATGCTTAAATCTATAGGGATAATTCTAGCCATTGCTGCACATTTCGACTATGGAATATGGCAGATGGATGTCAAGACGGCTTTCCTAAATGGAATCCTAACTGAGGACGTGTATATGATGCAGCCCGAAGGTTTTGTCGATCCAAACAATGCTGGAAAGGTATGCAAACTTCTAAAGTCCATTTATGGTCTGAAGCAAGCATCTCGGAGTTGGAACATTCGATTTGATGAAGTTGTAAAGGAGTTTGGCTTCATTAAAAACGAACAAGAACCTTGTGTTTACAAGAAGGAAAGTGGGAGAGCGCTGGTATTTCTAATCTTATATGTAGATGACATATTACGGATTGGAAATGACATTCCTATGCTTGAGTCTGTTAAGACCTCGTTGAAAAATAGTTTTTCGATGAAGGTATTAGGATAAGCGGCATATATTCTGGGCATCAAGATCTATAGAGATAGATCAAGAAGGCTAATTGGATTAAGCCAGAGTACATACATTGACAAAGTGTTGAAACGGTTCAGCATGGAAGAGGCTAATAAGGGGTACTTGCCCATGTCTCACGATATTAAACTCAGCAAGACTCAGTGTCCTTCGACTACTGATGAGCGTGAGCGCATGAGCAGGGTTCCATATGCTTCGGCTATTGGATCCATCATGTATGCAATGATATGTACTCGCCCAGATGTTTCCTATGCTCTAAGTTTTACGAGCAGATACCAAGCTGATCCAGGTGAAGATCACTGGACATCGGTAAAGAACATCCTTGAGTACTTGAAAAGGACTAAGGATGTGTTCCTAGTTTATGGAGGTGAGGATGAACTCAGTGTAAAGGGTTACACAGATGCGAGTTACCTTAACGACTCGAATGATTCGAAATCGTAATCAGGTTATGTGTTTGTCATGAATGGTGGTGCAGTGAGCTGGAAAAGTTCCAAGCAAGATACGGTGACCTCCTCTTCAACATAAGATGAATATATTATTGCCTCGGAGGCCGTAAAGGAAGCTGTTTGGATTAGGAATTTCCTGATCGCTCTCGGTGTGGTTTAGGGCGCATCCAATCCCTTGGACGTTTATTGTGACAACAATGGTGCTATTGCACAAGCCAAGGAACCTAGACAGCACCAGAAGAATAAACATGTTCGCATGCGTTACCTTCAGATTCGTGAGTTCGTTGAGGATGGTAGTGTCATGATATGCAAAATACATACAGACTCAAATATTGCTGATGCATTGACTAAGCCTCTCCCGCAGCCCGTGCATGAAGCGCACACAAGAGCAATTGGTATTAGATACATTTTAGATTGACTCTAGTGCAAGTGGGAGACTCAAGGAAATATGCCCTAGAGGCAATCATAGAGATGATTATATTTCATATGTATCCATGAGTTGTTGTAATGTTCCTTGAATATCCATATCAGGCAACTTGTATTGATTGGCAATTATGTGAATTGTTTATGAAACTCTTTACTTGTATGGTTATTTAATAGTTGTCCCTAGTCGGAGTTCATGTGAGGACACACGTGAATATTAGACTATCACATCGATTGGTTGATGACTATGTTTCGCAAGTCATAGACATGGAGATGTCAAACCAATGATGTGAACACATGTTATGAACATGGGGTTGGACTGACCCAAATTAAGACTGACAATTAGTTGCAGCTCTCTCTCTACACATCGTGTACGTTTTGTCCTTAGACCTGAAATTTTCGCATGTACTTGAGATGTGGATCGATCTACTTTGGGGCTATCAAACGCTGCACCGTAACTGGATAGTTATAAAGGTAGCTTTCGGGTTTGTCCTGAAGCATGCTGCAAGGCATGGTCAATCAAGATGGGATTTGCCCCTCTCTACTTGAAAGAGATATATCTGGGCCCCTCGAGTGATCGGATCCAGAAATGCACGGCCATGCTACATAAGGTTAAGAGTTAACCTAGCAAAGGGATTCCGAGTTACGGTATTGAGAAAGAGCGGTCAGCTTGGAGCTAAACCAAATATCGTGAGTCAAAGGGAAATACATGTACTAAACCTTGTGATGGTTCGTCTGATATGATCTTTGTATGTGTTTAGGAGTTGGCACGTCTTGCTAGAGGCCGCTACCAACTATTGACAGAATAAGTATATTCGTGTCATGTCTACACGTATATGAACCTATAGGGTCACACACCTAAGGGGCTGGAAGCCTAATGAGGATTAGATCTGAATTAGACCAGGCTTAGGCTACTAATGGGCTGCTAATGTAGAAGCCTACTAGGGACGCCTATATAAGAGAGGGTGGGGCGAGCTGACCAGGGTTAGACCATTCCACCCATCCGCCACACCTCACGCCTGTGTTGCACGCGCGGACCTAGCAGTCCGGCGTTTGACGCTTCCACCCCGCACGTGTGGATACCTCGGAGGTGCTGCATCTGTGGCACTTGGACGAGCCGCGCAAGGGGAGCTTCTCGTGGGACGAGGACAAGGAGGAGACGTGAAACGTATGCACTGCCTCGACGCGCTTCATCAATTCCGCAACTGCGCATCTAGTGGTAATCCCGTGATCTATGAAAATAGTATTCCTGGTTTACGCGGTAGAAAATTTTGATTTGCGCTAGTGTAGCCTACCCGTATCCCTTCAATAATGTGTCCATATTGTGCATACATGTGCATCATGGGATGACGAATACTTTTGCAGGAGGAAGTTTTCCTTTTTTCGCACCAAAAAGCCATTTTCCATTTTTCGAGTGCAAAAAACAGACGATTTTGTGAAGCAACCACCAAATGGCTATTTCAAAATGCTACCACCATATTTTACAAAATACTATACCACATTATATAGACAATGTCCTAACAGGGGGATCTTAAACCTTTCCGTCTATCCCTGATAAAAAAGACAAATTGCCGAATCGATAGGAAGTGGGTCAAATATGAACTATAGGTACATGATCTGATGCTCATGATTTTTTTTAAAATCATTTTTTGGTTCACAATATGATATTTTTCTTAGAGATCCACTTCAAGTTTATCGAGGCTCATCCCCGAGCTAAGAATCTTCATGTCCGCCATTCGACAAAGTTTGACGATAGTTTAAAACGGGCATAAGAAATTAAAAAACGATCCAAACAATGTGAAACCTTCGCGTGGTGTCATATTATGTGACATAGTTACAAGGAAAAATATCAAACAAGGTATATTGATTATGTCTAAAAAAACCTTCATAAAATGACCTATCTCAATCGAGGTTGCCAAAAGCCATTTTCCATTTTTAACGGGCAAATAAAATTATGGCTAGAATCACTGCATAGTTTGTGATAAGTTGATATTGATACCCTATTTGGATTCCTCTCATTTTTCTGATCAATTTAGACATATTATTTGTCGAATTCCGATTTACGGATTTAAAGATATTAATTATTCCATATTAAATAGAAAAATACAAAAAAAAGTATTATATTTTTATTTGAATTCAATAATATTTTTACTTATTCATTATTGTTTGCTTAAATACTTTTTTGTAATTTAAAAAAATACAAACATGTGACATGATGATATAAGAGTTAATAGAATTGATATCATAGTATTGACAACAACGTATGAATTGCTTTGCGGAAACAGAATCTGAATGAACGGAAAAGTTAAGTGTGCTGGAGCTGGAGTAGTGAGGATGGGTGACCGATCGGAAAGTTTGACTAAAACTACAATTTAATCAAATATTATGTGTAATTAGTGTTAAAAATGTTCAAAGTGAAAGATTAACGAGTCAAACAATTCAAAGATTAAAAAAATTGAAAAAACATTGAATAAAAAATGAATTTTTTTTTAACTGACCGACAGGCTATGCCGACGGCCGCTACGCCGAGGGAAGCCGTCGGCGTAGCGTACTTCTCCGTGTGTTCCGCCGAGGGAGACCTTTGCCGAGGAGCCTATGCCGAGAGTAACCGTCGGCGTAGCATACGCCGAGGGCTTTCTGGCCTACGCCGACGGTTTTTTATCCTCGACGTATCGCACGCGTCCTTAGTGCAAACCCATGTTCAACTAGACGGGTATCCATGGATACCAAGACCAAGACCAGTTTGTAGTATTCCCGTTTTCATTCTAAAACACTAGGTTTACGGTAACCATGCATGTTGATCTATAAAACTTGCACGCTAGTAAGAATATGTACTCCCTCCTATCCATATTACTTATCGTTGAAATGGATATATCTAGCACTAAAATATGTCTAAATACATTCATTTTAGTGATAAGTAATATGGATCGGAAGGAGTAGTATATTCGATCATTAAAAAATTGTGGACAGTTTAAGTTTAGGGGTGTACTGACTTAAGACATTAATGATCATAGAGAAAACAAAAATCTTGCAATCATAAGAAACACAAAGATAAAAGGTGGAGGAGGGGTGTTCTTAAAAAAGATTATTGGAGTGCTTTGAAATATGCCTAACCAAACTTGTACAACTATGGCTATCAATATTTTTTTAGAATTATTGCGATTGGATACTGGCTTGATGAATCAAGGTCTTAAATTTTCCTTGAAACTTCCATGACATATAATTATTTTGAGTAAGAGAACATGTGTCTATTTTAGCGACGAATGTATCTATAGACTTTGAACCACCCTTCGATCAAGTTCACATAAATATGTAACAAACCATGTAATATGTAGTTTCCAATTTGGTAACATATAAACAAGAGACACATCTCATGATGGTTTGTACACTTTAGTCTTTCCCTTTTCACTAAAAGAGTCAACCTAGATTGAGGTCATCCAAAATGTAAAAGTCGGAAAAGTTTTCAAAAATGAAACAAGATGACTAACCAAGTCTATATCCTAGCCCACAAACGATCAATTCCTAGGTTTCTAGTCCTGTCAAGGCAGAATTAAAATTCTCACAGTGTAGGCGAACATTTCATAAAGCTTTGTGTAAATCTGATGAAAGTTTTGTTAGACTACCTGTTGTGTGACTTAACATAGCTGGTAACATGCATACCACCTAGCCTCAAAATATTACATGACAAGTAATTAAAGAGAAGAGAAACAAATTAGCTAACATAATATGTTACCGTCCATAATGAAAATGACTCTACTAAGTAATAAGTAAAAAAATAGAACCGCCTAACTGATCCATTGACGAAATTCTTCTCAAAACATGAATGGAAGTATGAGAATATAATAATAAGAAAAAGTAAGACCCTGGTGACTATTAGCGACCCTGTTTTGTCCCCTTCCTATGGTCAGCCTGCCCCAGACAAGTCCACTAGTTTTGATGCTACAGCCCATACCAGAGTGTAACCCTCATATATACCCAGATTCCCCTCCACCTTTCCCTCGTCCAATCCATTCCCAACCTATACTTGTACACCTCAAGCGAAACAGCAGCACAGCATCACAAAAATACATCGAGATCGACCCCCTTCGATCTCCATGGCCGACGAGTGGTGGAGCTCTTCTGAGAGGAGCCACGGCACGTCGGCGTGCTCCGCCCCGCCGCTCATGGACACCGCGTGCGCCTGGACGTCCCCCGCCGCGGAGTCCACGACCTCGATAACCTTCCAGGACCCCCGCAGGAGCGGCAACACCTCTCACCAGCCTTCATCCGATGCCGTTTCCTCCCTTGGCGATCCTCACATGGACTGGACGCACGCCTTCTTGTAAGTTCACTTTCATCTTCCACATGCATCACATACACGGACCTTCCTCTTCTAGCCTTCTAGCCTTGTAGGCTTGTAGCTAGCTATGTCTCTATACTAGGCGCCTGTGCGGACGGCTAAAAGGTCCTGCCTTGCATGATCGTGCTTAATTAGGAGCGGGAGAAGCGACGCTAGCTTCCAAGCCGTGCTTCAAGTTCAAGACGACATGGCGGCGTCAACGACGACGAGGCCCTTATTTCGAGCTCATCAGCCGGCCGCCGTCGAGACCGTGATGAATAACCACCCGTTCACGGACATGGGCCACGGCTTGGGCTTGCTCGACCACCAGTTGCCTGCAGCGTCATCTTCGTACAGCACAGCGCCGTTGCAAGGCATGTTCGACGACAAGTCTGCGGCGACGGTGGCGGCAGCCCATAACCTTTCCATGTTCGGGGAGAGCCAGCCGTCGGTGAGTTACGATTTGAGCGCGGCGGGGATGCAGATGCAAGGCGGTGGCGCCCAACTGCAGTGCTTGCCCGGGTCCGGCAGCTACATGCCTTTCGGTGGTGCCGCTCTACCGTCGCAGCTTCTCTTGCAAGCCCTACATCCCAAGACCTGCTACAGCTCCAACTCCAACAATCTCATGGTCAAGGTAAGCGCATGAACGAATATGAGTGGTTGACCACTAGCCATACATCTGTATACCTAGGGTTTCATCAAGATATGCATAACCTCGGTATCTCCTGCAGTCTGCCGAGCACGCCTGCTCACCGGCGGGGAGGAAAACTGAATCGGACAGCCCGGCCGCAGCGAAAAGGCCACGGATCGAGGCGCCATCGCCGTTGCCCACGTTTAAGGTATGGCATATGATCTTCTTTTTTTTGATCTTTCTGCACTTGAGGATCTCTTTTTGTTGCTTGGATCGATAGCCTCGTGTGTTCTTCTTTTGTGAGCATCGATCGACGGATGATGACTTTTGGATTGCATAAAATTTTCTTTTGTGTTGTGCTGCAGGTGAGGAAAGAGAAGCTAGGGGACAGAATCACTGCGCTCCAGCAACTAGTCTCGCCTTTTGGAAAGGTATTAGTTCTTTCTGCTCTGAATCAACTCCCCTACTATATATCTTTCCTCACCACCGTTCTAATTATCGGAGAGAACAAGTGCTCTTGTACTGAACTCGTCTGAGATCGATAACGACCTAACTTATCGTTTGTATCATCATCCTCGCACTTAATTTAGACCGATACCGCATCGGTTCTTCACGAGGCCAACGAATACATCAAGTTCCTCCATGACCAAGTTGCGGTGAGTGCCTTTAATTTTGCTGCAGCGATAGATCGAGATTTTCTTTTTTGCGTATTCACAAATAACGTCGCTAATGTACACGCCACTGAACTCCCCGCAGTCACTGACCTATCCGTACTTAAAGAATGGGAACCCATTGCAGCAGTTCCAGCAGAAGGTAACATACGTAATTAATTTTCCACTAATTTGTTCATCTTATGGATGTTTCTATTGCTGTACGGTTGCATTTGTTCATTGTATTTCTCTTGGTCCTATGTAGGGTTCTGAGAATGCAAAGAACGACAGCGGCGAACCGAAGAAGAAGGATCTCCGAAGCCGAGGCCTGTGCCTTGTGCCGGTAGCGACGACGTACACGGTTGCGAGCGAGACGGTGCCGGAATTCTGGTACCCAACGTTTGGAGGCACATTTAGGTAGACGTGTACATGTAGGTACTCCTAGTAGTTTTAATTAGCTTTCTACGTGTACAAGTGCTAAGCAATTTGTACATGTCCAGAGTACAAACAAACAGACACAGCATTGAGGCTAAAGCAAAGCAAAGCCACGTGCTGCTAGAACACTTAGATATGTATGTAAACGGTGATCGTCGAACATGATTTTAGTAGCTAGTCTGTGAAGAAAAGCAAGGGATAATCATCCAAGCAATCAAAAGGTACTAAAAGGGCAAGAGAAAAAGGAGAGGTTACAGGTTAACATGAATATACAAATGTGTAGGGCAGGTGCCAAAGAAAATGATTTGAGGTTGTCGACTATGGAGCATCCATACCCATATACCTATATACAAAGCCAATTGCGGAGGAAAAATGCTACTAGTAGTGTTGCATAAACAAGTCTGTCTATGTGGAACTAATGTTTTGGGCAGGTGACACATTTTCAAAAAGGGTGGATTATATAGGCATAATTCGGGGTGACAAGGATCAAATTGGAATAAAGCATTCTAACAAAAAAAAGTCTCACTAAAAGGGGTTGTACGTGAGATGAATAATGTCATTTTTGTCGGAAGAATGAAACTGTTGATCATATCTTGTTCATATGTGCTTCAGCAAAATTTGTTCAGCAGGTCGTCTGCCTTTTGTTCTGACTAGAACATCTGATAGTGCCAACATCATGGGTAGGAATTGGATAAATTCTTTTCATGTTGCTCAACATAAGCAAGTGCTCTGTGGCGGAGCGGCGGTATGTTGGATGATTTGTAAGACCAGAAATGATGCTTGTTTCAAATTAAGATTCAATGATGATCTAGCAACTGAAAGATCGAGATACGACGATGAGTTTACTAAAATTACTACAAACTGAAACAAGTTAAGCGAAAGAAACGAGTAACTCTCGGGTATAGCAGGATGAGACACACGGATGATGATGGTAGGATGAAGCAGGATGATAAGGACTTTTGGTGAATAAAGTAATAAAAGATCCGCATGTATCGAGTGATACAGAGGCCGGGTCATACCCCATTTCAAAAAAAAGCATTGCGTACAATACATAGGAAATAACAAGAGTAAAGGAAACAAGTAAACTTTGATATGTTTCATCAGTGTTTGAGATGTTGACACCGGCTCTGCGTGTTTGTTGAGAGAGGCTATGCACTCATGCACCCAATTCCAATCAACCACACCCGTTGATGGTTCTCCGCCAGGCAAGCTCACCGACTTTGCCCAATCACTAGAAAAATCCTTGAACGTGATCTCCGAACCCCGCCACGACCAATACACACCTTGTACGCTCAACGATGTTAGCTCTGTCAGCTCATTCCTTGGGCTCCTGCGGCAATACCTTTGGAATTCTCAACCTTGAATGCTCGACGATGGATACCTAACCGTCTAGGAGATACCGAATCTCCAAGGGTAACAAGTTGATCTTGTTGGCCAAAGTCAATCTTGTCTAATGCTGAACTAAACCCAAACAAGGAATACGGCAGCTCTCTGTGGCGTCCCGCAAAAACCACTACCAGAAAATCGCGTTATTTTTGTGCATTGCATCATCATGACCCCATGCTCATGTCATCATGCCACATTGCATTTGAGCATCGTCATCATCATGTATGGTTTTTGTCTAAACTATTTTCGAAACGCCTAGTTTTGTTTTCTAAATACTTCCGTCTTTATTCAAATTAAAACCCGGGTCTCCGGAATATTTTGTTTCGTCTACCAATGGATTTCAAACGCCCCGTTTTAAATAATAAAATATTTATTTTATTTTTAGGGGACAGCCAAACCGGGTCGATCCGACCTAGCCGGCCACCCCCAAAACTACCTAAACCCTTTTCTACCTAAACCTAGTCTACCCAGCCCCCTCCACCTCACTCCACCCTATCACAGCGCGCCACATCCCCCTGGCCCAAAACCCCACCCACTCATAGCCCTCCACCTCACCTCTTCCTCTCCCCACCACTCACCCGCTGCCACCTCCCCCACCAACCATCTCTCCCTGTCGCCCTGTCCCCACCCCGCCTCCGTAGGACCTAGCGCCACCGCCTCCTCTGGGTCCATTGCCGCCAGGCTTCCCCGAGCTCGGCCTCTCCCCGCTTCCGCTTCCCCGTGCGGACCCGTCGAGCCGCCGCCCGGCCTCTGCCTCCCGCCTGCGGGCATGTCGACCTCGCCCGCCTCCCCATCAAGCGGCATCGCCGCCGGCACCTGGGCGTCCTCGTCGGCCTGCACCCGGCCGCCCTTGCGCCTGCGAACCCGTCCCCTCCCTGAGCTCGCCTCTGCCGGCTGCCTCGCCCCTTCCCCTGTGCTTGCCGGTGACCGCCGGGCCGGCCGGCCGTGCTCAGCGCCTCCGGCCTCTCCTCTTCGGCCGCCGCCCCGAGCCCATGCCCTGGCCACCTCCCTTGCCCTGCAGACGCTGCTGCCTCTCCGTCGCTCCGCCTCCCTGAGCCGCGGCCGCCGTCCCTGCGTCCACCCTATCACCGTCGCGTGCGTCCTCGGAGGTTCATCAGGTGGAGACCTCCTAGCACAGAGCCCAAGGCGCGCGGGCCCTTGTCGCTGACCCTGCGGCCTGGCTCTGCGTCGCCCTGCTGCCCGTTCTGTTCCGTGACACCGGCGTCCACGCGACCCTCTACCCCGAGCCCTGCCTGGCACCGCCGGCCTCCGCCTCGTCGGCCTCCAGTCGTGCCCGTGTGTGCGAGTGAGGAACACCAAGTTGTACAAGAACCTCGCCACTCACAAAATATGGACGACAAGTACTCCGACATGGAACTGACAAGGTCTACTACATGGATTCGAAGACCGCACCCGACACGCCAAGTTCTTCCTCCCGGATCCGAAGACGCCGAGACCCGGGACACCAAGATCTCCGCCGTGAAACGACAAGACCGACGACACGACCCGACGACCGCGGATGCGACAAGATCGTCTCTCGGACGCCAAGTTCTTCTTCCCGAATGCCAAGACCGATCTCATCGAACCGAACCTTGCCTTCCCGTCGAACCCTGAACCCTGAGACCGAACCCCGAACCCCGGAACCCCAAGATCTCCCGAACCCAGATGTGTGAACCTTTTTCCGAGCCCCTATTTTATAAATGCCATCTATATAAATTGTTGCATATTAAATTGTCATACTCGCATGCATATTTGTGTGGGTTGGGGGCATTATGCCGATTCACCTCATAATTAAATATGGAGACCATATGCGGACATTTCTGGTCCCATATTGGTTCCATTTAAATTTGTGTAGCGAACCGGTGATCTAATTTTGCCTTGTTAAGACAACATTTAAATTGCGGGGTATCTAAACAACATGAACCATCCAATAAATGTCGGGACCCCGGTTCCGCTTAATCTTGCCTAATTGCATCGCATCCTTGCCATGTCATGCATCATACATGCATCATGCCTGGTCTTATATCGTAGTATTAAATAGTGCATCCGGTGTTTCTGCTAGTGCTTTGCTTCTTCACGGATTAGGCCGATGAGTTGATGCGAGTGTCGACCCGATCTTCGGATGAACCTTCGGCAATGTTTTTCAGGCGGGCACCTCCCCCTTTCTACCTATCTTACTTTTATAGTATTTATTTCCCTCCTGTTGATCTATTGCTATATGTGTTGCATTGCTCTAGTTTTCGTACCCGTGATATCCCTTGCAGCCTTATATTGCCTTGGACACATCCTATTACCTGTTGTTTGGTAGATAGTTGGACCTGCGCGTCGTAGTCGCTGCTCAAGTGTTGTTGCGTGTCGTCAAGTACCACAGTTGTTGGAGTATTGCCGCATGTTTAATGGTGGAGATGATCATGGCTTTAATTACTGTTTAATAACTAAAATTGAAGTAGGTAAATGCAGAGGCACAGGTGGGCAATAGTTGTTATTTGGTTGTTAACCGTCCACTTGTGTCCCGTAGGACCCCGAGTTCTTGACACCTGTTCCGAGATCGAGCGCGCTAACCACAGGTGGGGTGTATGGGCACCCCCATCGATTAGTACCTGATTTCAAAGTACTGTACTGGGGGGCCACAATTAGTTTGGGGCTTTATTACTATTCTGTACTTATGCCATGCTTTACTGCTTTATTTAAATTGTGCGAGGTTCTGCACTTGTACTGTTTAGGTAAGCGGAGTGTTTTCGCGGTATCGACAAGCCCAGTCTCATTTTCGGGTTCCCAGTCGTTTACAGCCATTGGCGCAAACCCTGAGTCCGTCTCGGAGACCGGCCGACTTCGTTGCGGGTAGCTTAGTGGGGTGGCCCCCATGTACTTGCTTTGGGTCTGGGAAACGTCATGACTTAGGCCCCGCCGACATACCGATGGGTGTATGTTAACTGGTCTGGCAAAAAGGGTCGAAGTGCGTGTGGATACTTTGGTGCACCCCTGCAGGGTTAAATCTTTTTGAAAAGCCGTGTCCGCGGTTATGGACGACTTGGAGCACAGTTCTCGATCATAGACAACCATAACTAAAGTTTACTGCTATAATTTGACTTGTATCCGATATGACTAGTAATCAGCTTCACTACCACGGAATGGCTAAATAAAAGTGCCAACAACTGCTGGGTTTTGGGATATCTCATGCTAATTGTATCTGACTAGTAAGTGTGCAACTATAATGGAATGGTTAACTAAAAGTGCCCACTGCTTATTATATCAGGATGACTATCTATACCTGACTAGTAATTGCTGCAACGATAACTGAATAAATAAAACTGCCAACGGTGTGAGTTCCTCGGTTGACTTCCTCGTTTGGTCTCGAGGGGGAAACACCAGGATGGGTATGTTTGGTGGTAGTATCAGGTTGGTTCCGAATAGGTCTTTCTTATCTCTCTCTGATAGCCGACAGTTCTATCGAGTCTCTATAGGTTGATTAGTGCATGCTGCGCTGCCGCTTCAGTCCACCATACCTGTGTAGGCGAGGACCGCCGAATTCTAGCCTCGCCGTGTACTGGCCTCAGTACTGACGCTCCTCTTTTTTCCTTTGCCCTTTGTCGGCACCCCTTTTTGTTTAAGCAGGTTTTGAGATCGACGTCGTTAGCAGGGTTACCCTTCCGGCTTGGCCTGGGCAGGGTTATGGACGCCATTGGTTATTCTTCAGGGCTCTTAGCCCCATTTGCATCTTGTCCGTAGTCGGACGCTGTATCATTTTCAAGGTGATTTGGATCTTTGTATTGTATATCTGTATTCTTGACTCATTGAGTCGCCGTTGTATATATCTGTTCTGTGGTTCCATCGTGGACTATTGTGTAATGGTATTACTTCGTTTTCCACCCGCACGAAAGTGCCTGGTGGGCACCTTCGAATCGTTTCTATGCGGGTTTGGCGGGAATCGCTGAAACTTGCATAGGGCCGATTCCGAGGGTGTTACACTCTCAAAGGATATGAGAAGGAGGGAGAACTCATAATGAAGATCGTGTCAATGTTTGTGGGAACAATGGCTCACCCTGGCATGGATGCATGTTAATATATGCGTGGGAACAACCCCCATGATGGCTTACAGAGTATGATACGGAGTTGGAGTGGTGTACCAAACCATAACCAAAGCGTATACAAAATACACATCTAACAGCCCCCTTAATCGAAAGCATGAGAAAGGTTGAGATTACGTCTAAAGACATTTGGAAATTTTACATGTAAAGCTTTGGTAAAGCCATAAGCCACCGGATCCTTATTAGAAATAAACTTGATATCCAAATGTTTGTTGGCAACCCTTTCATGAATGAAGTTAATCTCAATGTGTTTAGTTCGAGCATGAAAGACGAGATTGGCAGACATGTAAGTAGCTCCAAGATTATCACACTATAAGCATGGTTTTTCCTGAAGAGGAACCCCAGATCAGTAAGCAATGCTTCAACCCAAAACTAATTCTACTATAGCATTTGCAATAGACTTATATTCAGCCTCAATACTTGAGCGAGACACAGAAGCTTGTTTCCGAGTACTCCAAGAAACCAAGTTAGGACCAAAAAATATAGCAAATCCACCTATCCAACGTCTGTCATCAAGACAACCTTCCCAGTCGGTATCTGAGAAGACACTAAGAAGAGTAGAGGATGATTTTTAAAACATGATGCCAGTATTAATGGTACCTTTTACATAACGAAGTGTTCTTTTTGCCGATGTCCAATGAACAGCAGTGGAGCATGAAGATACTGCAAATTTTATTGAATGGAAAAGCCAAATCTGGTCGTGTTAATGTCAAATACCGAAGAGCACCAAAAATACTTCGATAATTGGTATTGTCTTTAGGACCAAGGGGAGATCCATTAGTAAGCGTCAGAGGCTCGGAGGGTGACAATGGTGTAGGGGTAGATGAACAGGTAGTCATATTAACCTGAGCCAATAAATCTTTAGCATACTTGGACCGTGTGAGAATGAAACTGTTATTATTTATTTTCACCTCAATTCCAACAGTGTAAGTCCCACATATCCTTGATAGAAAAATTCTCACCAAGTTGACGAAGTAAAACAGAAACAACTTCATTCGAGGATTTAGTGAAAATAATATCATTAACATAAATGAGGACAAACATAGTGATATGTGACTGATGATAAATAAACAAGGATGTGTCTGCCAGAGAAGCCATAAACCCAAGTTCAGTCAATTTGCACTGAGCCGAGAATACCAAGCTCAAGGATCCTGTTTCAAATCATAGATAGTTTTGTCTAGTTTGCAAATATAATACGTAAAGCGTGCATCATCAAAAAAAGAACGTGTTCTTGACATCTAGCTGTCGAAGACTCCACCCCTTGGAAATAGAGATGGCCAAGACAATTCTTATAGTAGATGCTTTCACAACATGGCTAAAAGTGTCCTTATAATCATGACCATATCTTTGTTTGAAACCCTTGGCAACAAACCTTACCATCATCACGCCTCTTTGTACGATAGACCCATTTACAGTCAATAATGTTTTTATTTGAACTCGGAGGAACCAAACGCCATGTGTTGTTTTGCATAAGGTCTCCAAACTCTTTCATCCATAGCATTCTTCCAATTATCAATACCAAGAGCCTCATGAATATTGCTCGGTTCTCCTATAGATGTAAACATACCATATTTGACAGTACCATTTGTGAATTGTTTTGGATTGTGTATACCTTTTTGAAGTCGGGTACATGGTTCAGGTGCGGAAGGGGCATGGGAAGACTATCCGTAGATGATCCACTTGCCAGAGATGCAGGGGATCCTGGTGGGCCCGCTGGAGGTGTGCCATGCATAGAAGATCCAGGGGAATCTAGAGCGGTCCCAACACTATGATCATTAGGCATACTCCCGTAGTTGTCGCTTGGAAGAGGGGTGATATGTCGTAAATGTATCTATAATTTTTTATGTTCCATGCTTGTTTAGTATCTACTTTGCTTTGCTTTGTCTTCACTTTGAGGTATTTTTATATATTTTCTGGGACTAACCTATTAAAAAGATGACACAGTGCCAGTTGCCTGTTTTCTTCTGTTTTTGGTTCCAGAAAAGTCAGAAAATGAATATTCTCGAAATTAGACGGGACAAAAGCCAAAGTCAATATTTTACCGTGTGAAACATGGAACCAGAAGACGAGACGGAGGAGGGCCTCGAGGGGGCCACACCCCCTGGCCACGCGGCCTGGCCTGGCTCGTGCCTAGGGGGGTGCAGCCGCCTCGGGCACCCCCTCGGCCTCCCTCTTCTCCTATAAGAAGCCCCTGATACCTAAATCCTAAGTACCCGATCAATCTTCCACGAAACAGTCTGTAGACGCCGCCACCATTTTTCCTAGATCGAGGGGGATCTGAAGCTCTTCCCGGCACCCTGCCGGAGAGGAGAGATCATCCTAGAGGCCTTCTTCATCACCATGCCAGCCTCCGTGAAGCGTGAGTAGTTCCACCTTGGACTACGGGTCCATGTAGTAGCTAGATGGTTGTTTCTCCTCCTTTGTGTTACCATGTTTAGATCTTGTGAGCTCCGTTTATGATCAAGATCATCTATTTGTAATCATGCATGTTGTGTTTGCGGGGATCCGATGGATATTGAGATTACTATGTTAGATTGGTTAATGATTCTATCTTATTGATTCTATCATGTCTGTGTTGTTTGAGATCTTGCATGCTATCCGTTTGTAGTAGCTATCTTGGCCAAGTAGATGCTAGTGACTCCAAGAGGGAGTATTTATGCTCGATAGTGGGTTCATGCCTCTATTTAATCTGGGAAAGTGACAGAAATCTCTAAGGTTGTAGATGCGATGTTGCTACTAGGGAGAAAACAACGGTCTCTTGTTCATGAAACAAGTGGATTGTTTACTTCACACACTTTGCTTAAAACAGTTATCCGTTGCTTGCAACTTAATACTAGAGGGGGTTCAGATGATAACTTGAAGGTGGATTACTAGTCATAGATGTAGTTGGATGGCGGTCTATGTATATTGTTGTATTTCCCAATCAAATCTCATCGGATCATGCATGTCTAATATTGCATTGTTATGCCTTGCTCTATCTTGTCAATTGACCTGCTGTAATTTGTTTACCCAGCATGTTATGTTGTTTATCTTAAGGAGAACACCTCTAGTGAACTATGGACCCTGGTCCAATCTTTACTATTGATACATATTCCACTGTTCCTGTTTACTGTCTGCAAGCCACCATTACCTTCCACACCATACAGTTAATCCTTTGTTTTCAGCAAACCGGTGAGATTGACAAACTCACTGTTCATTGGGACAAAGTCTTGAGTTTGTGTTGTGCAGGTTTCCAAGTTGCTAGCAGCACCTTTGGGTCGTTTCCTTCCTCATACTGGTTCGATAACCTTGGTTTCTTTCTGAGGAAAAACTTGCTGTTGTGCTTATCGTACCTTCCTCTTGGGGTTTCCCAACGAAGCTCTACAATGATCTGAGCTGCATCAAGCTGTTTTCTGGCGCCATTACCGGGGAGGCTAAGGACGTCTTCAAAAGGGGAGTCCTTCAACACCTTTCTCTTTACTTTGTTTTTGGTTTGCTTAGTTTCTTTTTCTCTGTTTTTTTTTGCCTCTTTTTATCAGAAACTCCAAAAAAATAGTTTCGTTTGGTTTGCTTTCTCTTATAAAAACAAACAAAAATTAGTTCCTACTATAGTTGTTGGTCTGTCATTGCCTTGCTTTGTCATGCTTTCTATCTATGGTTGGTTTCTTTTAAACTAGTTCTTATTGGCAAGGTGGGTTCATGGAAGAACAAAAGTATTATTATAAGGAACACCGCTTGTCACAAAAAGGGAAACACTTATGGGAAGAAATTGATAAATTGAATACTATTGCTAGAGACGTGTGCTCTACTTATAATGTTACTTATTGTTTTGATAAATCTTGTTGCTATAGGAGGTATAAACCCATCCCTTTTCAATGTGAGTATAATGATAATGTTACCATATCTTCTTATGTTAAAGGAAATTATGACTTTTATGAATTGGAACAAATTGAAGAATTTATTGCTTGGAAGGGTGCATTTGAACTTGCTAGGTTGCTTGAAAATACTGATAATTCACCTTATGAATATGAGGTTTATGATATACTTAAATTTTGATTTAATAATTACAAGGAAGAAAATGCTATATTATCGAACATTTTAATAGATGCTTTTCACCAACGGAAGAGACTAATGCCTTGCAAGAGACTATGGAAGAAGAAATTGCTGAAACTGAAAGCTCATTAGATGAAAAAGAGGAGGAGAGTGATGAACAAAAGGAGGAAGAATGGATTAGCTACCCATGCGTACCTTCTAATGAGAGTAACTCTTTATCCCTTACATTATTTGATTGTCCCCCATGCTTACCAAAGGAGGATGAATGTTATGTTCATGTGGATCTTTTTAAAGTATCTACTTTGGGTAAAACCTGTGATAATAATTGTGCTCCTGTTATCTATGATAATCCATGCTCTTTTGATAAATCTTATGATAATCCTTTATTTGCACCTAATTTTTAAATGCATGGTACTAAAGAGTTTTGCTTAAAAAATGTTTATGATAAAGCTCTAGATGATGGTCCTATATTGGTTGATAATATTAATAGTACTACTATTGAAAATGAGATTGGAGAGGTCTTGACTTTATCTTAGAACCCCAAACCTCTTGAGAATGACCAGCCATCTGGTTATAAAATTGTTAAAAGTGGGTTTGAATGTTTTAATCCTGCTATTTTTTAGCTAGATAAAAATTATGTGTTTGTAGATCATGAAAATCATGCTTTATGTGATAGTTATATTGCTGAGTTTATTCATGGGGCTACTGAAAATTATTATGAGAGAGGAAAATATGGTTGAAGTTTTCATGGTACTGAAACACCTCTCTATGTGCTGGAAGTTTTGAAGTTGCTCTTGTTTTATCTATCCATTCTTGTTACTATGTGCTTCTTTGATTTATTTTCTTACAAGATTCCTATGCATAGGAAGTGGGTTAGACTTAAATGTGTTTTGAATTTGCTTCTTGATGCTCTCTTTTACTTCAAATCATATTTCTTATGTGAGCATCTTTCTTGTGCCTAACTTAAAGGCGTTCAAGAAAAGTACTTCTTGAGAGATAACCCAATAGTTTTCTTGAGTCTTGGAAGTTATTACATTTATAATAACCTCTCCTTATCCTTTTTGTTTTGTTTTTGTGCCAAGAATAACCTCTAATGAGAGGGAAGTAAGATTTGGGGAGTTGTTGTTGTCCCGAAACAGATTTTTGTGCTCCACTATAAAAATTTGTGTAAAATTTCTGTAAGTCGGATTGAGCTGTAATTTTCTGAATAAATCCCCCAGATTGTTAGCTAACTTTCATTAGTTCAACACTTTTTTTATTTGAGCAACAGAAGGTCTTCAAAAAATCGGTTTCTACCTGCTGGTATGTTTTGATAGTTTTCTGCCGTTATTTGCATTTCCTTTTTATTGATTCCTTTTTGGGTTCTTTTTGGGAAATTGAGCTTTTTGAGGGAATTGCTACAGTAGATTGTGTCTTCAGTGAAAGTTTTCCTGTTTTAAAACTATACCCCAAAGGTCTATTATCTTTTGAATGCACTAATGTTGCTAATAAAGATTGTGTGAAGTTTTGTATGAAGGAAAATTTGCAGGTGTATAGAAAGAATGATGTAATGAGATAAAGAATGGAAAAAATCTCAAGCTTGGGGATGCCACCCCGTGTCACGCCAAGAAATATTCAAGAGGTACAAGCGTCAAAGCTGGGCATCCCCTTCTTCATCAATAAAAATCTCAGGTCTTTCTAGACACTTCGTTTTTTATTGTTTCATGCACAGTTGTGTTGTTGTTGGAGCGTCTTAGTTTTCGTTTTTGGTTTTTGTTTGCTTAGTTTGCTTCAATAAAGTAGTTGAACCCCCGTTTTCGCTGTGTTGTTTTAAATAAGTTGATTGGTGCTGGAGAGGAGTAGAAAGATCTTGCTTGAGTAGTACAAGAGGAGCTTGCTTTGACTCTAACTTAGACTCTATCATGTCATGCTAGATGTTGTTTTGACCTTATGCTTAGTGATTATTGCTGTAGCATGACTTGTTCCAAACAATTAGGATTGCTTAATGTGCCTTGAAAGAATCATGCGTTATTTTAGCATACAAAAGCATAGTATTGTGGTATTCTCCTTTGATGCTTTGTTTGGGTTGACTTGGCACATGCTCACACCATGTTATGAGTATGAACCAGTCACCTTAGCCTCTATGATCATTTAGTTTTTGACTTGTAGTACCACTTTATGCTTTGGTTATTAATTTTTTGTCGCTCTGCATGAGTATGGCCATTATTGCTCTCTTAGTTGGTCGTTCACAGTCTTTTGCTAGCCTCCACTTATATGAGTAATCTCTACTCATGCATCCAACTCCCAAGAAAACAAGTTATTCCAAAGTGTCCACTATAAATTCCTATGCATGGTGTGTTACACCATTCCAAGTATATTCTTGTTTTATCTATCTTCCAAATTAAACTTGTTATGTGAAAGTTAGAGATTAAATCTCTCACAAACTTGATGGCACACTTTATTTTCTTTCCCCTAAATAAAATTGAACCATTGTGTCATCTATGTTGTATATGTTTCACTTATACGTTGGAATTAGCAAAACCATGTTGTCATGGGGAACGCTTTCAACATAGCACTTGTACATTGTACACATTTGATATCATGCTCTTTTGTTTGCGGATGTCGTCGGTGTGAAATAAAAGGGAATTTTGTAAGTCCATTTAGTTATGTATGTGTGTTAGAGAAACGCCTGGGTCGCTATCCTAAGCCATGCCTAATCATGGTGGAAACTTGCAGCATCACCATAGTGAGCAATCTATGAAGCTTTCTTCTTATAAAAAAAGAGACACATTGAAAGGAGGAAAGAGAGAAAAAGCACCATTTTCCCTTGGTAAATAAGAAGATTGTTGAGATGCTCATTATCTACCTGCCTTGTCATTTTGATTATGGGATAGCTCATGTATCATGTTCAAGGGGTACCCCGTTGGCGGTTCTCTCTGATACACATGTACTTACTATGACAAGAACTTACCGGTGACTAAAGTTGAGTAGCATGAGGAGCGGACCATGTACTCAAGGGACATGAGATTGCCAACTTATACTTTGTCAAGCATATACTCCATAGTTTGTTCACTTTAACCTTAATCACTTTAAGATGCTTATGATAGGGGCAATGAGCGATGAAAGCTAACAAATACCATAATTTTTGGAAGCTCTTTATGAGACTTGAAATCCCTGCTTCCCCTTTTATGAAGGGCCTTTCTTCCACTTTTATATTGAGTCTCCACCTTCTATCCTTAGGCACCAATTAAGAGAGCATAGTTGCCATTCTTAGTTCTATGTGCATTGTCCCAAAACTTATTGATTGATTCATAATTGTTGATATTGCTTGTTATTGAACTACTTGTATCTAGTCACTCTTATGAACTTTGAAGGTGTCCTATGCATTTATTGCTACTCCATGAGGGACAAGCCGAATGCCACTATGCTATGTTTTCTATATGTGAAACAAACAAACGTCTTTCAATGCATTGTTATTCATGAATCTTTTTTTGTATCCTTTCATGTTGTATGCATAGTTACTTTGTCTTATTGTTAGAACTTCTTCTTTCATGCTCATATTTAGAGTACTTTGATCCCATCTTTCATTGCTTGTAAATGGTTTGATCTTGATTTTGATGGTTCATGTCACCTTAAAAATTATTCTTTTATCACTTACCTACTCGAGGACGAGCAGGATTTAAGCTTAGGGATGCTTGATACGTCGTAAACGTATCTATAATTTTTTATGTTCCATGCTTTTTTATTATCTACTTTGCTTTGCTTTGTCTTCATTTTGAGATATTTTTATATGTTTTCTGGGACTAACCTATTAACAAGATACCACAGTGCCAGTTGCATGTTTTCTTCTGTTTTTGGTTCCAAAAAAGTCATAAAATGAATATTCTCGGAATTGGACGGGACAAAAGGCAAAAGTCAATATTTTACCGTGGGGAACACGGAGCCAGAAGACAAGACAGAGGAGGGCCTTGATGGGGCCACACCCCCTGGCCGCGTGTCCTGGCCTGGCCCGCGCCTAGGGGAGGGGTGCAGCAGCCTCGGGCACCCCCTCGGCCTCCCTCTTCGCCTATAAGAAGATACCTAAACCCTAAGTACCCGATCAATCTTCCACGAAACAGTCTGTAGCCACCGCCACCATTGTCCCTAGATCAGGGGAATCTGAAGCTCTTCCCGACACCCTGCCAGAGGGGAGAGATCATCCCGGAGGCCTTCTTCATCACCATGCCACCCTCCGGTATGAAGCGTGAGTAGTTCCTATGGATGGCCATGGGTACCCGTCACCCGCTAACCTGGTGGGTACCCTCATCAAATGGAGGAGGGTTTGGTTGAAAAGAAAACCCATGGATCCGCTTAGTGGTAAATATCTAGACCCAGTGGGTCTAGCGGGTGCGGGTCTGGAGGTGCTAAACCCATACCCTTTAACCCGTAGACCCGTCAACTACAAGTGGGCCCCATGTGTAAGTGTCTACTAGAAACCCTAAGTGCCTAACCCTGGCTGAATCCAACCCCGTGTTCTCTCCTCACTCTCTCAGTTTTCCCACCCTGCGTCGCCCCTGCCCTATTCCCCTCGCTGCCTCCTATGCGCTCTCTCGCCTCTGTCCTTCCTTCCTTCCTATCGCCATCGCCAAGGCTCGAGTTGGATGACGCAGCGACACCGGCGACGGCCCATGCCAGCAAGCAGACGCGCAACCAATGAACCTCACTCTGTTGCGCTCCACTGCGCCAACAAGAAAATGGCGAGGAGTTGCTGGATATCCCGTCCTAGGGGAGTGGGCCTTGGCTTGGCTTCCTCCTCGGCGTGCGGATCTCGACATAGAATAGCAGGGGAAGTCAAGGAGAGGGACATGAGAGAGTCCACTTGCCGCTGGTGGCTGAGAGCATCTGGAAGCGGGTACGTACCTTCACGGGTACCCATCGGGTCGCGGGTACCCGCCGGGTCGCGGGTCTGGTGGAAACTTGGACCCGCCGGCGGGTATGGAGGCGGGTGGTGGTGACGGGGAGATGTGGTGGAGGAGGGTATGGAGGTGCCATACCCGCCTCCATACCCGGCGGGTGCCATCCATAGTAGTTCCACCTTGGACTACGGGTCCATGTAGTAGCTAGATGGTTATTTCTCCTCCTATGTGCTACCATGTTTAGATCTTGTGAGCTCCGTTCATGATCAAGATCATCTATTTGTAATCATGCATGTTGTGTTTGCGGGGATCCGATGGATATTGAGATTACTATGTCAGATTGGTTAATGATTCTATCTTATTGATTCTATCATGTCTGTGTTGTTTGAGATCTTGCATGCTCTCTGTTTCTAGTAGCTATCTTGGCCAAGTAGATGCTAGTGACTCCAAGAGGGAGTATTTATGCTCGATAGTGGGTTCATGCCTCTATTTAATCTGGGAAGTGACAGAAATCTCTAAGGTTATAGATGTGTTGTTGCTACTAGGGAGAAAACAACGATCTCTTGTTCATGGAACAAATGGATTGTTTACTTTACAGACTTTGTTTAAAGCAATTATCCGTTGCTTGCAACTTAATATTGGAGGGGGTTCGGATGATAACCTGAAGGTGGATTACTACTCATAGATGCAGTTGGATGGCGGTTTATGTATATTGTTGTATTGCCCAATCAAATCTCATAGGATCATGAATGTCTAGTATTGTATTGTTATGCCTTGCTCTATCCTGTCAATTGCCCCGTTGTAATTTGTTCACCCATTATGTTATGTTTTTTATCTTAAGGAGAACACCTCTAGTGAACTATGGACCCCGGTCCAATCTTTACCATTGATACATCTTCCACTGTTCCTGTTTACTTTCTGCAAGACACCGTTACCTTCCACACCATACAGTTAATCCATTGTTTTCAGCAAACCGGTGAGATTGACAAACTCATTGTTTGTTGGGGAAAAGTCTTGAGTTTGTGTTGTGCAGGTCTCCAAGTTGCTAGCAACACCTTTGGGTCGTTTCCTTCCTCTTACTGGTTCGATAACCTTGGTTTCTCTCTGAGGGAAAACTTGTTGCTATGCTCATCATACCTTCCTCTTGGGGTTTCCCAACAAAGCTCTACAGTTATCTGAGCTGCATCAAGGGGGAGCAACACACACATGTCGATGCGTAGGAGGCGACAATGCCACAGACCACGTGGGAAGGTTGTCGGCCGACAAAGGCGGCATAGGGGCGTTGTGTTGACCAAAACCATATGGACAACCCGAGGAAGATTGCAACGCGGGATCCAAAGTCAAGTTCAGAGCAGTGTGCACATAATTATTAGTGGAATATGCATTGGAATCAGTGCTAATGATTGAAGAATCATTGGCTAATATTTCTTCACTGGAACTTGATATTGCATGCTCAGATTGAGCTGGTTGTTCATATACTGGGGCCATAACATCTTCATACACCTGTAGAGGGTTAGGGGCGGTAACAATAGGCATAGTATCATTGATATGCACACCCTTAGAACATAGATTTGGTGGTAATAGAATTTCTTTGCAAAGACCACGACCAACATTAGGATGCAGAGTTTCAAATATAAAAAATTTCTCATCGAACACAGCATCACGAGAAATGTAGACACTCCCACCGGATATATCAAGACATTTAACTCCTTTATGGAGAGGACTATACCCCCAAGAAGACATATCGTTTGGAATGAAAAGCAAGTTCTTGTTGATTATAAGGACAAAGTTTGGGCCAATAAGCACAACCAAAAAATACAAAGGGAGTCATAATTGATTTAGATAAAAAATAATTTGGCGAAAGATAGTTTAGATAAAAAGTATTGTTCTAAATATACAATTTATTTCCTCACATTTGTTTCTACCACAAAGAAAGTTGAAGATTTTCCGAGACTTCATTAATAAATTAAACAAGTTTTCTCAATGTCAAGCTCGTGCACAACTATCACAAGCGGTCTAGCTAGTTTCATAGTGTGACGAGATGCACGGGTATTCCAACACTAATTGTAATTTAGATATTTTATTCGTTTGCCTTAGGGTTGCCATATGGAACAGATTATTAATAATAATTATAATAAAGATATTTTTGTGCATCAATGTTGTATTGATACAAAATATCAGTGAAAAATGCAATTGATCACTAGTTACAAACACAATATAATTATTTGTGAATATACACCTCAGTTAAATCACATACATGAATTCTAGAACTATCCACTGAGATTTTGAGATGTTGTAGATCAATATAGTAGTTCATTTCTCACTATGGTTTTATAATGTTAGAAATTATCGAAATGTTCTTATGTTGCTACTAAATATATGGTTGTTATATATTGCAGTTGTTAAAACATGGGCGTAGTTACCGTGAGTTGGTGCAAAATGAAAAGCTATGATCTCCGAATGAAGACAAGTTGAAATAACCATATGTGCTCCATAGAATGGATGACACATATGGTAATCCTTAAGAACTTAAGAGGTGGAGAGAAAGAGCCATCTCAAATATTAATAGAGTAATTATTTAACATATAACCTAAAAAATGTTGTCATCGAGTATGTAGAAGAAATTAGTGCACTAGATATTAATTAAGAAAATGATATGAGCAATTCACACTATTAGTAGTTAATGATATGAGCAAACAAGAAATAAATATAATCATAGTAAATTGTAATTTGATATATTGATATAAAATTTGGATACTACAAGTAGGAAAATATTAATATTTATCTTAGTGAAGTAAAATCCATAAATTGAGGATATAGTCAAGCATACCTACACAAAACATCTAGATAAGGAAGTTGTAATCTTTTTGTTTTAATTTTTCAATCTATAAGATTTCTATTGTTGGGGAGGTGACCCCGGATAGGGTCAAGACAGGGGAAGATAAAAGGAGTTTCTCCTATCATATGCCGAGTTACTGTCTATATCGGCCGAGTTACTGTCTATATCGGCCGAGTCATGTAAAGGTCGGCCGAGATAAGCACGACTATGACACCTATGGGAGGAGATGTACACTATAAGTCGACCGAGTAAGTCCGAATAACCTAAATGTAGGTGAAGGCCAAGCCGAGTTAAGCGAGACAAGGCCGAATGACATGAAGCTTGCAGGAGAAGGAGGTGCCAATAGTCAAACCCTAGCCACGGGCTAGGAAGAATCTGAGTAGAGCCAAGCACAAAGGACAAGGCGCAGAGCAGCAGAAGGACAGAAGGAGGTCATGGAGGTGACAGTCCTGGAGCCCGAGGCGTGCAGGTGGGGTTCTCTGGAACCTTGCCGTCATTAGAAGGGCGACACGGAAAGAAGGTCGCCGAGTTACTATATTGGGACAAGCATATTCTTCAAATATTCTTGCCACGTCAGCCCTAGAGGAGCCAGGGCACCCCTTTATAAGGAGAGGCAAGGATTCCTGAGAAGGGGATCGATTCATTCAAGGCGTTAAGGCTCGTGTAGCTTTTCTCTTCTTACTGCAAACAGCTCGAGGAGCACTTGTAGTCCAGAGAGGAGAAATAAAGATTTGCATGTTAGTCATTTGAGTGTAGAAGTAACTGCATCTTCCCTCCCCGGATCCCTCTAGCATCCATTGGCCCCAAACATTAGCCTACCCATGGCATCTGCCGTGCCACCACCATGACAGTTGGCGCCCACCGTGGGGCCAGCAGCGGTGCTAGCTGGAGTCAAGATCCGGACGAGAAACTTCATCCACACCGGAGAGCGCGTTGTCTCTGGCTTAGTCCAGAGGTTTGATCTTTGTGACTATGTCAGCGATAACGCAGGCAGCTTCAGGAGAAAAGTTCTTCCGTGCAACGGTGTCTTCATCAACCTGGGCATGCACCAGATCTACGTCGGCGTTGACACATCATGCGTTTATCCTCACCAGGTTATTGTTGCAGGAGAGCCTCCCCTCAGCGCTGCAAAGGGTCCGCGTGGAGAACGCCCCGCCAGCATCATCGAGGTAATGGTCGCAGCCGGGGTACAGGCAGCAACAGGAGGCGCCGGATCAAGCAAGGAACCGACGGCGGGAGGACAGGCGACCACAAGGCATGCAGCTCCACAGCCCACCGAGGTAGATCCGCCAGTAGCCAAGCCAGCCGAGGTGCAGGAGAGAACCCCGAAGGCACCAAGGGTAAGATGGCCACCTCTGGAAAGACCAGAAAACATTCTCCAGGCAACCATAGATAACTTAACCACGCCTGTGGCACCGATACTTGATCCGGCTAATGCTCAGGCAGAGTTGGAAGAAACTAGGCAAAAAGTACTAGTAGAGGCGAAAAAGGTGTCGGCATTGCGGGAATCCTTAAACAGGACCCTGCGAGAATATGCTAAGGCAAATAAGCTAGATGTTGCCCCCGAGCGGGTCGATGAATTAAGATTGAGAGGGAAAAACCTCATGAATGATATCAATAAAGAGCATGAGGCTCATAAGGCAGATTCAATCGATCTAGGCTTGCCGAGGTATAGCACCCCGGCAAAGAACCTAAGGGCGGCAAATGCCGCTGCACTAGAGTTGGAAGGACTGACCAACGAAGCTCGGCAGAAACAGCAAGAAAGAGTGAATGAGCCGGTGCGCATTGCGAACCAGTAGAATGAAGAAATGCTTAGGGCAGACCCGGAAAGACCTGGTGCCTTATGCATGGTTCATTCGGCTGGGGCAGCACCCGCCCTATCTGTGGCAGCATCATCATCACCCGGAAACAAGGCGCGAAAAGATAGAGCAGTAACTTCAGGAAAGAGAAACAAGCAGATTGTACCGTATGATCCGGCGGTAGCCGAAAAGGTCAATGAGAACAGAGGCAATGAAAGTCGAGGTAACAGTGACGAAAGAAACCCCCATCGTGCCAACAAAGGCAACGGAAGCCGGGGTAATGGAGACCTCGAAAGAGGAAATCATGAGAACAATATCCCAGCAGAAGGAAGGAGGGATCCACCGCCCAATCCTCAGCCGAGGTATGAACCTCGGCAGGAAAGAGAAGTAAGACTAGCTCGCCATAATCAGGAAAATGAGAGGTATAATGATGGTTATTCAGATATGGAGTATGCAGGGCATGGTAGAAACGACCATTATGTAGTGCAGGAGAGAGTCATGTACAGAAGCTTGCCATCAAATGATGCAAGACTAAAATTGGACAGGTTGTACCGGTCCGAGTTGTTAGAGGAGCAAGGTCCGCGAGCTCCGACATGTTTCGGACCCCGAATCATGGGCGAGCCGCCTGTGCCGAATTTTCAGCTGGCAAGGGGCACAAAAACATACAATGGGAGTACCAAACCACAAGATTGGTTAATTGACTATGCCACTGCAGTAAAAATAGCTAGCGGAAACTTGCGATGGGCAGTAAGATATGTCCCGCAAATGCTGGAAGGACCGGCCAGAGTATGGTTGAATAATCTGCCAGTAGGCAGTATCAACTGCTGGCTAGATTTTGAAGAGATGTTTGTCAGCAACTTCACCAGTACATACAAGAGACCAAACAGGCCACAACAGCTTGCAATGTGCAAGCAAAGGCCGAATGAGACAGACAGATAATTCTTGACTTGGTGGTGTAACCTCAGGAATTCATGCGAGGGAGTTATAGAATCGCAAGCGATAGCTTGGTTCGCTAAGGGATGCAGATATGCCAGTGTTTTGTGGCAGCAACTGCAAAGAGATATGCCAACCACTTTGGCAGAAACCATCAGGATAGCGGATTCGTATGGATTGGGATATCCGACACAACCAGAGCTAATGTCGGCGGATCATCGGGAGCATCAAGATCAATATGCAAGAGATGTGGCCGGGTCATCGAGGCGCAACGAGTTCAGAGGTAGAAGAAGAGAGGAAAGACCGGATTACAGATATGCCTCCAATCAGGTGGCAGCAGTAGTGCAAGATCAGCCGAGTCACGGAAACAGTCAGCGACAGAAGAATGGCCCTCTGCAATGGACACCAAGGAATGAAGGGAAGAGACAATGGACACCAGAACAGAAGAAGCAGTGGCAGGAAAGGCCGAAGTACATGTTTGAATCCATATTGGATCAACCGTGTAAGTTTCACACTCCATACCCGGCCAAGCCCGCTAATCATACAACTCGGCAATGCGCCTGGATGAAAAACGCAATGGGGAACCCGGCAGGCATGCAAGCACCTCCTCATCAGGCACATCAGCAGCAGCAGCCGCAGTTGACTAGGGCAAATGCACAGCAGTTAATGTTACCCCCTCCTCCCCCGAGGTATGATAACTCGGACCGGAGGGATGCAGTGCATCAAGTAATAAATCAGGGTCAGGATGGAAGGACAAACCCCGGAAATATTGGACGCAATGATTACAGGAAACATCATCAATCATATTGCGTGTTCACAACAGAACAGCAAGACATGCAAAGTGTACAGCGCCGGCATATGGAAGTGAATGCAGTTATGCCGGCAGTACCAAGATATGTACCTTGGTCAGATTAAGAAGTAATCTGGAGCATAAAGGATCATCCCAAAATAATGCCGAATCCAGGGTCCTATGCACTGGTAATAGATCCGACATTTGTCGGGCCCAGCATTAATGTGAAATTTTCAAAAGTACTCATTGACAATGGGAGCAGTATCAATATCATGTACAAAGATACAGTGCATAAACTCGGAATATCGCAGAATATGCTACAATCCACGAGAACCACGTTCCATGGAATAGTGTCAGGACTTTCATGCGAACCCATTGGGAAGGTTCGAGTAGATGTATTATTCGGCACAAGGGATAACTGCAGAGCGGAAAATTTGGAGTTTGAGGTGGTGGATCTAGAAAGCTGCTATCATGCTTTACTCGGGCGGCCGTCATTGGCCAAATTCATGAGCATCTACCACATCACTTACTTAAAAATGAAGTTACCCGGACCACAAGGGGTGATAACAGTAGCAGGAGATTACAGGAAGTCGATGGAATGTGCTTCGGCCGGATCAAACCTGGCCGAGTCATTGGTAATCACAAGAGAAAAAAGAAGGATTCAAGAGGTAGCGGCTCTCGCTCAGTCTGCACAGCTGAATATGCCGGCATTGACCAACCCACATGAAAGTGTTTCCTTTTAGTCGACTAAAGAAACAAAAAAGGTCCAGATAGATGAGCAGTTCCCAGAACACACTATCACCATTGGTGCCGGCCTAGATGCCAAATAGGAAGGCGAGCTCACCAACTTCCTCCGTGAGAATCGGGATATCTTTGCATGGTCAACTCAAGACCTGCAAGGTGTGCCGAGGGAGTTGGCTGAGCACTCTTTGCATGTAAGGCCAGGAGCAAGGCCGGTGAAGCAACCTCTCCGCCGCTTCGCCGAAGACAGGAGAAAAATAATAGGGGATGAGATAGCTCGGATCCTGGTGGCCGGGTTCATCATGGAGGTACTTCATCCGGATTGGCTATCAAATCCGGTGTTAGTAGAAAATAAAAAGGATGACCCAAATGTAGCCGTTGTATGGCGAATGTGTATTGATTACACGAACCTAAACAAGGCGTGTCCCAAAGATCCTTTTCATTTACCTAGGATAGACCAAGTCATTGATTCGACCGCTGGTTGTGAGCTGTTGTCTTTTGTAGACGCATATTCTGGTTTCCACCAGATACCATTAAATCCGGATGATCAAATAAAGACTGCGTTTATTACCCCGTATGGGGCTTATTGCTATCGTACCATGCCATTCGGCCTGCGCAATGCAGGAGCAACATACCAGAGATGCATGCAAAAGTGTCTACATGATCAGATAGGGAAAAATGTGCAAGTATATCTGGATGATGTGGTTATAAAAACCAAAGAAAGTAAAACACTGCTGGATGATATTCGGCAGACATTCGCAAACCTGAGAAGATTCCGAATGAAGCTTAACCCGGAGAAATGTACCTTCGGTGTCCCGGCTGGAAAATTACTCGGTTTTCTTGTATCTAGCCGAGGTATTCCGAATGAAGATTCCGAATGAAGCAAATCTAACTAAAATACGAGCAGTTGAAAGAATGGAATTGCCGAAGTGTCTAAATGATGTACAAAAATTCACGGGTTGCCTAGCCTCGCTTAGTCGATTTGTATGTCGGCTGGGGGAAAAGGCATTACCCCTATATCAACTGATGAAAAAATCGGATAAGTTCATTTGGACACCGCAAGCAGATAATGCATTTCATGAAT
The DNA here is from genome assembly GCA_916181665.1 of Avena sativa. NCBI lineage: Eukaryota > Viridiplantae > Streptophyta > Magnoliopsida > Poales > Poaceae > Avena > Avena sativa. The sequence goes on from OV702282.1 coordinate 378,856,930, forward strand.
TAAAAAAGATGTTGGTCATGACACCAATTCTGGCCTATCCATTATCAAAGGAGCCCATGCTACTTTATGTAGTTGCCACTAACAGAGTGGTAAGCGCGGTGGTTGTCGTGGAACGGAATGAAGATGGTAAGTCGGTACAAAGGCCGGTATATTAACTAAGCGAGGTACTGTTAGCCTCAAAACAGAACTACCCGCACTACCAAAAGATGGCTTATGGAGTATATATGTCGGCGAAAAAACTTAAACATTACTTTGAGGAACATCCAATAAAAGTGATTTGTGAAGCTCCCATAGCCGAGATATTGAGCAATAAAGATGCCAGTGGCCGAATAGCAAAATGGGCAATCGAGTTATCACCTTATGCCCCGCAATTCGATAGGCGAGAGGCAATTAAATCTCAGGCGGTGGCAGACTTCTTGGTGGATTGGGCCGAAGTACAATATGAGCCGCCGTTACCAGATCCGAATTATTGGACAATGCACTTTGACGGTTCCAAGCTCAGGAATGGCTTGGGGGCAGGGATAGTGTTAACCTCGCCAAAAAGAGATCAGCTGAAATATGTGCTGCAAATACATTTTGCCGCGTCAAATAATGTAGCCGAGTACAAAACACTTGTCCATGGGTTAAAGGTAGCAAAAGAGTTTGGCATACGTCGGATCTTATGTTACGGGGATTCATACTTAGTAGTACAACAAGTATCATGCAATTGGGACGTGCTAGATGCGAATATGGCCCTGTATAGATTCCATGTGCAAAAATCAGCGGATATTTCGATGGATGTGAATTTCATCATATACCTCGGGCAGAAAATGACGCTGCAGACACGCTGTCAAAACTCGGATCAACTAGGCAATCAATTCCCCCGGGTATCGCCCTAGAGCACCTGAGAAAACCATCAATAGCACCATCACCAGAGTCCGAATCCCTTTATATCTCGGCAGAATCAAGAGAGGATAGTATGCCAATGGAAATTGACAAAGAATGTAACCCGGAATTTCCGAAAGTAAACTCGGCCATCGTACGAATGGATATGGAAAAATCCGAGGCTGTTATGTCGGCGGAAAATATGGAGATATATAGTGAAATTATCCCAGAGAAAATCATGCCGACATGGGCGCAACCCATATTTTCCTTCCTTAAGGATGCAATTTTGCCAAGCAATGAGGTACAGGCTAGACAGACAGTAAGAATAGCAAAAGCTTATACAATCATAAACAATGAACTGTATAATAGAAGCGTCACAAGCGTACTGCAGAGATGTGTTGACTCGGCAGAAGGCCAGGAAATCCTACTAGATATACATCAGGGAGAATGCGGGCATCACGCTTCGTCCAGAGCTTTAGTGGCCAAAGCATTCAGGCATGGATTTTATTGGCCGACGACGTTGAAAGAGGCCAAAGAGTTCGTAGAAAATTGTAATGGTTGCCAGAGATACGCTAGCAAGATACATATGTCATCGTCCGAGTTAAAGACGATACCAATCACTTGGCCATTTTCTGTATGGTGCTTGGATATGGTGGGACCCTTCAAGCCAGCCAGGAGCGGAATGACTCACATTTTAGTCATGGTGGATAAGTTCACAAAGTGGATTGAAGTAAAACCAATAAAAAAATGTGACGGGCCAATAGCAGTAAAATTCCTCAAAGATATTATCTTGAGATATGGTTATCCACATAGTGTTATTATAGACAATGGCACAAACTTTGCTGAAGGGGATTTTGCTAGATTCTGCCAAGAAAAACACATAAGACTAGATGTCGCCTCGGTGGCTCACCCGGCATCAAATGGCTAGGTAGAAAGATCTAATGGACTAGTATTGTCCGGAATAAAACCCCGACTCATAGAACCTCTGCAAAGGTCGGCAGGATGCTGGATCGAGGAACTACCAGTAGTGCTATGGAGCCTCAGAACTACACCAAACAGGTCAACAGGGTATACCCCATTTTTTCTGGTATATGGGGCAGAAGTCGTGCTTCCAGCCGACATAATACATGATTCGCCAAGAGTAACCCAGTATACAACTGCTGAGGTAAATGAGGTAGCTCGGCAAGATGATGTCGATTTACTAGAAGAGGCCAGGGAGTTGGCACTATCAAGGTCAGCTATTTATCAGCAAGACCTACGACGATATCACAGCAAGAAAGTCAATCCAAGAGTGTTCAAAGAAGGAGATTTGGTTCTTCGGTTAGTGCAACGCACAGCCGGCATGCACAAAATATCACCCCCATGGGAGGGGCCATTCATCGTGAGTAAAGCATTGCACAATGATGCATATTACCTAATCGATGCCCAGTCACCAGGAAAGAACAAGGCAGATAAATCTGGCGAAGAATCGAAAAGGCCATGGAACATAGCTTTACTTCGTCCATTTTACTCGTAGGAGCCATCTATGATCCGTTGTAATATGACGCTTCAAGTCAAAATATCAACTATGTATTAAACCTCGGCACCTCGAGCAGTGACTCGGGGACTGCCTTATGCTATTTCTTATCTAAGTTATATATTAAACATCGGAACTTCGAGCAGTGACTCGGGGACTGCCTTATGCTATTTCTTATCTAAGTTATGTATTAAACCTCGGCACCTTTGAGCAGTGACTCGGGGACTGCCCTATGTTATTTCTTATCTGACTTATGTATTAAAGCTCGGCACCTCGAGCAGGGCTCGGGGACTGCACTATGTTATTTCTTATTTTGAGTTATGTATTCAACCTTGGTACCTTGGAGCAAGTGACTCGGGGACTGCCTTATAATATTCTTATTTCTGAGTTATATATTGAACTTCGGCGCCTCGAGTAGTGACTCGGGGACTTCCCCGTGAATGTTTCTTATTCTAAGTCACGCATTGAACCTCAACGCCTCGAGCAAGGACTCGGGACTGTGCCGTGTTATCTCTTACTCACGAATTACATGTTAAGTTTCAAGACCTCGGGCAGGGAATCGTAGACTGCGCCATATAATCCCTCATCTGGGGTCATGCATCAAACCCCGGCGCCTTGAGCAATGACTCAGGTGTTGCCAGGTATGGGCTTCAAGCTTGATATCTTGGATAGGGGTCAAGAACACAATGACCAGGCCGTCAAATTTATAAAGGCCAGGCAATATAAGTACCGAACTAAGAGCAACCACATGAAAACATATGATCCGAACCTATGAGATTGAAGGTCACCAAAGCAAAGATATAAAGCAACAAGATCTGTTCAGACAAACTAATAAGGATCACCATCACCCATGTCTCAGCGGCAAAAGGCAAAAAGGGTTTGTACCACACAGAAAGTCGAATAATTGTTTCACACACATCATACGCCCGGCATACCGGGGACTAGAAGTAATTTAAGAAGTTTTTTGAACCTAAGGGGCAGCGCTGTGATCAGGTACTGGGCGCTCCGAGGTAGACGGCGCCTCGGCCGAAGCTACTTCGCCTTCCACTGAAGCAATAGTAACTTCGGGGGAAGTCCTGGGTTGCTGAGAAACATTAGCTTGAGCTTGAGAATGCCCAGTCCCTTTGCAAAATGATCGCGCGTCGCCGTCCCCATCCGAGCTTGCGCTGGAATCACCAGAAGTGTCCGAGTCACCCTCACCCTCGTCCTGGTCGGCCGAACTATTATCAGAGGCATCTTCGACTTCGACGTCATCCGCTGGGTTGGGAAGAAAACTCGGCCCTTCAATCCAGTTATGCACATCAACATACTAAACCAGCTGGAAGGCACGAGCTAGGCGGCGAGCGACGAATTCTGGATCCTCAACCCAACGGGAGCCAGTGCGCAAGTTTATCAAGGTATCGAGCGAAATGTCCTCGTACCAAGACATAATGACTGTGAGCGCCATATCAGCACCAGCCCGTCCAGCGGATTCCCTCCAGAGATTTAACTGGCTCTGGGATGCCATTAATCTTTCCACCAGTATCTTGATCTCGTCAATATCAGGAGTTCCAGAAGTATTCGGCCAGAGAACATGGTAGGCCCGGATGGCTGCTTGCACCAAATCCCTGCCCATAATCTTCATCGGACCAATGGCAGCGCCAACGGCAACCAAGAAGTCTTCCATTGAATATTTTGGGCTTGCATCTGCGGGGACACCTCGGCGCTGGCGAGCGGTAATGACCGCTCTAGAGCTCACGGGCCTAGCTTCCGGAAAATTATCTACGCAAAATAAAAGTATATCAGTTAAAAGTAATAAAGAGAAGAAGATAACCCGGCCACGGTCAGAGACTTACGATGAATATAGCTCAACATTTTCTGGAGATCCTGAGTCCAGTCGACCTTAGTCTTCTCAAAGCGAGTGATTTCCTCGCTCATCGTCCGATTCTTAAGTTCGGCAGCCTCGAGGAGTTCTTTATCCTTCTGCAGTTGCAGACTTAGCCGGTTCTTTTCTTCGGAGAACTCCTGGTCAACTTTCTCTAACTCGGATTTTTTAGAAAGCTTGAGGGACTCCACCTCGGCACGCAACCGGGTTATCTCGTCATCTTTCTCTTTCAATTGCGCCGAATGAGTGGCGGCTTGCTCTAAAAAATGCAGCATCATATCAGGCATGGGTATACATTCTTGATGCGACGCTGCAAGAGTCTGAAACTCGGCTATACCAAAGCCATAAGGCTATAAGAAACCCAGGATAAGTATCAAACGAAAATTAATAGAGGAAAAATAATAACTAACCTTCTAGAGCTTTAATTTTCTTCTCAAGACGGATATTAAGATTATTGATATTACCTGTTTACCAGCAAAAGGGGTTAGCACCTCAAGTCGAAAATATTAAGAACTTAAGGGACAATACAAAGATTTGTTAAGTTACCAGCTTTCTTCACCACGGGAAGAACTTTCTCATACTTCTCTTGCAATTTCTTGTGTGCGAAAACCAGCCTTTGGAATTCGGCTGTCCGCCGATCATGGGCAACCTAAGCGACCAAATAAATTATAGTCAGATATTCAAAGCTAAAACAGATCCGAATCCAGCAAAGCTTAACTCAAACCTAGGTGGCTGGATATTCGAAGCTAAGACAGATCCGAATCAAGCAAAGCTTAACTCGGATCTAGGTGGCTGGATATTTGAAGTTAAGACATATCCGAGTCAAGCAAAGCTTAACTCGGACCAAGGTGGCTAGATGTTCAAAGCTAAGACAGATACGAGTCAAGCAAAACTTATTTCGAACCTAAATAGCTGGGTAATCAAAGCTGAAACGGATCCGGATTTAGCAAACACTTAATGTGGAATACAAATGAACCACGAGGAGTCAAAATCATACAGGAAATTCACTTGGCACAACGCAGTTTAGGACTAGCAAAGCTTCCAAACGAATAACAAGTTATTCGGTTGCAAGCTTCGGGGACTAGAGTATATATATTATCATTCGAATAACTAACCAAATGTCAATAAAAGCAATTACCTCATTCATCTTATCGCTGCACGATCTTGGCAGCCATATGCAAGCAACTGCTGATGTCGGAGAGTTGAAATGGCTGATTGCTCGGATTGCCCTCGAGTTGATCAGCAGCGTTCCAATTATTGGCATACTCAACCAAGGAGCCGAGGCTGTTCCCACTCTCAGTACGAGTCAGGACTTTACCTCGGACGTGTTGTGTAACCACCGCCGCCGCGGGACTCTTGTGGAGAGTAAGCTGAGTATCAGCGGTCGGGGTGACAACGGTCTTAGCAGAGGAAACCCCCTTGCAGAACGCATCAGCAATATTGGGTTGAGAGGAGCTAGCCGGCCCCTTCTGAGATGAGGAGGGTCTGGTGACAACAACCTTCTTAGCCTTAGAAGAGATGTCGGCAGGGGCCACAACCTCGGCACTTGGAGTGGCATCTTTGGGGGCCGGAGGAATTATGGTTACCGAGGGCGCTGAGATGGTGATATCCTCGGCTGGAGTTGGAGTTGCGGTTGGAATTGTGGGGGTCAAAGGAATCTCGGGGGAAACTCCGGGGTTCACAACAGGTTCGGTAGGAGGATCTACTGGCCGAGGTATATCGGCATCAGCAATGGAAACCACGGGTGCATCTTGCCGGGGTGATGTCTGAGTCGGAGCAGGAGGAGAGTCAACGCGAGCAGGACTAGGAACTCTGGTATCTTCAGGAGGCGGAGGAGAAGGCAGCCGAGTTGTATGACTCGTCATACTTTGACCACTGGGCTTAACAGAAAGAGGAGTGCTGCAAAAGCATGGAAAGTCAAATCAAAAGACAGAAAAAGAGAAACAAGAAATACAAATGAAAATGAACTCACCCAGTAACTCCGGGCATAGTTTTATGCTTCGGAAGGTGCTGGGATGACTTCTTTGTTCGCTTCTTGGGAGCGGCTTCGGAGACACCTGCTGGAGCGGTACGCTTCCTCGAGGTAGCAGGAGGTTGGGAGGCGAGAGGCTCGGCGTCGTGCACCTGACCGTCCTGATTAGCTGGGGAAGTAGAAGCCGGAAATGCATAAGAGATAGGCATTGCGGCGACTACCTCAAGAATTTGGACGTCGTCTGAATCACCTTCCTCCCCGTGGGCTGAGGTCTTGCCACGGGCGCGATCCGGAGCAAGGTCTGACTTGGGAACAAACTCCTCCGAGTCAGGCTCCCCGCTGTTCGGGGTGTTCCGATCTGCGGTCCACGAGAGGGCAAGAACCTCGGCATCTTCGATCTTTTGCTGCGCAAATCTCTGCAAGAAAAGAGACAAAGAGGAGTTAGCAAAAGGAGTCACAAACGCAATTAGAAGGCAAAACACAAATGCATAAACTTACCTCGGGAGGGGGATTCCCGCGGGTGAACGGCTTCAGCCCCCATGTCTAGTCTTCCGGCATATCAGTCTTGAAGATAGCTCGGACACGCTTGTAAATAAGATAATCCTCGAGCTCAACCGATGAGACTCGGTTAGGATCGAGGGGACCGCTCATATAACAGAGTTTCTGCATGCGACGCTGGAAAGGGCAGATTCGGCTGTTGACAAAGGTGGTCATCAGATCCTCGCCGCGTAACCCGGCGCGGATCAACTCCTTCAGCCGAATATCGAAGGCCTCGGCCAAAGCATGGCTTTTGCTGGGGTTGTAGGTCTAATTCCTCTTGGAAGGGGGGCGATGGAGAAGGCAAGGCAGAAAGCCAAATCTTGTCTTCCTTCCCAGTGTTCTTGACATAGAAAAACGATCTATGCCACTTCTTGCAAGACTCGAGACCAGCAACACGAGGAAACTCAGATTTTCTCCGAGGTGTGATGGACACGGCTCCACACTGGGTGAGTAATTTCTCAGAGGGCTGAAGGGATTTGTCTGGAACGACATTGGATTGGATCTGGAAAATTTTGGACCATATGTGCACAGACGGCCAGAGGCCGAAGTATCCTTCCGAGGCTGAGATAAAAGCGGATAGGGAGGTGATGGCATTAGTCGGAAGATGATGCGGATGAAGGCCGAAGTAATCAAGGAAATCTTTAGCAAAATATCTAAGGGGAATACCAAACCCACGAGCAAAGAGAGACATAAAGATGACATACTCGCCGCCGTGGAGTACGGGAGAAGATTCGCTGCCGGGTAATCGACAGCTTACCTCGGCAGGAATCCGGCGAGTCCTAATTAGCCACTCAATCTCACGACGAGTGACCGAGGAACCCTGCCAGGAGCCCCGCTCTGGACCAGACGCTACGTCGTCGTCTTCGACGAGCGTGCCACTAACTGAGCTCGACATAGGGTCGCCGGAGGAATCAACAGAAGAAGAACTAACGGCGGATCAAGGCTTAGAGGCGCAGGGCCCCGTCGTGGCTCTGAGCGAGGACGGCGGCGGAGCAGAAAAGAACCGCCACGGGAAGTCTAGAAAGCGGCAGATGCGTCTAGAGAGAAATCTAGGCAATGGGACCGCAGAAAAACTCACCGGCGACGGCGCCGGAGCAAGCAAAGGGGACGAGGTCGACGGAGCAGAGAAGTTGTGGCCTCGCCGTCGAAGATTTCGACGATGGCGCAGCCGCAGGAGCACGAGCAGATGCACAGGCGCGAGGAGGAAGAAGAGCAACAACGAGCGAAGGGGGAAAGTGAAACCTCTAGCCCTGTGCCCCTCTTTATAACCGCGCGACCCTGGCGGTAGTGGGATCGTGCGTGCGAGCGCTAACTGTGTAGATCGTGCGTGCGACGGAACCGCTCGCGGCTGAGTGGAGCCACACCGAAGACCATACGACGCAGGAGAGGATCAGGCCTCCTGACCGATGCGGTGCGCGAGGCATCGCAGCGCCGACGCGACAGGCGCAGTAATCACTGTAGCATTGTCAGTGGGCACTGTAGAGGAACAAAAAACTAGAGAAATAATGATGAGTGTTACACGTAGGATGAGGCATGCACAAGAAGCTACACAGATACCTCGAATAGGAAAAAGTAACTCGGAGATGAGGAGAAATGAATATTGGGAAACTGATGTGGCCCGGCCGAGGTTACGAGCAGGACCACACCAGCTTCGGGGACTAATGTTGGGGAGGTGACCCCGGATAGGGTCAAGACATGGGAAGATAAAAGGAGTTTCTCCTCTCATATGCTGAGTTACTGTCTATATCGGCCGAGTCATGTAAAGGTCGGCCGAGATAAGCACGACTATGACACCTATGGGAGGAGATGTACACTACCCGGCCGACATACGAGTTAAGTCGGCCGAATAAGTCCGAATAACCTAAATGCAGGTGAAGGCCAAGCCAAGTTAAGCGAGACAGGGCCGAATGACATGAAGCTTGCAGGAGAAGGAGGTGCCAATAGTCAAACCCTAGCCACGGGCTAGGAAGAATCTGAGCAGAGCCAAGCACAAAGGACAAGGCGCAAAGCAGCGGAAGGGCAGAAGGAGGTCACAGAAGTGACAGTCCTGGAGCCCGAGGCGTGCAGGTGGGGTTCTCTGGAACCTTGCCGTCATTAGAAGGGCGACACAGAAAGAAGGTCGCCGAGTTACTATATTGGGACAAGCATATTCTTCGAATATGCTTGCCACGTCAGCCCTAGAGGAGCCAGGGCACCCCTTTATAAGGAGAGGCAAGGATTCCTGAGAAGGGGATCGATCCATTCAAGGCGGTAAGGCTCGTGTAGCTTTTCTCTTCTTACTGCAACCCGCTCAGGAGCACTTGTAGTCCAGAGAGGAGAAATAAAGATTTGCATGTTAGTCATTTGAGTGTAGAAGTAACTGCATCTTCCCTCCCCGGATCCCTCTAGCATCCATTGGCCCCAAACATTAGCCTACCCATGGCATCTGCCGTGCCACCACCACGAATAAAACATATATTTAAAACAATATTATATAATCTAGAGTTTTTACCATTTCTGTCTTTTAGTATACTATAAATTTGAGAAAAGAAGATGACACTTGTGCAAATTTGAGCCTTGTCTATTCTTTCATTTTCATAATCTCGCGAATTGCAGAATAACTTGATTTTACTCTTATAATACTTCTTTTAAAACACTTTTTAACCTGATTTTCTATTTACAACTTAAAAGATGGATTTCGAAAGTCGAAGAGACTAATAGGCTTGAGCGAGCACGAGTGTTTCTGTGGAATCATGTGGATTTATGGGACATAGATCTATGATAATGGGGTGGAATGCTAACCGAACTTTGATTCAGTTTTTTGTGAAAATGTGAAGAACTTTGGGTTTCGATTCATTGATAGAAAGGAAATTGATTTACAATCCTAAGAAAAGGCCAGTACAAGCAACACTCAAAACAATACTACAACTAAAGAATGTTGGACACAAGTTACAACAGACACCTCCAAACTAAACATGGTCTAGAAGCTAGTCATCCAAGCACAAGAGAGCCAAAACCCACCAAAGCCCCTGAGGTCAAACAAAGGAGTATAATTATGCAGAGAGGGTAGAACTGGGACACTCCTACTTCAGAAGTTGATTATGCTGCAGACTACATGTCTTGCCACCAACCGCGAATGGTGCTTGAATGCGGGGCCATTGTAAATCACCACATGTGTATACTTCTGTCGGTCTAAATCAGGCGAGTGCTTCCATGTGTCCAAGATGCTGTAGCATGGGATCCTCTGCCGTCCTCTACCCATGCCACCCAAATAAACCATGCTTGTAGGACACCTATGTGAAGGTAATATGACTTGAGAGGCAATAATAAAGTGTTTATTATGTGTATTCCAAGTATATGATAGATGTTTATTTTGCATGCTATAATTGTATTAATACGTAAACGTTAATACATGTGTGTTTAATAAACAAACAAAAAGTTCCTAGTTATGCCTCTCTCATAAACTAGCACATTGATTAACAAGATGATCAAGGTTTCCTGATCATGGACATTGGATGTTGTTAATAACGGGATCACAACATTAGTGTAATGGTGTGATGAATATTCATCCGAAGTATAGCATTACGATCAAAGGCATTGAGTTTATATTGCTATAACAACTTACGAAGTGATCCTAATCCTTAGACCATGAGATCATGTCAATCACTAACACCGGAAGAGTTTCTTGATAACATCAAATGTCACACCGTAACTGGGTGATTATAAAGATGGATTCAGAACTAATAAAGTGTTATGTTGAGGCCCATGGATCGAGAGTGGAATTTGTTCATCCCGATGACGGATAGATATACTCTGGGCCCTCTCGGTGATATCACATTAGTTTGCTTGCAAGCAAGTGATTTGATCACTAGAATGTTATATCACGGGAACGAGAAAAGAGTGCATGTCAGTAACAAGATCAAACTAGGTATGGAGATACCGATGATCGAATCTCGGACATGTAATATATCGTGAAACAAAGGGATTAAGATACTAGCGTAACAGGTTCCGACGATCACAAGAAAGTCATCGTTGAATGTGTGGGAGTCAGTATGGGTCTCCAGATCCCGCTTCTTATTATTGATCCGAGAGGGGTCTCGATCATGTCCGCATTATTCACGAACCATAGGGTGACACACTTAAGAGACACCGACATCCAATTGGGGCAAAAGTTTCATGCCGAAAGAATGAACAAGCGCAGGAATTTATTTCACTAGATACCGAAACAGGTTTTCAGGTGAAATTGCATAAAGCGGTTATGCATGTGAAATAGAATTATAGCAAGGGTTTATTTGTGAATGTTTGTCATTAAAGTAATTGACAAAATTCTGAATAAAATAAAAGAGTTTTATTTAATGAGAGTTTGCATTAAATTTGGTGGAAATTTAATGGGAATTTGAGTGGATTTTTGAGTGGAGAAAATTGAAGGGCCATTTTGTGAGTGGAGTGTCCACCCACATGAATGAGGGAGAGGTGGGGGCACCCTCCATGGCCGGCGGCCATGCCCCCTTGGGCTGCCCCCCTCCCCTATATAAGGAGCCCCTCCTCTCACTTCTCACTCACACCTCCTCGTGAAGGGTCTCTCTCCCCCTCTAGAATTTAACCCCCATGGTCTCGGACTAGCGAGATACATGTTCCCGATGGCTATTCGGCAAGAAAGAGTTGTGCTTCCGCTGCATCACTGGAGCGAGGAGGCGGAGGTTGATCGGTGCCTCGAACGTGTGTGCGAGCACGGATGCGCTGCTGATTTGCGGCGCTAGGACTTCCTCTCAATCTTGAGATCGGTAAGAGATCGTCTACATCAACCACGAGTCGAACTCGTTAAGCTTTGTAGGTCTTCAAGGGTATAGTATGTTCTCTACGGATATACATCCGCCCGTTGATTGTATCTAGTAGATAGATCTTGGTACTTAGTTCCCATCGTAGGAAAATTTTTGTTTTCTATGCTGTGAACCCTACAGTGGTATCAGAGCCGGATCTGTGCGTAGATGCTTTACACGGGTAGTACACATATGAGTATGTGGGAGATGATGATCATGTGGTTGCTCCTTAGTTGTAATTTTGGATATTGGTGGCATAGTGGGATGAAGCGGCCCGGACAAACTTTACATGTCCTCGCACATGAGACCTGTTCCACGCTTGACATGCAACTAGTTTGCATAAGTGGCTAGCGGGTGTCTGTATCTCCTACTATAGTCAATATATATTTTGCAACAAGTTGTCAACAATTTGGTTATCCTCGTTGTGGTTCATGTTCGTAGGTAAGAACGGTTCTATCTCGAAAGCCCTAAGCCACGTAAAACTTGCAATGGATAAACTAGAGGCGTCTAGTTTAGATTGTTGTTATGCTAGTGTTATGATATGGTGATGTTGTAAGTAGAAGTATGAGATGATACTCTTACAACACACATAGCGTGTAAACTCAATAGACCTTGGATTTACACATAAAGGTATGATAGTGATCATACCACGATGCACATGATAGAGATCATATGCGGGAGCCATATCATTTCACTAATAAACATGTGATGTTTGATAGCATCTTATATTGCTTGTTTAGCGCTTTGTTAGCATTATAAGATGATCCCTCATTTAAATATCAAGATAAGAATGTGTTCTTCCTTTAGTATGCACCGATTATGTTTTCTTCGCTCCAAGACATCACGTGATGATCGGGTGTTCTTGGATCCACGACCATATTTCGGGTGTAAAACAGTTACACACGCGAATACTAAGGTTCTAACTTGGCGAGCCTAGCATGTACAGACATGGCCTCGGAACACGGACCAAAAGGTTAAGCATGAGTCATATAGTTGATATGATGCCCATTTGATGCCCGCCTTTGAAGCTACACCGACTCACGTGATGATCGGACTTGGTGTAGTGGATTTGGTTCATGTAATCACCAAAAAGGCACGAGGGATGTCGTTTTTGAGTGGGAGTTCATTCGTAATATAGATTAGTTGAACTCAATCTATCATAAACTTAGTCTAAACTTTACAAATTTTGTTGTAGATGGCACCACCTGCTTTTAATTTCAATGTGTTCATGGAGAAAGAGAAACTTGCAACGAACGGTAGCAACTTTACCGAATGGGCCATGAATTTGAGGATTCTCCTCTCTGCTGCACAAAAGCAATATGTGCTAGAAGCGCCGCTAGGCCCCCCACCTTTTGAGGATGCCCCTGACGAGGAGAAGAATGTCTATCAGACTCGTCAGGAGGACCACAACTTAGTTCATTGCGGCATATTGTATGGGCTAGAGCCGGAACTTCAAAAGAGTTTCGAAAACGGCAATGCATTTGATACAATGGGTGAGTTGTGATTTTCGACACACATGCTGCTGTAGAGAGCTACAACGCTTCAGAAAAGTTCTTTAGCTGCATGATGGAAGAGCACAACTCCGTTAGTGAGCATGTACTCAAGATGTCGGGTTACGCCGATAAGCTTGTGTCCTTGGGAATAACGATTCCCATTGACTTAGGCATCCATCGTGTTCTCCAGTCTCTGCCACCTAGCTATAAGAGCTTTGTGATGAACTATAATATGAAAGGCATGAAGAAGTCTCTCTCCGAGCTTCTGTCAATCCTTAAAACTGCAGAAGTGGAGATCAAAAAGGAACATCAAGTGTTGATGATCAATAGGAACACTGGTTTCAAGAAAGACAAGAAGGGAAAACAGAAGGGAAGTAAGGGCGGCAAGCCGGTTGCCGTGCCTGAAAAGAAACCCCGAGTTGGACCTAATTCTGATAGCGAGTGCTACTATTGTAAGGGGACTGGCCACTGGAAGTGCAACTGCCCCAAGTATTTGGCAGACAAGAAGGCCGGCAAGGCAAACAAAGGTATATATGATATACATGTTATTGATGTGTACTTGACTAGTGCTCGCAGTAGCACCTGGGTATTTGATACCGGTTCAGTTGCTAATATTTGTAACTCGAATCAGGGGCTGCGGAACAAGCGACCGCTAGCAAGGGGTGAGGTCAAGATGTGTGTCGGCAATGGATCAAGCGTTGATGTGATCGCCGTCGGAACGCTGCCTCTCCATTTGCCGTCGGGATTAGTTATAAACTTGAATAATTGTTATCTAGTGCCTGCACTGAGCATGAACATTGTATCTGGATCGTGTTTGATGCGAAGTGGTTATTCATTTAAATCCGAGAACAATGGTTGTTCTATTTATATGAATGAAATCTTTTATGGTCATGCACCGATGATGAATGGTTTATTTCTATTAGATCTTGATGATAATGTTACACATATTCATAACGTTGATGCTAAAAGGATTAAACTTAATGATGATATATCCGCATATATGTGGCACTGCCGTCTAGGTCATATTGGCGTTAAACACATGAAGAAGCTCCATTCGGATGGACTTTTGGAATCACTTGATTTTGAATCATTTGATACATGTGAGCCATGCCTTATGGGCAAGATGACTAGAACGCCGTTTTCCGGTTCAATGGAACGGGCGACAGATTTATTGGAAATCATACATTCTGATATATGTGGTCCAATGAGTGTGTCGGCGCGAGGTGGATATCGTTATTTTGTTACTTTCACGGATGATTTGAGTAGATACGGTTATATCTAGTTGATGAAACACAAGTATGAAACCTTTGAAAAGTTCAAGGAATTTCAGAATGAAGTGGAAAATCATCATAATAGAAAGATCAAATTTCTACGGTCCGACCGTGGAGGTGAGTATCTAAGTTACGAGTTTAGCACTCACATGAAAGAGTGTGGAATTGTTTCACAACTCACACCTGCCGGAACACCACAGCGAAATGGTGTGTCGGAACGTCGTAATCGTACTTTATTAGATATGGTTCGATCTATGATGTCTCTGACGGACTTGCCGTTGTCATTTTAAGGCTATGCACTAGAAACTGTTGCATTCACTTTAAATCGGGCACCATCTAAATCCGTTGAAAAGACACCGTATGAATTGTGGTTTGGAAACAAACCTAAGCTATCATTTCTTAAAGTTTGGGGATGCGATGTTTATGTGAAGAAACTTCAATCGGATAAACTCGAACCCAAAGCGGAAAAATGCGTCTTCATAGGATACCCTAAGGAAACTATTGGGTATTCCTTCTATCACAGATCCTAGGGCAAGGTTTTTGTTGCCAAGAATGGATCCTTTCTAGAGAAAGAGTTTCTCGCGAAAGGTGTGAGTAGTAGGAAGGTAGAACTCGAAGAGGTTATTGAACCTTCTCTTCAAAGTATGGCGAGTAGCGCAGCGCCGGAAGTCGTTCCGGAGTTGGCTCCACCAGTTGAAGAGGGAACTAATGATAATGATCATGAAACTCCAAAAGAGAACACTACCGAACCTCGCAGGTCTAGCAGGATGCGTGCAGCTCCCGTGCTATACGGAAATCCTGTCATGAATTTCGTGGTTGATGAAAATGATGACCCTGCGACGTATGAAGAAGCGATGATGAGCCCGGATTCCAACAAATGGTTAGAAGCCATGAAATCCGAGATGGAATCCATGTATGAAAATCAAGTTTGGAACTTGGTGGAATTACCTCACGACCGAAAGGCCATGGAGAACAAATGGATTTTCAAAAGAAAAACTGATGCTGATGGTAATGTGACCGTCTATAAAGCTCGACTTGTCGCAAAGGGGTTTCGACAAATTCAAGGAGTTGACTACGATGAGACATTCTCTCCCGTAGCGATGCTAAAATAAGTTAGGATTATGTTAGCAATTGCTGCATATTTCGATTATGAGATATGGCAGATGGATGTCAATACCGCGTTTCTCAATGGTAATATTGAAGAAGAGTTGTATATGATACAACCAAAGGGTTTTGTCGATCCTAAGGATGCTAACAAGGTGTGCAAGCTTCAGCGATCCATCTATGGATTGAAGCAAGCATCACGAAGTTGGAATCTCCGCTTTGATGAGGTGATCAAAGAGTTTGGATTTGTCCAAACTTATGGAGAAGCTTGTATTTACAAGAAAGTGAGTGGGAGCAATGTGGAATTTCTGATATTATATGTGGATCATATATTATTGATCGGAAATGATATAGATCTTTTAAACAGTGTTAAAAGTTATCTAAATAGCAAATTTTCAATGAAGGACCTAGGTGAAGCGTCATACATATTAGGAACAAAGATCTATATAGATCTAGACGCCTAATAGGGCTATCGCAAAGTACATACCTTGGTAAGATTTTAAAGAAGTTTAAAATGGACGGAAGTAAGAAGGGGTTCTTACCTATGTTGCAAGGCAAGACATTGAGTAAGACTCAAAGTTCGGCTTTGGTGAAAGAAAGAGAGATAATGGACAAAGTCCCCTATGCTTCGGCCATAGGCTCTATAATGTACGCCATGCTATGTACAAGACCGGATGTGGCACATGCTATTAGTTTGAATAGTAGGTACCAATCAGATCCAGGTTCGGAACACTGGATAGCGGTCAAGAATATCCTTAAGTACTTACGAAGAACTAAGGATATGTTTCTTGTATACGGAGGTGAAGAAGAGCTCGTCGCTAAGTGTTATGTTGACGCTAGCTTTGACACCGATCTGGATGACTCTCAGTCTCAATCCGGATACGTATTTCTCATGAATGGCGGAGCGGTTAGTTGGAGGAGCTCCAAACAACCTGTGGTGGCGAGATCAACAACGGAGGCCGAATATGTTGCTGCTTCGGAAGCGGCTCAAGAACCAGTTTGGATGAAGGAGTTCATATCCAAACTAGGAGTGGTTGCAAACGCGTTGGAACCAATGGTGATCTATTGTGATAACAATGGTGCCATTGCCAATGCCAAAGAACCAATGTCTCACAAGCATTCCAAGCATATTAAGCGCCGGTTTCACTCCATCCGCGAGCATGTCAAGGATGGAGATATAAAGATTTGTAAAGTACATACGGATCTCAATGTGGCAGATCCGTTGACTAAAACTCTCCCTAGAGCAAAACATGATCAACACCAGAACTCAATGGGTGTTAGATTTATCACTATGTAACTAGATTATTGTCTCTAGTGCAAGTGGGAGACTGAAGGGAATATGCCTTGAGAGGCAATAATAAAGTGTTTATTATGTGTATTCCAAGTATATGATAGATGTTTATTTTGCATGCTATAATTGTATTAATACGGAAACGTTAATACATGTATGTTTAATAAACAAACCGAAAGTTCCTAGTTATGCCTCTCTCATAAACTAGCACGTTGATTAACAAGATGATCAAGGTTTCCTGATCATGGACATTGGATGTTGTTAATAACGGGATCACAACATTAGTGTAATGGTGTGATGAATATTCATCCGAAGTATAGCATTACGATCAAAGGCATTGAGTTTATATTGCTATAACAACTTACGAAGTGATCCTAATCCTTAGACCATGAGATCATGTCAATCACTAACACCGGAAGAGTTTCTTGATAACATCAAATGTCACACCGTAACTGGGTGATTATAAAGATGGATTCAGAACCAATAAAGTGTTATGTTGATGCCCATGGATCAAGAGTGGAATTTGTTCATCCCGATGACGGATAGATATACTCTGGGCCCTCTCGGTGATATCACATTAGTTAGCTTGCAAGCAAGTGATTTGATCACTAGAATGTTATATCACGGGAACGAGAAAAGAGTGCATGTCAGTAACAAGATCAAACTCGGTATGGAGATACCGATGATCGAATCTCGGGCATGTAATATATCGTGAAACAAAGGGATTAAGATACTAGCGTAAAAGGTTCCGACGATCACAAGAAAGTCATCGTTGAATGTGTGGGAGTCAGTATGGGTCTCCAGATCCCGCTTCTGATTATTGATCCGAGAGGGGTCTCGATCATGTCCGCATTATTCACGAACCGTAGGGTGACACACTTAAGAGACACTGACATCCAATTAGAGCAAAAGTTTCATGCCGAAAGAATGAACAAGCGCAGGAATTTATTTCACTAGATACCGAAACAGGTTTTCGGGTGAAATTGCATAAAGGGGTTATGCATGTGAAATGGAATTCTAGCAAGGGGTTATTTGTGAATGTTTGTCATTAAAGTAATTGACAAAATTCTGAATAAAATAAAAGAGTTTTATTTAATGAGAGTTTGCATTAAATTTGGTGGAAATTTAATGGGAATTTGAGTGGACTTTTGAGTGGAGGGAATTTAAAGGGCATTTTGTGAGTGGAGTGTCCACCCACTTTTGAAGGAGTGTCCACCCACATGAACACGGACCGAAAGGTTAAGCATGAGTCATATAGTTGATTCGTAAATGCCCTTCCCCTCCTTCATTCATGTGGGTGGACACTCCACTCACAAAATGCCCTTTAAATTCCCTCCACTCAAAAGTCCACTCAAATTCCCATTAAATTTCCACCAAATTTAATGCAAACTCTCATTAAATAAAACTCTTTTATTTTATTCAGAATTTTGTCAATTACTTTAATGACAAACATTCACAAATAACCCCTTGCTAGAATTCCATTTCACATGCATAACCGCTTTATGCAATTTCACCCGAAAACCTGTTTCGGTATCTAGTGAAATAAATTCCTGCGCTTGTTCATTCTTTCGGCATGAAACTTTTGCTCCAATTGGATGTCGGTGTCTCTTAAGTGTGTCACCCTACGGTTCGTGAATAATGCGGACATGATCGAGACCCCTCTCGGATCAATAATCAGAAGCGGGATCTGGAGACCCATACTTACTCCCACACATTCAACGATGACTTTCTTGTGATCGTCGGAACCTTTTTACGCTAGTATCTTAATCCCTTTGTTTCACGATATATTACATGTCCGAGATTCGATCATCGGTATCTCCATACCTAGTTTGATCTCGTTACCGACATGCACTCTTTTCTCGTTCCCGTGATATAACATTCTAGTGATCAAATCACTTGCTTGCAAGCTAAACAATGTGATATCACCGAGAGGGCCCAGAGTATATCTATCCGTCATCGGGATGAACAAATTCCACTCTCGATCCATGAGCCTCAACATAACACTTTATTAGTTCTGAATCCATCTTTATAATCACCCTGTTACGGTGTGACATTTGATGTTATCAAGAAACTCTTCCGGTGTTAGTGATTGACATGATCTCATGGTCTAAGGATTAGGATCACTTCGTAAGTTGTTATAGCAATATAAACTCAATGACTTTGATCGTAATGCTATACTTCGGATGAATGTTCATCACACCATTACACTAATGTTGTGATCCCGTTATTAACAACATCCAATGTCCATGATCAGGAAACCTTGATCATCTTGTTAATCAACGAGCTAGTTTATGAGAGAGGCATAACTAGGAACTTTCTGTTTGTCTATTAAACACACATGTATTAATGTTTCCGTATTAATACAATTATAGCATGCAAAATAAACATCTATCATATACTTGGAATACACATAATAAACACTTTATTATTGCCTCTCAGGGCATATTCCCTTCACAACCAAGCTGGCCATCACCTGGCACACCTCCCAAAAAACTACTACCTTTGGTCTTTCTGTCCACCGCGACCCACGCACAACCGACGAAGCCACACCCTTCCCTTAAAGCGGACATCCTAGATGATGCCCAACGACTACGGCACAACATCGCAGACACATCGGAGCCAGGATCGCACCCGCGTGGCAGCTGTCTAATACATTGTCACGCCGAAGCACTAGCCCATGCATGACCGAAATGCCACGGATTTAGCGACGAATAGCCTCGGGAAGACCCGGGCGGGCAGCTTTGGGTTCGCCATCCGGGTGCTCCAAGAGCTTACCCCCACCATCATCTTCGACAGAGCCGACCGCACACCACAGCCGGGTTGGGGAAGGAAGGAAGGAAGGGAGGAGAAGGTGGCTGAACACCCGGCCGCAACACCTCGTCGTCCCTCAAGCCCACGACCCACCAACACCATGGCCGATAATATCCTCTCCCTCCTCCCGCACAACCGAGAACCGCAACCTCCATACCTCTTCCACCCTGCACGGAAGGTCCCGGCCCTGTGAGATCCAAGCGGACAACAACATAGCTTCCATAGCCCCGTGTTGCAGATCGGACCGCCCTACCGGGATGGGCCTAGATTTGGGCTGCGCCGCCGCCTCTAGGGCCACCCGCGATAGCTCCATCGCAACACATCGCCTCCACCGAGAGCCAACACGAGCAACACCTTTACCATGCCACCATCTCTGGCTCCTAGGCCCGGTACAGGCCCATACCGCTGCATATGCCGTGTCGTCGCCATGCGAGCGACCATCTCTAGGGCCCTGTGTCACGCGTTGTGCCTCCTGAAGTGCTTTGCCGCTCTGTGGATTCTTCCCGTCGCGTGTCGCCGCTCCTCTCGCAGCCGGGCGCATCTCCCTCTCGACCACCAGGCACTGGTCGTGAGACGGTGAACCCCACTGCCCCCTTCACCAGTGTTGTGTGCAACATTCTAGCAGTCGCCTCCGGGGACGGCGAGGGGAGATGGAAGGGGGGGAGGTTGCTGCGGTGGGCTAGGGTTTGGCTCCCGCTCGTCGCCCTGGAGGAGGCGACACGAGGGAGCGGTGTTTCCACATAATAGGTTTTCAATTTTAATTCAATTGAAGTGTATGTTGTGTTGACTTGAGGCAGAATAGTACTTCTGTGCTCACGTGTGAAAGTTCACAATAACCTCTCATTATTAATATATATATATATACAAACGAGTTATGTCAGTGTTTCACATAATAGGTTTTCAACTTTGATTCAATTGAAGCGTACGTTGACTTAAGACAGAACAGTACTGCTGTGCTCACGTAGCATGTATTAATTGATGTCAAATGACACCAATGGAGTTTACTATTCCCCACCGTAAATGAAACAATGCTCTTAGAAAGACAAAATGACACCGGTAAAATTAGAAGAATGACACCAATGATCTTCTTTTCTGACATCGCCCCTCAGGTGTGGAAGTTCACAATAACCTTTCATTATCAATACATACAAGAGATACGCAATCCAACTCCAACTTACAACCTTCTTTTCTGACATCGCCCCTCAGGTGTGGAAGTTCACAATAACCTTTCATTATCAACACATACAAGAGATACACAATCCAACTCCAACTTACAACCAATTAATCATCAAAGCACACAAATCAGCACACGGTATCAGAAGTTCCACAAATCCACACACTAAACACCACAAAAGAACAGACCAAGCTATTGACAATACGCTGGAGCCGTAAATATTTATCTACACTATGTGCAGACAGCAGAGGCCAACGGAGGCCCAATGCGTCGACAAGATCAAGCAGCGCCCTTGAGCTTCTTGGCGATGCCCGCAAAGTACTGGCCTTGGTGGAAGGCGTGCTCCAGCTCCATCTCAGATGGCCACCTTGAACCATCGGCAGCAAATGTGCCCGCGCCGTAGGGGCTGCCACCCTGAACTTTTTCCATGTCAAACAGCTTGGCACCAAAAGTGTACCCGACAGGAACAAATATCATGCCATGATGAGTCAACTGGGTTACAGTTGTCAACCTGAGGAGAGTAGCCCAAAAGAATTTGCATGAAGCTCAATTTCTGCTGAATTTTTTCAGTACGAGATTCAGTTAACACGACGACAGGATTGCGCTTACGCTGTGGTTTCCTGCCCACCACCCTGCGTTCCAGTGCTGAAGAAGATACCAGCAGGTTTGCCTGCAAGGCTCTGCTCCCTCCACAGGCCACCGGTTGCGTCGAAAAATGCCTTCATTTGCGCAGCCATCATGCCAAACCTTGTAGGAAACCCAAAGAGGATCCCATCTGCCTCCGCAAGTTCTTGGGGTGTGATGATTGGGGCATCAAGCTTAGGAGGTGCGCCCATCTTTCCAAGTACTTCCTCGGGGAGAGTTTCAGGGACCTTTTGGATGGTCAGAAGGGTCATGTATGGATAGTTATTAATTTTGTAAATTTGTTTTCGAATGATTGGTCTAAATACAATCTATATACAGTGGTGAAGTTACGATGGAGACGAATGGGACCAACCTGCCATATTTTTGCCTCTGCACCTTCAACTGATGAGACACCTTTCTTGATCTCGTCAGCTAGTTTAGCAACATGTCCATACATGGAGTAGTACCTGTGAAAGAATCAATAGTGCATTTTACAATTTTGTCTCTATGGAAGAAGGAATGAGTTGACATTGTTATATATTTTTGATTCCTCTAAGAATTGTGTAGTCCATACTGCATATGTGAGGGGTCAGTATGCTTATTTTTAGGGACAAAAATATAAATAGCATTTTGTAGACTGTATGGTGATAAATCTGTACTGTTCTTGGTTGTGAATATTTAAAAGTGCATATGTTCATATAATCACATCATACTGACATAAAATTCGGTTACTCGGTATGACTGTATAGGATTCTCTTGTATAAACGCTGTTTGACAGTAAAATGTGATTCCTCAAAACAGGATTCACAGGAGGACACAGGCATCGCTTCATTTTGAAAATGATTCCCTCAGAAGTGCAACTGAAGCACTGAAATTAGAAGTGCCGAAAAACTAGCAAATATCAGAAGTCTACATTCAGTTCATCATGCAACCAAAGCACTGAACTTAGAAGTGCTAAAAGGGATAGAAATTTTCACAATGGGTAGGGTAAAAAAGGAGGAAGCATTTTTTCAGTCAGATGACACCGCAATCATTTCACTAAGAGTTACAAGATCGACTTTCCGTTGTATGAGTTCATTCAAAATATTATGGATATACAGAACTGTACAGCAGAAACTTTCTAGTTATTGTAATACAAACATGTGCGCATGATACTCTTAAAATTGATGTACTCCAGTTTATCCCTATGTGCCGCATCCAGTATACTATTTTACTGGAAGAGTCAACTACTGCGAGACACGACTCAACTACTTTTTGCAATTGACAGGGTAGCTCGGAGGTCAGATGAAGGGACTTCCCCATAAGGATTAGATTAGTACTGGAAGGTTCAGATGAAGGAATGGCTGAAACAAGGCAAAAACGACTCAATGGGGTAAATAAATATGAGCAACTTGAAAGTGAACAAACACCCTCACTCCAACTGACAGTACATAGGCCCATCCTTCGCCGAGGGCAAAGTTGATACAGACATCGCACAAAAAAACTCTATTTCATTATCTGAATCCAGAATTAAAAATGCAAAGAACTGCACCAATGATACAGAACATGAGGGTCTAATCTAATCTAGCAGTGTCGTGTCACTGATTTCATTCGCGAGCCAATCAGCGGGGCTGAAAATTTGGGGCAGAATCGCCGGGTGCGCATTAAGAAAGCAAGAAAAGAGGCAGCACAATTAGCGCCGGAGCCCACCACTTAACGCATCAATTCCATCAGGAACCGAAACCTACCGCATGATCGAGACCCTGAGAGCGGAAATCAACACTGTAGAATCATTGGAGGTCCAATTTTTTCCCCGACGGAATTACTTCATCAAAACATCTCTACGCCTATTGACGAAATCACATGTGCCAATCTGTTGATCTGACCTACGAATAAAGCGATGCAGAACCGGAGCCATGCGGCATCTAACGGACTAAAGCCTAAAGGTGATACTTAATGTCGAGAGTTATCCCCAATGCGTAATTTTAGAAAGGATTTTGGGATTGTCGAAATATCTTAATCCACAGAAAAAAATACAATATCAGTTGTTGCATCAGACCAATTGGGGATAAACCAAAGAAGGCCAGGAAAACGAGTAAATCCGGGAAGATGGTAGGGCGGATGCTTACACGACGTAGACCTTGACCGCCATTGGAGAGGGTTCAGAGCTCCTGGCCTGGAGATCTGACAATTGGATAGGAAGGAGGCGAGTGTCCTGAACTGGTGCCTCTGTCAGTTGTGGGAGTGGCGAGGATTTTATAGGCAGTGCGGCGTGTTGCTTTGGTTTGACCTCCAGTACTGGTCAAGTTTTTCATCTGTGTCAGCCTTTTTTTTGCCTCTCCTTTTTACTCGGGCACACTCTCCGTATGGGCAATGGCAACAACCAAAGCAGGATTTTCGTTGATCTAAGAAAAAGTAGTTTTTTCCGTCACGAATCTGCCAAAAAATTCTCCTTTCACACAAGCAGTATATTTAAAAATTGAAATATTATGTATGTGCATACATTTTTTTCTCAATGTATGTATCCCTAATGTTGGTATAAAAGCATCTTCACTCGTTGGGTAACTCAGGCTGAAATCCAGACTTTTTTTGGTCGAACGGAACTTGATTTCGGTCTAGGTACGCCCAGTTTCCCACTCGCGTACCCAGACGAGTTTCCGCGTTTGGCTAAAATTTAACAAATTTTGGCAAACTTTGGGCGAACTTTGGGCGAATATAAGCAGTTTTTGGCGAATATGGGCGAACTTTGGGCGAATATAAGCGGTTTTGGACGAATATAGGCGAACATTGGGCGAATATGGACGATATGGACGAACTATGGGCGAACTTTGGGCGAGTATGGGCGATGCAGACGAACTTTGAGCAAATATGTCTGGGCAAACTTTGGGCGAATATGGTCTATATGGGCGAAATTTGGGCGAATATGGTCGATACGGACCAACTTTGGGCGAATATGCCCGAATTTTGGGCGAAATTTGGGCGAATCTGATCTATATGGACGAAATTTGGGCGAAATTTGGACGAATATGGGCGATACGAATAAACTTTGGACGAATATGCCTGAATTTTCGACGAACTTTGGGCGAATATGGTCTATATGGACGAACTTTGGACGAATATGGTCTATATGGGCGAACTTTAGGCGAATATGGGCGAACTTTGAATGAATAAGGGCGAATATATGCTGACTGGGCGGGTCTACACGCCGAATTCGTTTCGTCCAGCGTTTCCAGGGCGTATCCAGGATCCTGGGTATGGCCTGGGTAGGCCGGACCAAAGTTGGCCCAAATTCGTAAAAACAGGTTTCTGGGTACGCGACTGGGCAAAATTTCGACGTCCAGATCTATTTTCGGCGTCCGTATCGGCGTCCTGGGTAGCCTAGTGGAGATGCTCTAAGTCTTAGTGTCTCAACTCTAAAACAAGATAATCTAGACTTTCGCCAACAATAACTGACAAGTTTAAGGCCCTATTAGTAAATTTTATTACTTTTAAAGTTTTTTGTACCGTGTTGATGATTATTATAGATCGTTTTTCTTTTTAAGAAATTTCGTCCTCAAACTGACTTAAAACAATTTGATGGACAAGGTAGCTATAATTTTGTGCGCTTGTTAACTTAGTCAAAACAAAATGGGGAAAATTAAATGGATCAAGTAATATGAAAAGGTGTTTCTAAAATAGATGAAAACATTTAAAACTAGAAATAAATAGAAATACAAAAACTCTACTACGACAAGCTTTGTCCGGCTCCGGTGATGGAGAGGCGAGGACGCGGCGCGCCTTCGGCTCACACTTGTGTCAGTAGTCGTCGCTAGGTGGTCTAGTGACCTATTTGTATTTATTATTATTTTTAGGTCTCTTTATATTGTTGTTGATGATTATTAATAGATTGTTAGAATTTCGCGAAAAAATAGAAATACAAAAAAAGTTTAGTATCATTCATGGATGTCTTTTAT
This sequence comes from Avena sativa, assembly GCA_916181665.1. Lineage (NCBI taxonomy): Eukaryota > Viridiplantae > Streptophyta > Magnoliopsida > Poales > Poaceae > Avena > Avena sativa. The sequence goes on from OV702282.1 coordinate 378,882,185, forward strand.
TTTCCCTATTATACATTTATTTTTTATTTTCCTTATTTAATTTTAAATTGTTTATTTCTATATTCCTAGATTTTTAAGTATCTTTGTTTCACAAAAGAGAATTTTAAGTACCATTACTAGATTTTGTAGTTTTCAAACTACCTTATTTTCAATGTTTTATTGGTTTTAAAATGGGTTTCTATATTTATGTTATTAAAATGGTTTAAAAGGTATTTGTTAATTATTTAAAAACTTTAGACTTGTCGGAATACAATTTTTATTTTTTATATGCCGGTGAGTGATTAAATCTACCTCGATTTGAAAATTGACGGTAAATTTGTCATGTTTGGTATCTTAGTAGTGATAAAGTTGAACTTTATAGGTAGTTGAGATAATAAAATAGACCCGTTCTAGTACAAAGGAGAGTCGAAGTATCATGGTATAACTTAGCACATCTACTAACCTGCCTCATGGCATCTCCTGACATCGAAGCACCACCGAGAAGGTAGACAATTTCAGTCAAAGGATCGAAGCAGAAAGTAACATAACAGGAATTTTCAGGGTCTATCTATGTCTATCGTCGTGCCAACACGCGCGGCAGAGACTTCAGTTCCCCTATGTGGCCGTCAGGCCGTGTCTATCCTTGAGCTGAAATGTGCTAGGCTACATCTAGAAGCTAGGAAACGATGGCGCCGGAAGAGCACGGAAACTTCAGGGTCTATCATCGCGGCGATGTTTTCTGAACGTCGCGTCACGTTACTACTGGTAATTGCGAAAGTTATTGACCTGATAGATCACCTTTACTCCTCTCGTGATGCGAAACCGATACATCTGCCCGCAAATGCTCGAGAGATCGCGGTTAGCTGAGATCAAACATCAAAGTAAGGACCGTCAAGCTTCATACACTAGTCAACGCAACCAAAAGTCCGAACTGATGGAAAGAGCTAGTGCAATCCACTTATACACTTCAACAACCCCTCTCACGTGTGACGGAGAGAAGTCAGCACATGCAACCGAAAAAAAAGCGACAGCTCGTGAAACTCACGTATGACTCAAGAGGCCAATTTTAGAATAAATTGCGAAAGTCAGGACTCGAACTCGAGACCTTTGGCTCTGATACCATGTCAAGCTTCATGCACTAGCCAACGCAACCAAAAGTCCGAACTGATGAAAAAGACTAGTGCAATCCACTTATACACTTCAACAAGGACATCTTCACCTTCACACCCAAAGGGCGTCCCGTAACCATGCCGGACAAGGCCTTTTGTCCTCGGCTCAAACTGCTGGCTATCTACGATATTTCTTACACAAAATCTGCCAAGGACAAGGACGCTAGCAGCGCGGGCGAAACCCGTCCGGCTGAATCCATCAATGCATCTAATCTGGTGTTTGGTTTGTTGGATTAAAACAATAGGCCTACTGCAAGATCAATATGGTAGCACTCTAAAACACCTAATGAAAATAACAATAGGCATGATATGAATCATTAATGGGAATTGGCATCGAAGAGGAGGCCATGGCAGATTGCCTGCGTGATGCAGGCGATGTGGTGTGGTCTTCCCGCCACTTCTGCGCCTCCCTAGATCGGTAGGGAATATATAGGAGGGTAGCAGGAGCAGATCGAGAGCTTGAGTGATCAGATCGCTGCCAGCTCCTCCTACTTTATATGGCGCAGGTGACGGGGGACAAACCATTACGTTGGTTTAGTGCCCCCGATCAGGGCGCGTGATTAGCGTTGAGGAGGTCATGTATAGGTGCGAAGTACAAGAGGCCTCTGCGACGCTCGAGTCTTGGCGAAGTTGCTATAATGGCTAACTTAATGTCTAAACAAAATCCGAGTCTATGGTGACGGCAAAGAGGATTATTTAAGGAGGAAAAGATGGGGTTTCGGCCAGCCATAGAAGTGGTGGCCGAATCTAACCCTAGAAGTCCTTTTCTCCTCAAATACGGACTCTAAAAAGTGGCTATTTAAAATCCTGCGAAAATTATATGGGCCTGGCCCAAAATAAAGGTGTCGCAGCACCATATTAAGCTATGGACGAATTTGTAAAGTATTAATCTTGAATATTTCGTCCAAGCCTTCTTTCTTCATTATGGTGGCCTCAAAGTTCTGAAATCTTCATTTGTGGTCTTCTCTTGAATCATCACATGCTTGCTGCCATCTTCATGCATGATCATGCTCCAATGCTTGTCCCTCTCATCCATGCTTGGTCCATCATTCCTAAGAGTAAGAAATACATCTGATTTAGGCAGCATCATATTCTCATGTATGTGAGGAATAGTTCCAAGAAATGAAAGTACCTGATAGTTAAGTTGTTTGACACGAGATCGAGTGATGGATCCTTGTATGTGTGTAGCTTGTAGGTACAACGGTTGTATCAATAGATGGGATGTCCACATCATGCTCCCCTTCTTGAATTGAAGTCGTTCTCGACGCAATCTCATCTTTCTCACCAAAGTAAGGCTTTAAATTTGCAATGTTAAACGTAGGACTAACCGTTTCAAAGTCTGCAGGCAACTCAAGTTTATATGCATTATAATTTATTTTCTCTAACACCTTAAAAGGACCAGCAGCACGTGACATTAACTTAGACTTGCGTAAATCAGGAAAACGATCTTTACGCAAATGTAACCAAACAAGATCTCCGATATTAAACACAACATGCTTTCTCCCTTTATCCCCAATAAGTTTATACTTAGCATTTATGTGTTCTATGTTATCTTTAGTAGTCTTATGCAAGTTTAATATCATTTCAGCGCGTTGAGTAGCATCCAAATTATTTTGCACCGAAGAAGGTAAAGGCAATAAATCAATAGATGCACGAGGAACAAAACCATACACGATCTCAAACGGGAACATCTTTGTGGTAGAATGCAGCTAACGATTATAAGCAAATTCTATATGAGGTAAACACTATTCCCATAATTTTAAGTTCTTCTTTAAAACAGCCCGCAACATAGTAGACAAAGTTCTATTTACTAGTTCAGTTTGTCCATCAGTTTGGGGATGACATGTAGTACTAAACAACAATTTAGTCCCCAACTTAGCCCATAAACATCTCCAAAAGTGGCTAAGAAATTTAGTATCACGATCAGAAACAATAGTATTTGACACACCATGTAAACGAACAATTTCACGAAAGAACAAATCAACAATATACGCAACATCATCCGTTTTATGACAAGAAATAAAGTGTGTCCTCTTAGAAAACCGATCCACAACAAAAAAAATACTATCTCTCCCCTTCTGTGTACGTGGCAATCCCAAAACAAAGTCCATAGAAATATCCTCCCAAGGAACACTAGGAGCAGGAAGAGGCATATATAAACCATGTGGATTAAGGCGAGACTTACCTTTTTGACAAGTAGTGCAGCGTGCCACAAATCTCTCAACATCTCGACGCATACGTGGCCAAAAGAAGTGTGCAGCAAGAACATCCTCTGTTTTCTTGACACCAAAGTGTCCCATCAATCCTCCTCCATGCGCCTCCTGTAACAACAAAAGACGAATATAACTATCTGGAATGCATAGTTTGTTAGCACGGAACACAAATCATTCATTGAAGACGAACTTATTCCATGTTCTACCATCTCTACAATTCTGCAACACATCTTTAAATTCAGCATCATGCACATATTGTTCCTTAATAGTTTCCAATCCAAATATTTTGAAGTCAAGTTGAGATAACAAAGTATAATGGCGCGACAAAGCATCAGCAATAATATTATCTTTACCCTTTTTGTGTTTGATAACATAAGGAAAAGACTCAATAAATTCAACCCACTTTGCATGACGACGATTCAATTTAGCTTGACTACGAATATGCTTCAAAGATTCATGATCAGAATGTATAACAAATTCTTTAGGCCATAGATAATGTTGCCAAGTTTCTAATGTCTGAACCAACGCATATAATTCTTTATCATAAGTAGAATAGTTCAGACTAGCCCCACTCAATTTCTCACTAAAATATGCAACAGGTTTTCCCTCTTGTAATAACACACCTCCCAAACTAATTCCACTAGCATCACATTCAAGCTCAAAAGTTTTATTAAAATCAGGAAGTTGGAGTAAGGGAGCATGTGTTAGCTTATCTTTCAATATCACGAAGGCTTGTTGTTGTGCATCGCCCCAAACAAAGGGCACATCCTTCTTGGTAAGTTCATTCAGCGGGGCGGCAATTGATCCAAAGTCTTTGACAAAGCGCCTATAAAAACCAGCGAGGCCAAGAAAACTCCTCACGTGTGTGACCGTCTTGGGTTGCGGCCAATTCTCAACAGCTTCAATCTTGGCTAGATCCACTTCAATACCCTGTGATGTAACAACATAGCCAAGAAACGCAACTCGATTGGTGCAAAAGGTGCACTTCTCAAGATTATCAAACAAACGTGCATCACGTAAGGCATTGAAAACATCACGTAAATGGTCTAAATGATCCTCTAAAGATTTTCTATAAATCAGAATATCATCAAAGTAGACTACCACAAAACGTCCAATGAAAGAACGTAAAACTTCGTTCAACCAACATTCTTCCCCTTGATCGTTAGTTTAAACTTCATTAGCTCCTTCTCCATAGGAATAATATACCAAAGTGAGGCGTTACAAACAGCCAATGTAATAGAGCAAAGGTGTCCGATCTTTCGATGAGATGATAATGGTCGATTTGGTGGAGTTCGGGCTTGACGATCCGACTACACGTGCGGGCACGAGCGTCAAAGCAATCGCTAGGCCAATCTCCTGGAGGTTACTGATCCTGCGAAAACACGATCAGCCTGACCAGCGAGGGTCTTATTTCCTACCTGAAATCGAGAACAAGAACTAATATTGCAATCAAGATATTGCGAATTAAGATGAAAGCTTTATTGAAAAGGTGGGATCCTGTATAGGTGCGAAGTACAAGAGGCCTCTGCGACGCTCGAGCCTTCGTGAAGTTGCTATAATGGCTAACTTAATGTCTAAACAAAATCCGAGTGTATGGTGACGGCTAAGGAGAGTATTTAAGGAGGAAAAGGTGGGATTTCGGCCAGCCATAGAAGTGGTGGCCGAATCCAACCCTAGAAGTCCTTTTCTCCTCAAATACGGACTCTAAAAAGTGGCTATTTAAAATCCTGCGAAAATTACATGGGTCTGGCCCAAAATAAAGGTGTCACAGCACCATATTAATCTATGGACGAATTTGTGAAGTATTAATCTTGAATATTTCGTCCAAGCCTTCTTTCTTCATTATGGTGGCATCAAAGTTCTGAAATATTCATCTGTGGCCTTCTCTTGAATCATCACATGCTTGCTGCCATCTCCATGCATGACCATGCTCCAATGCTTGTCTCTCTCATCCATGCTTGGTCCATCATTCCTAAGAATAAGAAATACATCTGATTTAGTCAGCATCATATTCTCATGTATGTGAAGAATAGTTCCAAGAAACGAAAGTACCTGATAGTTAAGTTGTTTGACACGAGATCGAGTGATAGGTCCTTGTATGTGTGTAGCTGTAGGTACAATGGTTGTATCAATAGATGGGATGTCCACATCACAATGAAATGCCATCAAAACTCAACACTTATGGCATACTAGCCTATTTCAAAATGGATAACATATTACTTATTGGGAGTGGTTCTTATAGTGGTCCCTTTATTCCAGAATCATAAGGCTTCCAGTAATCCTATGCCGGCAACATGCTCACGAAAAATACTGGGTGGTAAGCCTTTTGTTAGCGGATCTGCAAGCATATGAGTTGTACTTATATGTCTAACATCGATAGTATGATCCTGGATTCTATCTTTCACAACATTATACTTTATGTCAATGTGCTTGGTAGCAGCACTTGACTTGTTGTTACTCGCATAGAAAATTTTGGGTTCATTATCGCAGTATAATACAAGTGGTCTCGAAATGTTGTCAATCACTTGTAACCCGGGAATAAAATTCTTTAGCCATACAGCCTGCCCAGTGGCCTCATAACATGCTATATATTCTGCCTGCATCGTAGATGAAGCAGTTATCGTTTGCTTGGAGATTTTTCACGATATAGCTCCTCTGGCGAGTGTAAACACATAACCTGATGTGGATCTCTTACTGTCCACACAACCGACATAATCAGAATCTGAATAGCCAATAACTTCTAGGCTATCAGATCTTCTATACGTAAGCATGTATTCTTTAGTGCCTTGCATATAACGCAAGACTTTCTTTGCGGCCTTCCAGTGGTCTAGTCCTGGATTATTTTGGTATCTACCAAGCATCCCGGTAATAAAAGCCAAGTCAAGGCGTGTACAGACTTGTGCATACATGATGCTTCCGACAACTGAAGCATAAGGAACCAACTTCATCTGATCAGCTTCAATTTGGTTCCTCGGACATTGAAATGTCCCAAACTTATCGCCCTTGACTATTGGAGCAGGTGAGGCCGAGCACTTATGCATATTTAATTTCTTTAGTACTCGCTCAAAGTATGCCTTTTGTGATAGCCCCAACACACCTTTAGACCTATCCCAATGAATCTCTATGCCGAGGACATACGAGGCTTCACCGAGATCTTTTATATCAAATTTGAAAGACAGAAAATTCTTGGTCTCGTGCAACATATCTTTATCGCTGCAAGCCAACAATATGTCATCCACATATAGGACTAATATTTTGAACCTACTTCCCTTAAATTTGACATAAATGCAGTTGTCCACAACATTTTCCGTAAAACCAAAAGTTCTAATGATCTTATCGAACTTGAGGTGCCACTGTCTCGAAGCTTGCTTAAAGACATAGATGGATTTCTTTAGGCAACACGCGAAATATTCCTTTCCTTCCACGACAAAACCTTCTGGTTGAGTCATGTAAACATCTTCCTTTAGGTCACCATTCAGAAAAAAATTGTCTTAACGTCCATTTGATGCAACTCTAGGTCGTAATGAGCCACTAGAGCCATGACGATCCTAAAAGAATCTTTGGACGACACATGAGAATAGGTATCGTTGTAATTGATTCCTTCTCGCTGTGTAAAACCTTTTGCCACGAGTCTTTCTTTGAATCTTTTGACATTCCCTTTGGAGTCATATTTGGTTTTGTAGACCCACTTGCAACCTACTCTTTTAGCACCATTGGAAATTTCTACTAGATCCCAAACATCATTTGAGCTCATAGACTTTAACTCGTCTTCCATGGCAACCTGCCACATAGACGAATTGGTACTTCTTATGGCCTCTTTGTATGAGGTTGGATCCTCCGCATTTCCCATATCCTCACTCAGGTATGTGACATAACAAGGTGGAATGACACTCTTTCTTTGTCGTTGTGGTCTTCCCACAGGAGGAGGTGGCGAAGGAGCTTCATTATCTTGAGGCTCATTTTCTTTGTTGGACTGGTGATCCTCTTCATTTTCATTTTCATTAGTTTCGTTATCACCATTAGGTTGAGGGCCTGAACCGCTCGATTCAGGATTGGTATGAGACGTCACTCTTCTATGTATTGGTAGAACAATCTCTTAGATGATCGGGGATGGAACACACACCCGCTTCTCCTCAAGATCGACCTTCTTTATTTCAGTGACTTCATTATCCTTAAAAAATACCGCTTGTCTGGTCTCCACATATTTAGTGGTGTGACCTGGACAATAAAAACGATATCCCTTTCCCCTATGAGGGTATCCAATAAAAAAATAACTAATTGTTTTTGGATCTAATTTTTTAAGTTATGGATTGAATACTTTAGCTTCAGCAGGACAACCCCATACACGTAAATAATTCAAGCTCGGTTTCCTTCCCGTCCACATCTCATATGGTGTGTTCGGTACTGCTTTAGAAGGAGCGAGATTTAGTACATGTGCAGCTGTCTTTAAAGCCTCCAACCATAGGCTTACTGGCAAACTTGCATGACTAAGCATACTTCGCACCATATCCATAAGTGTGCAATTTCTATGCTCAGCCACACCATTTTGTTGTGGTTCGCCAGGCATTGAGTACTGGAAAACAATTCCATTTTCAGCTAGAAATTTAGCAAAAGGTCCTAGAATTTTCCCATAAGGAGCATGCCTTCCGTAATACTCTCCCCCACAATCAGATCGTACAACTTTAATTTTTGTGTTTAGTTGGTTCTCAACTTCGCTTTGAACACTTGAATTTGTCCAAAGCTTCCGATCGATCGCGTAAAGGGTAAATATACCCATAACGGGAAAATTCGTCAGTGAAGGTGATGAATAAATCAAAACCATCTATAGACTTAACATTAAGTGGTCCGCATATGTCAGTATGAATAAGTTCTAGAACCCCTTTGGCTCTTGCAGCTCCTTTCTTAATCATTATTGCGTATTTTCCTTTAATACAGTCGATGCAGTTGTCTGCATCCGAGAAATCTAGTGAAAGGAGTACGTCATTTTTAATAAGTCTTTCCATTCTCTCCCCCCCCCCGAAATGTGGCCCAAACGACGGTGCCACAATTTCAAAGAATTGCTAGTACCCTTCCATTTATTTTCATCATTAGGAACATTACTCACATGCAAAACATAATCATTAAGAGATAACATATAAAGTTTGCCTCGTCTGACACCGAGGCCAACATCCTTATTACAATATTTCAAAATGAATTGTTTGTGGCCAAACAAGCACTCGTACATTTTATCGTCTAGGCAAGAGACTGAAATCATATATAAATAACATTATTTAAATATAGATGAAAGTTGGTGTCAAGCTCCAATGTGAGTGACCCTATTGCTTCAACGTCTACTTCAACTCCATTCGCAACCTTAAGCCTTATTGCCCCCTTTGTTGTGATTTGGGTTCCATGGAATCCCTGCATGGAGTTAGCAATATGAGCAGCTTCTCCTGAGTCAATCCACCAAGAAGTATAAGAGAAATCAGCATAAAATAATTCATCAACAAAAGTGATTTCATCAGTACCTTTCTTCATCATCCATTTAAGATATTTTGGACAATCCATCCTTTTGTGACCTTCTTCCTTGTAGTGGAAACACACGTTTTCATTAGGCGCGCCACCAGAAGACTGTCCATGTTCCTTTTCCTTTCCTTTAGACTGTGGCATTTCTTTCCTATAAGGCTTCTTTTGAGGCTTAGGGAAAATAGGCCCCTCAAGCTTTCTCTTATGAGAGCCAACATGAAAAGCCATGTCCTTGTTTTGCCTCATAAACCTTTCTTCCTCATGTACAATGCGAGGACAAATATTGCTCAGTGTCCACTTATCCTTCATTGAATTGTAGTTGATTTTAAACTGATCAAATTCTTCGGGGAGGGACTCCAAAATCATTATCACAAGAAGGTTATCACTGAGCTCACACTTTAAAACCTTCAATTTATTTGAGGTAGCTATCATTCTCATTATGTGCCCTCTAACCTCTCCATTACATTTGTACTTCCCAAGTAGCTTCTGAAAAAGCTCATGAGCATAGACCTTTTCGGAGCCTTGGAATTGCTCCTCTAAGGCCTCCATAAACTCCTTAGGATTATCTTTCTTCGGGACAGCACCAACAATCTCAGGAGAAATGGATGACTTCATCAGCATCATAGCCACATGATTTGATCTTTCCCATTTCTCCATCTTGGAGTCATAAGTTTTCTTTAGTTCATTATACCCATCGGCATCAGCAGCGGGTGCCATGGGATTATCCTCCCTTAAGGCATAATCAAACTCGTTGAAAGCCAAACTTAGCTCAATCGAGTTCTTCCACTTAGGGAAGTTACTTCCTGTCAATTGCTCGACTGAATCATAGCGTATCGCAGCGGAAGTGGGAGTTGGCATCGAAGAGGAGGCCATGGAAGATTGCCTGCGTGATGCAGGCGATGTGGTGTGGTCTTCCCGTAACTTTTGCGCCTCCCTAGATCGGTAGGGGATTGGGATGTAGGACGGTAGCAGGAGCAAATCGAGAGCTTGAGTGGTCAGATCGCTGCCAGCCCCTCCTACTTTATATGGCGCAGGTGACGGGGGACCAAACCATTATGTTGGTTTAGTGCCCTCGACCAGGGCGCGTGATTAGCGTTGAGGAGGTCCCGAACGTTGGTTCTGGGCCTCCTCCTTAATTCCCTTGATTTGGGATTTAATTGCCTCAATTAAGCCCTTAATTTCCCTTAATTTATTTCCTTATTAGCTTAACTAACAGGTCAACCAACATGGTTGTGTTGGCTTGGACACGCGCGGACAGCGCAAGGACTCGTCCACAGGCCCACCCGTCAGCCGCCGCTTACCGGCGGCATTGATTCATATGGTCAGCGGCACCGATTCAGACGCAACCGCGTCACCGATTCAGAGATGCTACGCGGAAGGCTGACCGACGGCAGCATGCGCGTATCAATGGCAACGAGAAGACACGCTGATGCAGCTTGTGTTCCCGCGCCGGCATTGATGGCGAAGGAGCGGGAAGCTGCGCTCGTTCATGGGCGGTTGGGCTATTTAACCCTACGCCCGTCGGTGCTGTCATCCTCACCTCTCGCCATTGCAAAACCTAGCTCGCCCCCACCGCCACCACTACCACCATCAACAATGAAGACCCCGTCATGGCTGAAGCGGAGCAAGAACGACCATGAAACATCTGGTAGCCATGGCTCTCGGCTGCCGGCCTTCCTCCACGGCACGTCCTTGCCGCCTCTACCGCGGGCGGAGGAGTTCCGGAGCGACCCCATGGGGGACTACCCGCCACCACGGGAACGCTGCACCCGGCAGTACTACCGCGTCGGGGAGTGCGAGCGCCTTTGGAGGGAGGGTCGCGGCATCCAGCGCAGGGATGTCTCCCTCTCCACCGGCTGGCACCTCAACCGGGACCATGTCCCAGTGCCGCCACCACCCAAGGCGGGCAGAGGGCTGGCGAAGGAGATCCTCCAGCGGATCAGCAACCTCTCCCGGGACCAACGGTAGGAGAGGGGCTACCACTCCGAGGCGTATTGGGTCAAGTTCCTCGAGTGGGAGCACAAGGCGCGGTGCGCCACCACCGTCCGCCGTGACCTGTAGCCGTGGGAGGTCTACGACGTCCCCGACATCGACTCGGACGACGAGGGCGCCCACAACCACTCCGATGCCGACCTCAGCAGCGAGGATGGTAACGGCGACTACGACGACGACGTCGTCGTCAAACAGGAGGTGCGGGACGACGTCGCCGTGAACCTTCCCCCGGAGTACCGCGAGGTGCTGGCTCGGGGCTACGATGAGGATGTCTTCACCAAGCAGGCCATTGCGGCCAGCGCACGCGAGGAGGAGGCCCAATGGCGTGGCTACGAGGAGGCCCTCCAGCTCACCCGCATGGTAGCGCAGATGAACGCGCAACTGCCTCCACTGCTGGGTTGGACGCCTATGATCGCGTCGTAGGTGGGATGGAGCTGGCGCACCACCAGCACGGTTGGGAGCCGTGGCCTGGGCAGGTGGTCAACCCGCCTGCTCCCGCTCCCGCTCTGTCCCTGCCGTCGCCCAACCTCTGGACGCCGCCGGAGTACATCGACCTTGACCCCGCAGATGGTCAAGGCGGCGCCGGCGCGCCGTAGTTCAGTACCTAGGGCTAGTAGTAGTTTAAATTCCTTTTTATATATTTTGAATATAATATATGTTTGAATCTTGCCTGTTTTAGCGCGAACTGTTTGTGTTTTAAAAAAAGTTGCATCGCCCCCGCGGACAAATGGATCGTGCCGCTAGCGCGGCTGGCCGGACAAGCCGAACCCACTACCCTTATTGACCACGGCTCGATCCAAACGGACACAAACGGACCGTTTGGGATGACCGTATGGGTAAGATGTCAGGGTACTTATAGTACATTTAAAAATATAGATATCAATCAATTTATATATTATGGAAACAATTTCCTTCTAACCGATGCAAACTCATTGATTATGGTAATAACAATATCACTCTTAGGTATCAACTTGAAATCATAACGCCGCGGTTGTCGCTAAGTTTTAGGAGATCCGCGCATGGTAGGCCATGACATGTAGTTTTTTTTCCATCTCGAAGCTGCTATCGGAAACTAAATTTCTGAATTGTAGCTATCTCCAGATTACTGTTTGCCGGCACCACCTGAAGGGTACTTGATTGTCTATTTTTCCGTTAGCAACAATTAGTGCAATCATTACATAAAAAACAATCAGTCCAATCAAGAGTATTTTGTAGGGTTGCAAATATAGTGGCGCATAGTCTAACTAAATATTCTTATAGTTCAATGGAATGCTTAGTGTGGGATGGCGATCTTCCGGGATACATTCTGCAAAAATTGTAATTAAATATGTGACTGTGCTATAAGATATTTTAGGTTTGTGAAGAAAATAATCTAGACTACTTTTAGTATATTTGCTTCATAATACTAAAACATCTCATATTTTGAAACAGAAGAATACTTAATAAAGGTCACTAGGCATTTCTTTAAAAAGGACTATTTTGTAGTGGAAAATAGAACATCGATTGTGTGCTGCACTGCTGATCAGTCTGTGCCTGGATTATCCAAGACCCACCCCACTTTCTTTTTTTAATGGAACCGGAACCACCTCACTTAATCACTGTACCTTCTTTTTAGAATTCACCGTAGCTATCCATAGGGAAAAAAGGCCCCAATAAATAAAGAAGAAAGCCTAAATTTCTTAAAGAATTCTCATCGTCTTTGTTTGTGGCATTTGTATCAGAATGCCGCTAAACACCTAAGTCAAGTAATCAGCGACAATCCCAAATTTCTTAAAGAATTCAAGAGATGTGTGTATGAAGATAGATCAGTTGCACACTTTGAGAATAGATGGCATGAGCTGTTGGCAAAATACCACGTTATGGAAAATTCTTGGATGAATAATTTGTACAAGTTGCGTGAGAAGTGGGCTACTATTTATCGCCGAGATTCTTTCAGTGCAGACATGACGTCAACTCAGAGAAGCGAAGGAATGAACAATGTGTTCAAGAAAACTTTCCGCAAAAGACTATGTCTTTCAGAATTTTTTGAAGCATATGATAAGTGCACAGCTCGTATTCGTAGGAAAGAAAAGTATGAAGATTACAAATCGCGCCATACCATTCCAGTACTTTGCCTTCCTGACCTACCTTTGTTGAAGACTGCAGCTGAATCATACACCAGGACGTTGTACTCTGAGTTTGAAGAGGAATTCAAAAAGCAATTTAGTTTGTCATGTGTTTTGCTGGGCATTGAGGGCACAATTAGCACTTACAAGGTGACATCCTTCCAGTACAAGAATGATGAAGCTATAGTCGCTTTTAACCCATGTAATTTGGAAATATCTTGTTCATGCAGGTTGTATGGTTGTGTAGGTATGTAACACATGCTTCATACTTTTTAATATGGCAATATTTTTATTTACCTTATAAAATTATTCTGAATGTTGTAGGTATATTATGCAAGCATATTCATAAGGTTTTCACCTGCTGCAATATCATTACCCTTCCAAGTAATTACGTACTTAACAGATGGACAAAATATGCGAAGCGGGAGATATTTACATCCAAACTGAATATCAATGATAGCTTAGACTCCATGTTTGCACATACTTCTCGGAAGATGATGTCGCTTGCATTGAAGTGTAAACCTTCAAAGGAGGTTCTTAGATACCTCAATGATGGTATTGATAAGTTGGCTTTGGAAGTAGGTGATTTACTTAGCAAGGTAAATTTGGACGAAGTTGATGAGCCTGAAAGTTCCGCTGAAAGTACTGAAGAAAATTCCAAAACAATGGTACCATTTAAAGCTCCTGAGCGAGTAAAGGTTTGGATGGAAAAAAGATCAAAAGATGTTCTAGAGGGAGCAAAGAAAGGAAAGAAAAAAGGTACGTTTACTGTTATGTGAGAATAAGTGACAAGGTTTTCTCGTTTCTAATTTCTTGTATATACAAACAATGTGCAGGAAAAGTTTCAAACCATCCAGCAAAGGAATCAGTACTTGTTCCACTTAGAGTTGAAGCTTTACAAGCTGATTGTGTTGGTAATACACAAGCTGACTGTAATACAAATCCATACACAACTGTGCCTTTTGTTCCACCTATCCATGGAGAATTTACAAGATTGTTGTTTGAGGTTCATGGAGATGGCACAACACTGCCTGCTGCTCGTCAATTGAATTTTGGCGAAGGTTCATCAGGTTTCTACAGTGATGTGTCACACTAGGTGCCTTAATGCTAGTTAGCTGGGCATGTCAGCTAAATGATGTTATTTACTTGTTAGACATAGCACTGAAGCCACCCTTTTATTGCTACCTGATACTATGTGGTTATGTTCTTTTGTTGGTACCTGAATATTGGTGATATTGTCAAATCTGGCATAATATATTCTTGTTCAATTGCTGAAACAAGTAGAAGAATAGGACTGCAAATACAATGTTTTTATTCACACAGCGATCTTCAGAAGAAAAATGAACAAGGGTTATACTCAGCTACTTGAGTTGATATCCTGACAGTGTCGTCTTTCTAAATCAAACACCATCTGATGGAGTGGCACACAATGAACAGAGAGTTCAGATGCACTTCAATCGGCATGCGTAGATAAGGAATCACAGCGAGCAGGGAGTCGTGGCGCGAGCGCCGGCGGAACCGCGACCAGTTCCGGCGCCGCACACACACCAGCGTCCCCTCCACCGATGGCGCGGCGCCGTCCTCTCCTATCGACCGGCTGCCGACCAATCTGATCCCGGCCAGAGCCGCAAAGCGGAATTAGAGCCGCAGGGCTAGTCCATGGCGGGCGGTGGTGCGCCGGCAGTGCCTCGCCGGCGGGAGCCACCGGTTGCATCGAGTAGAGGCAGGACCGTGCCGGCGGGAGGCACCTGTGGCGTCGAGGAGAGGCAAGACTGTGCAGGCGAACATTCAGTGATTGGGAATTTGGGGATAAGTGGGCTGTTTGCTTTGAGATCCGTGTTGCTAGGTGTCAGCCTACCGAGCTGGTCCAGCGAGCGAGCGTACGACCCCGGGTCGTATAAGATTTTCTTCCAAATTTGAGCCCACTAGAGCATTGTAACGCTTGGAGGCTTTCTCTTTCCTCTGCTTCCTAAAACGCACGATAGACAAAGCTCAGAACTTTCTCCAATGTCGCTGCCGCATAATCATAAGCTTCTCCCTACCTGGACGGGGCCCCCTCGATCTCTGGGGCCCGGGGCAGCCGCCCACCCTGTCCCCCTTAGGGCCGTTCCTGTTTGTATTATGAGATATACAAAAATGACAAAAGTGTAGATTTGTGCAAGTATGTTTTCAAATCTCTAATTTTTATTAAATTTGTCATTTTTGTGTGGGCCAAAATAGAAAGGATTTGTGATTTTTGCGGGATCAGGTGGTTTAGAGGAATTACAAAAAACCACCACAATTGAGGTCACTATAACACAAAACCACCACAATTCAGATTCATGACAAAAAACCACCAGAATAGACCCAATTATGGTGTTTTTTTGCTCCAATTGTGATGGTTTTTTCCCTAATTGTGGTGGTTTTTTGTCACAAATCTGAATTGTGGTGGTTTTCTGTTATAGTGACCCTAATTGTGGTGGTTTTTTGTAATTTTCTCGGTGGATTACGGTACGGGCCTTCGCACAATCGCATGCCTAACCAGTCTGCTCTATGCCTTCCTTCTTGGGCTACTCGCACTAAATTTAGAAGAGGCCGAGATCACATTAATTACTCGGGGATCGGGGAGATGTTCTCTGGACACGCGGAGTGATGTGTCTTTAGCCGAAGTTTTTTCTTGGTAAACACTCATGGCCGATGGCAAGAAAATCGTCTGATCAATGTTTAACCGTCCATCTCGCTTCCCTCGCAACGCCAGAGATTTGTCTTACATCTCACAAAAAAAAACTGATCTATTAAATATACATCTTCTCCACATTAATCCTAAAAATTACACAGCCTTCGGCTCTCCCAAATCGAGCCCCAGCTCAACACCATCTGCTATCTCCACAGTCACTGTGATTCTTCTCTTCCCACCATACCTCGGTCCTCAGATCTCCTGGCTGCGCTGTACCTTCCCATCCCACGCCGGTACTCGCACCTCCACACCTGATTCAACATGTGCGCAGGCTTGCACGCCGTTTCGCCAGGGGGAGTTGTCCCGAGAGACCCCTTGACTGTCGCTCGCCGGCGTACTAGGGTCAGAGGAGGTTTAACCTGGGGTGCTGGTCATGAACAACATCATCGCTGGATCATCTAGCCATTGCCTAGCCATTGCGCTTTTAGGTAGCGATACCATGGATTCTTCGACATGGAAAGCTATCGTGTTAAGGTAATCACATAATTGACGTGCTTCCTTGGTTTCCCATGTATACTTCAGTTGTTTCCCCATATACTTCAGTTGTTTCACCATGTATCAGTGCTAGCAGGACTGAAGGAGGACTGGCGCACTTGCAGACCCTGTCGTGGACGAGCATGGCGGTTTGCTCCGCAGAGATCTCTCCTAGAACCTCCCCTGTCCTGACACCTTTCGATGATCCTGACATCAGCCTCGTCGGCGCGGAGGCGCAAAAGTTCTCATCCTAATGGAATCCTTTTAGCGCAGCGTCTTGTGGAGCAACCTAATGGTTGTGTTGTCAAGGGCTGCAGGCTGCATGGAAGCAAGTAGGAAACGAGAAGGAAGCCAGCAGCACGAGCAATCGAAGCAAACACCTGATTAGCATATGACATATGATGCATGCAAGAAAGCAAATTGTCTATCAGATAGAAGCAATTTTTCTTTTGTTGGAAGCTATATATTTCCTACTATTTCATTAGAAGAACTAGAATATAATTATTATTCATGTAAACAATCATTTATGTTATTGGAAGCATTTATATTACATTATTTGTTGGAAGCATTTCTCTAACCAATGTAAACAATTATTCACCTTGAAGCATTTCTCCCCTTGATTGATGGAGAAACACCAACATAGCTTTGAAAGCTCTAGTCTATGGGAACAATATTTTGTAACATTTCAAACCAATTAGACAAACATTTAATTCGTAACAAATTTTTTCATGGTTGAAGCATATTATTTGGTGAACGAAAACATATTTTTCTACAAAAGCGTAATTTCACACTATGAATAATTTTGTTTCATATGGAAGAAAAATTTAATTTCACTCAAAGCAAACCTATAATAATTGGGTTCCTAGAAATCTCCAATGAATAATTATGAACGCAAACAGTTTTGGAAATGTTTGTAATTAGATGAGTAGCTCTGGAATATTTAGAAACTACCAAAACAGTACATGCATGGCACGAACGACCATCCGACTCTGGAAATTGTATGATTAGGCGTGATCTTTGTAAGTATTTATTAGGAAGCAAATCAGGAAATTAAGTGCTTATAGGCTCGTGGTTTTTATGCTATCGATCAGACCGTGCATGTAGTCTCCATCCTACGGCAGAATAGGAGTCCGATGAAACACTAAGAATCGGCGTCTGTTTCCTAGCGGTCTAAAGCGGAAATTAAAAAGTTCAAAGAGAGATAACTTTTTGCATGTAGTTACAAATAAAATTCTTCTAAGAAAAGATAAGAGTGCTAAAAAAATTCATCTAAATGTATTGTTTTTTTGACTTAGTGGAGTCAGTTGAACTATCATGTCCGCCTTGCGCATTATTTGCATATGGTTTTCTTCACTTATAGACATAGTCATAGGGGGGCCCAATCCGGCCTTCTTATAGAGTATAGAGTATAACTTTAATAATTCTTAGATCCATCGCTTCTTATAAAGTATAACTCACACTACCCAATATTACCAATATGTTTAGAAGTTGCTAAATGAGATTGATAAGAGAAATACATCTAGATACACATCGGAGTTTTAACTTTATGTTTGTCCATGTGGAATGTCGACATTATCCCGAAGCCTAAAGCCACCTCCAGCCGAGATCCATGAGCTTCCTGGTCCGCCTGACCGTGCGCAAAGTGGTACGGGTCGTCGGAGACCTCGTACATCCGGTGGTCTGGACTTTCAGGCGTCATTGCGGTAGATCTGATCTATATAACGCGAGCTCCCCCTACCTGGCATGCCACATGACGAATGATATTTTTCACGATCCTGCGGTGACCCAGCATACCACTGCATGTGTAGTACACTATAGTCGTTGACATTACATCCACAAAACATCGTTCCGTAAATATCACATCTCTCAGAGTGGTACAACAGAAATATTGCGGGTCCATATATTACAAAGGTACACACATTATTATTATTATAATACCGAAAGTTCAAGACTTTCAAAAGATCCAACTTACAAACCAAAATATAAGATGTTCAACGGAAATTTAAAAATAACAACTCCGACTAGGAGTGGGGCTCAACAGCTTATTTTATAGAGTTCATGCTGCTCGGCTCCGTTAGTTACTACTAACTAGACCCTTAAGTGGACTCGTTCTCATCGACATCATAGCGGATCTCGTAGTCCACGCCTTCAACTCCTCCGGATAGATCAGGTTCCTCATAGAACACGTCTTCTTGGCATTCGGCTGCATACATTGGCACGTCTTCGGAATCCTCAGAGTCTA
This sequence comes from Avena sativa, assembly GCA_916181665.1. Classification (NCBI taxonomy): domain Eukaryota; kingdom Viridiplantae; phylum Streptophyta; class Magnoliopsida; order Poales; family Poaceae; genus Avena; species Avena sativa. Next base: position 378,900,580 of record OV702282.1, read on the forward strand.
AGCAAGGGATCAAAGGAAAGAATGAGTAACAGCGTTATCCAACAAGTTCATTATATGCAAGGTGGGAAGTTTGATGCTCTAACTACCATCTCGGATTATAAATCCTTGGCACTATGCAGTTTTTGTAAATCTTTCTTCAAAGATTGATTTTATTCTGAAAGACTATGACAGTCAGCCTTCACAGATTGACTAGAACTTTCATGAAGTTCCTTTCCTGCTGCGTTCGTAGCTCCTTCCCAGAACAGGGAGTAACAAGTTACAGTTCTTACACTTTGCAGAGGTGCGTTACTTTACCCATGAGAGATCAACTCCTTGTTGCACAACCGGACGTACTTTCCCGTCCACAATTCCATGATGTGGGGCCCAGTAGTTGGTCCAAGCCAATCACTGCCCCCTTCGCGACTCCGCATGCCTCCTTGGTGTACACCATGCCCACATAATGAATTACGGCAATGGTTTGTACAAACCGTTAGATGCCAGAACTATCGTGGGACGTTGAGGGTTCCCACCCATATGCTGCATATCCTCTACGAATTACCAATTAATACGCATGCTACGAGGATAACAGCCATGACATGCACATCCAGCTTCATGCGAGAGGAAGAAGATACAACTGACTTCTCTGTCCCATTCCAAATCTCATGGCTAACGCGTAATATACGGCGCTAGAATCACTGATGTCAGGGGTTATTAAGTCCCTACTTGATCATCATTGTTGCAATTAGAACTCTAAGTTTTATTGCTCCATCATATCACCACTTAGGATGATATCTATAATTTCTTTATTTGGGAAAATAATATTTTCTTTCTTTTATACCATATATGATAACACACAATTTGCAAATACTTTGATAAAGACTCTTCAAAGGACATGAGGAAGTGATGAACTTGCCTTGTGATGGAAAGGTAGTGAAGTCTGATGCTTGCACTGGACCTTGAGCTTCTAGTTCTACAAAAACATCAGTATTGCCCGATAAGGACAATATTTAAAGAAGCAAAATGATTATGCAAGTAATGTAATGCATTATTTAATTTTATATGCATTTACCCCAAAAAGTTCCTTTTCAGTAATAAAGGATTTATAAATATTACTTTTTAATATTTTATAACATATATTGAATTATTTTATTTTATTTCCCTTTTATTTGATTTTTATTGATTTAATAATCCTTTTAGGAATTATCAATTATACATTAAAAATGGTGATTAAATATTTATTTAGTATTTTTCTAAAATACTACCATATTGATATATAATGAAAGTGAATTTTAATTAATTTTATCACCTTTAAATAATTTTGTAAAATTCCATAAGGAATATATAATTTACAAAATTTCTAATAAAAATTTACATGTCTAAAATTTTATATTTTTAATTTATTTGGGTAGTTTGGATTTTTGTGAATCCAAAAATATTTTATTTATAATTTTTGGACTTTTATTTATTTTCTAGAATTTTATTAAGTCCAAGGGTATTTTGGTTGTTTTCTTTTTATTAAAACAGGCCTGAAATTGTTTCTGGGCTGGTTATTCTTATTGGGCCCTGTTCGCCCACTAGTACTAGACAAAAGAGCCACCCCGAAGGTTCTGGCCCAGCTCGGCCCACTCCTCACCGCCTCTCTCTCTCGCGAGTTTATCTTCTCTTCTGACCCCGACCCTGTGGCCGGCGATGCCGCCACCGGCGATTCCCGCCGCCGTCGGCCATTCTGGTTGCCGTCGTGGTGCATTAGGGGGTTGTCGACAACGCCCGTTCGTTCTATCCAATTGGATTCGAGCCTAGGGCTTTCCTGCGATGGATCGATGCCGTCTCGAACCCTAGGGTTTGGGGATTGGCATGGATTCAACTGCGGTCGTGGTCGTCGTGCATTGAGGTGATGCTCTGCACCTCCAGGCGTGATCAGGGTCGTTTCCGTGGCGCCGTGCGGGTTGCAGCGCCCCCTCTGGGGTGCTCCCCGTGCCGCCATGGTCGTCGCCCCCTTTGCTTCCTCTTCTATCCTTCAGCGAGGACCTATGGTGAGTTTGATTTCCCCTCTCCTGGTGCTCTTTGTGCTTGCTGATTCGATGCTAGATGTTAGCAGTGTCCTCTCTGGCTACTGTCTGATTCAAATTAGGATGATTATCCCTTTTGGGTTCCTGTGATGTGCTTGTTTATGTACTGGATGAATTGATTCATGTTTGGATGGTCTATACACATGCTAAATGCTTATTGTCCTGAGGCTTGTTGCTTAAAATGATATATGATGTTTCTGGTGGCTTACTAAATGATTTGATGCTTAGATTGCATCTGATTCAGATGATATTGTTGTTTGGGAAACATGCTTGGTTAAGCTAATGATCTGATAGTTTTCCACTGTTTATTTGATTCATGGTCATGATTATGATAAGATACAGCTAATGTCTTAGTGTTGTTAGCTTGGAAATTAACATGTGGTTGAGATCATCATGATCTCAAATAGTGAAGTGTATTATAGGAATATTTTAGTTATGATTCCTGTTTTTAATAGGAAAATGATTAGTTAGTTGATTTTCTGAATCTATGATGATTTACTGCTTTTCCTGATTCATATTGGATTGTTCTTGTGACACCATCATGTATGGCACACAAGTTTGATTCTAAACCATGTATTTGGTTAGTTTATACTTAATACCATCTTGGCTTTGAAAGATAAATATAGATACTCTTATCTGAATTCCCTAAGACCAATGATGTTGGTCTGAGGCTTAGGGATTCAAATCTTATCTAATTGTTTCATCTAGATAGTCCTGGTAGTGGTACCAGCTATTCTTATTGAATCAAAGCTTGGAAAAATTTATAGTGAGCTTGATCAATCTATGGATCCAAAGATTTGTTTCTAAGGCGCTATCCTTATTTTAGGGATGTGCCTAGAAATAGATCATAGGTATATGTATGATTGAATTGTAGAATATAGTTTGACAACCAGAGCAAGGATGTTGCTCTGAGATCTGGTTGGATCTTGGTATTTTGTGGTTTGCCTTTAGATCTTAAAAGAAATACCTATGATGGATTCACCCCACTTGGGTGCTTTCCGAGGGTTTGTTTTATAAAACAACACATGCTTTCTCTGAATAAGATGATTAGATCATGTGAAGGTTTTATGAAACTCACCACAAAAACTGATATTTGTGGAGTAAGTTGGTGATGATCTTGATCTGGTTTTGCTGGACTCATGTGCTTGATCTGGAGCTAGCCTGATCCTCCTAGCTCCTGGGCTTGGCCTTGCTGTCCACCTGATTCATCCCCCTCCTTATGTCACCATCCTAGTGATGTTTGGGTTAATCTAGGTGGTTGGTTTGGCTGTTGTTCTTGATTTACTTGCTGTTCACCCTGGATGTGGTGTGGTGTGGTGTGGTGTAGTGATATACTGAGGTGCTTCCCCACGACTGTGCTCTGGTTTTGTTTGAGCTGGCTGTGCTTGTGAAGTCGATAGCACACCCTTTGCATGCTTGTGTGTGTGCAGCCTGTGTGCCTGCTATGCACATATGGATAGGTTCAGAAAATTTGAACTTACTATTACCAATCTACTTTTACCTTGGCTGGTGAATTGGTCCCTTTTGGCTGTCATTTGCATTCTGGCTAGGACTTTATGAAAGATGAAATCTTTCATATTGGTGAAACTTGCCCCTCTTTTACATTTCTCAATGATGAGATTGTCAAGTGCACCTCACTGACATATCTGAGAGAAACATATACTAACACTAATCTTGTTTTATTTCTGTTTAATCTTTGTTTTGCAGGTTCAAAGATAAAGATGAATATTTAGTATAAGTTTTAGATATAGGATAGTTAGTAGATGTAATGCTTAGTCCTTTGTAATTTTCTTTTATAATTCTTGTAATCTTTATTTTATTCAATTGTAATAAAGATTATATTATTATTAATAAAGAATGTTCTTATCCTTTATTCTGCTGTAACTTGTTTATGTCTTTATAATATGAAAATGAATTTCATAATTTTTATTGTTTTGAGAATTAAGTTATACTACCTATATCTTAATTAATTTAAGATTCAAATCTTATATCTAAATCATTTGAATTATTATTCAAACACTTAAGTTTTTAAATTCAAACCCATTTCAAAACACACATAATTCTTTTAAGATCACATCAAAGTTTATAACAATCCTCCTTTAAGTCTAAACCTAATCTTAAAGTAAGAAAGAAACATTGATCACTTAAGATTTTATTTGGCGAAAATTTTACCCACCTTTTCACAAATAGATGCATGAAATAATACATAATCCTAAATCTACCCTTCGTTAGGTTCCTAAATGCTGGGATGTTATAGACTCCCCCCCCCCTAAATTAAACTTCGTCCCGAAGTTTGTTGGATATGTACCTGAATAGTTCTGGATAAGTTTTTCTTAAATCCTCTTCCTTCTCCCATGTGGCTTCCCTTTCAGGGTGATGTTCCCATTGTACCTTGCAATATTTGATTGCCCTATTCCTCAATCTTTTCCAATTCTCTTCCAGAATCTTGCAGGGCTTTTCAATATAAGTCAGGCCTGCTTGTAGTTCTATCACTTGATGTGTTATTGCATCCTCTGGAACTTTCAAACATTTGCGAAGTTGTGACACATGAAAAACATTATGCACTTGAGCCAGTCTTGATGGTAACTCTAAAGCATAAGCTATAGTTCTGTTTTGGCTCAGTATCTTGAATGGTCCGATATATCTTGGACTTAATTTCCCTTTAACTCCGAACCTTTTTACTCCTTTCATTGGACTTGCTTTCAAATAGACCATATCTCCTACTTCTGGATGCCATGATCTTCGGCTTTGATCCGCATAACTTTTTTGCCTGCTCTGGGCTATTTTCAGTTTATCCCTGATCTTATCAATGATGTCTTGTCTCTCCTTGATATAATCTGGCGCAAATTCTTTGCTGCTTCCAGGTTCGTACCAACATATTAGTGATCTACACTTCCTTCCATACAGAACCTCATATGGAGCCGCCTTCCGATTACTCTGATAGCTATTGTTATAAGAAAATTCTGCCAATGGTAGGTGATCCTCCCATGTTCCTCCAAAATCTAGTGCACAATCCCTCAACATGTCTTCTAGTATTTGATTTGTTCTTTCGGTTTGACCTCCTGTCTCAGGATGATATGCCGTGCTGAAATCTAACTTTGAACCAAGTTCCTCATGCAATTGCTTCCAAAATGCTGAAGTAAACACTGATCCCCTATCAGTTACTATCTTCTTGGGTACTCCATGCTTACTTACTATCTCTTTGACATATACTTCAACTAACTTCTCGGCATTATCTTTTTGATTCACTGGAATAAAATGTGCACTCTTAGTGAGTCTGTCTACTATTACCCATATCATGTCCTTCTTTTTTGGTGTCATAGGTAATCCTGTGATAAAATCCATGCCTATTTCCTCCCATTTCCATTCAGGAATTTCTAAGGGTTGTAATGGTTCTGCTGGATTTTGATGTTCAGCTTTCACCCTTTGACAAGTATGGCATTCAGATACATATTTAGCAATATCTCTTTTCATGTTATTCCACCAGAATAGTTCCTTCAAATCCATATACATCTTAGTACTCCCTGGATGTATAGAATATGGGGTAGTATGTGCTTCTTTGAGTATGACATTTCTGATCTCAGTCACATCTGGAACACATAAACGATCTTGGAACCATAAAGATCCATAATCTCCAAGGCAAAAAAATGATTTTTGCCCTTGAGATATCCTCCAAATTTCCTCCGCAATAAAAGGGTCTTCTTCTTGACGTCTAAAAATTTCTTGCTTAAGATCACTGTCATGTTCTGCAACTACCTGCATAGTCGCCAATCCTCCAAGAACCTCTACCCTGATGAATTGAAGTTCTAATCTTTCCAAGTCCATTTGTAACTCTTTTGGTAACTCTCTATTGCTAGGATGAATATCTGCGCTCTTTCTGCTTAAAGCATCTGCTACAACATTTGCTTTTCCTGGGGTGTAATTGATTGTTAGATCATAATCCTTGATTAATTACAACCAACACTTCTGTCTCATGTTCAATTCCATTTGAGTGAAGAAATATTGGAGACTATTATGGTCAGTGTATAACTCACATCTGGCTCCATAAAGAAAATGCCTCCATCCTTTCAGTGCAAAAACTACTGCTGCAAACTCTAAATCATGAGTTGGATAGTTGACTTCATGTGGTTTCAATTGTCTTGAACCATAAGCAATTACTTTCCGATCTTGCATTAATACACAACCCAAACCTTCTTTAGATGCATCATAGTATACGGTGAAATCTTTCCCTGTTTCAGGAACTGCTAAGATTGGAGCTGTGGTTAATCTCGTTTTCAACTCTTGGAAACTTGCTTCACACTTCTCATCCCACTTAAATGGTGTATTCTTCCTTAATAATTTGGTCATTGGTCCGGCTATTTTGGAGAAACCTTCAATGAATCTCCGATAATAACCAGCCATTCCTAGAAAACCTCGAATTTGTTTCATATTGGTTGGTGCAGTCCACTCTAGTACCGACTAAACTTTAGATGGATTCGCAGCAATCCCATCTTTACTAATCACATGACCGAGGAATTCTACCTCATCTAACCAGAAATCACACTTACTGAACTTAGCGTAAAGCTTATGTTCTCTCAAAGTCTGCAATGCTATTCTCAAATGGTCAGCATGCTCTTCCTTATCCTTGGAATATATTAGAATATCATCAATAAAGACGATGACAAACTTATCCAAATATGGCATGAAGATCTTGTTCATCAGATTCATGAATATTGCCAGTGCATTGGTCAAACCAAATGGTACCACCAGATACTCATGGTGTTCATATCTTGAGACAAATGCTGTTTTTGGAACATCTTCCGGCTTGATTTTTATTTGATGGTATCGAGATCTTAAATCGATCTTTGAAAATACTCCAGCTCCTTTCACTTGATCAAACAAATCTTGAATTCTTGGTAAAGGATACTTGTTCTTGATCGTCACGTTGTTCAGATTTCTATAATCACCACACATCCGTCTTCCACCATCTCTCTTATCCACAAAAATTACTGGTGTTCCCCATGGAGATACACTTTCCTGTATAAATCCTTTTCTTGCTAATTCATCAATTTGCTCCTTGAGTTCTTTCAACTCCTTGGGTCCCATTTTATATGGTGCCTGAGCTATTGGTGATGTACCAGGTATTAGGTCAATGGTGAACTCTATCTCCCGGTCTGGTGGCATTCCTAGTAATTCCATTAGGAAAACATCTTGGAATTCATTAACTACAGGAATTTCTTCTAATTTAACTTCCTTTAGTGAATTCAACTGCAGATCCACCATGATATGACTGTGTTTATCTGCCTGGTAAACTATCCTTGCTCCACTTGGAGTTTTGATTGAGACAGTTTTCTCCTCACAATTAATCTGAGCTCCGTGTTCCATCATCCAATCCATCCCCATCACTACTGCAATTCCCTTCAAAGGAATCACATAAAGGTCTGCGAAATATATACAACCACAGGTCGAGATAACCTGATCTTGTTTTATGTGGCGTACAATCACATTCCCTCCTGCCGTAACTACGGTCATAGGACGTTCTAACGTTGCCCTTCTAATCCCGAACTTATAACAGAATTCTTCAGAAATGAATGAAGTAGTTGCACCAGTATCAAATAGAACTTTGCCGGGATTGGTAAGGATATTGAGCGTACCTATTACTGCATGCTCCGAATTATCCACCTCCTCGAGGGTTGCACAGTTCAGTTTTCCGGTAGGTCGGTTTCTCTTTCCGTTATTGTTCTTTCCATTGTTTCCTCCTTTATTGGGTTGTCCATTTCCTCCACTGGCTTGTCCTCCTCCCTTGGTAGGCCATCCTCCCGGTGGTTTGCTCGGACAATCCGGCTTGATATGCCCCTTCTGACCACAACAGTAACAGATTACTATAGGCTTATTGCACTCCCTCTGGAAATGCCCTGGAATTCCATAGTTGTTACAGATAATATTCCTTCTCGGATTAGATTGATTTCCACCACTGCCCTTGTTATTATTATTGTTGTTGTTGTTGCCATAATTCCTATTCTAGGGTTTGAACTCCAGGTTAGGTTTAGGTTTCCTTGCCTGAATTCTCTTGGTTTGCTTCTTGGCTCTCTTCCTCTGGTCCTCTTGGACATTCTTGTAATCATCTTCAAAAGTAATGGCTGCATCCAACAATTGCTGATAAGTTTGCTTATTGGCTAACCTTAGCTACATCCTTACAAACGAATTTAATCCACGCAAGAAACGTTTCTTCCTCTTCTCTTCAGTGTTAACATCCTCCTCAGCATAACGAGATAGTTTACTAAACTCCCGCATGTACTTCATGACACTAGTATATCCTTGCTGAAGCTCCTCAAATTCTCTCCGCTTCAACTCCATGACACTTTTCGGAACATGATATTCACGGAATCTCTGCTTGAACTCCTCCTAGGTAAACTCCCTTCCTGGTTGTTGCATGGCTAACTGATTTTCCCACCAAGATGCTGCAGGTCCAGTCAGCAGATGAGTTGCATACCTCAATTTTTCCTCATCATTGCAACCTATAGTTTTCAGCTTCCTTTCAATATCTGCTAGCCAGTCTTCTGCATCCATTGGTTCAGGAGCTAATGCAAAAGGTAATGGTCTTGCATTCTGGAAATCAGATAAACTCACTCCTCCTCCTTCAGCTGCCCTCTGATTTGCTCGCCCCAGCAACTCCTCCATAAACTTATTCTGATTCTCTTGCATCATTTGCATGCATTGCATAAAGATATGCTCCATTAACGGTCTCATTGGTGGTGGTGGTAATGCTCCTTGATTTGCTGTATCAGCATCGGCCTTTTCCTTGGCCTCACGCTCCATCCGCTGCTGCTCAGTTTCCATTTCTACACCTGTATCCATGGCCCCCTAGTCCTGCAACATAAAGCGAATACTCATAATTACATCATGCACATGTGTTCTGAGCTCGACTTTACACACAGAACTAGTCACACAATGAAGATCCAAAAAAATCCAAATATGCATTTTGTTGGAATTATGCCCTAGAGGCAATAATAAAGATGTTATTATTATAATTATTGTTCATGATAAAGTTTATATTCCATGCTAGAATTGTATTAAGCGAAAACTTTAATACTTGTGTGGTTTGTGAACAACACCGTGTCCCTAGTACGCCTCTATGGACTAGCTCATTGATTAATGATGGTTAAGGTTTCCTAACCATAGACATGAGTTGTCGATTAATAATGAGATCATATCATTGGGAGAATGATATGATGGACAGACCCAAACTAAGCGAAGCAATTAGATCGTGTCATCGTGTTCATCTTTGCGAAGCTTTTCTTATGTCAAATATTGTATTCCTTAGACCATGAGATAATACAACTCCCTGGTATCGGAAGAAAGCTTTGAGGTCATCAAACGTCATCCTATGAGAGGGTGATCATAAAGGTGTCTCTCAGGTGATCAGAAAGTACCTGTTGGGTTGTATGTATCGAGATGGGATTTGTCCCTCCCAAGTCAGAGAGATATACTTCGGGCCCACTCGATAATCGATATCAACACCGCTTGAAGCATGTGGTTAAGCAGTTAATCACAAAGTGATATCGGATTACGGAACGAGTAAAGTACTTGATGTGAACGAGATTGAACTAGGTATGACGGTACCGACGATCGAATCTCGGGCAAGTAAAATATCGCGCGACGAAGGGAATATATATATGGGATTGATTGAATCCTGGCATCGTGGTTCATCCGATATGATCATCGATGAATGTGTGGGAGTCAATATGGGTTTCCAGACCCCGCTGTTGATTATTGATAGAAGATCATGTCTGCATGTTCTCGAACCCGAAGGGTCACACACTTAACGTGTCTCGACGCTAGGATAGATTGGATAATTGGTTTATGAGTTTTTGTTCGGAGTATCGGATGGGATCCGGGACATCACGAGAGGTTCCGGAATGGTCTGGAGAATAAGATTCATATAAGGCAGTGCAGTTTTTGGAGTTCGGAATTGTTTCGGGTTAATCGGTATTGTACCGGAAGCTTCTAGAACCTTCCGGAAGGGGACCAACGTGGCCCCACCTGCCGGGAGGGGGCATGGGCCTATGAGGGAGTGCCCTGGCCGCATTGGGCCAGGGGCACAAGGCCCCATAGGGCCCAGCCGGCCAAACCTAGGGGAAACCCTAGGGGAGCTTCTAGAAGGAGGGGGAAACTTGCCCCCCACTCTTCCCTCCTTGGCCGCCGGCCTAGGCTTGGGGGAGGGGCTAGGGTTGGCGCCCACCCCTCTATATAAAGAGGGCTGGGGGCGCACCACCACCCCCACACCTCCTCCTCAACCCTAGCCTCCCTGCTGCCCTCCTCTCTCTCTCCCTCCCGACTGCACGTAGGCAAAGCCCTGCTGCAGAAACTCTCCACCACTTGCACCGCGCCGTCGCGTTGTAGATCCAATCCGTCTCTCCACCATACTTGCTAGACCAAGGAAGGAGGAGACGTCGAGGTGCCGCACGTGTGCATCTGTCGGAGGCATCGCCACTTGCGGTGTTAGATCGGGTCGGATCGCGAGGAGGAGAAGCGAGTACCACGTTCCGACGAACGTTCCTCTGTGCGAATCTTCAAGGGTATGAAGATCTCATCTAATCTCTCTCGTTGTTTGCATCTCCTAGATTAGATCTTGGCTTTCCCGTTCGCATCCGTAGAAAATTTTTGATTTACTATGTTGCGAAACCCTTCAGTGGTATCAGAGCTAGATCTATGCGTAGATGTGTTTCACGAGTAGAACGCAACATGGTTGTTGCGGCCGTTGATGTTTTCTGTTGCAAGCCTCTTGTTTGTGTTCTTATTATGATGCGGGATAGTGAGATCGAAGCGGTCCAGGCCAACCTTACGCGACGTCGTTCGCGAGATCGGCTCCGCACTTGACGTGTGGCTTGTTCCACACATGCGGCTGGTGGATGCCAGTTTCTCTCACTATAGTTGTCATGGGATTAACACCAGAGTTTGGCAACCATAATATCACCGTTGTGGATTTCCATAGGTAAGAATCGTTCTTAGCTTGCTACTCCCATAAGCCACGTAAAACATGCAACAACAAAGTAGAGGCGTCTAACTTGTTTTTGCAGGGAGTGTTTTCTGTGATATGGTATGGCCCAAGATGTGATGTGTATATTGTATGCGATGATCATGTTTTGTAATGTTTCACGACTTGCATGTCGACGAGTACACAACCGACAGGAGCCATATGGTTGTCTTTATAATTGTGTATGACCTGTGTGTCAACTTCTTATACGCCATGTAATAGTTTCACTTTATCGCTAAGTAGTTAGCAATAGTTGTAGTTGCTATTCGTGGTGGAGGCAATCATGGTGGAGTGATGGAGATCATGCCGGCACGCACAAGATGGAGATCATTGCGCGAAGATTGGCTGTACCATGTCACATAAAGTTATATGCATGTGATGTTTATCCTTTTTATGTATCTTATTATGCTTAGATCGCGACGGTTGCATTATAAGATGATTCCTCACTTAAAGATCAAGATAAAATTGTGTTCTCCCCATGTATGCACCGTTGCGAAAGTTCGTCGTGTCCAAGCATCACGTGATGATCGGGTGCTATAGACTCTACGTTAACATACAACGGGTGCAAGCCAGTTTTGCACACGCGGAAATACTTGGGTTTGACTTGACGAGCCTAGCATGTACAGACATGGCCTCGGAACACATGAACCGAAAGGTTAGGCATGAGTCATCTGAATGATATGATCGACACTTCGTTGTCCACCATTGAAGCCACATCTCTTCTCGTGAAGATTGGATTAGGTGTGGTGAATTTGGATCGTGTTCACTAAAACAACTTGAGGGATGTTGAATTTAGTGGGAGTTCATCTAGTAATTTGATTAAAAGTTGAACTACTTATCATGAACATAGTCTAATTTGTACTTGCAAATATTGTAGATCAAATGGCTAAGTCCAACTTCAACTTCAACGTTTTTGCTGAGAAGGAAAAGCTTAGAAACAATGGGTCTAACTTCACCAACTGGTTCCGCAATCTGAGAATCATTCTCTCTGGCGGTCAAAAGGACTATGTCCTTGAGAATGCGTTAGGTGACGCCCCTGCTGTAGATGCGCCGACTGATGAGAAAGCTGTCTATCAGTCGCGCAAGGATGATTATGGTGTGATTAAGAGCACCATGTTGTTTGCTATGGAATCGGACCTTCAAAATCGTTTTGAAGACTATCCCGGGCCCTTTGAGATTCTTGAGGAGCTGAAAACCATGTTTCAGACTCAGGCCCGTTCTGAGAGATATGAGATCTCTGAGAAATTCTTTAACTTCAAGATGGAGGAAGGGAGTTCCGTTAGTGAGCACGCCATTAAGATGTCGGGCTACAGTCAACGCCTTGAGCAACTGGACTGCAAGATTTCAGAGGAGCTCAAGATTGACAGGGTTCTGCAATCACTCCCTCCCAGCTACAAAAGTTTTGTAGTGACTCATAATCAGATTGGTTCCACTGATACGATCACCGAGCTCTTCGCAAAGCTGAAGGCTGCGGAGGTGGACATCAAAAAGGATAATCATGTGTTGATGGTCAACAAGCCCCCCCACCTTCAAGAAAGGTAAGGGTGCAAAGAATCCCTTCAAGAAAGGCGGCGGCAAGCGCGTTGCCCCTGCTGAGAAGAAGCTCAAGTCTGGACCCAAGCCGGACACTGAGTGCTTCTATTGCAAGGACAAGGGTCACTGGAAGCGCAACTGTCCGAAGTACTTAGCGGACAAGAAGGCTGGCACCATCAAAGGTATATTTGATATACATGTTATTGATGTTTTCCTTACCAGCCCTCGTTGTAGTGCCTGGGTATTCGATACTGGTTCAGTTGCTAATATTTGTAACTCGAAACAGGAGCTATGGAATAGACGACGGCTTGCGAGGGATGAGGTGACGATGCGCGTTGGCAACGGATCAAGAGCTGATGTGATGGCCGTCGGCACGCTCTCCTTAGTTTTACCTTCGGGATTAGTTTTAAACCTCAATAAATGTTATTATGTGCCTGCGTTGAGCATGAACATCATTTCTGGATCGTGTTTATTGCAAGACGGTTATTCATTTAAATCGGAGAATAATGGTTGTTCTATTTATATGAGTAACATCTTTTATGGTCATGCACCTGTTGTGAATGGTTTATTTCTTCTGAATCTCGAAAGGGATGAAACACACATCCATAACATTGAGGCTAAGAGATGCAAAGTAGATAGTGATAATACTACTTATTTGTGGCACTGTCGTCTAGGTCATATTGGAGTAAAGCGCATGAATAAACTCCATTCTGATGGACTTTTGGAGTCTCTTGATTTTGAATCATTTGACACATGCGAACCATGCCTCATGGGCAAGATGATCAAAACCCTGTTCTTCGGTATGATGGAGCGAGCAATGGACTTGTTGGAAATCATACATACCGATGTATGCGGACCGATGAGTGTTTCGACGCGCGGTGGATATCGCTATTTTCTCACTTTACCGATGATTTAAGTAGATATGGGTATATCTATTTAATGAAACATAAATCTGAAACATTTGAAAAGTTCAAGGAATTTCAGAATGAAGTGGAGAACCATCGTAACAGAAAGATTAAGTTTCTACGATCCGATCGTGGAGGCGAATATTTGAGTTATGATTTTCTCACGCATCTTAAAGCAAGTGGAATCGTTTCGCAACTCACGCCACCCGGAACACCACAGCGCAATGGTGTGTCTGAACGCCGGAATCAAACCCTATTAGATATGGTCCGATCAATGATGTCTCTTACTGATTTGCCGTTATCATTTTGGGGTTATGCATTAGAAACCGCTGCATTCACTTTAAATAGGGCACCATCTAAATCCGTTGAGACGACACCGTATGAACTGTGGTTTGGTGCTAAACCTAAGTTATCGTTTCTTAAAGTTTGGGGATGCGAAGCTTACGTCAAGAAATTGATGCCGGACAAGCTCGAACCCAAAGCGGAGAAATGTGTCTTCATAGGATACCCTAAGGAAACTATTGGGTATACCTTCTATCACAGAACCGAGGGCAAATTGTTTGTCACAAAGAACGGTTCCTTTCTTGAGAAGGAGTTTCTCTCGAAAGAAGTGAGTGGGAGGAAAGTAGAGCTAGACGAGGTTGTTGAACCTTCTCTTGAATTGGAGAGTAGCGCAGCACCTGAAATTGTTCCAGTGCCGCCTGCACCAACAATAGAGGAAGCTAATGACAAGGATCATGAAGCTTCGGACGATGCTGCTACTGAACGTCGCAGGTCGACAAGGTCGCATGCCCCTCCCGAGTGGTACGGCAACCCTGTCTTGACTGTCTTGTTAGTAGAAGACAGTGAACCTACGAACTATGAGGAAGCGATGATGAGCCCAGACTCTGAGAAATGGCTAGAGGCCATGAAATCCGAATTGGGATCCATGAGAGAAAACCAAGTATGGACTTTGGTGGACCCTCCTAGCGACCGAAAGGTCGTTGAGTGCAAATGGATTTTCAAGAAGAAAACAGATGCGGATGGTAATGTTACCGTCTATAAAGCACGGCTTGTCGCGAAAGGTTTTCGACAGGTTCAAGGTGTTGACTACGATGAGACTTTCTCTCCCGTAGAGATGTTTAAGTCCATTCGGATTTTATTAGAAATTGCTGCGTTTCATGATTATGAAATATGACAGATGGATGTCAAGACTGCGTTCCTCAATGGCAACATTGATGAAGAGTTGTATATGATGCAACCCGAAGGTTTTGTCGATCCTAAGGATGCTGATAAAGTATGCAAGCTTCAGCGTTCCATTTATGGACTGAAGCAAGCATCTCGGAGTTGGAACCTTCGTTTTGATCAAGTGATCAAGAGCTTTGGATTTGTTCCAAATTGCTACGAAGCTTGTATCTACAAGAAAGTGAGTGGGAGCTCGGTGACATTTCTGGTACTATATGTGGATGACATATTGATTATTGGAAATGACATTAACATGCTTAACGATGAGAAGAGTTATTTGAACAAGTGTTTTTCAATGAAAGACCTAGGTGAAGCTGCTTATATATTGGGCATCAAAATCTATAGAGATAGACAAAGACGCCTGATAGCTTTAAGCCAGAGTACATACCTAGACAAGGTTCTGAAAAGGTTCAGAATGGATAAGGCAAAGAAAGGTTCAGTGCCTATGTTGTCAGGTAAGATATTGAGCAAGGCTCAGTGTCCAGCTACGGTAAATGATAGAGAAGCTATGAGCAAAGTGCCTTATACCTCGGCCATACGTTCTATCATGTATGCCATGCTGTGTACTAGACCGGATGTGTCCAATGCTCTTAGTTTGACGAGCAGATATCAAAGTGATCCAGGAGTGGAACACTAGACAGTCGTGAAGAACATCCTAAAGTACCTAAATAGGACTAAAGAAATGTTCTTAGTCTATGGGGGTGATGAACAGCTCGTCGTAAAAGGTTACGTCGACGCTAGTTTCGACACCGACAAGGATGATTCTAAATCTCAGACAGGATACGTTTATATTTTGAATGGAGGAGCTGTGAGCTGGAGAAGCTGCAAGCAAAGCGTGATCGCGGGATCTACAGTAGAAGCGGAATACATGGCTGCTGCTGAAGCGTCAAGTGAAGGAGTTTGGATCAGGAACTTCATCACTAAGCTTGGTGTGGTTCCAGGTGCATTGGACCCACTGGAGACATTGTGTGACAACACTGGCGCCATAGCACTCGCTAAGGAACCAAGATATCATCCAAAGACCAATCGTATCAACCGCAAGTTTCATATAATCCGAGATTATATAGCAGATGGAGATCTGAAGATTAGCAAAGTACATACAGATCTGAATGTCGCAGATCCATTGACTAAACCTCTTCCACGTGCAAAACATGATCAGCACCTTAGTGCCATGGGTGTGAGATTGTTTCCAAATGTAAACTAGATTATTGACTCTAGTGCAAGTGGGAGACTGTTGGAATTATGCCCTAGAGGCAATAATAAAGATGTTATTATTATAATTCTTGTTCATGATAAAGTTTATATTCCATGCTAGAATTGTATTAAGCGGAAACTTTAATACTTGTGTGGTTTGTGAACAACACCGTGTCCCTAGTATGCCTCTATGGACTAGCTCATTGATTAATGATGGTTAAGGTTTCCTAACCATAGACATGAGTTGTCGATTAATAATGAGATCATATCATTGGGAGAATGGTATGATGGACAGACCCAAACTAAGCGAAGCAATTAGATCGTGTCATCGTGTTCATCTTTGCGAAGCTTTTCTTATGTCAAATATTGTATTCCTTAGACCATGAGATAATACAAATCCCTGGTATCGGAAGAAAGCTTTGAGGTCATCAAACGTCATCCTATGAGAGGGTGATCATAAAGGTGTCTCTCAGGTGATCGGAAAGTACCTGTTGGGTTGTATGTATCGAGATGGGATTTGTCCCTCCCAAGTCAGAGAGATATACTTCAGGCCCACTCGATAATCGATATCAACACCGCTTGAAGCATGTGGTTAAGCAGTTAATCACAAAGTGATATCGGATTACGGAACGAGTAAAGTACTTGATGTGAACGAGATTGAACTAGGTATGACGGTACCGACGATCGAATCTCGGGCAAGTAAAATATCGCGCGACGAAGGGAATATATACATGGGATTGATTGAATCCTGGCATCGTGGTTCATCTGATATGATCATCGATGAATGTGTGGGAGTCAATATGGGTTTCCAGACCCCGCTGTTGATTATTGATAGAAGATCATGTCTGCATGTTCTCGAACCCGAAGGGTCACACACTTAACGTGTCTCGACGCTAGGATAGATTGGATAATTGGTTTATGAGTTTTTGTTCGGAGTATCAGATGGGATCCGGGACATCACGAGAGGTTCCGAAATGGTCTGGAGAATAAGATTCATATAAGGCAGTGCAGTTTTTGGAGTTCGGAATTGTTTCGGGTTAATCGGTATTGTACCGGAAGCTTTTAGAACCTTCCGGAAGGGGACCAACGTGTCCCCACCTGCCGGGAGGGGGCATGGGCCTATGAGGGAGTGCCCTGGCCGCATTGGGCCAGGGGCACAAGGCCCCATAGGGCCCAGCCGGCCAAACCTAGGGGAAACCCTAGGGGAGCTTCTAGAAGGAGGAGGGAAACTTGCCCCCCACTCTTCCCTCCTTGGCCGTCGGCCTAGGCTTGGGGGAGGGGCTAGCGTTGGCGCCCACCCCTCTATATAAAGAGGGCTGGGGGCGCACCACCCCCCCACACCTCCTCCTCAACCCTAGCCACCCTGCTGCCCTCCTCTCTCTCTCCCTCCCGACTGCACGTAGGCGAAACCCTACTGCAGAAACTCTCCACCACTTGCACCACGCAGTCGCGTTGTAGATCCAATCCGTCTATCCACCATACTTGCTGGACCAAGGAAGGAGGAGACGTCGAGGTGCCGCACGTGTGCATCTCTCGGAGGCATCGCCACTTGCGGTGTTAGATCGGATCGGATCGCGAGGAGGAGAAGCGAGTACGACTACATCACCCACGTTCCGACGAACGTTCCACTGTGCGAATCTTCAAGGGTATGAAGATCTCATCTAATCACTCTCGTTGTTTGCATCTCCTAGATTAGATCTTGGCTTTCCCTTTCGCATCCGTAGAATTTTTTTGATTTACTATGCTGCGAAACCCTTCATATTTTACATATTTACATAATATCATAATGATACAAAGTCATTACAACATATACCATATTGGTATTTTACAAAACTACCTTATTTCTAGAGTACAATACACAGTACTTGATACTACTGTCTAGTTGTCTCTTTCTAATAGTAACTACGATCATCGTACATGCCTGATGTCCAACCGTGATGACGTGTTGTTCGTCGCACAGTTTGTGGAACAAATGGCCTTCCAGAAGGAACATACTCTGTATCTGAAGTGTCAGGACTTGAGTCATTACTCAACCTGAGCGCATTGACTCCCTCTAGCTCAGCTGGAAAGTCTTCAGAAACATATTCAACATTATCTCCAGTCTGCATCTCCTGAGCTTCATCTCTAGAGTTGTCACCAGGATACGCAGATCCTACTGCTCCCCAGGTGCTCTCGTGGACAAGATAATTGAATACTGGATAATGTATATTCCCTGGGCTTTGAGAAGATGTTGATGATTCAAACACTCTTTCCTCAGGATCTTCTTCTTCATCCTGATCATCTATTGACATGGTATTTCTACTTCTGTTATTAGGATTCATCCTTGCACCCATCCAACTAGATTGTCCAACATTTCTGTCAGAACCATCTTTGGACATCTGGTGTTCATGAGGTCCATTATATGATCCCATTCTCCATCCATCCGAGTTCTCAATAGCAAGTTCTGAATCAGAACCATCCTCTGAGCCATGTGGTACCGCATACCGCATATCTATAGTAGGATCATGTGTAGGTTCAGGTCTTGGTAAGGATATGGTGTAAAAGATTCCGGATCTGTAGGTATATCCTTAAAGATAGGTGTTGCACTACTACTTGCTTCTTTCTGTAACTGGGATGCTAACTGCTTCCTCCTTTCCGGATCAGTTAGATCCTCTAACATGTCATTTTTGTCTTCAACAATCACTTGATGAGTCTTATAAAAAGACGCAACGAGTGCCCGATATCTGTCCATAAACTTGGAAGCTAACTTAGGATGCTTCTTAACCAAATTAAGATGATCCGGTATAGGCTCCGAGTCTATAGAATCATGAGGTATCACAGAAAATGTGCTACCTTCTAGCTCCTTGGTTTTCTGCTCCCGGATATTAGCTATTGCCTCTACAACAGCAACATGATAGGCTGCTAAATGACTCCTACCTTCTCCTATGGGTAGATCGTGGTACAGTCCCAGCTTCTCTCGAAGTTGGATACTCACACGATAATTGGATAACATCCGGCCATCAAGATAAGTGATAGTGTTCACTGGGATTCTAGTTGGACAATTAAAAATCTTTAAAAGTTGACGAAGTTCGTCTGTAAATGATCCTTGATAATTATCAAGAGTCTCCTCTTTCCTTACCAAAGTCTGTTTTGGAAACTTTGGTGCCATATCTCTGTATATCGGAAAAATAATTTTAATTAGTATCCAATAATATATTGCATCATAACAAAGAATTATCACACTAAAAATATATAACGGAATATTCTCATTTGAATACACATTATATTACTTTTAGAGAATTCTTTATCGTTGCAAAATCTCCAACAGGTTATACCCTTAACTAGGTTTCCAACCTAAGGTCAAAGCAATTTGCTCTGATACCAACTGCTGTGACCCAGCATACCACTGCATGTGTAGTACACTATAGTCGTTGACATGACATCCACAGAACACCGTTCCGTAAATATCACATATCTCAGAGTGGTACAACAGAAACATTGCGGATCCATATTACAAAGGTACACACATTATTATTATTATAATACGGGAAGTTCAAGACTTCCAAAAGATCCAACTTACAAACCAAAATATAAGATGTTTAGCGGAAATTTAAAAGTAACAACTCCGACTAGGAGTAGGGCTCAACAGCTTATTTTATAGAGTTCATGTTGCTCGGCTCAGTTAGTTACTACTAACTAGACCCTTAAGTGGACTCGTTCTCATCGACAGCATAGCGGATCTCGTAGTGCACGCCTTCAACTCCTCCGGATAGATCATGTTCCTCGTAGAACACGTCTTCTTGGCATTCGGCTGCATAAATTGGCACGTCTTTGGAATCCTCAGAGTCTAAGCAAGGGATCAAAGGAAAGAATGAGTAACAACGTTACCCAACAAGTTCATTATATGCAAGGTGGGAAGTTTGATGCTCTAACTACCACCTCGGATTATAAATCCTTGGCATTATGCAGTTTTTGTAAATCTTTCTTCAAATATTGATTTTATTCTGAAAGACTATGACAATCAGCCTTCACAGGTTGACTAGAACTTTCATGGAGTTCCTTTCCTGCTGCGTTCGTAGCTCCTTCCCAGAACAGGGAGTAACAAGTTACAGTTCTTACACTCTGCAGAGGTGTGTTACTTTACCCATGAGAGATCAACTCCTTGTTGCACAACCGGGCGTACTTTCCTGTCCACAATTCCATGATGTGGGGCCTAGTAGTTGGTCCAAGCCCATCACTTCCCCCTTCGCGACCCCGCATGCCTCCTTGGTGTACACCATGCCCACATAATGAATTACGACAATGGTATGTACAAACCGTTAGATGCCAGAACTATCGTGGGACATTGACCTATGGTGAGTTTGATTTCCCCTCTCCTGGTGCTCTCTCTGCTTGATGATTCGATGCTAGATGTTAGCAGTGTCCTCTCTGGCTACTGTCTGATTCAGATTAGGATGATTATCCCTTTTGGGTTCCTGTGATGTGCTTGTTTGTGTATTGGAAGAATTGATTCATGTTTGGATGGTTTGTACACATTCTAAATGCTTATTGGCCTGAGGCTTGTTGCTTAAAATGATATATGATGTTTCTGGTGGCTTACTAAATGATTTGATGCTTATATTGCATCTAATTCAGATGATATTGTTGTTTGGGAAACATGCTTGGTTAAGCTAATGATCTAATAGTTTTCCACTGTTTCTTTGATTCATGGTCATGATTATGATAAGATACATCTATTGTCTTAGTGCTGTTAGCTTGGAAATTAACATGTGGTTTGAGATCATCAAGATCATCATGATCTCAAACAGTGAAGTGTATTATAGGAATATTTTAGTTATGATTCCTGTTTTTAATAGGAAAATGATTAGTTAGTTGATTTTCTGAATCTATGATGATTTACTGCTTTTCCTGATTCATATTGGATTGTTCTTGTGACACCATCATGTATGGCACACAAGTTTGATTCTAAACCATGTATTTGGTTAGTTTATACTTAATACCATCTTGGCTTTGAAAGATAAATATAGATACTCTTATATGAATTCCCTAAGACCAATGATGTTGGTCTGAGGCTTAGGGATTCAAATCTTATCTAATTGTTTCATCTAGATAGTCCTGGTAGTGGTACCAACTATTCTTATTGAATCAAAGCTTGGAAAAATTTATAGTGAGCTTGATCAATCTATGGATCCAAAGATTTGTTTCTAAGGCGCTACCCTTATTTTAGGGATGTGCCTAGAAATAGATCATAGGTATATGTATGATTGAATTGTAGAATATAGTTTGACAACCAGAGCAAGGATGTTGCTCTGAGCTCTGGTTGGATCTTGGTATTTTGTGGTTTGCCTTTAGATCTTAAAAGAAATACCTATGATGGATTCACCCCACTTGGGTGCTTTCCGAGGGTTTGTTTTATAAAACAACACATGCTTTCTCTGAATAAGATGATTAGATCATGTGAAGGTTTTATGAAACTCACCACAAAAACTGATATTTGTGGAGTAAGTTGGTGATGATCTTGATCTGGTTTTGCTGGACTCATGTGCTTGATCTGGAGCTAGCCTGCTCCTCCTAGCTCCTGGGCTTGGCCTTGCTGTCCACCTGATTCATCCCCCTCCTTATGTCACCATCCTGGTGATGTTTGGGTCAATCTAGGTGGTTGGTTTGGCTGTTGTTCTTGATTTACTTGCTGTTCACCCTGGATATGCTGTGGTGTGGTGTGGTGTAGTGATATACTGAGGTGCTTCCCCACGACTGTGCTCTGGTTTTGTTTGAGCTGGCTGTGCTTGTGAAGTCGATAGCACACCCTTTGCATGCTTGTGTGTGTGCAGCCTGTGTGCCTGCTATGCACATATGGATAGGTTCAGAAAATTTGAACTTACTATTACCAATCTACTTTTACCTTGGCTGGTGAATTGGTCCCTTTTGGCTGTCATTTGCATTCTGGCTGGGACTTTATGAAAGATGAAATCTTTCATATTGGTGAAACTTGCCCCTCTTTTACATTTCTCAATGATGAGATTGTCAAGTGCACCTCACTTACATATCTGAGAGAAACATATACTAACACTAATCTTGTTTTATTTCTGTTTAATCTTTGTTTTGCAGGTTCAAAGATAAATATGGATAAGTAGTATAAGTTTTAGATATAGGATAGTTAGTAGATGTAATTTTCTTAGTCCTTTGTAATTTTCTTTTATAATTCTTGTAATCTTTATTTTATTCAATTGTAATAAAGATTATATTATTATTAATAAAGAATATTCTTATCCTTTATTCTGCTGTAACTTGTTTATGTCTTTATAATATGAAAATGAATTTCATAATTTCTATTGTTTTGAGAATTAAGTTATACTACATATATCTTAATTAATTTAAGATTCAAATCTTATATCTAAATCATTTGAATTATTATTCAAACACTTAAGTTTTTAAATTCAAACCCATTTCAAAACACACATAATTCTTTTAAGATCACATCAAAGTTTATAACAATACTCCTTTAAGTCTAAACCTAATCTTAAAGTAAGAAAGAAACATTGATCACTTAAGATTTTATTTGGCGAAAATTTTACCCACCTTTTCACAAATAGATGCATGCAACAATACATAATCCTAAATCTACCCTTCGTCAGGTTCCTAAATGCTGGGATGTTACAGATCCCTCCGCAGTCTCACTTCTGAGGAAAGGACAGGAGTTTATTTGTTTGGCAATCGGCTCGGATCAGCAGGTTTGGATCTCAAAGACGAAAAAATGGGTGCAATGGGAGGATTCTCTCAGAATTTATTCATAAGGTGATCAAAAGATCGTACAATGTGCCTACAAAATGCTCTCGGTGAGTTTATAATGATACCAGACGAGAGAGATGAATCTAGAGCTATGACTAAGGCTGATGGTGAAGACCTAAGCGATTATGGCGTGTCCTTTTGGGGTGAATGTCTTTGAGTACTTATAGGCGTCGATAGTAACCGTGTCCTCATTAGTCACATCAGGTCTTCATCTTGTCTTATACTTAATCCTGATCTCTGATCTCCCTTGCACATACGTCTAGTCTTCGAGGTCTTCAAAGAGCCGTCTTGCATCCCCACATGTTAGGTCGGTTGAGGTTAGGTCAGTTGAGAGCTTCTAGATGCAGGCCTTCAGGTTCTTGATCGTTAGAGGTCGGCATGGGCAGGAATCATGGGTTAAGGCCCATGTATAGTACAAGCCTGAATCCACCCATCACCGATAATCCCCTGATCAGTACCTTTAATATAATGTCCTTCCTTTCAGCATAGTTATTGTATCTCGTGCTCAACCTTCGCCTGTTGAGCTCGATGACTTCTTCTTGGTCTTGAGGCGCGAGGTCCTGGTGAATGCTCGAGGTCTTGGCGTAAGGTCTCCCGCATGTGCAGACCTCTGAATCACACAGACCTTCCTTCGTGTCCATACTCAGAGAAGGTCTGATGAGCCTTCCCATCTTAGGTATTCTAGGGTAATGGGCTTACGACGAGGTCATGCAAAAGGGTTAATAACAAAAGCGGAAAAACGATCCCTTCATGTAGAGGTGTAGATACCTTTAATGATCAGAGGGGGAATGAGGGAGAAGTCCCTTATATGACATGGAGTACCGAATTGAGAGGTCGATAAGGTATTCGCAAGTTCAGCTCTTATCATGTTGGAACCTTGCCAATGGATCCATTTTACGCAGTGAGGTCGTAGCGGTGTTTAGGTCTAGTCTAGGATGACATAATCAATGACGTTGACAGTTGTTTTAACTTCTCCTATGACCTGAGGAGGTCTGTTGAGAGAATCTTTTTCATGGCCGTGAGGACCTGAATCTGAACCGATTGGAGAGGTATTTTCAATAAATGCTTCTTCTCAGAGCTCTTCTGCCGCGTGGGAATTTGTTTCGTTCATCGAAATTGAAGGTGGTGATCATAATGATATTCCTGCTCACCATGTTGACTGATGGGACGTGCCGCTGTATCCCGATGTTCACTTACACGAAGTACGCTACTCACTGTTGGAGAGGTGCAGGTTACCACGAAGGATCCCCGAATGCTACAAAAGTTCACCTTCTTCTCCGAGCCCCCTCACGAAGATAATAGCATTTTCTTCTGCCTAGCATTTTCTCCATTACATAGATGACAAGCTCCAAAACCACTTCACAAGCTTCGTGAAGGAGAAGCTCGTGGTCGTCCATGGTAGCAACATGTTGGGTATTCTGGCGCCCCCTACACATGGCCAAAACTCGATGGCGAGAGGCTTGGACGGTGACAAGTACGAGCTAAGATAAATGGGTTCCGACAATGGCCAATCTGGCACAGGTGGATGCGTGATGGCTATGCGGGTGTGGGAGGGGGTGGGAGGACTGGGTAAGGGAGAAGATGGAGATGTGTAGCCGACTGACGGGCCCCAATGGGTTGTCCGTTCCATCGCAAAACCGACAAAATTTAGATCGGAAATGTGTCGAAACACGGATGCACGCTCCATTTGCGGGTCGATGTTGGACCATGTCTCTGATCTGATTGGACAGTATCGGACGCGGTTGGTCCGGCTGCTGTTGTCGTGTACTTGTAGAGGCTCATCACGAGAGCGGATTTACCACAAGTACATTGGACTCTCGGCATCTTCTGTTCCCCACGATTATTGGAGATTCGTGCAGAGTCCAAGAAGTCAACAACCTCCACACGTTTGCACTTAGGCCTCCCAGAAAGTTGGAAACAATCCGAGCTCTGCCTGACGGTGAAACATGTATGTTTCTTGACTGGATCTGCTAAAATAATTATGTTTCTTTAAAATTTTGGTTATTTTTCACAATTTTTATAGTGTTAAATTGGTTGTTTTTCCTATTTGTGCTACAGTTGCTATTGGATTGTGTATGTGTGTGCAAGATTCAAAGAGTTTCAGTTCTCTAATAAATCTCATATGAATCTAGACTAAGATGATAGGGTCTTTTCGTAAAATAGTTTACACGGATCTCTAACAAAATAAATGATAATGATTATGCCGGAGACCTAAGGGCATCTCCACCGAGGACGCATCCCGTCCAAGCATGTCCGAAACGGTCCGCACGAACGCGCGGGGCATGCGCGGCGCCACAGAGGGCCGATCCATCCGGACAAACGTGTCCGGCTCGAGCCATCTATGCATCTAATCTGGGGCGTTACGTTGGCCCGGACGCGCATAGATAGCGCGGGATGTCCTGCCCGTTGGCCACCCGTACCCATATTAAGAGAGACATTAGTACTTAAAGATAGCTTTTCATTAGATTAAGCCCTACCAGTTACAAAAAGGTCATTCAAACTAATTGGGGGGGTGCTACTGCTACTGCTGCTCCTCCTCAAGCGGATACGGCTACTGCCGGAGGAGGACAGCGCAACGGCTACTCATCGCCATTGCCACGGCCACTGTTGACGCGGCCGACGGCCCCATCGATCGCCGCCCTAGCAGCCCAGATGGCCCGCTGCTGGACGCGTTCACGGAGATGGTCACGATCATGGTCGCGAGTCGCCGCCTAGCCCTTCGCTGCCCGGTTCGCCAGGCCTTGTCCATCTCGGCGGACCAGTGGTCCCTCGCCTCCCATTGGGCGAGCAACTCCGCCGGAGGAGCCGGAGCCGGTATCGGAGCACCATTGGGGCCGAAGCCCAGCGCCTGTCCTATCTGCACGGGGGCGGTGATCGGTGCCTCCAGCTGGTCCACCTTCTCCCCCTCCTCGTCTTCATCCACCGCCTCCTCTGTGTCGTCGGCGTCGACGATAGCCCACACGAGCGCCGCCTCAGCGGCCAGAGTCACACTCCTCCTCCGCCGAGTCGGCTATGTGCTCTTCCGCGTAGTTGCGCGCTTTGGCGGCGTGGTGGAGATCGCGGATGGCGACCTTGGCGGCCTCCTTGGCCACCTTCTCCAGCGTGGTCATGGCCGCCTCATGGAGGATCTCGTGAAGAGCCGCTGATGCGGCCTCCATGGCCACCGCCTGACGAGGTTTTGACTCGTCAATGCCCATTGTTATGGACTTGGGTTTTGGAGAAGATAGGGATGCTGGAGATCGCGGAACGGTTAACGGACAAGCAACACGGGGACACAAAGTTTACCCAGGTTCAGGCCCTCGGAGGAAAAACCCTACTCCTGCTTGTCTCCTCTTGATTACGGCAGAATCGAAAGTTACAGGGGTGCGCAGATACGATCTAGCGTGAGGTGCGTATGAAGTGAGTTGATTGTCCTCCTCGCAGTGCCCTCCTAGCCTTTATATAGATAGACAGGTCCCGGACGTAGGTCGAGTCGGTTACAGATTAGGGTTTGCCCCTTTGAAATTCTATCTACTCTAGTCTTGTTCTCCAAGCATCCGAAGGCGTCATGGGCTTGGGCCACCCGAAACCTCCGCAGGCCACGTGTCTTGTCATGGGCCTTTCTTGGGCTGGACTAGGTATGCTGATGTTGTGTACCCGTGGGGTATAACCATGTCACCGCCTCCACCGCCTCCTTGGCAGCGACGTGGTGTATGTCGGTCACTGCCCATTGGACGGCCACCGTTGCCGCCGCCTCCACCACCGGCTGCAGTGCACACTCGGCGATCTCGCCTTCCTTCTCGAAGGCCAGCACCTACGCCTAGCCCATGCGCCGGGCCAGCACTGTGGCCTCGAGGTGGACCTCGTCGACCTCCACGTCCGGGTAGCGGGTGCGGCACATCTTCCGGATCTTGGACCATGTGGCGATCTTGCGGCGAGGCATGGCTGCTGGCGGCTGCAGCTTTTTCGGCTGCTGGTTTTCTCTTGCTTTGGGGTTTGTTGTCTCCGCCGTGCCGGTGGCCGTCTTTTATAGACCGCGGCGGAGGCGAAAAACAGACTGAGATGCGCGGGAAGTTTTCTCGCCACGGGAAGCGAGGCGTGCGCGGGAAACGATGGCGGGAAACGCCGGCCGCGCGGGAAGCCGCCGGCGCTGACAGCCGACGTCGCGTCTCCATTAACGTCCCATCGCAAGGGTGTCAACTGGTGATAGCGAAAGGGAGATGGACAATGGATCAGGCCGCTGGGCATGGTCGGTCGGACAGGCCGAACCACAACCCAAAATCGATCGTGGTTCAATCTAAACGGACAGAAACGAACCGTTTAGGATGACCGGATGAATTGGCCCAGTGAAGATGCCCTAACATAGTGGTGGTGTGGTGTTTCATTTGCGGGCTTGTCACCCCTAGATCCACCACGCACACGCGCACGTTTCTATTAGCTGGTGTGTAGGGTTCCGCGCGCTGGACCTGCGTCCAGACTATGATTCTCGCTGACTCCCTGCAAAACTCAATGAGCTCCTACGAATAAGTAACGAACTTTGTGGCAGAAATTGGAAGGCGTGGAGAGAGCTCTCGTTCCCTTAAAAACGAGTCCTGTCC
This sequence comes from Avena sativa, assembly GCA_916181665.1. Taxonomy (NCBI): domain Eukaryota; kingdom Viridiplantae; phylum Streptophyta; class Magnoliopsida; order Poales; family Poaceae; genus Avena; species Avena sativa. The sequence goes on from OV702282.1 coordinate 378,927,845, forward strand.
AGGTTTCAAGTGAGCAGCCAGTGTCCACTCCACGACATGCAACAATAATCCTCCACCACCACCCTATCCTGCAGCTCCCGTCCAGACCGCTAGCGTACAACCCACAGTGACGTGGTAGCACCACCCGTTCGTTCAGAGCAATGGCGCCGTTCGCTTCCTACATCCTCCTCTCTCTCGTTCTCGTTCTCGCGTCCACGGCATGCCATGCCAGGGACACCGTCACGCCGGGCCATCCGCTCTTCGCGAACGAGACGCTGCTCTCGGGGCCCGACGCCAAGTTCGTGCTCGGCTTCTTCACCCCGCCGGGCACCAACAGCACCTACCTCGGAGTCTGGTACAGCAAGGTCTCCGTCCGCACGGTCGTCTGGGTGGCCAACCGCGAGCACCCCGTCCCGGGCGACGTCGCGGCCAGCCCGGGCGCCACGCTCTCCGTGTCCGCCACCGGCACGCTCGCCATTGCCACGCGTAACTCCACCGTCGTGTGGTCCGTCAAGCCGGCATCCGCGCTGGCGAGCCCCGCGGCGCGGATCCTGGACAACGGCAACCTGGTGCTCGCGGACGCGGGCGGCCGCGTGGTGGCGTGGCAGGGGTTCGACTACCCGACCGACACGCTGCTCCCGGACATGAAGCTCGGGGTCGACTTCGTGACGGGGCGGAACAGGACGCTGACGGCGTGGAAGAGCCCGTCCGACCCCTCGCCGGGCCCCGTGGTGATGGCCATGGTCGCGTCCGGCGACCCCCAGATCTTCATCTGGAACGGCGCCGACACGGTCTACCGCTCCGGCCCCTGGGACGGCGTCCAGTTCGCGGGCGTGCCGGACATCGTCGCCTACAATGACTACACCTACAGCTTGATCAACAACGCCCAGGAAGTCACATACAGCTTCCATGTACCTACTACTTGTTCCGTCCGACTTCTCAGAACTATCACCCAGTAGCATCTGTACTACACGTGCTTATAGACTTCTTAATCAATTGCTCAGGTGCACAACGAGGCGATCATATCGCGGCTGGGGCTGAACAGCACGGGGAACACGGGACTGATCCAGCGGTGGACGTGGGTGGAGGCGGCCGGGACGTGGAACCTGTACTGGTACGCGCCCAAGGACCAGTGCGACGCGGTGTCGCCGTGCGGGCCCAACGGCGTCTGCGACACCAACAACCTGCCGGCCTGCTCCTGCCTGCGCGGCTTCGTCCCCAAGTCGCCGGCCGCGTGGGCGCTGCGCGACGGCCGGGACGGCTGCGTGCGCTCGACGCCGCTCGCCTGCGGCACCGACGGCTTCGTCACGGTCAGGCACGCCAAGGTGCCCGACACGGCGCGCAGCGTGCTGGACATGGGCCTCAGCCTGGACCAGTGCCGGCTGGCGTGCCTCAGGAACTGCTCCTGCACGGCGTACGCCAGCGGCAATGTCAGCGCGGACCGCCGCGAGAACGGTTGGGGATGCGTCATGTGGACATCGGGGCTCGCCGACCTGCGCGTCTACCTGGACTTCGGACAGGAACTCTACGTCCGCCTCGCCGCCGCCGATCTGGGTACGTACGCCAAACTCCGCACCACATTTTGCCACATTTCACACGATTTTGCCACTATGCTGAACCTGCAAAGCCTGATATTCAGTAAATCCGTAGAATAATATGCCCATTTTACTCTTCAGTCATGACATCGATTTGCTATCGAAAATCGATATTGCTAGAGAGAAAGAAACTGACAAAGATCTTTTTAAGCTCGACAGTGACCACATCCATTGGTCCCAAGTTCTTTACTCCCGAAAGCAGGGCCATGCACTTATCCCAAAAAGGACCAAACTTTGATTTTGCACAGTGCTACAAAGCTCAATCATGCAATGTATGGTAGAACAGTCACTGCCACGGAGTGAGAACCCCACGCCTTCACCGTGCATCACTCAATCTCACCAGATACACACCATACACGGTCTAGAAGGTAGGGGGAAATATCAACGAAATTTCCTAAATGTAGGGAGCACGTGGGTACATCAATCTATCAAGAGTCATCCGCGTCCCCTCCCAGGAGGGCCGCTCGAGCGAAATCCTAGGGCCGCCCCTCTCTTCCTCTCCCCTATTCATCCCACCCATGCCTTCCTCTTCCCCGTTCACCCCATAGTCGTCGAAGGAAGCAAAGCCTCGGCGGCAGGCTCTCGTCCCTCCCGCCACGGGGACCTCCGGCCTAGCGTTGAGTTCGGCCCAAGACGACGACGCACTTGGCGAAGCTTAGAAATCGGGTGGTGGCTCTGGAACTCTTTGGTGGGGGGCATGGCAGCAGTGGCTGCGGCACGAATGCAATGGTGGCAAGAGGATTGAAGGCATAGTCACCAGCCATGACGAAGCGGTGACTCTCGGCATTGTTCTGCCCTGATCAGAGGCAAGGCACAATGGCTTCATGTCGTTTTAGCCCGCAGATTGGGGTTCGTGTGTGGTCACGGTTGTGCTTGGACAACAAATCAAATTTTTGAAGGGGATCCCTCCTTTTCCAAGTTTGTTGTCTACCGATGATGAGTGCGTCATGGGTCTACCGAAGGTGCTATTATCGTGGGCTTCGCCAGTGCCTGCCACTCTCGTCGTCGCCCGTCAACAAGCTCACTGAGGGATAGTTTTTGGTCATCACAACCTGTGGGTGTGAGCATCAGTTGGAAGATCAAACATTCAGACTGATGACATTCTACTGTGACATGCTCTATGGATCTCGTGCGCGAGTCTTATGCTCATTCGTTGTCGAGGTATGGGACACGATGCACATAATGCAGGAGTATGTGTGTCTTAATGTGGTTCGGTAGTGTCAAAGATAAAAGGAATGAAGGTGGTGGTCAAGCGGACACAATGTCACATCATGATTGAGGTTTTGGTGGTGTTTTTTTGCTACCAGGACCAGAGCTCCGGACCCGGGGTGAAAACCGTAGGTGTAATCTTCTTTGGTCATACCTGGTAATGGTGTCGCATCGTAAGGCATTGCATGGAAATTGCTCACTCGTGCTCTCTAGGTTTAAAACTCATGATCTAGTTTTTTGACTCGATCCGGCAATGGCAACACATGTGTGTCATTACCCTTTCTGAAGGTGTTGCTTTTGGATAACTCAGCATGTATGCTGTCAGGACAGTGGTTGATGTCGCTATTGGTTACTGTCGCGTTACATCTTGGTTTCTCTTTTTCCTTTTTGCTTTTTTTAAATAATTTTGGTTGTGCATTCTCAATGTGCCGAATTGCTCACGAGTGTTAAGTTGTTGCAAAGGCTAGGTGGACTTGATATTGTTAAAGTATATAAATGGATTGCACTAGTCCTTTCCATCAGTTCGGACTTTTGGTTGCGTTGGCTAGTGCATGATGCTTAACATGGTATCAGAGCCTAAGGTCTCGAGTTCGAGTCCTGGCTTTCGCAATTTATCCTAAAATTGCTGTTGACCCCTCTGTGTCCACGTATAGGCCTTTTGAGTCATACGTGAGTTTCGCGCGCCGTCGCTCTCTTCCGGTTGCACGTGCTGACTTCTTTCCGTCACACGTGAGTGGGGGTGTTGAAATATATAAATGGATTGCACTAGTCCTTTCCATCAGTTCGGACTTTTGGTTGCGTTGGCTAGTGCCTGAAGCTTAACAGATATGTCCTAAAATATTAAGCTATTACATTTTATCGGAAAAAAAATACGCGCACACATTATTATCCTCGTGGCCTATAAAAGATCATGGGCCAATCATCACTTACCGCAAAATGTGAGACCATTCGTTTTCCGCATGTTTGGCTAGTTTCCCACCTGAAGCAAGAGCCAGGGGTATACAGACCGTAGAGCACACGATCAGTGGCCGACAAAGTTGTCCGTTTATCTTCAATACGCAGAGGCAGCGCCGTGTGAATGCTTGCATGCTTGGCGACGCAACTGGTCTTGTGAGGTTCCTGTCGAGCTTCTACGTGCACCCTCCACAACCGATGCTTGGGCATGTCACTCCCGCCAATGGGAATGGCCGTAAGGGGACATGGGGAATGCGACGAGATTTCCCCTTCCCTTGGCTGGAGGAATCAAACGCGTTTTGGCGTGCGGGTGGCATATGCCCGATGTGGATTAGACCGGCGCCGCACGACCTTGGATGATACCACTAGTACTGTAGTACACCATAAGAGTCGCGTGTCACGTGAGGACATCGTATCAAATGGCAGGTGAAAATTCGTGGGGGAAGGATAAAGCGGAAGGCAGTAAGATGCTCATTGCTAGTTGACAGATCAATGCGGCAGAATTTATGCGACCTCCAAAGTTGAAACCTTGAGGACGGGTTGAACCACGCCATAGATTTCGTTTGGGCTACGTACAGGAAGCAACGCAACAGGAGTGACCTGAATGAATGGGTGGATTTCCTACCATGCACGAGTACACGGGTGCATGTATCCACCATTTGATGTCGTGCCACATCTTTTTTTTTTTTTTTTGTCAAAACTTGCCATGTTTTAGAATGTTTTTTTTAGGGATTTTAGAATGTTATAGTACATAATGTTTCTTCGAGGTTTTCTTTTCGTTTCAAAACGTATCGTCATGTTTATCAGCAAAAATCTTGAGTTGCGCTGATCTTCAAACGAAATACATGGGCGGACCTATGTTCGGTAATAAGAATGGTGGATGGTAGAAACTCTTTCTCCGGATGGCGGAGGCAATTCCATGCCGAGTCCAAGGTACACCACAACGGACGGTGGTGCTTTGCCATGCAGCCACCAGACAGTGCCCGTGTGAATCGCACCCAGCCAAGCCAGCGCTGGCTTTCGACCTTTCCAGCGCAGACCACGTACGGCTCGCCAGACCCACGTCGTCGGGCGCGCAGCCCCCGCCGGCCGAGCCAACCACAACCAAAGGGCACAGTATCCAGCTAGCCACTGGCCCAGTATTGCCTGCGCTCGTATCGTACGTGCAAATCTCGTGAGAATCGCCCGGCCCGGCACCACACTACGGTGTGCCGCCAAAGCTTCTTCTTTTCTTCATATATATCAGCAGTGCGCCGGGCCTAAATCCTAATAGGAGGGGTATCAGATGCTCAATTACTTCCATGCATTTGCTTAGCCAGCAAGCCAGGCAACAACAACAGCACTCACCAAATAGCAGCGGCATCAGGCCGCCAAAGCAGGGACCTCTGTACGTACCCTACCCTGCCCCATAGAACAGTGCAAATGCTAGACCCCAATCGAACTTTTCAGGAGCCTTTGGCAAGAAAGCAGTGAACTTTATATCACAAAGACAAACAGATTCGATGTGCTGCCACCAATTCACCATGGTTCCTGGGAGAGTATCCTGAAGCTCATCATCCTCAGCTCGCACGCAGCTGTCGAAAGCTTCAACTGTCTCTCGCAAGAGCATCATGTACTACAGTCATGCGTACTTGCCCGGTAGCATTTCTTGCGACTACTCATGAGTCATGAGTGAATAAGCTTGTTCCGCCAGATGAATGTCAAGGCATGTGCACCATCAATCAAACTAACTGTTACGAGGTCCTACGCAGGTTCCACAAGCAAATCTAAGGCAGGCGCAGTAATCGCAGTTGCCACCAGCATCTCCGCGCTGGCATTTCTTCTAGCACTCGCTGGGTTCTTCTTCTGGTCAAGAAAGAAGAAGCGGGCGAGGAAAACAGGTATAGCATCCAGTAGACCTTTGTGGCTTCAATACGAAAATACATGATTAGTTGTATTCTAAAAAAAAATACACAAGTTAACATGACATTCCATCAAGTGTACCTGGACAAAACAGGGTAAAGTGGTCTACTCCGGGATGTTATTCTGACTTGTGTGCCTGCAGGATCGAGCAAATGGAGTGGCGGTTCACGCAGCACCAACCCCCGCCGCTACGATGGGAGTAGCCACGATGATGAATTGGAGCTGCCGATTTTTGATCTGGGGACTATTGCGGCTGCCACCGATGGTTTCTCCATCGATAATAAGCTTGGCGAGGGTGGCTTTGGACCAGTATACAAGGTATAGCACTCTAACAGATGAACTTCAATCCATATGAACACACATATATATAATGCATATGGATCACAATAAGCAACATCAAGAACACTGATTAATCTAATCTGAAAGGATGCTCATGCATTTTAAATGAACAAACAGCTAACATTATAGCAACTTGAACACCCTGATGTACTGCTACCGTGTATGTATGTTTGAATCTATTTCCTTCAAACTTACAGGGCAAGCTTGAGGATGGACAGGAAATAGCTGTAAAAACGCTTTCAAAAACATCCATGCAGGGTCTCGATGAGTTCAAGAATGAGGTTTTGTTAATAGCTAAACTCCAGCATCGGAACCTTGTTCGGCTTATTGGCTGCAGCATTAGTGGACAAGAAAGGATACTTGTATACGAATATATGGCGAATAAGAGCTTGGACCACTTTCTATTTGGTAACCTCCCAACCTTTCTTTTTCTGACTCTGAATACTGGCTGATAATACCCGCAGAAGAAAACATGTATTTGCATATGTGAACAGAAAAATCCAACAGTATCCTACTTGATTGGCAAGTGCGATACAGTATCATAGAAGGCATTGCTCGAGGATTGCTGTATCTCCACCAGGACTCAAGATACAGAATCATACATAGAGATATGAAGGCAAGTAATGTTCTTCTAGACAAGGAGATGATCCCCAAAATTTCTGACTTTGGTTTGGCAAGAATGTTTGACAGTGAAGAGACAGAAATCAATACACGGAAAGTGGTTGGCACATAGTAAGTATTGTAACATGGAAAACAATATTTGATTATATAAATGAGTTCCAAAAATATATTACTCTTACTGATGTGGCTTTTCTGTAGTGGCTATATGTCTCCCGAGTATGCGATGGATGGGGTCTTCTCAGTCAAATCAGATGTATTTAGTTTTGGAGTATTACTGCTGGAAATAATTAGTGGTAGGAGAAACAGAGGGGTGTATTCCAACTCAAATCACCTAAATCTTCTAGGACATGTGAGAACATACCTCATTTCAATACATACAAGTTGTGTTTGTCGGTTTAATTCCAAAACAACTTGGTCACGTTTTTATTCTGCAGACATGGAGCTTATGGAACGAAGGGAAAGGCGTAGAGTTAGCAGATGAATCCATGAATGGCTCATTCAACTCAGATGAAGTACTCAAATGCACCAGAGTAGGGCTCCTGTGTGTGCAAGAGAACCCAGATGACCGTCCATTGATGTCTCAAGTGCTTATGATGTTAGCTGCTACAGATACTGCCACATTGCCAACTCCTAAGCAGCCTGGCTTTGCAGCTAGAAGAACTCTAATGCAAACAGATACGTCATCAAGCAAACCAGACAGCATATTCGACAGCGCGACAGTTAGTATAATTGAAGGTCGATAGAAGGCTAAGTTGCATATTGAAATTACTTGTGGGGTGTGTATTATCAGTTTGTGCATCTGAGCAAAGGAAGCACATAATTTTGAATAATACCACAAAATAGAATGAAGATTGCTTCTTCTCAGTAGCCACTTTGACTTGTAGTACTCATCGTTGACAAGTAACAACAGAAGCTAAGAAAGTTTTGCTATTTGGCAATATTTTCAAGTGACAAACTAGAACAAAGTTTGCTTCAGCTCAGCAGTGATTTTAAATTGTACCACCTCCAGTTCACGAAAAAACAACGTTTGCACATGTCTTATGTCAAACTTTGGCCAACGATATTGTTTCAAATATTTACATTGGGAACTTAAATCATATACACAGATTTTTCTTGAGAAGTATTTTCAGAATATTATAACTATTAGTCAAAATTACATATTGAAGACTGTGTCAATATCTTAAACATCATTTTTTTCATGAACCAGAGGGAGTAGTGGTCACCGGTGAAAAGTAAAAGAAAAGTTCTGTTATCAGGTAATATTTCAAAGCTCCACATACATCATAAATAGTCCATGTCCTGAAGGTCGTCTCAAACTCTCAATTCCTTAGGATAATTTTCCTATTTTGACTTTTTTTAAATGAGGGATTTTCGAATTCTCAAACAAATCATGACTAAAGCAGAATTAGGCATGAGCAGCTGTGCAAGGACGAACTAAGAATCCTTACGGGATATCACGTCTGACACAAAATGAATAATGAAGCACTCAAACAACTTTAAACAGTTCTTACATAATTCATAATGTACTGAGCAGTCATAACGGTATCCTTGTCATCCTATGTTCTGAAATTATGAACATCTGATATGCCACAATAAATGAACTAGCTTAGATCATTATGTCATCTCTTATTGGACTACGTTTCCCTATGTATCAGTTATAACCATCAAAATATTATTTTCTACCAGTTGCCTAAACTTAGCCGTAAAATAGTCACGAAATAATGAAGTGATACCAAAAACAAGATGTAATCATCATCCATTTATATACACTCTGTACTAAGTGAAGAGGATTGAGAAGTGTAAAGATGATCACAACTTTGTATGATACTCCGTCCGTCTTATATTATGGGACGGAGGGAGTAGCTATAAATTTAATCAGCTAAAATATATATATGTCAGCGTAACCTGAAAATAAATGAGCCCCTTGTATTAGCATATGATGGAAAAAAGTGCCAACTCTGACTACTCTGCTAGCTAAAGCAGGGGGAAAGGAGGGGCCAAAAAAAGGAGAACCCACTACAACATTATTTACACCTTTAGCTAATTTGGTCACCTTCGGCCGTTCAAGAAGCTCTCATACTGAGTGCCATTCAAAGTATTATAAACATCAATCCAATTATCAATGTGATCACGCAACCGTTTAGTATGGATTTTCACATGCCGACTGGATAGCTTTGCCTTTGGCAATTTCAGAAAATCCAGCACATCTGTGAGCTTCTGAAGAAATAAGGAAAAACAGACGTTATCTAGAGAAATAAAGAATGATTAATTCCCTTACAAGGATATAATGCAAGATGCTCACAGTGTGATTGCTGACCACATCCTCGTAGTACAGCACAATATTCCGTATCTTCTTGAAACTCACTAAACCGTCAGCTGCCAACTTATCAGCTCTCTTCAGTTCAGCAATCAACGATTTTGTGTCGATTGTTGGCTTATACTGAGCAAGGACATCTGCCTGCAGTAAAAAAAGGATTTTCTTTTATTCTGCATGCACATCTACAAAACTATAGCAGATAAAGTAGTTAAATGAGAAGATCAAGGGTTGATCATCGCTTTGCGATACCAAAAGTTGCAGACACGAGATGAAAAATTATCACACTCTGGACTCTTAGTAAGATCAAGGAAAGAAATGTGAACCTGGTCTCTTTGATGAACGTGAGCTAGGTGAGTTCCATTTAGTTGCTTGGCGATTCTATCATGATCATTTCCCAATATAGAGACATAACGCTGGAGAAGATTTCTTCTTAAAAGGAAAATTGCAGACACGCCTCTTTGGTTGAAGTATTGAACTATCTCTTGATGATGTTTCACTAGACCCTGTGATTTCACATAATAAGTAAAAAAGGTAGCCTAAGATTATTGGAAGAGATGCACCACACAAAGTAACTGCAGTACGGAAAATAATTCTTACAAACAAATTAAAAGCAAAATGTTTTACAACATATCTTATCAATCCTCAAAGCTAAAACTATAAATCAGGGTTCCCAAAAACTGGCAGTAGCAGGCAAGTCCTTGTTGCACGCACACGCGCACACACACACACACAAAATTCCTTTGTTCATCATATACATTTAATTTTTTTAGGGTGCAAGGGAAGCAATCGCCAACCTGAATGCGTTCTCATAATACGAAATAAAAGGTACATATACAGCTATGTAAAAAATGTAATGACACACTGTACAGTAGAAAACATATACTTCAGTCATAAAATGGTATTCTGCTATCTGGCAAGCAAAAGTTTTTTCCACCTTCTGTTGAATAATCAAATAGTACTCTAATTACAAAAGGTACCTGATTGAGCATCCATTTCAACCCCACAGCAGCCGTGCACTCATTTTTAGCAGCACTGCTGACCCAGTCCAGATTGTACAATTTATCCAGTGTTTTCGTGATCGCCGAGATATTACTACGCCTTTCTTTGACAGAGAAAATCTCCCCGTTGGAGCTAACATTCTCATGGCTATTCAACAGAGTTTCGAACCATCCACTTCCCGACCTCTGCATCGACAAGATAGCAAAGAATCTAACCGGTGTGCACGCACATTCTTTCCTAACAAGCAAAAGAACAAGTTACACACCATCCTAAAAAAATGCAAACTTAGGATTGCCCAAGAATATCTCCATACCTGCTATAAGTATCCGGCGAAGGATAGTGCACATAAGGCATCTCAGCCTCTGGAACGCTGGAGTTATGACAAGGTTGCTCCCTCTCTTTCTCTAACATGTTTGTCTGCTTGAGTCCAAAGAGCATCCCATTTTGCTTCAGAGACAGCGAGAATATGTATACCCCCACAAGCGTGATCAAGGCCAGTATAGCGACCAACGAGGCGAGCGGGTATCTCCTTGTAGGCTTTGCGCTGACGTTCGGTGTATCCTGCATTTGGAAGTGTTGGGCTGCCGATTGTTAGTGACATGAAATTGAGGGTGAATGTCAAATTAATCGTGATCCACTGCGGATAAAATAATCAAGCCGTAAAAAGGGTCATTCCGATTTGGGGATATGGCCACAACAATCATGACGAATCGATGGCGCAAAAAGAGAGAGGGGGGAAAGAGACAAGTGGATTGGTCTGACCTTGGCTGCGCTGAAATCCTCCACGGCCGCCGCCGCCGGCACGGAGCTATCATGCTCCTTCCCTACCTCCTCCATCTGATAATCTCGTCAAACATCAAAGCGCCGCCGGTGGTTCGAAAAAATGAACCAAGAATCCAAATCCGGGGCGGAGTTTCTCCGGGCCAACCAAAACCAAGAGACGGCCCCCTTGCTTGAAGGAGGAGATAGGGAGCCAAAAAAAGGGCGGAGAAGATGAGGCGGCGGGGTGGTCGCGGGTGGGTTGCGAGGGGGGGGAGGCAGCGGGATGGCACAGGAATGTCGCATCTAGTAGCGGAGAAAAAGGAGGAGGAGGAGAGGTTAGTCCAGTCGTCGGTGGAGGAGAAGTGCGGGCACCTACTCCGTGTCCTTTCTGCTCGGAGCCGATGGTTCGGGTTTGTTTTGTCTAATCTCGTCTCGCGGCTCAACGCGTCTGGGGCGCTAAAAAAAGCTCGGCCCCTCCACCGGTAGGCCAGTGGGGAACCACATACTCCACATTTTCCCGTTGCGTCCCGCCGCCGCCGTGCCATGCGGCAACCCCGGCCACTCCGTACACCGGAGGAGCCCAGCTCGGGCGCCATTCTGACCGCACCCACCCTCTGCGCGCCGTGGCACGACGGCTGGGCCGCGCTCCGGTTACCCCGTCGTGGCGCCCTAGTGGCCACTCGTCGGGTTCCGCTCCAGCGAGCAAGACCGAGCCCTGGCCCCTGGGCCTAGGAAGGTCCACCTCATCCAGTAAACATTGACCTTTTTGATTCGAATTGATCAGTTTTGGCAGTGGAACAAAAGCAATGATGATTTCTACTAGTTCCGATTATTGCTGTCATGATGTGCTGGATCGATAGTTGTGGTCAGACTCAGACATAATGGTGATCTGGTGTGGGATCCTGAAGCTATCGATGAACTCTCTGAATTGTGTGCCAGCTACATCGACCGCAGTCTCGGCGCTTTGGGTACTGAGAAGACGAGGAGGTAAACTGTTGTTTGCAATTTGATGACTATAAAGTGGAGTGGTGTGAGCTTTTTTATCCTTACTAGTTGATTCTGGAACTGAAACTTGGTAAATAGCCAGCAGTTGTAGTACTTGATTCTGTCTGCCAAAGTGTGAAGTGCTAAAAAAACTGAATTTTGATTTAGTTAAGAGTTATTACTACCTCCGTTAATATAAGACGTTTTGGCAATTCATCTTATATTTGGGAACAGAGGGCAGGGCATATATTACTGTGATTTGTGCTCTGTTTGTCAAAACTCTGAAGCGAGAACAAACGCCGTATGTTACCAAGTACAAACAAGTACTACTTCACTTGGAATGCACGGCATTAATGTTGTACTCCGTAGCTTTTGGATGCAATACTTACAGGTTTTGATTTATGCATGTTGTAAGTAAACTTCACAAGAGATTGTGACAGGTGTTGAAATGAATTTGATTTCGCTGTACAGCTATTAAACTAGAGTTGCTACCTCAGTTCCTTGATATAATACATTTTGGTAGTTCATCTCATAGTATTTGGGATAGGAGGGAATATATTACTGTGATTTGTGCTCTGTTTGTCAAAACTCTGAAGGGGCACAAACAAGTACTCGGTACTTCACTTTGAATGTATAGGTTTATATATTTATTTAATGTATAGTTGCTTTTGGATGTAATACCTACCAATTTTGATTTATGAATGTTGCAAGTACACTTTACAAGAGTTCGTGACAAGCATTGGAATAAAATTGATTTATGAAGACGCGCTTTCACGCTGACTAAAATTGATTCGTGACAAGGTTCACATGGTAATTACTCACTATGTCCCAATGACCTTCACAGTATATGCAGTTGTCTGATCACCTCCAAACATCCTTGCGATTCCAAAGTCTGAGATTTTGGGGATCATATTTCTGTCTAATAACACATTGCTTGCCTTCAGATCCCTGTGGATGATCCCGACCCTTGAATCCTCATGGAGATATAGCAGACCCTGTGCAATCCCCAGAATGTCAGAATGATCTCAAAACGGTTCTTCCATCCTAGTAACTTGCACTTTTCTTCATCTGCACAACATTTCACTGAAGTAAACACATTGTACATGCAGTGCTAGCAGAAGTAGTTAGAACTTTAGATGCTGCTTCTCCGAAATTAATAAATGAACTGACCAAATATGAATGTGTCTAGGCTGTAGTTGTGAATGAACTCGTACACTAGCAGCCTCACAAGGTTCCTATGTTGAAGCTTTGCTATCAGTTTTACCTCGTTCTTGAATTCCACAACCCCCTGTACTGATTTCTTGGATAACCTTTTCACAGCTACTTCTTGCCCATCTTCAAGTTTTGCCTGTTGATCACCAGTTTGCAGGTCCGTTAAAATCTACATTAGTAAAAAGTAAGTTGTTCTACTGTTACTTGACTTTAATCGTACCATATAAACAGGTCCAAATCCACCTTGTTCTATCTTGCTGTCAACAGTGAAGTTGTCCGTTGCAGCTAGAATCGCTTCTAGATCAAATAACGGAAGCTCAAGATCTTTTTCGCTGCTCATCCTGCTGTCATTTTTTTTTCGAGAATGAAGCCTGCTGTCATTCATCCGCCAATCCTGTGCTGTTCTCAGCACTGAATGTTTCCTGACTCCAGGAGGAACGTCGGCCCTACTACTTGGTGCCATTTTGGCCTGACTCTTCATGCTCGCCTTGTTCCTCCAGAAACAGCAGTAGACAACCGCCCCAGAAGAAGCATACTGGAAATAGAGGTGATGGCGCCGATCACCACACTCCTGTTTGGACGCTGATGATTAGTTGAAATCAAGAAGCGGTGAACCTGAGGTGAGCCAATCTAACACTGTGGCGTTAAACATGTTTCAGTAGTTATTATAAACCTGTGTGAATTATTAACATTTTTATTTCAAATCATGCTTGCTCTAAATCTATCATATCCAGCCTTTTTTAATTAACGTTTCTCACTCCAAAGTTTCTTCATGTTGCACTTTCATCGTTGATTGGTTGATGGTTATTGCAGTGAATGTGAATATGTGATACAGACATGCAAGGCTATCAGTAGAAAGATCCTTATTGCAATTTTACTCAAGGACTGGCCGAACCATGGTCCATTGACTTGTATGCCGCTAATGAAATCACAGATTACCTCTGTTTCTAATAATAAGATGTTTTGGTTTTGGGAATTCAATTTGAACTACCAATACCTCTGTTTCTAAATATATTAGTTGCCTTATATTTAGGAAACGGAGGGAGTATCATTTTCGACTATTTCTCTTCTTGATATTAATAGACCAAGTTTTTCCTCGAGTTTTATCCTTTTCAAAGAAGGTAGATACAAGAATTTAGAAGAATTTAGCAGTGATATAATCATGAATCTGCAATTATCTAAGATAACAGAAAAGTGCAGAGCAACTCCAAAGCTTTAAAAACCAGTCAAAGTACACAAACGCCCCGCACTTGGCGTAGCTGTCGCACGGGTCGGACGGGTAGTACCAATAGATGCTCCACACGCCGTTGCCCCACAGATAGCTCTGCAACAGGCCCGACGTGCTGTCCACCACGAACCGTGACAGCAACGACGGGTCGTTCATGTACTCCCTCCGCTCCATATTAATTGAGTTTGATTTGTTAAAATTTGAATGAACCTATATACTAAATAGTGTCTAGATTCATTCAAATCTAGAAAAATTTGAGTCAATTAATATGGGCCGGAGGAAGTAGTAGATCGTGTTGTGTGGGAAACTAGAAGTAAGATAGGCAGATGTGGTCAGACAGATACATCAAGGTGTTTCTGTGGACAGTCTTAATTGTGCCGGCTACCGAGCGCAATCTTAATACTATCTTATCGTATAGCTCTTTAAAGACGTGAAGTGAGAAAAACAAGCAATTGCTGGCAAGCTTTTGTTTTCAGTTTGATGATGGCTTGTAGGTGTGGACCTTTCTTTTTCTTATCCGTGTAGTCGATCCAGAAACTGAAACTTGGTAAGTTCACTAAGTTGATGTGCTTGTATTATGTCTGGTGGTGTGGTAAGTGCTAAAAAGCCGTAATATTATTTCAATAAGTCTTTTAGGTAGAATATATTTAGATGGAATCACAGTATTGTGCTTGGTCAGTTTTGACAGTTGGTGCTCAAGACTAAGCGAACACAAACTCAGTACTGTATGGGTAATACTAACAAGCTTTCCTTTGCCTGCCATGATTAAACTTTCAAGAGACTGTGACACGTGGTGAAGTAAAAAAAATGCCTCTGCTTTACAAACTATTCCACTAGGACAAGAAACCTGTACAACAATCACTACCCAAAACTACCTAGCATCTAATGCAGTTTCTGTGAAACTGGTTCCTGTCTGGGTTAGAGATGAATCGGTATCTGACGTGTTCTTCCCCATTTTTACTCCAGGCTCATTTGGCTCTGGCATCGTTGCGTTCTCGCTGCTCAGCATCATAACAACCGAAGACATCAGCGGCCTGCTCCGAGGATGCACTTGAACACACAGGAGAGCAACCTGTATGCACCTGAGCACGACGCTGTAGTCTAAGGTGCCGCCCATGGCTTCATCCAGTAGATCCACACCCCGGCCTTCTTTCCACAACGTCCATGCCTGAAAAAAGGATTGATATGATCTCTATATTAGTAGCAGAAACAAACAAAAAGATGCTTCACTTTTGACCATTAATATCATGCTCGTGTCGTGCTTACGTAAGAAAGGAGGTTGAGATCAAGCTCATCATCGTAAAAGCCCCGGTTCCTCTTGCCGGTGATGATCTCTATCACCAGGACACCGAAGCTGTAGATATCGGACTTCATAGAGAAAACGCCATCCATTGCGTATTCGGGAGACATGTAGCCGCTGAAGACCACCATACCAGTAGTCAGAAAGAAAGCCCATATATATCTTCAAGGGTATTAAAGTGTGCATATCGAATGAGAGATAATAGTACTCACTATGTCCCGATGACCTTCATGGTATGCTCAGTTGTCTGATCGCCTCCGAACATTCTGGCGATACCAAAGTCGGAGATCTTGGGGACCATATTTCTGTCTAGTAGCACATTGCTTGCCTTCATATCTCTATGTATGATCCTGACCCTTGAATCCTCGTGGAGATACAGCAGGCCCCGTGCAATCCCCAGAATGATATCAAAACGGCTCTTCCATCCTAGTAGCTTCCGCTTTCCTTCATCTGCAACACATTTCAGTGAGGTATGTAAGCACATTTACATGGTGTATATCCCTGCACGAGTAGTTCGAAGCTGTTTCTGAAGATAGAAAAAAAAAAATGAACTGACCAAATATGAAGGTGTCTAGGCTGTTGTTGTGCATGAACTCATAGACGAGCATTCTCTCGTCGCCGTCGATGCAGCAGCCCAGCAGCCTCACGAGGTTCCGGTGCTGAAGCTTTGCTATCAGCTTCACCTCGTTCTTGAACTCCCCGATCCCTTGTACTGATTTCTTAGACAGCCTCTTTACCGCCACTTCCTGTCCATTCTCCAGTTTTGCCTGTTCACCAAATTTGCATTTTCCGTTAAAATCTACTGTGTACAAAAAAAATAAGTTTTTCATACTGTTGCTAGACTGTTATTATATCCTACCATATAAACGGAGCCGAATCCACCTTGTCCAATCTTGCTCTCCTCGGCGAAGTTGTCTGTCGCAGCCAGAATGACATCGAGGTCGAACAGGGGAAGGTCGAGATCTTTTCCGCTACCCATCTGGTCCTCTTCCAGCCGTTGATTCCGCGGGGGCCAAGCGACCCTGAGCGGAAGCACGTCGTCGTTCCGGCCGGCTGGTGCCGTTTTAGACTGACGTTTCCTCCTTGCCCTGTTCCTCCAGAACCAGCAGCAGCCAATGGCCGCCAGAAGGAGCACGCCGGCGGCAGTGGCCACGCTGGCGATCAGCACTTTCCTGCTTGGACCCTGGCTGTTGGCTGAAATCAAGCGGCGGTGGAGGAGGGTGAGGCGAGCGAATCTAGCACTGGACCATTAGAGCACATGTTTTTGAAAGGCTTGTCTGAACTAATGTTGTAGATTTTTCTAGTCCAATTGGTTGCTCTTAATTTATCATATCCACCGTTCCACGCAACATCTTCTACTAGTATAACTTTGTGTCACTTTCAGGTTGGGTGGTATTGCACATTTGAAAGTTGAGTGGTGTTTCGTGCGAACTGCACTGCACACCTAACCTAGCAATGTTGGTAGGCTCACGGTACTGTCAGAAGAAAAATTAGTATGCAATTTCACCAAACTAATGGCGGCTATTGGTCCCATGTGCTAATTTACTTACTCCTATATTCGTAGGTAACCGTCGACTTGTCCGCGGATAACGGAAGTATAAACTGGGACTGGTTCATCGCTTGCGACCCGGTGGCCAGCAATCTTGCTGAGTCTGTTGAGTAATGGAATCATGTGTTCCAAGTCAAAAAAAGAACTCTGACGGGGCCAACGAAGGTGCATTCAAACTGAATCTGAACAAGTGCAGGAGGAAGTGGCGCCAATGTGTCCACGTGCATCCAAAGTCCAAACTGTTGGCCGAGGGAACACGGTTTCCTAGCTGTCAGAGGGCTACATGGAATGGAATAACAGAGAATACGTTGTTAACCTTGGGACTACGACAGATAGATTTGGATTTGTGCTCAGCTAAACTAGTAAAATATTCTTCAGAGTGACGCTGGTTTCTGTAAATGGAATTGAGGGGACGCGCCCAGTCCTTACCGGCGAACAATCTACTTCTAGAAACCGGTACTGGCTAACGCAGTCAATTTTCAACATCGAATGCCAAATTTGTCCCCATCTTCGCTTTCTTCGAAGAACAGTCGGATGAAAGATGTTGCAGTGATGTATCGTGTAGGTGCATTCAACCAAGATAATCGAAAACTGATTTAATATGGGGACAATGGTGTACTACTAGTACTAGTTTTCAACTGCAGAGAATAAGTAAATAGTATCTGAAGAATATAAATGTAAGATTTTGCAGTGATCTAGTAATTGTGTAGGTGTCTCGTTATTAAACCAAGATAATTAACAACTGCTTAATAAATATGTGGAAAATGTGTGCTACTACTAGTAGCTAGATTTCAACTGTAGAGAAGGAACAAGTAAACATAATAATGTGAAGGAGACCGCTAGAGAAGAGTCGTCAGAAGTAGTAGTACAAACCTGCGGCTGTGAGGGCATCCACCTCAGACTGCGGGAGGCGGATGTAGAGGTCCTGCACGACCCCTGGATACTGCCTCATGTCTAGCAGATCGACGTCCCAGATGACGCATCCGCGGCCGACATCCCCGCTCATGTTGGCGGCGGAGTAGGCCCTGCAGCTGCAGTCGGCCAGGCACACCTGCCTGCACTGGTCTAGCGCCATGTCGGCGTACACCGTGGCGTTGGTCGCCCTCGGCAGCTTCATCCGGTCCATCCGCCAGAAGCCGTCTCCGGCGCCGGTGCAGGTGAGGTTGGTGGTCCTGACGCAGCCGCCGGTGTTGGAGTTGAGATCCCACTGCTGCTGCGAGCGTGGCTGGAAGCCCGGCAGGCAGCTGCAGAGCGGTGAGTCGTTGAGGTCGCAGTAGCCGAATGGCCCGCACTTTGCGTAGTTGTCGCAGGGGTCTGTCGGGTAGTACCAGTAGCTGGTCCAGTTCCAGTTGCCGTCGTCTTCGGTCCACACGAAGCGCTGCACCCGGCCCAGCACGCCGTCCACGACGAACCGCGAGCGCAGCCCCTTGTCGGTGACGCCGTAGCTGTAGTAGGTCTGGTCGGCGGTGGCGACGACCGCGAAGACGAAGTCCTGGGAGCTGAGGTTGGGCACGCCCGTGAGGCCGGCCCCGTTGAAGGGCCCGCTCGCGTACACGGGCCCCGCGCCGCCGTCGATGAGGAAGAACTCCGGGAGCCCGCCCGGGAGCAGCTTGAAGGTGTAGGCCCCCGGGGAGGGGTCCGTCTTGCTGTTCCAGGAGGTGATGTTCCAGGCGATGCCCCGCTTGAGGTCCCTCCCGAGCTTCATGCCCGGGAGGAGCGTGTCGGTCGGGTAGTCGAAGCTCTGCCACGCCACGCTGTCGGCGGAGCCGCTGCCGTCCGCGCTGAGGAGGAAGTTGCCGTCGTCGCCGAGCCGGGCGGTGGCGGCGCTCGTGGTTAGGTTGGCCGCGGTGGCGGGCGGCGGCGGGGATGACCAGACGGTGGAGTTGCTGGGGTCGAGGATGGCGAGCCGGCCGTCCGGGGTGAGCTTCAGGACACCGGGGGTGCTGTCGAGCGGGTCGTTCCGGTTGGCCACCCACACGATGGTCTGGCCCGGAATGCCCGCGTACCAAATGCCGAGGTAGGTCTTGCCGCTGGACGGGCTGAAGAAGCCGAGGGTGAAGACGCCGCCCGCGGAGAGGAGCGTCTCGTCGCCGGTGAGGGTCGTGGTCAGGTTGATGGTGTCGGTGGCGGCGATGACGGAGGGGGAGAAGAAGCTGGCGGCGCCGACGAAGATGGCGACGAAGAGGAGGGGAGAAAGCGCGGTAATCCTCATGCTCTCTCCGGAGTTGGGCGCCAATACGAGGTCTTCTCTCTCAGGACATGGGCACCGATGATCGAGCTAGCGCGAGAATTAGGGAGGTTGGTGATCGATCGTGGTGCGTGCGCGGCACTAATTATTCCTCCAGATCCGCGGCCGCGCGCGCTCGCTCATGAATGGGTCGTGGTCGCGGAAAAGAAACACGATCTATTGTTTTTTGGACTGGGAGAGACTGGTGGGAGAGGCTGGGAGCCGAGCACATTTCATAGGTTTCCATTTCCCCTCGTGTATGAGCATGAGCGGAAGAGCTGGCGAAGGTGGCAGGGTCAACGATGGGGTGTCGACCAGAACAGCTGGTCTTGGCGCGCGCGCGATCGAGCTGGTGGTCAGAGACGGATGAGGCTCGAGTCCAACCCAACTCCCTCTCTCCACCAAACCGCCGCCACCTGTGGACGGGAGCCCGTCCGTCCGTCCGAACGAGTCGCTGTGGATCGTCCGCACGTGAACGTTCCCCGGCCGGTTGCGTGGTGGTCGATCCGACTCTTCGGGGCCCGGTGCACATGCACTGTTTAGTTTCCAGGGCGCACACCCGATCGACCGAAGAGGAATACTCCAGGAAGATGGAGTACGTACGTACAGCACCACAGATGGATGCTGATACGTGTTTACACGGCCTCCATCTGTATGGGCTTCGACGGATCGGGCTTATATTTCCCGAAATTCCGAACCAATACGGAAAGCGATACAGCACATACGAACTCAATGCCCGTAGGTGTCGGGGTCCTCCACACATTGGTCGAACTCGCGAGTTCTGACAAGTCGACGTCCCCGGCCGGCCACTGCAGCATTGAAAAGGTCTGACTTTGTTCACCGCGAAATTAGTTTGGCCTAACATGAACGTTCAAACAAGTCCTACCACCGTGATACAATTAATTCAATGTGGCCTGATAATGTCTCGGCGTCGTTATCATGTAGCGCGCGGTTTTCTTGAGTGTTCGGGAACAAACAGATTGTCCAATTATAGGCTGTGAGGTTGACAATGTGTTGGGCTTAATTTTAACGTCATCTACGGTTTATCTGAGCAAAGGGTAACACCCATTGTAAACTGCGGTTAGAGCATCTCCACCGGTATCTTCGATAGGGCGTTAGCCATAAGGATCTTTGCTGGCGCATTGCGGCAAGCTGCTCTTAGCGGTTTTTTAATAGGATGGTCCAACAACCTTTTCCAGACAATTTTTATAAAAGATTTAAAAAGGTACAGCACAATAGCATGTGCATCCGCCGGTGCCTATAGCCTTTATTTTGTCATTAAAACATTATTGAGTTTATACAACATTATAACTAATACACCACATAATATCGATGCATGTATCAACTATCTCAGGCTGGTCCTAGTGCTAGTATCATAAGAGCAAGAACAATGGTATAGCCAACTGCTGACTATAAGGTAGTGCCGTGTCATCTATAGTCAACTAAATAGCCAATATGTACACTAACAAGCTATAGAAATGTACCTCTTTATCAATAATTGGCCCACCATTCACTCTCACAAAGTGCCTAGGAGCACGTGCTAAAGCTGGCTCTTGCATGAGAGCCCACTCTCCTCTCTCCTCTTCTCTCTTCCAACTCAGCACATATATACTATTTAATGTCTTATAGTCAGCTGATGTCACCTTATTGTACTTGCTCTAAGGTGTATCATGCATGCCAACTTGGTAAAAATCTGATGTGGCATCACAATTAATGAAGAGAGAGGTGGTTAGAGTATCATAGGTAGATACCATATCATAGCACGTAAAACTAGAAATCATAATGGCAAGTAAATCGTGTACACACATTTTACATAGAGATTCTATAAATCAATAAACATATCACTACTATGATACTACTACATGATAGAATGCACTAGAGACATAGTATCATATACTAATATCATATGCATGATACTAGTATTATGATACTCCCACTATGACCAGCCTAAGAAAAGCTAGAAGCAAACATATCTAGTGCATCAACATGATAACTTATTATCAAAACGTCAACCACACTGGTTAAATAATTTCCAAGACATGGTTGCCTATGTCCTCTGGCCGCAGAAAGGACCTTGTATGGATCCAATACCTGCCCAACAGAACAATATGCATAAATAATAACTCTGATGCTTTGTTAAACACAAAATCAGAAAATCCACCCGTGTTCTTTTCAATTCCATTTAGCCAGTTTCTAAATAAATTTGTAATATTTATAAATATTAGATTTTTTGGTTTTCTATCCAATTATATGCAAAACAAAACACATCCATAGAATACACAAATATATAGCCATAAATTTAAAGTCCCAGCCACTAAAATCATGCCATCATTAACACCTTTTTGCACCACACTGCGTTGGCCATCTGACTTCTGCCATCAAAGCCACCGTCGTTCGGCCTATTAATAGAAGGTTCCTCGGCGCCATGGCCATTACCATTTCGAGCGTAGATTTGCTCCCACTTGCGCCCATGGTCAGAGGTTCGTCGTCGGGTAGGGGTAGGGGCAGGGGTCGGGGTCAGGGAAGTAGCCAATGGCGGGAACATGGACGAGGCTGCAGGTCGTCATCGCCGTTGGACCTTACCTGTTTCTAGTTTGTCGTGACCCTAGATGGTTGGCGCCTCTCCATACCGCCTCATCCCCGAGGCTTGGCACTGCAAGTCCTCATCCACGAGCGTCACGCGCGACCCTGACCAACGCAGAGAGGGTGAATCCTTGGTTCTCCTTAGGCGCCAACCATTGGATGATGCTCTTCGATGCGGAGAGTCAGGACGCCATCACCCGCTTCCAAGGCCTCACCGTTGATGGTTTGCTCTAGAACTGCCATGCAGGCCTTGACCCGTGCATGGTACCAGCCCTTCCCGCCAACGTGGTAGGGCCCGTCCTCCATGCCATCACGAACCGCTTGATTTCGATGGATTTAGGATTCATCACCATCTTCGACGGCGAATGCAGAAGGCGGCATTGGAGGATGGCGTCGCAGCCGGAGCGCGTTCATGGAGGTGGGCGTTGGAGGCTGGCGCCGCTGATGGACGAGGGCCTACGAGTCTAAATAATCTGGACTAAAGGATTGGTAAAAGGAGCAGTAGCAGTGTTGGGGAAATGCTATATGGGTATCCTCATAGCATGTATCTTTTTCGGATAACCCGGGTGGCCCACAGTTGGTAGCATGGCCTATGGCCTGCTGGGCGGTCCAGTTAGATGGATCCAGAAGGAAGGCCCATGCCGGATAAAGGAAGGCTACGGAGGAGTCACCGACGTACCCGGAGCCTTGGAGTGCGAGACACGTTAGACTAGTCATAAACAGTGTAGGACTTTGTAACCTGTCCGGCTAGGACTTTTCCCTGTAACCCTAGGACCTAGCGACTATATAAGTCGGGCCTATGGGAGCCTTTAGGGCACCAATCAACTCATACCTCGCACAATGAACCGATCCCTGTAACTCGGCGTATTGCCATTATAGTGATTTATAGAAGGAGTAGGATTCCGCCACCGCCGTGGGATCTGAACCTGGGTAAGTTGTGTTACCTCGTACCCGTCAACCGTCCGCCTTCCCCCACGTCTCTAAACACGCACTATGAGGACCCCTCCATAGCGTACTCGTTGGCAATACCACGACAGTTGGCGCCCACCATGGGGCAGGAGGCGCTTCAGGCTCTTCATCGAGCGAGGACCAAGATCTTCGCGGGAATCAGCAAAACTGTAGCCATCGATCGTGTTCTCTTCTCCGGCAACGTTCCGATCGTCCTCCCGACGAGTTCTGGATCCCGGCGAAGACAAACCCTACGCGATGCTAGATCGTCCCCATCGGAGACATCCACCTCTTCATCGGCGAAACCGACTCGGGCACTAGTTCCCTGGGAGTCGGAGGAGCATCAATACCCGCACGGACCGCCTATGGGAAGGATACGTTCGCGGAAGGATCGATGTCGGATCTCTCCTCAGAGTTTTCCGGCAAAGATCGGAAAAATTCAAGGCCCACCCAAACCACCCCTGTGCAGGATATAACGGTGGAGATCACTGCAAGTCCGCCGGCTTCGTCCGTGCGTCTGGACAACAGAGATCCAAGTTCGTCGGCGTGGTTACCATCTTCGATCTGGCGTGTTGCATTCAGAGAGAGGGTGAAAACCCCCGCGATTACCTCGCTAGGTGGCTCCGTATACGGGCCGATCTGGAGCACTACCCCAATGATGATGCTATGTATCACTTTGTGGAAGGATTGGACCAGGGAACGCTTCTCCGGCATTCTCTAAGGCGGCAGCAGGCTTCAGGACGCCTCACCTTCGAAAGCATGGTAAACACCGTCAACAGCTACGCGGAGGCAGAGGGAACGGCTCAGATGCTCATTGACGGAGCGCCACCGATCAAACCACTGCCACCACCGCCTCCGGCCGCCATCGCCGCAGATGCGCCACCACCTCCAGTCATTTTCGCGCCCGTTGCACCTCCTCCCCCTGTCATCGAGGAAGCCCTGACCCCCTCCGACTCTGTGATTGACGCGCTCTACGCCGACTTCAGTGCAGATTTAGAGGAGATAGATTTCGTCCCGGAAGAGCTAGACTCTGCTATGCAGGAGATGGAGGAAGATTACCAGCGTGACGAGCAGGCCAATAACACCGTCGCGTCCCAAGAAGTGTTTGTCACCATCGGGACGGCGATGGATGAAGATCAACCCGGAAGAGCTCTGCCTACAGCGTTGGAAAAGGGGAAGGGACCACTTCTTGCTGCCGACAATGATCACGCAAGGGATATGCCCCCTCCACCTAACCCAATGCAAAAGCCGCAGGAACTCGGCACCGGCCCGAGCAACAATAACACCGCAAACTTGCCGCCTCCGGCATCTACGTCTGCTGCTGCCCAAGTTACTCCAGCTGATAGAGTGATGTACGGAAATCTTCTCGTCGAGCCCTTGACCGTAGCTCATATCCGGAACGTGACCCAGCTTGACGAGAAGCGCCAGCAGCTGCTGGAGGAAGCGCATGCCATCGTGGAGCAATGCGCAAAGCTAGATCGAGATCTGGCCAATGCGCAGAAGTCAATAGAGAAAGCTAGAGCAATGGAGGCCGAGTACAAGACTCTGCTGCAGTAGCAGAAGGCCAAGAAAGCTCTAGCTCGCGTCATCAATGATCCTGGTGTGCGGCAAAACCTAGGATAGGCACCCCGAAAGCCGACACAAGCCAAGCCATACATTGACAGTGAAGGCAGGCAGGAGATGCCCACTCCTCTTCTCAACCTCGCCGTCGCCAAGACCCTTCTGGAGCAGGATAGATCACCTGAGGCGGTGGACCAGGTCTATGACCTAGTGGCCAAGGCGGTGAAACAGCAAGAAAAGGCCACCTCTCAGAGGCTCGAGTCTGACCCAGCGTTTTGCCAGTATAGCCAGCATAAGCCGCCAAGGGACAGATCTCCTCTTGATGTCGGGTCCCAGACGGGTTCATCAGAACAAAGTCGGAGGGATGCACGCAACAGGAAGGATGCTATCCCCATATCCTCCGACCACGGAGGCAAATCCCAACCTCGCCGCCCATCGCCACCGCCCCGCTCCCCCCGACATCACGAATAAACCAAAGCTCACCGTCGTACGGATATGCCTCCGCCAAGGCAGAGCGACATCGTCATCCGCGACAACACGGAGCAGACCCGTCATGACGGAGAGCGCAACCAAGGACACAAGAGCAGGTCGCGCCATGACCCTCCACGTCCGACAAGCAACCGCGACAAGCGTGAGGCATCGCAGGAGGGTAACAGCAAGAAGGCTAACCCACGGCCACCTCTGCCTCCGTCGCCACTTAGCAGCCACCATGGCGGAGGAGGTCCGCGCCGTTCACATAGCCCATCCCCTGATGGCAAGAAGAAAAGAAGCCCGGAGCCATACGATGCACGTTCGCGGATTGACATGATCCACGAGGCCCGGGAAGGACCATACCTAGGACCACGTTGCTTTGGACCTGTGATACGATCCGCAACTTACCCCAAAGGTTTTCGGATTGACAAGACCATCAAGCCCTATGACGGTACTGCCAAGCCAGCTACATGGTTGCAGGACTACGGTAACGCGGTGGAGATCGCCGGGGGTAGACCCAACGTCGCCGTCAAGTACCTCCCATTAATGTTGGCGGGCACAGCCCGTCAATGGATTGATGACTTGCCGGAGAAATCCATCTGCAATTGGTTGGACATGCAAGAAGCGTTCACCAAGAATTTCGAGGGTACGTATAAGCGTCCCTGCACTGTCGGCGATCTACAGCGGCGCGTGCAAGAGAAATACGAGACATATCGCGCCTACCTCTCCCGCTGGCTGGATATGAAGAATTCCTGCACAGGAGTGCACGCTCAAACCGCCATGGCCGCCTTCATCGATGGGTTGGAAAGGGGCACGTTGCTCCGACATAAGTTGAAGCGCTTGCAGGACAATCACCAGCTTGACTTGAACCAAATGATTCAGTTAGCTAGTGAGTTCGCATGATGCTCGCGGCTCTCTTCCGGCAACGGCCGTTCCAACTCAAGCTCGGAGGAATAGCAGCACAAAGCGGAAAACCGCACCAGAATAAAAGCAAACTCCCGACATGGTCGCCATGACTTTCGCAGGACGAGGTGATGGCGGACAATGTGGCCGAGGACGGGGAGCAGGTCGTGGGCAGCAGCGAGGAAGTGAAACTACCTCGGCAGCGCTCCGCGTTCCCCAAACCTACGAAGAGTACCGCGATATGTCGTGCCTCGTACACCTCGATGCCAACGACAAGGCCACCCACACCAATCGCCACTGCAAGTTCGTCAACGACCTCAAGGAAGACCCGGAGTCCGGCTACAAGCGAAGTCGGAAGAATAGACCGCAAGGCAAGGGCAAGGGGAAGAAGGAGGAGGAGTCCAAGTATTCAAGTGATATGGACGAGGACATTGACCCCAAGCACGCCGCCAAGAGCGACGGCAAAGGCAAGAACCCCTTCGAGAAGGTGTCAGTTTTCCACACTTTCCTTGGCACCCCCACCGTCCAACAACAGAAGACCTCCATGAGGATACTGATGGCTACTCTACCCCCAGTTCCCTAGTTCCTACGTTGGTCGTAGATTCCAGTTACTTGGGACAGGAAATATTACCCAGACCTCATCCCTACGGAGAACCAATACGCCATGGTCATCAACCCCTTGATTGACGGCAATGAGTTCACCAAATGTATGGTGGATAGTGGAAGCAGCATCAACATTATGTACCTGGATACACTGCAGAAGATGAACTTGACGGAGGCAAACCTAAGGCGGACTAACACCATCTTCCTTGGTGTAGTTCCTGGTCGGGAGGCTCGGTCCCTTGGGTGCATCACACTTCAGGTCGCCTTTGGTAATGTTAATAATTATCGCCAAGAGCGCATGACCTTCGAGGTGGTCCCCTTCAAGAGAGTGTACCACGTCATATTCGGCCGCGACATATTCCACACCTTCATGGCCAAGCCATGCTTCGTCTATAAAAAACGCAAGATACCCAGACCAAACGGTGTCATCACCGTATCCGGAAGCTTTACCAAAGCAAGGGACTGCAAGATTGGAGAAGCAGCCTACACGGAAGCTGTCCTCTACAATGAAGAATTCAAGGAAATCCAGAGTAAGGTCGATGCCTCGGAGATGCCCGCGTCGAAGAAACAGATTTCTGACTCCGCTCCAGCATTCAAGGCCGCCATCGAGACCAAGCCAGTGGAACTTGTGGTAGGCGATGCCTCCAAGATCACCGCCATTGGGACGAACCTGGATCCCAAATAGGAAAGCGCGCTCGTTGAGTTCCTTCGTGAGAATAGGGACATCTTTGCCTGGCAACCTGCCGACATGAAAGGTGTACCTAGGGAACTTGTCGAGCACAGCTTGAACATTGATCCAAAATGCAAACCAGTGAAACAATCTCTACGATGCTTTGGAGATGAGAAGAGACGCGCCATATGCAAAGAGATAACTAGGTTACTTAAGGCTAGTTTTATTCGAGAAGTCCTTCACACCCAATGGGTGGCCAATCCTGTACTTGTCCCCAAAAAGGGAACCAAAGAATTAAGAATGTGCGTTGATTACACCGGTTTGAACAAAGCATGTCCCAAAGATCCGTTTGCTTTGCCTCGCATTGACCAAGTCATTGACTCGACGGCTGGCTCGGAACTTTTGTGTTTTCTCGATGCATACTCAGGATACCACCAGATCAAGATGAGGAAGTCGGACCAATTGGCCACTTTGTTCACTACACCCTACGACACATTTTGCTATGTCACGATGCCCTTTGGGCTGAAAAACGCAGGTTCTACGTACCAGCAGACAATGCAGCGTTGCCTACATGATCAAATTGGTCAGAACGTTAACGCCTATGTGGACGATATATCGTTGATTTCTAAAAAACCAAATGACTTAATCTCCGACTTAAAAGAAACCTTTGATAATCTCTGGAAATACAACATGATGCTTAACCCTAAGAAGTGCGTCTTCGGGGTTCCAGCCGGCAAATTGTTGGGCTTCATCGTTTCCCAGCGTGGAATCGAGGTCAACCCGGAGAAAATCAAGGCCATCTTAAACATAAACCGTCTGACATGCCTAAAGGACATACAACTACTAACATGTTGTGTTGCAGCAGTTAGTCGGTTCGTCAGCCGACTTGGAGAGAAGGCCCTGCCGTTGTACAAGTTGCTAAAGAAGGCGGACAAAATCACATGGACGGACGAAGCAGATGCAACATTGAAGCATCTCAAGGATATTCTTTCCTCAGCGCCTATCCTCGCAGCACCCGAGCCTGGAGAGCCCATGTTAATTTACATGGCGGCCACCAATCGGCTAATCAGCTTCGTCGTCGTGGTAGAGCGGGAGGAACCAGGCTATGAGCACGGAGTTCAACGACCAGTTTACTATGTAAGCGAAGTCTTGACAGAGTCCAAGCAGCGTACTGTTGGAGATATGCCCTAGAGGCAATAATAAATATAGTTATTATTATATCTTTGTGTTTATGATAAATGTTTACATTCATGCTATAATAGTATTAACAAGGAAACATTAATACTTGTGTGATTTGTAAACTAAAATAGAGTCCCTAGTAAAGCCTCTTTATAATACTAGCTTGTTGGTTAATAAATGATTGTGGTTTCCCTATCATGAACATTGAGATGTTATTAACAACAAGATCATATCGTTAGGAGAATGATATGGTGGGCATACTCCTATAGATAAGCGTAGCATAAAGATCAAGTCATTTTAATAGTTCAATTGCTATATGCTTTCTGATACATAGTAACCTAATTCCTTCGACCATGAGAGCATGCATATCACCTTCACCGGAAGGATGCTTTGATGACATCAAACACCACACCGTAACTGGGTGGCTATAAAGGTGGCATTGAGTGTTCGGAAAGTATTGGTTGAGACACATGGATCAAGAGTGGGATTTGTCCATCCATATGACGGATAGATATACTCTGGGCCCTCTCGGTGGAATGTCATCCAATTAGCTTGCAAGCATGTGATTGGCTCACAAGGGATCACATATCATGGGAACGAGAAAAGAGTACTTATCGGTAACGAGGTTGAACTAGGTATGCAGAGATACTGACGATCATAACCTCGGATAAGTAAACTATCGTGAGACAAAGGGAAATTGGTATCGTATGTAAGTGGTTCATTCGATCGCAAAGTAATCGTAAAAGTATGTGGGAGCCATATGAATTTCCAGATTCCTCTATTGGTTATTGTTCGGAGAAGTGTCTCGATCATGTCCGCATAATTCACGAACCGTAGGGAGACACACTTAAGGATTCGACGTTGTTTGAGTAGTTATGGAATGATGAGTGAGAGACCGAATGTTGTTCGGAGTCTCGGATGAGATCCGGGATATCACGAGGAGATCCGAAATGGTCCGGAGAATAAGATTCATATAAGGAAAGTCATGTTTCGGGGTTGGAGAATGGTTCCGGTGTTTTCATCGGGAATGTTCTAGAAGGTTCCGGAATGTCCGGCACTCCGGAGGGGAAGGGTACATGAATGTGTCATAACAAGTTGGAATGATTGCATCATGTACTAGGTGTCATCGCTGAACAAAATAAAGGTTTAAATCAAACCCTAGTTTGAAAAAGTCAAATGCCAATTTGAAAAGTCAAACGGCTATTTTGTGAGGTGGAGGGAGAGTAGGAAACCTACTTGGGGAGGAGTTCCCTCCCTCCACCGCCGGCCCACTTGGAGACCGAGTTGGGGAGGGACTCCCCTCCCCTTGGTGCGCCCCTCCACCTATATAAGGAGGGGCAGCCCTGCCCCTCCAAATACACAACACCACGCCCCGCAAACCCTAGCCGCCGGCGCCACCACCTCCCGCCGCCGCCTAGGGCAAGCCGCCGCCGCCTAGGCAAACCCTAGCCGCCGGCCTTGATCCTCCTTGGTGCGTCTAAACCCTAGATCGCCGAGGCTCTCTCTCATAGTCCACCATACTCGCTCCGGCTTAAGGCGAAGCCCTGCGAGATCTCCCCTCTACTTCCGGTACCACGCTGTTGTGCTACCGGAATCACGAGGAGAGTGCTACAACCTCCGCTGCCTGCTGGAACAAGGGAGAGGAAGGTCTTCGTCGAGTACCGAACGTGTGACCGACTGTGGAAGCACTGCCGGAACGCAGCGCCGGAAGGATCGTCTACGCGATCTTGAGATCGGGAAGAGTACGACTACATCACCCACAAGAATCCGCTCTCGTTAAACACTTTGGAATCTTCGAGGGTGAGTTATTCCATCGACTCGTTGCTACAATCTAGTAGATAGATCTTGGCTTGTTTGTTTGTATGCGGTAGAAAATTTTTGTTTTCCATGCTACGAAACCCTACAGTGGTATCAGAGCCATGTCTATATGTAGATCTGTTGCACGAGTAGAACACAATGGTCATTGTGGGCGTTGATGCTTTTGTTGTCGATTGCTTCTTGTGTACTTTGCATCTTGAGGGATGGTGGGATGAAGCGGCCCGGGCTAACCTTACATGAGATCGTTCATGAGACTTGCTCCACAATTGACATGCAACTTGTATTGCATAAGTGGCTTTGCGGGTGCCTGTTTCTCCCAACATAGTTAAGATTCAATTTACAACGGCTAGTTGACAATACTAGTATCAATGTTGTGGTTCTTGTTCGTAAGTTAGAACGACACTTATTGAAAGCCCCAAACCACGTAAAACATGCAAAGAAAGTAGAGGCGTCTAACTTTGTTTTGCAGGGGTGTGCTGTGATGTGATATGCCCATGATTGTGATTATATTTGATGTATGCAATGTTCCTTATTGTAAGTTGGCAACCGGCAGGAGCCATATGGTTGCCTTTAATTTATGTTAAGACCCGCGTGTCTATTCAAAGTAGTTGTAATAGTTGAAGCTGGTGGATGACAACCATGGAGCAGTGTCATTGACCTTGATACAATGCCGGTGATGATGGAGATCATGTTCGTGCTTGAAGATGGAGATCGGAAGCACAAAGAAGAAAGGCCATATCATATCACATATTATGAATTGCATGTGATGTTAATCCTTTATGCATCTTGTATTGCTTAGTTAACGACGGTAGCATTATAAGATGATCCCTCATGCACATGAATTTCAAGTTCTAAAGTGTTCACCCTTAGTAAGCACCGTTGCTAAAGCTTGTTGTTTCGAAGCACCACGTGATGATCGGGTGTGTTAGATTCCGCAAGTGTGTACAACGTGAGCAAGCCAGATTTGCTCATGCGGAAGCTAAGGTTTGATCTTGACGAGCCTAGCATGTACAGACATGGTCTCGGAACACGGATCACCGAAAGGTAAAGCATGAATCATATAGTAGATATGATGAACATGTCGATTGTTCGCCATTGAAGCTACATCAACTCTCGTGATGATCGGTGTTGATGTGGTGGATTTGGTTCATTTGATCACTAAAACAATGTGAGGGATATTGTTTTGAGTGGGAGTTCACCTAGATTAATTGAACTAATAATTACAACTCAATTTGTCATAAACTTAGTCTAAACTATTGCAAATATGTTGTAGATCAATGGCGTCCCCTACCATCAATTTTAATGCGTTCCTAGAGAAAGAAAAGTTAAAAAACAATGGAAGCAACTTCACGGATTGGTTCCGCAATTTGAGGATTGTCCTCACTGCTGGTAATTTGACCTATGTGCTGGAAGCACCGCTGGGTGACCCACCTGTAGATACTGCTACCGATGAAGTAAAGAATGTTTACCTCGCTCAGAAGACTCAGTACTGTCACATCCCAAATGATTTGGTTCTGCATATCATTCATGCCATTGCATCATACTCTTCCATGCAAAACCATCGATTGAAAAGATTCGGCAAAACACTGTTTGCTAAACCTACTCTATTTTACTACGAGGCTCCTGCGGGAGGCTTTAGTAGGACTTGTGTTGTCCACCCTTGTAGCCTAGTGGTTTCTCTCATCCCTTGACCCTAGGTTGTTCCCCTCGATTTTACAAAAATTTAGGATCAAAAATCGCCCAATTCGAAGCTCGTACGGAAAAGTTACGGAGGCTTTAGTATTTGCGAAAAAGGGAAAATAAACGGACCAAAAAAATCTGCCCGGCCCCGTGTCCGCGTAGGACCCCGCGAGGGGGCCCCACATAAGAGGCCGCACCCGCGCCTCGGTTCCCGTGCCCGACCCCGCCTTCCTCCCGCGCGCCGCCGCCTCCCTGGAACCGCGCCGCCGCCTCGGGATCGCCGCCGCCTCGCCCGCGCCGCGCGCCTCCGCTCGCCGCGCCGCCCTCCAGCCCGCGCCGCAGCCGCTCGCCCGCCTCGCTCGCCCGCCCGCGCGCTGCTGCACGCGCCGCCGCTGCCAGCGCCGTAGCCGCCTCCCGCGCCCGCGCCCGCACTCGCCCGCGCGCAACCGCTCGCCGCCGCTCGCGCCAGCGCCGCGCGCAACCGCCGCCAGCGCCGCCCGCCGCGTGCGCACCGCCCTCCGCTCGCCGCGTTGACCGCCCCGTTCCACGCGCTGACCGTTTCCCCCTCCGCGCAGGAACCGCCGTCGCCGGAATCGATCGCCGCCACCGTCCCGAGCTCGCCGCCGTTCGTCTCCGGTGAGTCCGCAGCCGCCATCTCTTGGGACCATTGGATCTCATATCATCGGTCCAGATCAGACGTTGACCGCTCAGCCCCAGGCGTTGACTAGTCAGACGCCCAGTCAGCGCCCAGTCAGCAGCCGCGTTGACCAGTCAACAGACACAGTTGACTCGGTATTTTCGTTAATCGTTTTAGTTGACAGATTTCGGTAGAAACTTGTAAATTGCGTATAAATTAAACCGCAGGGCCAAAAATTGCAAATAAAATATGTGTAGATTCAATAAGTCGTGTAGAATCTTGCTGTACCTTAGTTTCACACTTTTGCAGCAAGATTTAGTACAGTTTAATCAAATTAGTTAATGGCCTTTTTGGAGTATTTAATTCGTAGAAAAAGATCTGTAACTCCAAAAATTGCGTATGATATGTCCCTGGATTCAGTGGAACGAGAGGAATCTCATCGTGAATTAAAATGATAGGCTTACATTGAAAACTTCTGCAGAAACTGTCTAGTGGATTTCTGCAGTGTTTTAATTACTCGGGGAGTTTTATAATTCATTTTTGAGTAATTCCAGTTGGTACTGTTTCTAAATAGAAATGCCCATACTGTAGAATTTTCCCAAGATTTTACAAACAGTATACTACCGGTAGTGAATTAATTGAGTTCTAGCTCTAGTTTTGAGCATTATATTTTGCATAATAGTTTTCCTTGCGCTAAAACTATTTTCCATGCATGCAATCAGTAGCTTTATTGAATAGGATTATGTGGTGCAGCTGTAGCGCCAATTCACTTGTCGTGCATGCATTCATGCATCATCTTTGTTGCATATGCTTGTGGATTGTTTGTGTATGATTGCAATTGTATCGTGTAGATTGTGACGAGTGCAACGCTTGCTCGTGTGTGGATTGTTCTTCCGACCACTACACCAAGGCAAGTAGATGCTATTTTGTTCATGATAATGTCCTACCATTTTCTATGCATTGTCGTGTATTTTGTAGACGCATGTGTAGGATGATACTATCGCTATGCTATGTCCTATTATGTGGTAGGGCCTTCCTTGTAGATGAACCACCGTTGGTAGATGTGCTTAGCCATGCTATGATGTACGAGGATTGGGTTACATCATTGAGACTTGTTTCTAAAAGTATTGGTTTGTGAAAACTAAAACAACTTAATCAATGAATCTCCTGGGTGTGATGGTATTGATAATTTTTGGTGGTTTCATTGCTGAAAGGCACCCAGGTATCGAGAGAAATTGATTGGCTTCTTTATTTTTGTAGCTTACGTGTACAACCATGTGCCAATAATGAAATGGGCGGTTGGTTGGACTTAGTAGGTTGTGGTAACTCAAACCCGCGTATCCAGAGATGTAGAATTTTGGTAAGTTGGACCGGTGCACGTCGGGATTGGGGAGCTACTTACCGAACAGTCTCTTCTTAGACTTCTCCCTATCATCACCCAAAATGAGAGTGATGGTACGAGCTGGGCTGGACAAGTCACATGGGTAAAGTGTACTAACCCCTGCAGGGTGTATAATCTAATCGATTAGCCGTGTCCCCGGTTATGGACAACTGAGTTGCTTGATATTGATTCCATGACATGTTTCTCGCTCATTCCAATTTCATAATTGTTTTAATATTGTTGGGTTAACTTAATTGGGATCTTTTCAAAGAAAATCAAAAACTGTTTATGAAAGTAGGACAAAGGTATTTGCAAATGCAAGCTAGCCACAGCTCCACTTGCCAAATATGCATGTAGATGTTAGTACTATTGTCTCCATTACTAGCTCTACTTGCCATACATTCCATGTATTGACCCTTCGGGGCTGTTACGTTTCATGTTGCAGGTTATTCCGATTCTGAGTAATCGATATAGGCCACGGTACTCCACTCGGCACTTGTTCACTTGTGGGCAATTTGAAGAATGGAGGATTTACTTTATTTATGTTGCTACCTGAATAATTTGAGCTAGCTTTGGGCTAAGCTTTTATTGTAATAATGGTACTCTGGATCTTCGTTATTTATGATACACGGATATTTTGCTATGTTATTCGTCTTATTCTATTGTGGGCCAATGAACCGATCCAGGGATTGGCATGTCACATAGAAGCCACGGTCTTTTCAGAACCGCGGTGTTACAAGATGGTATCAGAGCACGTGTGTCGACTGTAGGATCGTGACCTAGGATTGGATTAGGAAGCCATAGATTTATTAAAACCTATATTAACTCTGTCTTTCATCTTATGCCTTACACTCTCGTAAATTCTTATCATATGTTATTCTCACACTTTCCTCTTTAATTGATAGATGGGAGAAGTCAGGACTGAGTATGCAACCATGGAGTCACCAAAGCCCTTTGCAAGGCAGTTAGCACAACTCTCGCAGTCATTGGGATTGCCACTGCCCATGTTCAAGGGAAGGAGGCTGTACACCTATGGATATGGAGAGGATGCATGGGAGATCACTACCTTCATATTCAGGGATGCCGCCTTGCCAAATCCAGTGCATTTGATCTACACCAAGACATACTGCAACTGGGGACTTGGAATCAACTTGGCCATACATGAAGCCCTGTCTCGCCAGTGCCATCATGTCCGACACCTACTGCCAGCAGATTCACCCTACCGTGACTATGGGAGGCGTGATGAAGATGGGCACATTGTGGTTACCCCGGGTGACAGGAACAACATGCCGCCCCGTCGGAGGCACATAGAGGACATGGAAAAGGAGAATGGAGCTCTAGCTGAGAAAGTGATGATGATAAAGGAGATTGCAGACTTTGCTAGCAATGGTATGGTGGTCCAAGGACAGGAGATTGACACCTTGCATGAAGCTGTGGGAGTTCTGGAGAATGCCCTGATAGCCAGAGATGCAACCATAGCTCATCTTCATGGGACTGTGCAGGTGAACACCCAGAACATACAACAGTTGCAAGGGACCGTCCAGGAAAGGGATCAAACTATTGAAGTTATGACAACCCAGATTGCCGCTCTCCAAGCACAGCTAAATCCACCCTCTGATGATGACAATGGAGATGATGGTAACAATGGGGATGATGATGACAGTGGGAATGATGATGATGATGAGGACGAGGATGATGACGATGGAGACGAGGATGGTGGAGGAGATGAAGCTGTTGCAGTCGCAGTAGAGAGTGGAGAAGAAGAGGAGGATCCAGAAGAGGTGGAGTTTGAGATCTCAAGTGATGATTCATGAGAAGTGTACACTCCGCCGCCATGGTTGAACCGTGGACCGAAGCGCCAACGCATGAGTGCAAGGACCTACCGCAACCTCTTCAAGAAGTAGATAGAAGTCCACCAATTAGTCCTCGTTAGGTAAAATCGTTAGGATTAGACTCGATCGATGTGTTACTTAGTTGCTGTTAGTTTAAGAGTGATTAGTTTCTTATTTGTGTACTCCAATATCCCAGGAATTATTTGTGCGAATTTTTGTGAAAGAGATATGGCAAGTTTGGTTAACATCTGTGTTATTTTCGCTGCAGTTTTCTGCTGATACAGCAGTACTGTACGATTTTTCATATTTTTCTGGTAACTGGGAAAAATCTGAAAAAAATTGGGCTGATGCGAAACTCTCTGTACTGTATGTGAAAAAATCAGCTAAATTTTCTGACGAGTCAAAATCAGGTAGAAAAATTCGCGAACGCTGCTGGACTGTTCTGGCAGATTGCTGTCTTGCTGTTTAGTTGATCAACTGTTTAGTTAACCATTGACAACTCTTGTAAAATTATTTCAGTAGGTATATATTGCTAGGATAACCCCTGGGATGTTGCTGGATCACTTGTTTGTTGATGTGTTGCTTGCTTGTGATTGTCTGCTATTGTTTGTTGTTGTTTGATCACATGCATGGGTAGAATCCTATTACCGTAGTTGATTCTTTCTAAGCTTACCTGTGCTGAACCGCAGATGCCTCCTCGCCGTCAACCCACTGAGTTGGAGCAGCTCAGGCACAGCTGACCCAAGTAATGACTCAGTTCATGGCAGCTCAGAACAACAACAACAACAACAACAATGGAAACAATCAGCCTCAGGGAGATGCTCTCACCAGATTTCTGAGGCTAAGGCCAGCAAAGTTCTCTACTGCAACGGAACCAATGGTTGCTCTCGACTGGTTGCGTTCAGACAACAAGGATCTGGTAACTGTCGGATGCACTGATGCTGAAAAGGTGAGGTTTGCCGCTCACCTACTGGAGGGACCAGGCGCTTCTTGGTGGGACACATTTCAGATCACCCACCCGCTAGACACTGTGACTTGGGTAATGTTTGAGGAAGGTTTCAGGACCAACCACGTGTCTTCAGGAGTTCTGAGCCTGAAGAGGAAGGAGTTCCGCAACTTGCGCCAAACCAATCGCACCGTGGCCGAGTACACTGAGGAGTTCAACAACCTGTCCCGTTATGCACCTGAGGATGTTGACACTGATGCAAAAAGGAGGGAGAGATTCCTGGATGGCCTTAGTGATGAACTTTCCGTGCAGCTACTGGTGGTTTATTGCCCCACTTTCCAGGAGCTTATGGACAAGGCCAGGATCTTGGAAGGGAAGCACAAACAGGTGGAGAACCGCAAGAGAAAGAGCAACAATCATCACTCTGGTTCACATCACAAGTCTCGCACTTCATATGATGGATACTCCAAGCATGGAGGAAGTGACCATGGGAGCCATGACCACCACCACCATGGAGGCGATGGGCATCGACATGACAACCATAGGAGCAACCACCACAACCACAAGGGAGGACACTCTCACTACTCTGGAGGACACGGTGGACATGACCGCAACCGTGATCGCAGCTTTGTGAAGAAGGATCTGAGTGAGGTGACGTGCTTCAAGTGTAAACAGAAGGGACACTATGCTGACAACTGTCCGGAGAGGAAGGGACTTAAGCCAACCAACAACGAGAAGGCCACAGTGAACCACATAAATGTGGAGGAGATCCCAGATGATCCTGACCTTGTGATTGGTAAGTTTCCAATCAACACTTACCCTGCACTTATATTTTTCGATACTGGTGGATCGCATTCAATCATATCAAGGGCTTTTGTGGATAAGTATAAGCTACCTACTGAGTCTATGAAAGGGTCTATTAGAGTGAGTTCACCTGGAGGAGATATGATAGCTAGCGCGGGATGCCGCGACTTAACTGTGAAGATTGGAACACACAACTTCAGTGCACATTTGGTAGTGTTGGAATCACAGGGGTTAGACGTTATTCTGGGTATGGATTGGATGTCTATGCATGAGGGACACATATATTGTGCACAGCGAGTCGTTTCACTCAAAACCCCGGATGGTAAGAGGATTAGATTCAAGTCAGATGTGCGACCGCGAAGTTGTAAGTTGAATTCTCTTAAGGGGGTTAGCATGGATACTGTGCCAATGATTAGGGATTACCTTGACGTGTTTTCGGAAGAGCTGCCAGGAATGCCACCTGACAGGGAAGTGGAGTTTCTCATCGACATGATGCCGGGAACAGGACCAATAGCAAAGAAACCATATAAGATGGGTGTGGATGAGCTGAAGGAATTGAAGAAGCAGTTGAAAGAGCAGCTGGAAAAGGGATTCATTCAGCCTAGTTCGTCGTCGTGGGGTGCACCTATTCTGTTTGTGGAGAAGAAAGATAGCAACAAGAGATTAGTGGTGGACTATCGCTCGCTGAATGAAGTAACCATCAAGAACAAGTACCCTCTGCCGAACATAAATGATTTGTTTGATCAACTGGAAGGAGCGAAGGTGTTCAGCAAGATTGATCTGCGATCAGGCTACTTCCAATTGAAGATCCGGGAGGAGGACGTACCAAAAACCGCCTTCACCACTAGGTATGGTTTATATGAGTATACGGTTATGTCTTTTGGACTAACGAATGCCCCGGCGTATTTCATGACCATGATGAACAAGGTATTCATGGAGTACTTGGACAAATTCGTGGTGGTGTTTATTGATGACATACTGATATATTCCAAGGATGATGCGGAGCATGAGAAACATCTGCGACTGATTATGGAGAAGCTGAGGGAACACAAGCTGTATGCCAAATTCAGCAAGTGTGAATTCTGGCTTAACACTGTTGGATTTCTTGGACACGTAGTGTCAGGAGAAGGAGTCGCTGTTGATCCAAGCAAAGTGACTGCAGTAACTGAGTGGGAAGCACCCAAGAATGCGGGAGAGGTAAGAAGCTTTCTGGGACTTGCTGGATATTACAGGAGGTTCATTGAAAACTTTTCCAAGATTGCTAAGCCGATGACCGAACTTCTGAAGAAGGAGAGGAAGTTTGAATGGTCAGACGTATGTGAAGCCAGCTTTCAGGAACTGAAGCGTCGACTAGTGACCGCCCCTGTTCTGTGCTTACCAGACCTTCAGAAGGATTTCCAAGTGTACTGCGATGCTTCTCGACAGGGACTTGGGAGTGTGCTGATGCAAGATGGGAGAGTGGTGTCATATGCCTCGCGACAACTCAAGCACCATGAGCGGAATTACCCCACACACGACTTGGAGTTAGCGTCAGTGGTCCATGCGCTCAAGGTATGGAGGCATTACTTAATGGGAAAACACTGTGATGTGTACACCGACCACAAGAGCCTGAAGTACATATTCACGCAGAAGGAACTAAACATGAGGCAAAGCAGATGGTTGGAACTTATCAAGGACTATGATATGAATTTACAATACCACCCAGGAAAGGCCAATGTAGTAGCAGATGCCCTGAGCCGGAAGGTTTATGCCAATGGATTGACAATTGGTGAATTGCCTAAGGAATTGTGCAAGCAGTTCAAGGACCTTAGACTGGAGGTAGTATCTGAAGGATACTTGGCAACAATGGAAGTCCAACCAACGCTACAGGACAGAATCGGGAAGGCTCAAGTAGGAGACAAAGAGATAGATGAAGTAAAAGAAAAGATGAAGGAGGGTCGAGCGAGGGAATTCCGCGAGGATGAGCAAGGAACCTTGTGGCATGGAGATCGTTTGTGCGTCCCCAACGATCCGGAGTTAAGGAAGTTGATTCTGCAGGAAGCTCATGACTCGCCGTATTCCATACATCCGGGCAATACGAAGATGTATATGGACCTAAAGGACAGATTCTGGTGGAACAACATGAAGGGAGACATCGCAGAGCATATTGCCCTATGTGATGTATGTAGCCGAGTGAAGGCGGAACACCAGAAGCAAGCAGGATTGCTACAGCCATTGCCCGTGCCGGATTGGAAGTGGGATAGAGTGGGAATGGATTTTATCATAGGATTGCCCAGGACCAGGTCAGGATATGACTCTATTTGGGTAGTGGTCGACCATTTGACCAAGGTAGCCCACTTTATACCGGTGAAGACGACCTATACGAGTGCAAAGTTGGCCAAGATTTACATGGACAGAATTGTGTGCCTACATGGAGTTCCCAAGAGTATCGTATCTGATAGAGGCACCCAAATTACCTCACACTTCTGGCGCCAGCTGCACGAGTCACTCGGTACTAGATTGGAGTTTAGCACGGCGTTTCACCCGCAGACTGATGGACAGACCGAGAGGGTGAATCAGATTTTGGAGGACATGCTGAGAGCTTGCGCCTTGGCTCATGGATCTAGTTGGGATGATAATTTGCCATATGCTGAGTTTTCCTACAACAACAGCTATCAAACCAGCATCAAGACGTCACCGTTCGATGTGCTATATGGGAAACGGTGCCGGACACCACTGCTATGGGATGGAGTAGGAGAACGTCAGTTGTTTGGGCCTGATTTGATCAAGGACGCTGAGGAGAAGGTCGCCTTGATTAGGGACAGGCTGAAGGTAGCACAATCAAGGCAGAAGAGCTACGCTGACGCCAAGCGCAAGGAAGTGGTGTATGAGATAGGCGATAGAGCATACCTCAGAGTGTCGCCACTTCGTGGAATCAAGAGATTTAGGATTAAGGGTAAGCTGGCACCCCGATTTATTGGACCGTATCAGGTCTTAGCACGTAAAGGAGAAGTTGCTTATCAGCTGGAATTGCCAGAGGCTCTGTCCGCTGTTCACAATGTGTTCCACGTATCCCAGCTGAAGAAGTGCCATCCGGAGATGGTGGATACACCATTGAGAGACAATGTGCCACTAGAGGAGGTTCAGCTTGAGAACGACTTGACCTATGAGGAGAAACCGGTCAAGATTCTAGAAACAGCGGAGAGGATTACCCGTACCAAGACAATCAAGTTTTGCAAGGTGCAGTGGAGCCACCACACCGAAGAGGAAGCCACTTGGGAGCGTGAGGATGACATCCGAGAGGACTACCCACACCTATTTGCTAGCCGCGCCGAATCTCGGGGACGAGATTCATCTTAAGGGGGTTAGTCTTGTCACATCCCAAATTTTAGATTTGGTTCTGCATATCATTCATGCCATTGCATCATACTCTTTCATGCAAAACCATCGATTGAAAAGATTCGGCAAAACACTATTTGCTAAACCCTACTCTATTTTACTACGAGGCTCCTACGGGAGGCTTTAGTAGGACTTGTGTTGTAAACCATTGTAGCCTAGTGGTTTCTCTCATCCCTTGACCCTAGGTTGTTCCCCTCGATTTTACAAAAATTTAGGATCAAAAATCGCCCAATTCGGAGCTCGTACGGAAAAGTTACGGAGGCTTTAGTATTTGCGAAAAAGGGAAAATAAACGGACCAAAAAAATCTGCCCGGCCCCGTGTCCACGTAGGACCCCGTGAGGGGGCCCCACATAAGAGGCCGCACCCGCGCCTCGGTTCCCGTGCCCGACCCCGCCTTCCTCCCGCGCGCCGCCGCCTCCCTGGAACCACGCCGCCGCCTCAGGATCGCCGCCCGCCGCCGCCTCGAGGTAAGCGTCGCCGCCCCGCCGCCTCGCGCTGCACCCCGCCGCCGCGCCGCCCGCCTGTAGCGCCGCCTCGCCCGCGCCGCGCGCCTCCGCTCGTCGCTGCCCGCCGCGCCGCCATCTAGCCCGTGCCGCAGCCACTCGCCCCGCGTCGCTCGCCCGCCCGCGCGCTGCTGCACGCGCAGCCGCCGCCGCCTCCCGCGCCCGCGCCCGCCCGCGCGCAGCCGCTCGCCGCCGCTCACGCCAGCGCCGCGCGCAACCGCCGCCAGCGCCGCCCGCCGCTCGCCGCGTTGACCGCCCTGTTCCACGCGCTGACCGTTTCCCCCTCCGCGCAGGAACCGCCGTCGCCGGAACCGATCGCCGCCACCGTCTCGAGCTCGCCGCCGTTCGTCTCCGGTGAGCCCGCAGTCGCCATCTCTTGGGACCATTGGATCTCAGATCAGCGGTCCAGATCAGCCGTTGACCGGTCAGCCCCAGGCGTTGACTAGTTAGACGCCCAGTCAACGTCCAGTCAGCAGCCGCGTTGACCAGTCAACAGACACAGTTGACTGGGTATTTTCGTTAATCGTTTTAGTTGACAGATTTCGGTAGAAACTTGTAAATTGCATAGAAATTAAACCGCTGGGCCAAAAATTGCAAATAAAATATGTGTAGATTCCGTAAGTCGTGTGAAATCTTGCTGTACCTTAGTTTCACACTTTTGCAGCAAGATTTAGTACAGTTTAATCAAATTAGTTAATGGGTTTTTTGGAGTATTTAATTCGCTAGAAAAAGATCTGTAACTCCAAAAATTGCGTATGATATGTCCCTGGATTCAGTGGAACGAGGGGAATCTCATCGTGAATTAAAAGGATAGGCTTACAGTGAAAACTTCTGCAGAAACTGTCTAGTGGCTTTCTGCAGTGTTTTAATTACTCGGGGAGTTTTATAATTCCTTTTTGAGTAATTCCAGTTGGTACTATTTCTAAATAGAAATGCCCCTACTGTAGAATTTTCCCAAGATTTTACAAACAGTATACTACCGGTAGTGAATTAATTGAGTTCTAGCTCTAGTTTTGAGCATTATATTTTGCATAATAGTTTTCCTTGCACTAAAACTATTTTCCATGCATGCAATCAGTAGCTTTATTGAATAGGATTATGTGGTGCAGCTGTAGCGCCAATTCACTTGTCGTGCATGCATTCATGCATCATCTTTGTTGCATATGCTTGTGGATTGTTTGTGTATGATTGCAATTGTATCGTGTAGATTGTGACGAGTGCAACGCTTCCTCGTGTGTGGATTGTTCTTCCGACCACTACAACCAAGGCAAGTAGATGCTATTTTGTTCATGATAATGTCCTACCATTTTCTATGCATTGTCGTGTATTTTGTAGACGCATGTGTAGGATGATACTATCGCTATGCTATGTCCTATTATGTGGTAGGGCCTTCCTTGTAGATGAACCACCGTTGGTAGATGTGCTTAGCCATGCTATGATGTACGAGGGCTGGGTTACATCATTGAGACTTGTTTCTAAAAGTATTGGTTTGTGAAAACTAAAACAACTTAATCAATGAATCTCCTAGGTGTGATGGTATTGATAATTTTTGGTGGTTTCATTGCGGAAAGACACCCAGGTATCGAGAGAAATTGATTGGCTTCTTTATTTTTGTAGCTTACGTGTACAACCATGTGCCAATAATGAAATGGGCGGTTGGTTGGACTTAGTAGGTTGTGGTAACTCAAATCCGCGTATCCAGAGATGTAGAATTTTGGTAGGTTGGACCGGTGCGCGTCGGGATTGGGGAGCTACTTCCCGAACAGTCTCTTCTTGGACTTCTCCCTATCATCACCCAAAATGAGAGTGATGGTACGAGCTGGGCTGGCCAAGTCACATGGATAAAGTGTACTAACCCCTGCAGGGTGTATAATCTAATCGATTAGCCGTGTCTCCGGTTATGGACAACTGAGTTGCTTGATATTGATTCCATGACATGTTTCTCGCTCATTCCAATTTCATAATTATTTTAATATTGTTGGGTTAACTTAATTGGGATCTTTTCAAAGAAAATCAAAAACTGTTTATGAAAGTAGGATCAAGGTATTTGCAAATGCAAGCTAGCCACAGCTCCACTTGCCAAATATGCATGTAGATGTTAGTACTATTGTCTCCATTACTAGCTCTACTTGCCATACATTCCATGTATTGACCCTTCGGGGCTGCTACGTTTCATGTTGCAGGTTATTCCGATTCTGAGTAATCGATATAGGCCACGGTACTCCACTCGGCACTTGTTCACTTGTGGGCAATTTGAAGAATGGAGGATTTACTTTATTTATGTTGCTACCTGAATAATTTGAGCTAGCTTTGGGCTAAGCTTTTATTGTAATAATGGTACTCTTGATCTTCGTTATTTATGATACACGGATATTTTGCTATGTTATTAGTCTTATTCTATTGTGGGCCAATGAACCGATCCAGGGATTGGCATTTCACATAGAAGCCACGGTCTTTTCAGAACCGCGGTGTTACAAGTACTCCACAGTTCAGTGTGCTATCTTGTATGGTTTAGAATCGGAGCTTTAGAAAAGGTTTGAGAATTCAGACCCACATGATATTGTCCGTGATCTCAAATTGATCTTTGAGACTCACGCGGCAATTGAGAGCTATGAGGCTTCTGAAAAGTTCTTTAACTGCAAGATGGAAGAGGGCAGCTCCGTTAGTGAGCATGTGCTTAAGATGTATGGGCACGCAAACAAACTTGAAAGCTTGGGTATAGTGATTCCTAATGCTTTGGGGATTTATCATGTCCTCCAATCAGTACCACCAAGTTACAAGAACTTTGTGATGAACTACAATATGCAAAACATGAACAAGCAGTTGCCAGAACTCTTTGCCATGTTAAAATCTGCAGAAGTGGAGATCAAGAAAGAGCACCAAGTGTTGATGGTCAATAAGACCACCAAATTCAAGAAAGGCAAGTCTAAGCAAAAGGGACACTTCAAGAAGGGTGGAAAGAAAGTTACCGCGCCGACGAAGAAAACCAAGGCTGGACCTAAGCCTGATACTGAGTGCTTTTACTGCAAGGGAGAAGGTCACTGGAAGCGGAATTGCCCAAAGTACTTGGCGGATTTGAAGAACGGCAACATCAAGAAGAAAGGTATATCCGATATACATGTTATTGATGTGTATCTCACTAGTACTCGTAGTAGTGCCTGGGTATTTGATATTGGTTCGGTTGCTCATATTTGTAACTCGAAACAGGTGCTGCAGAATAAACGGAAGCTAGCAAAGAACGAGGTGACGATGCGCGTGGGAAATGGATCAAAGGTTGATGTGATCGCGGTCGGCACGCTACCTCTTCATCTACCATCGGGATTAGTTTTATACTTAAATAATTGTTATTTGGTGCCTGTGTTAAGCATGAACATTATATCGGGATCTTGTTCATTGCGAGACGGTTACTTGTTTAAGTCCGAGAATAATGGTTGTTCGATTTATATGAGTAATATGTTTTATGCACATGCACCTTTGATAGATGGTCTATTCTTATTGAATCTCGATAGTGGAAATACACATATTAATAACATTGAGGCTAAACATTTGAAATCAAGCGATAACTCGACCTATATGTGGCACTGTCGTCTTGGTCAGATTGGAGTGAGGCGTATGAAGAAACTCCATTCCGATGGACTTCTTGAA
Source organism: Avena sativa (assembly GCA_916181665.1). Classification (NCBI taxonomy): domain Eukaryota; kingdom Viridiplantae; phylum Streptophyta; class Magnoliopsida; order Poales; family Poaceae; genus Avena; species Avena sativa. Next base: position 378,972,564 of record OV702282.1, read on the forward strand.
TCACTTGATTTCGAATCACTTGAAAGATGTGAAGCATGTCTGATGGGTAAAATGACTAAGACTCCATTTTCTGGTATAATGGAGCGAGCTACGGACTTATTGGAAATCATACATACCGATGTGTGTGGTCCAATGAGTGTAGCATCGCGTGGTGGTTATCGTTATGTTCTTACCTTCACGGATGACTTGAGTAGATATGGGTATATCTATTTCATGAAACATAAGTCCGAGGCTTTCGAGAAGTTTAAGGAATTTCAAAGTGAGGTAGAGAATCAACGTGACAAGAAGATTAAATTTCTACGTTCTAATCATGGAGGTGAATATCTAAGTTACGAGTTTGGCGAGCATTTGAAGAAATGCGGAATACTTTCACAATTGACACCGCCGGGAACACCACAGCGTAATGGTGTGTCCGAACATCGTAATCGAACTCTCTTAGATATGGTTCGTTCTATGATGTCACTTACAGATTTACCGCTATCATTTTGGGGTTATGCATTAGAAACAGCCGCATTCACTTTAAATAGGGCACCATCTAAATCCGTTGAAACGACACCGTATGAATTATGGTTTGGGAAGAAACCTAAGTTGTCGTTCCTTAAAGTTTGGGGTTGCGAAGCCTATGTAAAGAAGTTACAGCCGGACAAGCTTGAACCCAAAGAGGAAAAATGCGTCTTCATAGGATACCCGAAGGAAACTATTGGGTATACCTTCTATCATAGATCCGAAGGCAAAATCTTCGTTGCCAAGAATGGATCCTTTCTAGAGAAGGAATTTCTCTCGAAAGAAGTGATTGGAAGGAAAGTAGAACTCGACGAGGTTGTCGAACCTTCTCTCGAAATTGCAAGTAGCGCAGCACCGGAAGAAGTTCCTATGGTGCCTGCACCAATAAGAGAGGAAGCTAATGATGATGATCAAGAAACTTCGGTTGTAGTTGCTACAGAGCCTCGTAGGTCAACGAGAACTCGTACCACTCTTGATTGGTATGATCCCGTTATGAATGTCATGTTGGTGGACAACACCGATGACCCTGCGACATATGAGGAAGCGATGATGAGCCCAGATTCCAATAAATGGCAAGAAGCCATGAAATCCGAGATTGGATCCATGTACGAAAACCAAGTATGTACTTTGGTGGACTTACCGGATGGCCGGAAGGCTGTCGAGAACAAGTGGATTTTCAAGAAGAAAACAGATGCTGATGGTAATGTTACTGTGTATAAAGCTCGACTTGTCGCAAAAGGGTTTCGACAAACTCAAGGAGTTGACTACGATGAGACTTTCTCACCTGTAGCGAAGCTAAAGTCTGTGAGGTTATGTTAGCAATCGCTGCATATTATGATTATGAGATATGGCAGATGGATGTCAAAACAGCATTCCTCAATGGAGACATTGATGAAGAGTTGTATATGACGCAACCCAAAGGTTTTGTCGATCCTAAAGATGCTAACAAGGTGTTCAAACTTCAACGGTCCATCTATGGATTGAAGCAAGCATCCCGAAGTTGGAATCAACGTTTTGATAAAGTAATCAAAAGTTTTGGTTTTATACAAACTTATGGAGAAGCTTGTATTTACAAGAAAGTGAGTGGGAGCTCTGTAGCATTCTTAATACTATATGTAGATGACATATTGTTGATTGGGAATGATGTAGACCTTCTTAATAGTGTCAAGGAATATTTGAATAATAGTTTTTCAATGAAGGATCTTGGCGAAGCAGCTTATATATTAGGCATAAAGATTTATAGAGATAGATCGAGACGCCTAATATCATTGTCACAAAGTACATATTTGGACAAAGTTCTAAAGAGGTTTGGAATGGAAGATAGCAAGAAAGGGTTCTTGCCCATGTTGCCCAATAGGACATTGAGTAAAACTCAAAGTCCGACAATGGCAGAAGATAGAGAAAGGATGAGTAAAACTCCCTATGCCTCAGCCATAGGATCTCTAATGTATGCCATGCTATGTACTAGACCGGACATTGCATATGTTGTTAGTTTAACTAGCAGATATCAAAGTGATCCAGGAGTGGATCATTGGACAGCGGTCAAAAACATCCTTAAGTACTTGAGAAGAACTAAGGATATGGTTCTTTCTTATGGAGGTGATGAACAACTCGTCGTTAATGGTTACACCGATGCTAGTTGGAACACCGATCCGGATGATTCTAAATCACAATCTGGATACGTATTTACTTTGAATGGTGCAACAGTTAGCTGGAGGAGTGCAAAGCAAAGCGTTGTGGCGAGATCTTCAACTGAATCGGAATACATGGCTGCTTCGGAGGCTTCACAAGAAGCGATATGGATGAAAGAGTTCATTACAGAGCTCGGTGTGGTTCCTAGTGCGCTGGACCCAATGTCTATCTACTGTGATAACATGGGCTCCATAGCCAATGCGCAAGAACCAAGGTCACACAAGAAGCTGAAGCACATCAAGCTACGTTTTCACGCTATTCGAGAACATGTCCAAGATGGGGACATAAAGATTTGCAAAGTACACACAGATCTGAATGTGGTGGATCCGTTGACTAAACCTCTCCCGAGGGCAAAACATGACCAGCACCAAACTGCCATGGGTGTTCGGTATATTACCATGTAATCTAGATTAGATGACTCTAGTGCAAGTGGGAGACTGTTGGAGATATGCCCTAGAGGCAATAATAAATATAGTTATTATTATATCTTTGTGTTTATGATAAATGTTTACATTCATGCTATAATAGTATTAACAAGGAAACATTAATACTTATGTGATTTGTAAACTAAAATAGAGTCCCTAGTAAAGCCTCTTTATAATACTAGCTTGTTGGTTAATAAATGATTGTGGTTTCCCTATCATGAACATTGAGATGTTATTAACAACAAGATCATATCGTTAGGAGAATGATATGGTGGACATACTCCTATAGATAAGCGTAGCATAAAGATCAAGTCATTTTAATAGTTCAATTGCTATATGCTTTCTGATACATAGTAACCTAATTCCTTCGACCATGAGATCATGCATATCACCTTCACCGGAAGGATGCTTTGATGACATCAAACACCACACCATAAATGGGTGGCTATAAAGGTGGCATTGAGTGTTCGGAAAGTATTGGTTGAGACACATGGATCAAGAGTGGGATTTGTCCATCCATATGACAGATAGATATACTCTGGGCCCTCTCGGTGGAATGTCATCCAATTAGCTTGCAAGCATGTGACTGGCTCACAAGGGATCACATATCACGGGAACGAGAAAAGAGTACTTATCGGTAACGAGGTTGAACTAGGTATGCAGAGATACCGATGATCATAACCTCGGATAAGTAAACTATCGTGAGACAAAGGGAAATTGGTATCGTATGTAAGTGGTTCATTAGATCGCAAAGTAATCATAGAAATATGTGGGAGCCATATGAATTTCCAGATTCCTCTATTGGTTATTGTTCGGAGAAGTGTCTCGATCATGTCCGCATAATTCATGAACCGTAGGGAGACACACTTAAGGATTCGACGTTGTTTGAGTAGTTATGGAATGATGAGTGAGAGACCGAATGTTGTTCGGAGCCTCGGATGAGATCCGGGATATCACGAGGAGATTCGGAATGGTCCGGAGAATAAGATTCATATAAGGAAAGTCCTGTTTCGGGGTTGGAGAATGGTTCTGGTGTTTTCATCGGGAATGTTCTAGAAGGTTCCGGAATGTCCGGCATTCCGGAGGGGAAGGGTACATGAATGTGTCATAACAAGTTGGAATGATTGCATCATGTACTAGGTGTCATCGCTGAACAAAATAAAGGGTTAAATCAAATCCTAGTTTGAAAAAGTCAAACGCCAATTTAAAAAGTCAAGCGGCTATTTTGTGAGGTGGAGGGAGAGTAGGAAACCTACTTGGGGATGAGTTCCCTCCCTCCACCGCCGGCCCACTTGGAGACCGAGTTGGGGAGGGATTCCCATCCCCTTCGCGCCCCCCTCCACCTATATAAGGAGGGGCAGGGCTGCCCCTCCAAACACACAACACCACGCCCCGCAAACCCTAGCCGCCGGCGTCGCCACCTCCCGCCGCCGCCGCCTAGGGCAAGCCGACGGCCTTGCTCCTCCTTGGTGCGTCTAAACCCTAGATCGCCGAGGCTCTCTCTCATAGTCCACCATACTCGCTCCGGCTTAAGGCGAAGCCCTGCGAGATCTCCCCTCTACTTCCGGTACCACGCCGTTGTGCTGTCGGAATCGCGAGGAGAGTGCTACTAGGGATGGCAATGGAGCGGGTTTGGACGGATATAGCAAAACCAAATCCAAATCCAAATCCATGAAACTTACTCTAGCCCGCCCACGAAGATATCCATGGGCATGGATGTCGCTCCAGATCCAAACCCGCCGGATATCCAGTATCCTTGGATATCCATTGGTTTACACACTATATACAATAATCAAAATAACATTCAGCATAACTACGATATAATAGTAATTTCCAACAGCATTTCAAGAGCACTTCAGCAGCATTTCAGCAAATATTATATGGATAATACATAGGAATATCAAAGCAATAATATTTTAACCACATAGTACTTAAAATATCACACGGTAACATCACAAAGTACATAGATGTCTCATAACAGTCTTAAAGAATGCTTTTTATTACAAGTTTCCAGTACAACATCTCATACATTCAATAGATATAGCAATACATAGTAGAAATCTTGAGTTGAAACTTGGATGATTAGAGCCTCATTCCTCGGTGACAATGGATTCATTGGCATCCTACAATTGAAGAAACACTAAAGCTTATCAAAGTTACACATCACAAGAATAAAAAATGGAAGTAAGTAAATGACTACAGAAATAGTACCATTTCTTCTTGTTCATCTTCAAGAACATTTTGTACAGCAAGGAGATTACCATGAATATCACCTAATGCAATTGCCAAAAATAGGAACAACTTAGATTTCATATTTCACAAGAGAAGTTAGAAACAAAGATGGAAATGTATAAATGAATTACCTAACATATCCGCTCGAGACCATGATTGCATACACATGAGAGCTTCTGATATTTTTGGTGCAAGTCGACTACGATGTGGACTAATTAGTCTCCCGCTAGCACTAAAGACACACTCCGATGCTACGGATGTAACAGGAATAGGTAATATATCATGAGCAATCATTTTCAAAGTAGGGTACTTAATACCTCCATACTTCCACCAACCAATGATGTCTAGCTCTTGTGTTCGAGGGAGAAGATCCTCTTCCAAGTATAAATCCAACTCTGTGCGTACTTGAGAAGAGGAGGCAGCAGGCTTTGAATTCATATATTCATCAAATATCTCATAAATTTCATCCACACCACCATCAGTATTAGGAGTATTTTCAATATTTGATGTCCCGTCACCATTAGAGGGTTGTTGATATTCAACCAATAAAGATAACATTAGTTTCCTTATCTTTCCAACTTCTTTGGCCGCATGCTTATATCCATACAAGGTTTGAAATAAAGCCTACAACATGAACGTAAAAACATAAGAAACTAAAAAGAACATGCACAAATATGAACAAATGAAACCGTGTACCTTACCTGCAACATGTGGAGCTTAAACCGTGGATCAAAGACGGTTGCAATAGCCATGAGACCATGAACATCTGACCAATACTTCTCAAATTTATCCTTCATTTCCTCGGACATAGCTTTTATAAGTTTGTTCTCACTTGAACGCCATTTACGTATTGCCAAACGAATACCACAGATTTTGGGGAAAAATATGTTTGCTGTAACATACTTAGAGCCCGGCAATAATTCTGTTATATCAAAGAACACTTTCAGCCTCTCACAAACCTCCTTTGCAAACTCCCAATCTTCACTAGTTGGACAAGTAAAAAAAATTTCACGTATACTAAGTCTTGCAAAAACATCTTTGTATTGCAGTGCACCACTTAGCATTATGTAGGTAGAATTCCATCTTGTTTTACAATCAAGAGATAGCCTACATGTGTATTCAATGTTCATAAGACGAGCCATTTTTTCAAATTTCTCATGCCTTTTAGGTGTAGCTGACCAAAATCCAACACTACCACGTACCCTCTCAACCCCAGGCTCCATGACAGCCAAACCATCTTTTACTACCAGATTTAATATATGTGCAACGCATATGCACATATTTACCACTGTGCTACAACTTCCGCTGCCTGCTGGAACAAGGGAGAGGAAGTTCTTCGTCGAGTACCGAACGTGTGACCGACTGTGGAAGCGCTGCCGGAACGCAGCGCCGGAAGGATCGTCTATGCGATCTTGAGATCGGGAAGAGTACGACTACATCACCCACGAGAATCCTCTCTCGTTAAACACTTTGGAATCTTCAAGGGTGAGTTATTCCATCGACTCGTTGCTACAATCTAGTAGATAGATCTTGGCTTGTTTGTTTGTATGCGGTAGAAATTTTTTGTTTTCCATGCTACGAAACTCTACAGCCCGCACTACCAAAAGATAGCTTATAGAGTATTCCTTGCTTCTCGAAAGCTGAGGCACTATTTCCAGGAGCACCCCATCACAGTGGTGAGAAAGACTCCACTGTCCGACATCATCAACAACAACGACGCTACAGGAAGGGTCGCAAAGTGGGGCATTGAACTTGCTGCCTTCGAGATTACCTACAAGCGACGCGACGCTATCAAGTCACAAGCCTTGGCGGATTTTATTGCAGATTGGACGGAGATGCCAAATACTACCCCATTGCCGGAGCCAGAATACTGGGTGATGCACTTTGACGGATCAAAGCTGCTCAACGGCTGGTGTACTGCTACAGTCACCAACTGGGGACAAGCTACACTACGTTCTGCAGATCCACTTCGAGGCTACAAACAACATGGCGGAGTATGAAGCACTCATTCACGGATTACGCGTAGCCAAGGTTATTGGCATCAAGCGCATAGTTTGCTGTGGAGATTCCGACTTGGTTGCCCAGCAGGTGGTTGGCACCTAGAATGCGCGAAACCCTATGATGGAGGCATATCGAGACGAAGTGGACGAGATAGCCAAGAGCTTCTTGGACTATGAGGTCAAGTATGTACCTAGGGAGCAAAACGAGGCAGCTGATCTGCTGTCTAAGCTTGGATCAGGGCGCAAACGAATTCCGCCTGGAGTTTTCCTGGAGCATCTACGGACACCATCCGTGAAGGGAGCAGACATCGACAACCCGAACAGAGTAGACTCTTTCGTCCACATGGTGGCAAAGGTCCCTCTGGCTTGGACAAAACCGTTCATGGAGTATCTCGAACACGGAATTTTGTCTGACGAAGAGGTCGAAAGACGGCAAATAGTACGTCGAGCGAAGGGCTATACCATAATCAATGGACAACTCTACAAAAGAAGCACTACTAGTGTATTAAGTGTGTTTCCCATCAAGAAGGTATTGAAATCCTCCGTGAAATCCATCTCGACGATTGCGGGCATCACGATGCTCCCCGATCTTTGGTCGCTAAAGCCTTTCGGCAAGGATTCTACTGGCTGACCGCGAAGGCGGACGCCGACAAGCTGGTTGAGACATGCATGGGATGCCAGTATTATGCCCGACAACCACATGTTCCTGCCGAAGAATTGCGAACAATACCAATAACTTGGCCGTTTGCAGTCTGGGGGCTGGACATGGTGGGTCCGTTACAAACGTCACAATGTGGATTTATGCATCTACTAGTAGGAGTTGATAAATTCACCAAATGGATAGAAGCTAAACCCATTAGAAAGCTTGATGGGGCAACTGCCCTTAGGTTTGTCCAGGATCTAGTGGTGAGATATGGTCTCCCACATAGCATAATCACTGACAACAGCAGCAACTTGTCACTCGGAGAAGTGGAGGCTTATTGTTGGGACAAACGCATTGTCGTGGTAAGGAACACGGTAGTGCCATCGGGGATGGCAAAGAAGGGACACACGGATGCATTCGGTGGCTCGCACAATGGGTTGGGCACAATGAACTGCAAACACAGGGACGTACCCAGGTTCGGGGCCCTCTTGCTGAGGTAACACCCCTACTCCTGCAAGATGAACTATATGTGGGAGCTGATGCTCAGTACATATGCTCCTTGAGCTGTTTCCTTAGCCACTATTAAGAGCTAGAGGAAGATGGGAACTTGATGCTAGCACTTCTATCCTTGTATTGTTGCCTCCCTAGAACCCTAGCTCTGCCCTCCCTTATATACTGGTCTGGGGAGCAGATTACAGATCGGGTCCTAGGGTTTACTGTTTGGATATGGGTTTACAGGACAGGGCCGGCTGCAGGGCCCAGCCGGTGGGCCAGGACCCAGTCCGCCCTTTTTTTAGCGTCATCCTTCTCTTTAATGGTCACCAGGGCTTCCTTTAGGGCGTCATCCTTGCTTTAACGGTCACCCGGACTGCTTTCGCCAGTCCAGCCGACCACCTTGCTTTATCTTCGTCGGGTAGCGCTGGCCATGACGGCATGCGAGCAAGCTCCTGGGCTTTGTCCGTCTTCTTCATCAGCTGGTACAGGGGAAGGGCCTTCTCTCCCAGCCGGCTGACAAATCAGCTGAGGGAAGCGAGGCATCCGGTGAATTTCTGCACGTCGCTCAGGTTATTTGGCAACTCCATGCGTTCGATGGCTCCGATCTTCTCCGGGTTCGCCTTGATTCCTTGCTCGGAGACTAGAAAGCCTAGGAGCTTGCCGGTTGGGACGCCAAACACGCACTTCTCTGGGTTCAGCTTGATATGGAAACGGCGAAGGTTGTCGAACGTTTCCTTTAGATCCTCAAGGAGCGTGTGCCGCTCCTTGGTCTTGATGACGGCGTCGTCAACATAGGCGTGCATGTTTTTTCCAATCTGCGTCTACAGGCATTTCTGCATGCAGCGCTGATAGGTTGCGCCTGCATTCTTCAACCCGAAGGGCATGGTGGTGTAGCAGTATGCTCCATACAGGGTTATGAATGATGTCTTTATTTGATCGGTTACATTGAGCTTGATCTGATGGTAGCCCGAGTAAGCGTCCATAAAAGACAAAAAATCGCACCCGGCAGTGGAGTCGATGACTTGATCAATCCACGGCAGAGCGAAAGGATCTTTGGGGCAAGATTTGTTGAGAATGGTATAGTCGACGCACATGCGCCATCTTGTTCTTCTTCAGCACCAGCACCGGGTTGGCAAGCCATTCCGGGTGGAAAACTTCCATGATGAAGCCGGCTGCGAGCAGCCGTGTGATCTCCTCACCAATGGTTCCTCTTTTTTCTTCTGCGAAGCGGCGTAAAGATTGCTTGACCGGCTTCGCGTCTGGTCGAACATGAAGGGAGTTCTCGGCGAGTTCCCTCGGGACACCTGGCATGTCTTTGGGGCACCATGCAAAAATGTCCCAATTCTCACGGAGGAAATCGACCAGCGCGCTTTCCTATTTGCTGTCCAGGCCGTCTCCGACCAGGACGAACTTGCTTGGGTCTTCCTTGTTCAGCAGGATCTTCCTTGTTCCTTGCGAGGGCTTGAACTGTGATTCTCCAGCCGGTTTGGGCTCTCCAGCCGGCATATCCTTCTGCAGAGCCGCCACATTCTGCATTATGACGCGCTTCTCTTCAGCGATGATCATCGCTTCGGCCAGCTTGGAGCCGTCTGAAGCGCACACGATCGAACGCTTGTAGCATCCATCGACAGTGATCACTCCCTTTAGGCCCGACAGCTTCATCTTGAGGTATGCATAGTGTGGTACTCCCATGAACTTGGTCAGAGCTGGGCACCCTAGTATGGCGTGGTAGGCACTGGAGAGGTTCACGACCTCGAACCAAATTGGCTCGCGGCGGAAGTTGTTCTCGCTGCCGAAGATGACGTCCAGCCGGATCTTGCCGATTGGGGAGTGCGATGGTCCTGGTACTTCTCCATGGAACGAAGTGCTCGAGGGTTGTAGCTGGGACTCTCTGATGCCTAGCCTCTCGAGGATGCTCTGGTAGAGGAGGTTGATGTTGCTTCCTCCATCGATCAGTACCCGAGAGAAGTGGCACGAGTGCTTCTTGGAGATGATGATGGGGTCGAGGACCAACGCGTAGCTACTAGGGCTTGGCAACACGGCCGGCTGATCCTCCTTGCTCCAGGTGATCGCCTGGTCGGACCAGTGTAGGTACTGGGGAACGGGGGGACAATTGCGTTCACCTCCGCCTCGTGTATCCGCTTGGCGTGCTTCGTTTCCGGCTCCACCAGGAATATGTGGTAATTACACACCTGCCGCGGGTAACCGTCTTCGTCATCCTCGCGGAGGTTGCGTCGTTCTCTATTGTCCGGTGGGCCTCCGGCTGGTGGTGGAGGTGGTGTTGGGAGTCCACTGACTTTGGCCATTTTCTTTGTCCAGCTGCATTGGCGCGTCGTGTGATTCACGGGCTTGTTGCTGCCACTGTGGAACTTGCATGGCCTGTCGAGCATGGACTCCATGGTGTACTTAGGCCGAGGCGGCCTATCGTCCGGCCTCTGCCTCCGGCTGCCTCCTGCAGCCGGAACTTAATGCATAGCGGCTACTTGCTTGGTGTCGTACCAGCTATCCGGCTGGTCGTCTTTCCTCTTGCCATGGCGGTTGTCGTGACCGTGCCGCCTCGGATGAAGGTCACCTGGCAGGCGTCGCTCTGCCTGCTGGTCCGTGAAGATTTGGCCTTGGTCGTCCACCATGATGGGTTTCTTCATTGCTGCATCAGCGGTGGCGTACTTGTACGCGATGGCCATGACCTGGGCCATGGTTTGCGGGTCTGCCCGGCTGAGCTTATGCTTCAGCATGGTGCCGTCTCGGCATCCGTTGGTGAAGAAGTCTATCGCTTGGTGCTCACGCACCCCTTTGCACGAATTGTGCATGCTGGTCCACCTGGTGAGATAGGCACGATCCGACTCGTCCTTGCCATGTACGCAAAGGGCAAGCTCGCGAGGCCGACTCGGTCGCTTGTATGTTTCGGTGAAGTTACGGATGAACGCTTCTTCAAAGTCCAACCAGGCGTTGATGCTATTCTCGGGGAGGCTATTGAGCCATGTCCTTGCCGAGTCAACGAGCATGAGGGGGACGTAGCGGACGGCCAGGCGGAGGTTGCCATTGGAAATTCCCACCGCGGTGGTGTAATCGACCAACCAATCCTCAGGCTTGACGGTTTCGTTATACTTTGGTGTGTCCCTTGGGAGCAAAAATCCCTTCGGAAATGGCTCGCTCCGGATGCGTGGGCCGAAACACTTCGGGCCAGCCAGACTTTCCTCCTCCAGAGTGCGTGACTGCACCAGGAGGTCGATGCGCTCCCGCGCGTCAGCCGGTTCTCGGGGACCGAGCCGGCCCTTCAGGCATGATGCAGGCGGGTCCTTGTTCGCGTCTGCTCCCTCCTCTGGTGCTCGCGTCTTTTTCCCTTGGGAAGCTCTGACTGCCGGAGCGCGGCTTACGCTAGAGGTGGCGGCGTCCCAGTTGTGGCGACCGCGATTGCCGGATTCGCCATGCGGGCGACTATTTTTTCCAACCCCTCCTGGATAAGAGGCCTGTTGGTGCTTGCTTCCTCTGTGCGCTGTCTGGTCCGTGCCTTTGCGGACGACGATGTCACGGGAGTTGCCCACCTGGCTAGGGACACCCTCGGCTTGCTGCTTGTTCTCAGTGGCCACGAGGAGCTGCACGCGCTCCTGCTGGTGACGAAGTTCCTCGCCCTCAAGGTGTTCTAGCTCCACAGCTGCCGCCTCGGCTGCCCTCATGTTCTTGGTGGGAGTGCTGTAGACAGGCTGCGCCACACCTGCATGCAAATCAGTGGCGCGGTCTAGTTTCGACGCCAGGTCGCGCCCCCGGTGCTGGATCTTCCTGGCAAAACCGTGAGCCGCGTTGTATTCGTGCATGGTGGCGTTCAGCCGATGCTGGTTAGCCGCGACCTTGGTGGCTTCCTCCAGGAGTTTTTGGCGCGTAGCTTCGAGCGCTGCCGCTGCAGTCGCTGGATCCGTCTCGACGATGACCGGAGCGCGCAAGTGCTGGATGGAGGCAGTGAGCGGGTCTTGCTCTTGCTCGGGCGCGGAGTTTTCTCCTCCTGCCCGACGTTCTTGAGGTGGTCGGTGGTTTCCGCGAGCATTTACCACCATGACTTCGACGCATCCACTCCATACGGCTGGGCCACGGGTGAGGGGCACGTCGAGGACGGGGGTGACCACGCTAGGGAAAACCTCAGTGACAGTGGCGACGTAGACGCGGACGTCTCCAAAATGCATGATGGAGCCATCGGCGGGGAAGGTGTTACCGGCGAAGCACGCTGCATTGTCGATGACGCAGTCGAAGGCACCCAGCGTGAGAACAAGGCCAGAGGCCATGCGTTCGCTAGGGACGAGCGGAAGTCTCGTGTGGAAGATGATCCTAGCCGAAGCGCTGTGCCCCATGGTGGGCACCAACTGTCGTGGTGTGGAACATGGCAGTGCCATCGTGGATGGCAAATAAGGGACACACGGATGCATTCGGTGGCTCGCGCAACGGGTTGGGCACGGTGAACTGCAAACACAGGGACATACCCAGGTTCGGGGCCCTCTTGGCGAGGTAACGCCCCTACTCCTGCAAGATGAACTATATGTGGGAGCTGATGCTCAGTACAGATGCTCCTTGATCTGTTTCCTTAGACACTATTGAGAGCTAGAGGAAGATGGGAACTTGATGCTAGCACTTCTATCCTTCTATTGTTGCCTCCCTAGAACCTTAGCTCTGCCCTCCCTTATATACTGGTCTGTGGGGCAGATTACAGATCGGGTCCTAGGGTTTACTGTTTGAATATGGTTTTATAGGACAGGGCCGGCCGCAGGGCCCAGCCGGTGGGCCAAGACCCAGTCCGCCCTTATTTTAGCATCATCCTTCTCTTTAGTGGTCACCCGGGCTTCCTTTGGGGCGTCATCCTTGCTTTAACGGTCACCCAGACTGCTTTCGCCAGTCCAGCCGACCACCTTGCTTTATCTTCATCGGGTAGCGCTGGCCATGACAACATGCCAGCTAGCCCGATGATGAGGGAGAGCCAGAGGTTTACCCCGCATGGAGTGTCAGCCCTTCCGTGCTCTCCATCAAATCCGGGGTGAGCCGGGTTGAAACGGCCACCCGGCCGGTTCTTCTAGCCACCGGCTAGATTGGCCAGCCAGGAAGGTTATAAGCCTAGTCGGGTGTGTTCGCCAGTTAGCTTGAGTTGTCCTTCCTAGAGGCCAGGCAGCCTGCATCTTCTGGAGCCGGCCTACTTGTGCCTGGCTTTCCCCACCCGGGGGTTATCCCCCCGATAGGCATCCGACTTGACCTTGCATCTGTGGCACACCCACAGTCCAATGGTCAGGTTGAGCAAGCCAATGGATTAATTATGTAGTGCCTCAAGCCACGTCTTGAGGCACCGCTACATAGAGAAGCTGGAGCCTAGGTGGAATAATTGACGTCTGTGCTGTGGAGTTTATGAACTACACCCAACGGATCCACCGGTTACACCCCTTACTTCATGGTATATGGAGGAGAAGCCATCCTGCCTTCCGACATCCTTCACGATGCACCAAGAGTTGCCGCCTACGACGAAGATGACGCTGAAGAATCCAGACGCCTAGATGTGGACCTTCTCGAGGAGGAGCGCGTTTTGGCATGCCAAAGATCCGCCATCTACCAGCAGAAGCTACGCAGCTACCATAGTCGCCGTGTCCGGCATCGCTCGTTTAAAGAGGGGGATCTGGTGCTCCGACTTAAGCAGAAGAAGTCACACAAATTATCCCCGCCATGGGAAGGACTGTTCATCATAAGCAAGGCACTGCTCAATGGGTCTTACTACCTCATTGACAATCGTGAACTGAAGGATAGACCCAATGAGGATCATAAGCGTAAGCGACGTGACCTGGATGATGACTATCCGGAGCTTGATCGGCCATGGAACATAGCACAGCTACGTCCTTTCTACACTTAGAATTTTTATCTATTGTGTACCTCTTATATGATCAATGAAATAAAGCTCTCTGGTTCACTCATATTTCTGAGTCTTTTACCTCCTTTAGTGTTCATTTTTGGATCATATAAAACCTTTATGCACAAACTTTGCAATTGCACTTGTGAAAATTCCGCCTACGGGCATTAGCTTAAGTTTTCTAATCTACACGTTCTTTATTGTTTTTATGTGGATTCTGGAGTAGTGACTTTTTGCACTTATTGTCGGCGATTTTGTGCTTAGGTTATTAACGGTGCCATTGGGCATCATCACTTGAGCACATGGTTCCGACAATGAGTCTTCCGACTCACGAAAAGTCAAGCATAAAAACCAAAGTAATGGATAAGCCAACACTTGCTTAAAAAATATATACATGCTGGAATAAATTCTTGAGTAGCAGGAAATCACAAGCATTGTTTTCTGCCTTAAGTTAACATATAGTTTTTCCGCATAGACATTACAAAGGAAACAAATATTACAAATTGTTTTTTATTCCTCTGGCGTAGGCGACTTGGAAGCAACATCGTCGGTAGCAGGAGAGCCACCTTCCTCGAAATCGGCAGTGTTGAGGGACTCGGAGGATCTTTGGTTGCCACCGTTAATGGTTTTCATGGGCACAAAGACGTTAGTGTCGACTAACTCGACGACTCCGGAGTCAAAACCCGTGAGCAACGCCAAGATAGCTTCGTGATTTATCTTTTGGCCTTCGTCGTCTACGTCGGGGATACCGGAGGTCACCATGTCGATGTCGGCATTCTCGTAATGCGCCTTAACCATTGGCAGTGCCATCCTGGCGCCAGCCCATGCACATGAAGCTTTCTAGCTTGAGATACGCTCGGGGGATCGGCGCAGGATCTCCGAGAACTTTGCCACAGAATCCACTGCCTTGATGTTAATTTGGAGGGGATTGGCAATCTCTTTGGTCTGCATGTTGGCGGTGTTGATAAAGTTGCCGACAAGGACCATACATTATTTTGGCGGAGGAGACAACCAGGTTAAACCCATAGGAGCTGCAAATTTCCGACAAAGGAGCGCATGGGTTCAATAACACAAAAATTCAGAGTATCTATCCTACAGAAGTCCAAGTCGGAGAATCACTTACTGAAGATGCTAATTTCAGCTTGCTGGAGAATCTCCGCCATGGAGTCCCGTTCTTGTTGGAGGATCTTGTACGCTTCATGATGGCGTTGATTTTGCTCATCAGCAGCTTTTTTCTGCTCTTTCAAGATCGCGATTTCCTCCTTCAAGCAGTTCATCTCCTCACAGGCGGAGTCTTGCATGGCTTTCATGGAGTCCTCGTGCATCTTCAACATGTCCTTCCTCTCCTGCTTAAGGATCTTGTTTTTGCTATCCAGCTGCTGAATATTCCTGGATTGCTCAACAATATCCTTAGCCTTGGAAATGGTTTCTGCAAGTCGGAGAAAGAACAGTACACAGTGAGTACTCGGAGAATGTTGGCACACGACCAAGTCAGAATACGAAAAAGAAAGGAAAAACAGACGCTTGCTCTTGGTGATTTGTTTCTTCAAGAAGGCAGTTTTACCCTTTTCAGCTTCCAAGTCCGCGTGCATCTTCTGGTACTTGTCATTGGCGACGCCCCTCCGAGCATTCTCATTCTGTGGAAAGAAGAAAGTTAAATGTTGTTTGGTCTACTTGGAGCATCTAGCCGAAAAATTTCCACCTAGAAGCTCGGGGGCTACATCGAGAGTTTTTAACTTAACAAAATGCTTAGTATTTCTTTAAGCATCTAGTCGGAACTAATTCAGTTTTCTATTAGAAGCTTGGGGGCTACAGTATAAAGTTTTTTTAAACTCAGACATATGCTTAGTTTCTCTTTAAAGCATCTAGTCGGAACTAATTTAGTTACAACTAGAGGCTTGGGGGCTATAGTATTGAAATCTATAAACACTGCGTATGCTACTCTGAAAGCATCTAGTCGGAATAATTCATTCAAACTATATGCTTGGGAGCTACAGTGAGAAGTTTTCTAGCTTAGTCACTCTTAGAGCATTTAGATGCAAAGACCTATGGTTTTCCGTCTAAATCCTCGGGGGCTACAGTAGGATACTCATATGAAATGCAAAAGGAAAGAAAAACTTACAAGCGCGATGATCTTGATGTTTGTAGAACTCTCAGCAAGCAACTTGCCAAAGGACAAACTGTTTCCTTGCAAGATTTCTGCTTGCCGGAGAAGCTCCTCAAGGCCGCATGTTGGAGATGTCGGCGCCGCACCAGGAACCAGAGCAGCGCTACCCAGCGTAAGTACCGGATAGACTATCTTTGGGAACTCTATGGTCTTCTTGGGTGCGGAGGCGTCGCCTTCGGCAGACGTACCACCTTCCACCACCGCCTTACCGCTACCAATGGCATCCTTAGCCGGAGCTTCAGCCATTTGGTTTGCGGCACTTTCCTGCGTCGCCTGTGCACCGACAACAGCAAGCTTTGTGGAGGCACCTGAGTCCACTTCCATGGCGGAAGGTTCAGATGCTTCTTTGACCTATGAGCTTGTTGGAGCGGATGTGGGCTGGACGCTGGGAGTGACAGGGGCGATGGCGGGAGATGCGTGGGAAGACACGTCACGATGCAGCATATCCTTAATGTTTTTAGAAGCCCCCAAAGTGTTGGAGGTCTTCTTCAAACTGGTTGTGGCTTTCTTCCTGAAATGTGCAAAAAGTATAAGTACAGGAATAAAGACAAATGATGGACAATGTCAGAGAGAAAGAAGCTTACACAAGAGGGGGTGCTTTGGCAAAGGGGATCCCAGTAATCTTTCTTTTCTCTGCCTCTAGGGCGGTGGTAGTCTTCTTGGAGGCTCCACCCTCCGTCTTTTTCTTCTTGCCTCCGTCGGCAGCGTCAGAGGTGGAGCTCTTCCGCTTTCGCGCCAACGGAGCATCGTCGTCGGACACGACGGTGACTTCCTTCATCTTTGGATCATAGATTTGGGGAGCCATGCTATCCTCATCTATGTTGCTAAGCTGTTAAGTGAAAAACCACCGTATTAGATGAGATGTTAATGGCTAGACGTAAGAACTGGAGTATATGTCATACACGGAAAATAAACAGGTACCTTTGGGCACTTGCTCTCTACGAACATGTCGTAGGTGATGGTGAAGCCATGCTTCCTATACTTCACCTTGATGATGTCCTTGAGGCGGAGCTTGACGGAGTCGCTCGAGAAGTTGTCCTCGGAGATGCGGAGGCTATCCTTCCTCTCGTTGGTATACTCGTGCATCAACTTCAAGCGGTGCTGCAGAGGCTGGATCCGCCTGACGAACCAGCACATGGCCAGGTCCAATCCGGTCAGACCCGTATCTACGAACCACTCTATCCGCCTTATAGTGCGGGAAGCGTCGATGTCAGAGGGAAGGGAGGCCTGGGATCTCCATGTCGAGGCTTCGGCGGCAGCTCCATCGACGAAGTCCGGATACGTCACTTCTCGGCCGGCCAGAGGGATATCTGGGCCGTAGAAGTACGTCTGTTGCCAGTTCTTGTAGGACTCATGGCCAACAATGTCGGGGAAGCACCGGCCAGGCCAGATCTTAAAACTAATGGTGCCACAATTCCCGAGCTCGTAGTTGCCGGCTCCGGCTTCGCGCTTGACAGTGAAAAAGTATATAAAGAGATCTAGCCTAGGCCTAATCCCTAAATAACCCTCGCAAAGCGCCGCGTAGTTGCTGAGCGCTAAGATGCTATTGGGGGAGAGGTTCTGAGGCTGTACTCGGTAATGGTTGAGGACATCAAGGAAAAAGTTGGAGATGGGCAGGGAGACGCCGCGTACCAGTTGGGATTTGAGGTACACCTTTTCTCCGGCTTGGGGAGAAGGTGTGACCTCGCCGGCCGGCGCCGCCCGCCAGGCGAGCCCCTCCGTCCCCGGGAGGTAGCCCTTGATGATAAATTCCTTGATGTTGCGGTCCGTGATATCCGAACTGCGCCAGTCACCCTTGTAGGAGTCGTACTCCTCCTCTAGCAGCTCCATCGCCGCTGAGTTATGGTCACCACCGGTGGCTTCGACCACCGCAGATTTGGGGATCACCAGACCCACTGGGGGCGCAACGACGGAGCTCGCCGGCTTCATCGCGGCATCGCCTGACGCCGACATGGAGGGGGCGGAACTGCTACTGGCCATTGGAGGGATTACAGTGGTGAATGGGGAAGGTCGAGGGGATAGGGTTTTTCGCACTGTGCGCGGAGAGCTCGAGGAGGCGCTCGCTGGAGGAAGAAGACGATGCAGAGGAGAATGAGGTGAAAAGTAAAATTTCCACCGTTGTTACTATTTATAAACTCCGGCATCAAGATTCGTGCAGCATGATCGAACGGTTGCCGCGTAGGCGACGTGTGCGGGGGCGTGCGCGGAAATTTCGCCACATTGCCAACCGTCGCCGCCAACGGTTCGTATCGCTCGCGCGGGAAAATCGGACATGATTGCGTTTCCTTTATGTGTGAGTTACGAGGTGTTGCTGACATATGTCTACGTCGCCCTAGCTGTCACTAGCAGGTGAACCATCACATCACAAGATTTCGGCATAGACGGATCTAATCCGGATACGGAAGAGTACGATAGAAGATTCAGCAATTCTCCGACTTACAAGTTGAAGACGGAGAAAACCTTGCAAGGTTCTTTGGGAGGACTACGAGATGTTGCTTGACGATTTGCCAACATCCATCTAGACAAAGCATTCAACGTGAAGAGGCAAGACGACGCAAGATCTCGGAGTTCTCCGGAGGCTACTGTTGGGGATATGCTATATGGGTATCCTCATAGCATGTCTCTTATCCGGATAACTCGGGTGGCCCACAGTTGGTAGCATGGCCTATGGCCTGCTGGGCGGCCCAGTTAGATGGATGCAGAAGGGAGGCCCACGCCGGGATAAAGGAAGACTACGGAGGAGTCACCGACGTACCCGAAGCCTTGGAGTGCAAGACACATTAGACTAGTCATAAACAGTGTAGGACTTTGTTACCTGTCCGGCTAGGACTTTTCCCTGTAACCCTAGGACCTGGCGACTATATAAGTCGGGCCTATGGGAGCCTTTAGGGCACCAATCAACTCATACCTCGCACATCGAATAGATCCCTGTAACTCGGCATATTGCCATTATAGTGATTTATAGCAGGAGTAGGATTCCGCCACCGTCGTGGGATCTGAACCTGGGTAAGCTGTGTTACCTCGTACCCGTCAACCGTCCGCCTTCCCTCACATCTCTAAACACGCACTGTGAGGACCCCTCCATGGCGTACTCGTCGGCAATACCATGACAAGCAGCGATGACAGAATGAGCACCAACGTTGTTTCAAGATCCATCTAGTTTTAGTAGTATTCTTGTTGTTTCTAAAGAAATGTAATGAATCCTTTTTGTCTTAATGAAATTTGTCTTAATGTTAATCTTATATTTCAGTGGACGAATTGCCACAATTTTTGCCCGTGTGGTTTTAAAATGGATCGACGTGTATCGGATTGCGACAGCGTTGCCCTTGCCCATCGTTGTCACAATTATAGGTGGCGTGCTGCACCTATGCTGACGATTTGCACAATACTCGTGGCATGGCAATGCAATGCTACCGATACAAGTTATCCATATCGCTCACACCAACTCCACTACTCTCGTTCGCCGCCGCCGCACCAGGAGAGCTCGCCACCGACCACTGGATCTATGGTGCGCGCTGCCCTCATCCACGAGTCGCACCAGGTTCTCACAATGCCGACGTGCGCACCAGGTCCCCTCCGCCGCGAGCTCTCCGTCGCCCCGCACCACGCCCTGCGCCCCCGCCCCGCATCGCGCCCTTTAGCGCCACTCTGGTCCGACGCGACCGCACCCTGCGCCACCTCCCCACGCCGCGAGCTCGCCGTCGCCCCGCACCACTCCCTCTGATGCCACCGCCCGCCGATGCGACCGTGCCCTGCGCCACCGCACCGCGCCGCGAGCTCGCCGTCGCCCCGCATCGCGTCCTGCACCACCGCCCCCCACCGTGCCCTCCGGCGCCACTGCCCTGAGCTCGCCGTCATCTTCTCTGGCCACGCGAGCGACGTCCCGTCATCTTCTCCAGCGACGGCGATGGCACCGATTCTTTCGGTCCATATGCGGGAGAAGCCCCGTTGGGGACGTGTCAAATTGGGCCGGACACCCGTCTGAATTTTGCCCACCCACCCTACAAACGGATCAAATCGGATAAATCTGATGTCCGATTTGTGGTATGTGGTTGACCTAAGGCGGCGCAGACGGAACGGAACGGTGGACAACCATGTCCACATGCATCCTAACTACGGACAGCTTTGGGGGCATCGTCAGTGGAGTTGCAATTCCACCGACGAGCCACCGTTGATGGGGTTATGGGGCGTCCAGTTAGACGTTCCTAAACACAGACTTTGCTGAAACAATGGTAATTTGGACATTGCCGCATTATACGCAACACATGAACAAAATTAAAGAACTAAGGTTACCGTCTAAAAAACCCTTAAATAAAACACAGAAGATCGGGCGTGGAGCTTGGCGGGCGGCGCCTGGTGGGCGGCGCGTGGACGGAGGGCTCATCATGGCGGCGCGGGTTTGTCCGAGGCTCGATCTAGGCCGCAAGGAGGTGTTATGATGGTGGTATCTTCTGGCCCTTTAGTAGTGGCGGCTGTCCGGGTTCGTTCTGGTTGTTTCGACAACTAACTCGCGTGCAGTGGTAATGATCCATACGACGGCTTTCGTCGCGGCGACGGGGAGCCTAGGCATGGCGGCGGGAGTGTTTGCTTGTTGATCATCGGGAGCGTGAGGTGGGAGAGGAGGTGTGGTGGTTGTGTCGGTCCTTGTTGGGCGGGCATGAGGTATGGGACTCTCTGCTGGGGTGAAAGTCTTGTCCTAGCGGCTGGCCGGGACCGACGTTGGTGACGCCTGTGGGCGCCACATCCTTCTTGAAGTCGTCGTCGAAGCGGGTGTTTCTTGTTCCTCCGCCTAGGCTCTCCGAGGGAAACCCTAGATCCCTCGCGGGATCGGGCGTGGGCGGCACTCTTGTGTCGCTTTGCCTCTTAGGGCCTCGCTTTGGGCGCCCACCGGACAGAGGGTTTTGTGGAGTGTTTTGGTGGTTTTGGCGGAGGCGGGTTCTTCTTCGGCCAGACGGGGTGCGGCCCTGGGGCCGACGTGGTAATTTGGAGCGGTGGCTCCGTTCTTTCGCCTCCGCCTGTTGCGTTGAGGGGTGGTGTCGACCTAGTTGGTCGTCGACCCGTGTGGAGCGCAGCCTCGGAGCTGGCATGTGGTGTTGTGTTGTAACAATTTTTTTGGCCAGTTTTCCGTATAAACAGGCCAGCTCTTTTCTACTAAGACAAAGCTTTTGCCTCGTTTCAAACAAAAAAACACGGAAGAGAAGAACACTGAATCAAGCAAAACCAACTGAAACAACTTTCGTTCAAGCCAAAGCAGCTAAAAAAGACTGACACGATCGGACTACACCAGACAAAACACAAAGCACCTCTTTTGCGAGGGAAGTACAAATATATAGTGCGTGGAGGCATCCCTCCTTATTTATAGTCGTACGTATTCAGCAACGATCGATGAAACGATGCAGGCAAGTCAGACTTGCGTAGCTGCAGGTAAGCCTACGCCATAGCGCGGCCTGCATGGTTAGGCAGAGGAGGCGTCGAGGCAGACCCACTGGCCGATGAAGACCTTGGCGCAGTTGATGTTTGGGTTGAAGCCGAGGAACTGCTCCTGGGTCAAGCCGGCGCCCTCCGCGACGTCGAAGCAGGTGTCGCCCGCCTGGAACCCCTGCACCTTGTTGCACGTCAGCGCCGGCACCGACTTCGCGAACGTCGACATCGCCGCGTTACCTTCCTCCATGCGGCCGCCCTGCACCTGCAAGGTGATCCTGGCGTCGGCGAGGGTCACCGCCACGAGAAGCGACGCGATCAGGAGAGCGGCGGCTCCGTGGTTCGCCATTGCAGGGATGCTGTCGGCTGACGGGAAGGAAGAATAAGCAGGCAGCTAGATAGCTTACGAGGTGAGTGCGATGCTGATGAGAGTTACCGCTTAGCTATCGCCTTTTTATAGCGTGATGACCAGTGTAAAACAAAAATTCGATCGACGAGATGGATATGTGACGAAAAGAATCCGGCCTAGGCGCCTTGGAAACGGCGTGTGTGCTATGTATGGGCGGTATTGCTTATGTTGAGGATAGTAGTAAGTATGGACATGACGCTCAGAACATTTACGCCCCAGGTAATCTGATCTGCGATTACTATGAGACTAGTTTGGAATAACCTCTGCTGTGTATTTTTTTTTGTTTTGCGTTAGCGATTTTACGTTTCGCTTTTTCCATAATTTTGTTTTACTAGCAAAAGTGCCCGTGCGTTGCACCGGGAAAACGAATCCAATTTACATGGAGAACTTTTTGTCATGCCTCACCGCATTTTTATCTTGGCCGAACATATTCACACAAGTTACAGAGCTGTTCTATAACAAAGGAATTATTTTCACCAACTATATTGACATGTGATCTTTACCTCGTATCGACCACCAACTATATTGACATGTGATCTTTACGCTCGTATCGACTTTTCAAAAAAAGACGGAGTTCACTTTTTAGACACCTAAAAGGACCCACATTTGCTATCCTGCTCATATGAACTGCATGTAGTACCGAATCACTTGTCCTAGTTGTATGACATTTTCTTTAGACGGGTCAAATTATACAATTAACTAAAATTCATGTAAAAAATAAGGATGTCTGCTTTGTCCTTTTTTTTCTGCTATTTTTTCCTTTTCATTTTGTACTCTAATTAGAATATAAATATTTGCACATGAATAAATTCAACAATCTATTCATATTTTTAAGCGATGTAATTTAAATTAAATGCGACTTTCCTTACCGTAAGTAAAATTGACATTACAGATCAATTATTTGCGGTTGTAGCAGGTAACTTATCATCTACACACAAACAGCTAGGAACCAGATAGCAGTAAAATCCATATATACATATCATCCACACACACATAAAGCTTGTGAGTAGAGGCACCGGCTACCAAGCACATGGGCGAGGAGCAGAGGAAGACCGGGACAAACTGATGGCCGGAGGCTGCTCAACGCATGCCTCATGCTAGCCTTGGTCGACGCAGGTGAGCGGCTCGCGACTCACCACCTCCTAAGTCCTAACCTGCTCCTCGACATGCCCTGGCCGACGCAGGCGCTGGCTCATCGTGTCTCGCAGCCCATCTGCTCCCCATACGTGGCTGCTCTCACCGACCTAGAGGCGCCGGCGGGGCTGAATCGGCCGCGGCGGCGCGTCCCTGGCCGGAGCACCGCACCGATCTCGTCATACTTGCGAGGCGCTCCCGTCAGAATCCAGAAGCCCGTTGTCAGTGTATCTTTTTCACGATGCATGTATCTACTTCTCCATTACCAACCCCTTTCTCTGTATCTGTATCTTTTTTTTTTGCGAATGCTCTATATCTGTATCTTTGTATGTACCAAACCCAGCAGCGGGCACTGTGGCAGCTGGCAGTTGCAAAAGAACCAAGGTAGCTAGCAATTAGAACCAGAAATCGAGCTAATTCAAAGAACAAAATCAACTGATGCTAAGAAAATTGGGAGGAAATCCTACGTGTCGCTTTCGTCGTCGTGGATGTGTCCGATGATGCGGGGAGGCACTGGCGACTGGCTATTGTGGTGGGCGGCCACGGATGCCATGGTTGAGGAAGGGAAGCATGGCAGCAGAGAGCCACGACCGATAGCCCTACTTGACCTCGCCGCCTCTCCATGGTCACCTCGGCTCCTGCGCGCTTTCACCAACTACTCCGATCCATCAATCCCGGCCAAACCAAATAAAAGTGCGAACGTTTTTTTTAACTTACAGGTAGAATTGGTAGTAATACGTGGTTCGCTATTTCTATGTAATATGTGGTTTTGTGGGAGGGTAGAATTGGTAGTAATACGTGGTTCGCTATTTCTATGTAATATGTGGTTTTGTGGGAGGGCAAAATAGTCCAAAAAAGTGTAGGTATTACAAGAAACACTTCTTCCTTTATTATTAGGTATAGATATCTGGTCTTATTCCATATAGATCGTGGGCCACCGTGACAGGACAGAAACAATAAATTGCTCGCGAAGAGGTGTGCTTCGGCCCCCCCTCCCTAAACTTAAGCTTCTTGGGCCGTTTTATTTCTTTGATCCGTCGAAACCCATATCGAGGCCACGTATATCTCTGTATATGTGTACTCGGTCGAACCGGGTATAATCCACGCTCCGGACGGCTGATCCCACCTTCTATTATTGCGATCTACGTCTTTGCATGTCATATTTAAATTTTTTTTTGTTGTTATATAACTTACGATTTTCGCATTCTGGAGGCATATAAGTATACGTGTACGGTGAATATACGTATAAGAGGACCATATATACTTCGGGTGAGTTCGTACGGTCCTCTAAATAATCGGTATCGAGTTTTTGTTTGTCAAAGTTTGAAAAGAAGGGGGAAGGAGGGGGGGGGGGGGGGGGCGAAGCAAAAGTGGCTCGCGAAAAGAACGTCCTATGGAAAAGAGAAGCTTTCAGTTAACTCTCACCATCAAACTCAGTGTGAATAATCCTGCGTAGGTCACTTTCCTAGATCCCATCCATTTAAGGGACATGAATCCACTGAACTCAAGCAGTTAGCTTATCATCGATTTTCGATGTCTTCGAGTTTACGCTCTATTGTGATTTCCATCTAGGTCTAGATTTTTGTTGACGCATGTCCCTTCACATAGAGTGTGTTGACAGCACAACATCAGCTTGTGAAATTCAACATGTATCAACCGTTGATCGAGATCCGCATCTCATCCGGATTAAATTGGAAAACAGACCAGCCAAGCGTCTCGAGATCCGACATGAATAATCATTGGCCGCCGGGGTAGGCAGAGCAGATGGCAGAAGGGGGGAGAGAAATCGACGACCAAAGGTGAAAGAAGACGGCGGCTGACAATGCAAAGGTACCCACTAAAAAAACACAAGGCAAAGGCAACACACTGATCTGTGAGTGCGAGTTGCTAGTAGGCGAGGAAATGATACCATGTTAGTGGTTTAGTACACAACAACGTAAATTTCCAGTATGCCAAATGCATGTGTTTCATTTTGCTAAATGATACCAATTAACTGGTGCATCAATTCCATAAATTGGAGATTATATATAACACATAGTATAATGAGGAGGCCAAAGACCAATATCCAGGAGACCAAAGGGAATCATAAATATAACACATAGTACTTACAAGTTTTTCTTTGCCTGTTATGATTAAACTTCTAAGAGACTGAAAAGCAGTGTAGTAAAAATGCCTCTGCTATACAAACTGTTCCACTAGATCAAGAAACCTACAACAATTACTACTCGAAAACTACCTAGCATCTAGTACTTCTGTGAAATTTGTTCCGGTATGGATAGGATATAAATCCGTGTCTAACGTGTTCTTCCCCATATTTACCCCAGGCTCATTTGGCTCTGGCATCGTTGCATTCTCACTGCTCAGCATCATAACAACTGAAGACATCAGTGGCCTGCTCCGGGGGCGCACTTGAACACACAGGAGAGCAACCTGTATGCACCTGAGCACCACGCTGTAGTCATAGGTGCCGGCCATCGCTTCATCCAGTAGATCTATAGCCCGACCTTCTTTCCACAGCGTCCATGCCTGGAAAAGGACCCACATGACTATATCAGTAAATAGAAAAAATCAAAGATCGATCAATTTTGGCAATTAATCTTGCTGGTACTTACATAACAAAGGAGGTTCAGATCAAGCTCGTCGACGTAAAATCCTCGGTTTCGCCTGCCGGTGATGATCTCTATCACCAGGACACCGAAGCTGTAGACATCGGATTTCATAGAGAAAATGCCATCCAGTGCATATTCCGGCGACATGTAGCCGCTGAAGACCACCAGCTCACTTTTGTCAGCAGGAAAGCTCATATATATTCTCGAAGGTATTTTCCCTCCAAAAAAAATGTGTATATTAATCGAGAGATATTACGAGTACTCACTATGTCCCGATGATCTTCATGGTATATTCAGTTGTCTGATCACCTCCGAACATTCGAGCGATACCTCGGAGATCTTGGGGATCATATTTCTGTCTAGTAACACATTGCTTGCCTTCATATCTCTATGTATGATCCTGACCCTTGAATCCTCATGGAGATACAGCAGACCCCGTGCAATCCCTAGGATGATGTCAAACCGGTTCTTCCATCCTAGTAACTCGCGCTTCCCTTCATCTGTAAAACATTTCACTTGAGGTAAACACATTGTAGATCTAACCAGACAACAAGTACGAGTAGTTACAGAGCTGCTACAGTTTAAGGGAAAAAGAGCTGACCAAATATGAACGTGTCTAGGCTGTTGTTGTGCATGAACTCGTACACGAGCATTCTCTCGTCGCCATCGATGCAGCAGCCTAGTAGCTTCACGAGGTTCTTATGCTGGACCTTTGCTATCAGTTTTACCTCGTTCTTGAACTCCCCAATCCCCTGTAATGATTTCTGAGATAGCCTCTTTATCGCTACCTCTTGTCCATCCTCAAGCTGTGCCTGCTCCATCAAATTTGTGGTTCAGTTAATATCTACACCTTCCGTTCCAAAATAAGTGGTCGTGGTTTCAGTTTAAATTTAAACTAAACCGCGACACTTATTTTAAAACGGTAGATTCAGTTTAAATTTAGACTAAACCTGACACTAATTTTGAAACGGAGGACATTAGCAGAGAAAAAATGGTGGACATAGTTATTACTCCCTCCGTTCCAAAATATAAGATGTTTTAGGTTTGTGAAGAGAATGTATCTAGACTTATTTTAGTACATAGGTTTACTCATGTTTAGAGTGAATCTAGACACTAAAACAAGTCTAGATACATTTGCTTCACAAAGCTAAAACATCTTATATTTTGAAACGGAGGGAGTAGAATGTTATCTTACCATATAAACTGAGCCAAATCCACCTTGCCCTATCATATAATCGGCGGCGAAGTTGTCTGTCGCGGCCAGAAGCACATCCAGGTCGAACAGCGCAAGGTCGAGATCTTCCTCGCTATGCATCGGGTCATCTGTCTGCCGTTGGCCCCGGCTACTTGTGCTTGGTGCCGTTTTACCCTGAAGTTTCTTCCTTTTCATGTTCCTCCAGAAACAGCAGCAGCCAATCGCCCCCAGAAGAAGCACGCCGGCAACAGTGGCGACGACGGCGATCAGCAGCTTCCTGTTTGGACGCCGGCGAGTAGCATCTGAATTCAAGTAGCGGTGAACGTGAGGTGAGCCATCTAACAGTCGTTACACATATGTTTTTATAGTAGTTATATCTAGACCAAGTGTTTGCTCTTAATCTATCATAGATCCATGTACTCCCCCGTTTAGAAATATAAGATGTTTTAGATTTGTAAAAGAGATGTATTTAGACACGTTTTAGTGTATAAATTCAAATAAATCTAGACACTAAAACCTGTCTAGATACATCTTCTTCAGAAACCTAAAACATCTTATATTTCCAAACAGAGGGTGTAACACTTTTTATAGCATGTGTTACTTTTCGATTGGGTGGAGTACTGAACATTGGTTCGTCCAGTGATCTTTCTTGCGGACTGCGCTGCACGTAATCCAGCATATTTGGTAGGCTAACGGTATCATATGGAGTATGATATCATGTGATACTTTGCTATCGTCAATAGCAAAATTATTGCAATTTCATCCAATGACCGACGGCTATTAATTGGACGGCACGCTACTTTGCTTCTATTCGCACGTAACCGTCGACTTGCATCCGGATAATGCGACTGGTTCATCGATTGACCAACTCCACGGTGCACCCGAGAAGTCAAAACTGTCGGAAGAGAAATGGCAGTGTAAAAGAACACGGTGTGCTACGACAGATAGATTTGGACGCATGTTAAACTAGAACAGCTAGCAAAATGTTCTTTACATGTGACGCTAGCTGGTTTCTGTAAATGGAACCGAGTGGATGCCCAATCTTTACCCGGGAACACTCGGTGGTCTACTGTAGAGGACTCAAGCCTACCATATTTCTCTTACCAAGCTCTTTGTCAAAGTCGAAGAAGATGTCTGTCATGATCTTTGGATTGAAGACCGCACCCTAGACCATCGGTTTCATGCTTTGTATTCCCACGTCATTAAAAAGAATTGTTCAGTCTCTCATACTTGCTCCTCTGGAACTTTAACCTTGCACACCCAGCCTCGTCTTTCTAATGCTGCCTCTTCGGAGCTGTTGGCCTTGCAATCACTTCTAGAATCAGTTAGCTTGGACTCCTCGGTGTCGGACGTTAGACTGGATCGTCTCGGTAGCAGGCGTCTAACCACTAAGATTGCGTATTCGGCTGCGTTTGAACATTTACAGGTGGTTTCCTTTGCAACTGTGACTTGAAAGAACTTCGCGGCGTCTCGGTGCCGTTTTTTCCTATGGCTGGCGGATCGTGGACGGCTGTTCACAAATGAGCGCCGGTTCAGACACGGCATGGCCACTTCTGACGCATGTCCGTTCTGCCACTCTGTTGAGACATCGGCGCACCTTCTCCTGCACTGCCCCGCGATATCCCAATTCTGGTCAGCTCTATCGGCAATACATGATGATGTTAATGCTTGTATCTCGATTAAAGACCTTTGGGAGGGAGTCCCTATGTGCAAGGTTCGATCAACGGTGATCACGAGTGCACTTTGGAATGTCTGGAAACGTCGAAACGCAAGAATTTTCAGGCAAGAGGTGGAGCCGATTCCTATCGTTTTCCGCAGGTGTGCGGATGACCTTTTTCTCTGGTCCCATAAATGTGTAAAGTCTGAACAAAAAGCGCTAATGCGTGACTGGGCAACCATGTTTGCTCACTTACATACTACTACTTAGTCTCCTGTACAGTACACGGCTAGCTTCTTTTTCTACTTTCTCTACCTTTCTTTTAGATTATAGCCTCACAAGTAGCTAGTTCTTTTTCTTTCTCAAGTTTTGTAACCTGGTTACCCTTTGGTTCTTTTAATGGAAATGGTTCAGGCCGGCGTTACGCCCGCCGTAGACCCCTAAAAAAAAGATATTTGTCGTTGACATGTGTGGTTGATTGTTGGCATGGGTCGATATAGGTTCTGGCATGTTTGCAGCGAGGCTTGGTTTGGTTCATCGAAGGTGAAGGCAGGAGTCGCTAGCTCACGGAGGAGTGACGGCGATGACGCTCGATAGCAATCTCAACAGCTATCACAACGGTGGTATTTATTCTTCGTGGTGCGTGTGTGCATCATGTGGGTGGCCAGATCGTCCGGTGATGTCTAAAGTGGTCGTGTTTTATGGCTATATTGGTGCATTTGTATTGATTTTGGTAGATTCCTCGCTAAAGAAACCAGCCAATTCTCTTCTAGTTTTTAAAGTAAAATGAGACAAAATTTCCTGGCTTGTTCAAGAAAAAATTAGAAAGTACTGGCTAATACGTTTAGTTTTCAGCTCGAAAACAAAAAAATTCCCGAACTTCTCTATCTTCCGAAAATAGAATGAAAGATTTTGCAGTGAATTAATCGTGTATATAGGCACGTTCAACTAAGATAACTGAAAACTTCTATATCATGGGGAAAATGTGTGCTAGTTTTGAACTGCTGAACAAGTAAAGAAGACCAGCCAGAAGTACAAACCTGCGGCACTCAAGGCATCCACCTCAGACTGCGCGAGCCGGATGTACACGTCCTGCACGACCCCTGAATACTGCCTCATGTCAAGCAGGTCGATGCCCCAGATGACGCACCCTCGGCTGACACCACCGCTCATGTTCGCGGCGGAGTAGGCCCTGCAGCTGCAGTTCGCCAGGCACACCTGCCTGCACCGGTCTAGCGTCATGTCGGCGTACATCGTCGCGTTGGTCGCCTTCGGCAGCTTCATCCGGTTCATCGGCCAGTACCCGTCTCCGGCGCCGGCACAGGTCAGTTTGGTGCTCCTGACGCAGCCGCCGGTCGCGTCCCTGAGATCCCATCGCTGCTGCGACTGGGGCTGGAACCCCGGCAGGCAGCTGCAGAGCGGGGTCGCGGTCATGTCGCAGTACCCGAACGGCCCGCACATGGCGTAGCTGTCGCAGGGATCGCTCGGGTAGTACCAGAAGCTGCTCCAGTTGCCGTTGGTCCACACGTACCGCTGCACCCGCCCGGCCTCGCTGTTCACGGCGAACCGCGAGAGCAGCGATGGGTCGGTGACGGCGTAGCTGTAGTACGTCTCGTCGCGGGTGGACACGACCTTGAAGACGAAGCTCGGGGACCTGAGGTTCGGCACGCCCGTGAGCCCGGCCCCGTTGAACGGCCCGCTCGCGTAGATCACCTCCGGGCCACGGAAGAGGAAGAACTCCGGCAGCCCGCCCATGATCAGCTTGAAGGTATAGATCCCGGACGAGGGGTCCGTGGCGCTGCTCCAGGACGTGATGTTCCAGCTGAGGCGCTTCTTGAGGTCCATCCCGAGCTTCATGCCCGGGAGCAGCGTGTCCGTCGGGTAGTCGAAGCTCTGCCACGCCACGCTCTCGGGGGAACCGCTGCCATCCGAGCTGAGGAGGAAGTTCCCATTGTCGCGTAGCTGGGCGGCGGCGCGCGCGGTTATTTGGTTCTCGGTGGTGGGCGCCGGCGAAGACCACACGGTGGAGTTGCGGCGGTCGAAGATGACGAGCCGGCCGTCGGGGGTGAGATTCAGGACGCCGGGGGTGCGGACGAGCGGGTTGTTGCGGTTGGCGACCCACACGATGGTCTTGTTCGGGATGCTGGCGTACCAGATGCCGAGGTACGTTCTGGCGCCGGTCAAGCTGAAGAAGCCCAGCTGGAAGACACCGCCGGCTGAGAGGAGTGTCTGGTTGCCGGTGATGGACGTGGTCAGGTCGATGGTGTCGGTGATGGCGACAGAGGGGGAGAAGAAGCTGCCGGCGAGGGTGAGGGCGAGGAGGAGAGAGAGAGCACGCGTCCTCATGCTCTCTCTCCGGGGTTGCGCGCCAAGCCGAGCTCTTCTCTTAAGATTCAAGAATCACGACATCTCGATATGGTTCTCTGTCCTCTGTTGACCACAGGGAGGTGAACTGGTGATGAATCGTGCGTGCCGTGATGATCAGCTAAAGCCATCACCAACGGCCACGGCGAACGGACAGTCCGTTTTCGTGCGTTTGACGAACCGGTCGTAGAAGAGCGCTCGAGAACTCCGTGTGTATCAGTCACCTCTCAGATTTATCTCACCGAGTTTGTGCAAAATGTGAGTTACACTAACTAGGTTGCAACTAAGAATTAGTATAAATTTATTCTTAGTATAAATTTTATAAGTTGTAATTAGGTTGCAACTAAAAATTAACACATACAGTAGAATTGACGTCAGCGGAATTAGATATAATTTTTTTTCAGACTGCTCATATCTAGGCGTTCCCTGTTATTATATAAAAATAGGGAGTGTCTAGATCTCAGGCGTCTGAGAATTAGTTATGTCTAAGTCGCTTATGTCATCATAATATTTATGCTAATTCTCAGTTGCAACCTAGTTGCAACTCATAAGATTTGTACTAGTTCTCAGTTACAACCTAGTTGCAACTCATTAAATTCTCAGTTACACCCGAGTTGCAACTTATGTGTAGCACGAATCACGAGGTAAATCAAACGGTGAAAGAGGCACTGAGACTTAAGAAGTTCTCAGGCGCCTGAGAACTAGCAAATCCGATAAAAATAGCGTCTCTAACAAGTGACTTATAACCTGGAAAGTGATTTAAAAACTACACACTCGTTTTAAAATATAAGATGTTTTACTTTTTATAAAGCGAATGTATCTAGACACCTTTTGATGTGTAGCTTTGGTGTAAATCTACACAATAAAAACGACTAGATATATCCATTTCATAAAAGCTAAAACATCTTATATTTTAAAACCAGTAGAGTAACTTTTATCTACCACATTGTCCAAAAAAATACCACTCCAACAAGTGATAGTGATATATATTTTGGTCCCATGTGATGCAAATATAAATCTCCCTCCCTCGGTGATACATATCAAAGACGGCACCATGAGAAAGGCCAACCGCCACGCTGAGTTGCCCTGCAGCGTCATCACGGACTCCAACCGTTCCCGCAATCGCCCGCCTCAAAACCACCCGATTCGTACCCGTCGAGCCTCGCTCGCCATTCCTCCGCCGTCTCCGAGCGAATTGCCACTGAATCGCGTTTGCGCTGCTTCAATATGTCGTCGAGCCGCCGCCCCAAACCGTTGACCGACTTCCGAAGCGTGCAGTTGCGGTCGTCTGGCCGCTACGTGGCGGAGATCACCATCGATGAATGCGTTGGTGGCTGGGCATGTTCGAGACGGCTAACCTCGTTACACGCATACAACATGGAGGTCCGGACAAACGTGGTCGGATATTAACTTCCCTCGGGTGCCGAACCGCGCGAAGGCTAAGTTCCTCACGTCGGAGATGCACATCGTCACCTGTGAGCAAGAGAGGGAGAACCGCGAGGCATTTCTGCAACTTCGGGCCGCATAGAGTGACGACGAGAACATGGAGAGGCTCTATCGTGAGCGGTTGAACCTCCTGCAGGCATAGGTGGACTTTTACATCTCTAGGGAGGCAGGCTACGAGGAAGAATAGTTAAGGAGGCTAGTCCCTCCATTGTTATCGTGACATCGGACTCCTTAGAGTTGGATTCCGATATCTGGAATGACCTCAGAGCCTCCTCCGACAATGACGATGGTTATGATTGGGATGTGTTAGAGTCGAGCTGGTTGAATGTATCGAAGTTAAGGATGAAAGTGTTGAAGTTTAAGGTCAAAGTGTCGAAGTGTAGGGTCAAAATGTTGAATTTCAGGGTCGAAGATTAGGTTCTATGTACCATCAAAGTCGAGTTGAGTATATTGAGCTGTTGAAACTAATTAGAAGTATTTGATTTAAGCTTGAGTTATTGAATTCAAAGTTTAAACTATCAAAGATGAACAATTTAGTGGTGCTAGGTGACCTATTACACATAACATAGTGTGGCACAAGTATCCTAAAATACATCACCTAGAAAATAAAAAACTGTATTGATGATGTAAAACATCTTTTTAGTGATGTATAATTACATGTTTTAACTTATAAATTACAAGATACTCGCGTCCTCCTCCAAAATGCCCTTGCCGCCGCCTTCTTCCCCGTCTGCGATCGATGGGTCCTTGCCTCCTCCGCTTCCACTCACGCGGGCGGGGGGGGGGGGGGGGGGTGGGAACCCAGGACCTATGCTCGACATTCATCAAGGTCCCTAAATTTAGCATTTTTGTGGTGTCGTGGTGGGTCAACTCAGACGGTGATGGATGCTCTACATCGAATAATGGTACCCCGACTTCAACCCACCCCGACGAATTTTACAGCGTCGAGAAGCCTGCGGGATATGGTCTTCAACGGGCATGTGCTCCGGCTCTGTGTGGTGTTGATCTCGTCGTCAATCTGGTCCTCGTGGCCTTGGAGTGCGACGGTGCGGATTGCTGCTGGTTTGTGGTGGATGGTGGAGGTTTCGGCCGCTTGATAGGCGTGATGGCGTTGGCCCTGGATCCGACGTTGAAGATGATCAAAGGGCTCCTTTGGCTGATGTTCCATAGCAGCAGGCTAGATCCAGTGCGACTCATTAACGCCTCATGGCTAGGGTTTCTTTAGTGCCAAAGTGTGGACCAACTCTCGAAATAGGCGTTTGCCCCGTTTTATAAATAAAGCTAAATCTAGGTTCATACAAACATCCCAACAACACCAAGGCCGAGGCCAAGCGAAAAAGAAAAGGTGGTAATAGTCCACTGGGGCCACAGCACAACAAAGCCCAAGACATAAAAGAGAAAAGATGGGGACGCGACGACACTCAGGCCCCCACCTGGGACGAGGGAGCCAGAGCTGAGAAGAGGGACGCCGCCGTCATCAAGGCTCGAAGAGTGCCGTCCAGAGCCTTCCAGTCACGCTGTCTCACCAAGGGGACCACTGCTGCAGGAAAGCAATAAAGGAAAAAATTAAGTCAGAGGCCAACTACTGGTGATTTTCTTCTTCTCCAGCGACGACGAAGGATTTGGGTTCTGAGTAGTTACGACGAGGATAGTTTGTAGTTGTCCAATCGTTTGCTTTCTCCTTGTTTTCTTTTGCTTGTATGCATACCATATTTATATTGCTACAGTTATAGATACAAGTAATGTATGGCCACATGTGTACGTAGTCAAAAAAAAACTTATAAATAACAATACATCACCTATTATTAGAGTTGCTCTAACGATTATTTGGTGAGACACAGAGGCCGAGAGCACAGAGCATTTCCTAATCCATCTGCCACGTTGGCTGGCGAACGAGAAGGTGGCGGCAGGGTCAACGTTAGCTGTGCCCGAAAAGTCAGCCTGCCTAGCTGGTCTTCACGGAAGCTGACTGAGTCCTGAGTCAACTACTCTCTACCAGACGGCCTGCCGAATTGTGCACATGAACGAACGAGGCGGTCGTCCGGTGCTCGATCCGACTCTTCAGGCCGGCGCACATGCACTGCCTAATTTACATAGATGGTGTGTTTCCAAGTACTACTCCACAAATGGATGCTGACTTTGATGGGCTAATAACCAACGGCTATTTGTTTACACGACATGCGCACGGCTATGGTTGAAAACGGAAAGGAAACGTTTGGTTTGGTTTCGACGAAAAATAAAATGAAGAGCTAAAACAAAAAACGAGGCCTGG
Source organism: Avena sativa (assembly GCA_916181665.1). Lineage (NCBI taxonomy): Eukaryota > Viridiplantae > Streptophyta > Magnoliopsida > Poales > Poaceae > Avena > Avena sativa. The sequence continues at coordinate 379,007,104 of OV702282.1, forward strand.
AATTGGTTTCGAAGGAATGCGACGTCGAAGACGTTGTTGCCTAGAATTGTTCTAGGGTTTTGTCCGATACGCCATGGGGAGTGGGAAGAGATATGCACGATGCCCTTCAGGAAGGAAGGTGGAACTCGCAGGTGTCACCCTGTCGGTGCTAGACTTTCTCTTAACCCCCAAAAAACCACCACCCCGATCAATCTGTCGCGCTCCACCAGACTTGCCACCTACCCACACGCGCCAGCACAGTCTTGCCACCATCATCGTCGTCTCATTTTGGCCACCGATGTGAGGTCTACTAGGCTGAGAGGAGAAACCACATGGGATGAAGGGCGGAAACACCGTAGCCTCGTCGAGGGGGGGGGGCGACCCCCACCGCCTTGCGAAAATAGCCGATCCAACATAGCAGTAGGGGCACACCAAGCCCAAACAAGCCCGTCCGGCCCCATAAAGATGTCGTAGCCACACTACAGCAGGTGCGCCGCCGGCGTTGCCCCTAGTCCGAGTAGTCCCTTCTCCAACTAGCTGGAAGCATCGCTGGAGCTAGACTTGGCCTGACCTGCCTAGATCCGGGCAAGGGTGCGGTGACTGCTTTTGCTGCAAGCTACGCCTCGCATCCCTGCCCCCGGAAGCACCGAGCTCGTTACCGCATCTGGTCATGCCGCCGGAAGTAAGGTCGCCATGTGCTTCCTCCCTGCCGAGTGGGTAGAATTGAGGAGCCTCCGCCGGCGGCACCGCACGGGCCTTGCTCGGGCGTACGTCGACAACAACGAGGAGGAGGGGGAGGGGGAGGAGGGTTGAGGGAGGGGTGAAGGCAGGGAGGGCGGCGGGCTACTCACACGAACAACGTGGTAGCACGAGATGTCAAAGAGGCTCACAGCAAAGTCACCCCCCGACCACCTCCGTGTCTTAGAGCATCTCTAGTAGACACCGTAAAAATGTCGGACCCAGAAAATTCCGGCGGTTTTTCGGACCGGGCCGCGAAATCTGGCCCAAACAAACACCATAAACACGGCCCGACCCGGGGAATTTTTTCGGCCCCTGGGAATTGACCCCGTCGACCCATAAAATCCTAGTTCCGAGCTCGATTTCCAGGTCTCGATCCATTTCTCCGCCACCACCCCCTCGACACCTCCGCCGCGCACCACCGCTCAAATCGCCGAGCATCGGCGAGCAATTTCTTGTTGGAGATATGCCCTAGAGGCAATAATAAATATGGTTATTATTATATCTTTGTGTTTATGATAAATGTTTATATTCATGCTATAATAGTATTAACAAGGAAACATTAATACTTGTGTGATTTGTAAACTTAAATTGAAGTCCCTAGTAAAGCCTCTATACATCACTAGCTTGTTGGTTAATAAATGATTGTGGTTTCCCTATCATGAACATTGAGATGTTATTAACAACAAGATCATATCGTTAGGAGAATGATATGGTGGACATACTCCTATAGATAAGCGTAGCATAAAGATCAAGTCATTTTAATAGTTCAATTGCTATATGCTTTCTGATACATAGTAACCTAATTCCTTCGACCATGAGATCATGCATATCACCTTTACCGGATGGATGCTTTGATGACATCAAACACCACACCATAACTGGGTGGCTATAAAGGTGGCATTGAGTGTTCGGAAAGTATTGGTTGAAACACATGGATCAAGAGTGGGATTTGTCCATCCATATGACAGATAGATATACTCTGGGCCCTCTCGGTGGAATGTCATCCAATTAGCTTGCAAGCATGTGACTGGCTCACAAGGGATCACATATCACGGGAACGAGAAAAGAGTACTTATCGGTAACGAGGTTGAACTAGGTATGCAGAGATACCGACGATCATAACCTCGGATAAGTAAACTATCGTGAGACAAAGGGAAATTGGTATCGTATGTAAGTGGTTCATTCGATCGCAAAGTAATCGTAGAAATATGTGGGAGCCATATGAATTTCCAGATTCCTCTATTGGTTATTGTTTGGAGAAGTGTCTCGATCATGTCCGCATAATTCACGAACCGTAGGGAGACACACTTAAGGATTCGACGTTGTTTGAGTAGCTATGGAATGATGAGAAAGAGACCGAATGTTGTTCGGAGTCTCTAATGGGATTCGGGATATCACGAGGAGATCCGGAATGGTCCGGAGAATAAGATTCATATAAGGAAAGTCTCGTTTCAGAGTTGGAGAATGGTTCCGGTGTTTTCATCAGGAATGTTCTAGAAGGTTCCGGAATGTCCGGCACTCCGGAGGGGAAGGGTACATGAATGTGTTATATCAAGTTGGTATGATTGCATTATGTACTCGGTGTCATCGCTGAACAAAATAGAGGGATTAATCAAATCCTAGTTTGAAAAGTCAAACGCCAAGTTTGAAAGTCAAACGGCTATTTTTGGGAAGTGGAGAGGGAGATGGAAACCGACTTGGGGGAGGAGTTCCTCCTCCCACCACCGGCGCACCACCAAGCCGAGTTGGGGAGGGACTCCCCTCCCCTTGGCCGGCCCCCTCCACCTATAAAAGGAGGGGCAGGGCTCCCCTCCTAGACACAAGTTCCTACACCTCTAAACCCTAGCCCCAAGCCGCCGCCGACCCTAGGGCACTCTCCGCTGCCGCCTAGGTGAAACCCTAGCTGCCGGCCTAGCCCCCTCCTCGGCGTGTCTAAAACCTAGATCGTCGAGGGACTCTCTCATACTCCACCATACTCGCTCCGGCTTAAGGCGAAGCCTTGCGAGATCTACCCTCTACTTCCGGTACCACGCCGTTGTGCTGCCGGAATCGCGAGGAGAGTGCTACAACCTCCGCTGCCTGCTGAAACAAGGGAGAGGAAGGTCTTCGTCGAGTACCGAACGTGTGACCGACTGCGGGAGTGCTGCCGGAACGCAGCGCCGGAAGGATCGTCTACGCGATCTTGAGATCGGGAAGAGTACGACTACATCACCCACGAGAATCCGCTCTCGTTAAACACTTTGGAATCTTCGAGGGTGAGTTATTCCATCGACTCGTTGCTACAATCTAGTAGATAGATCTTGGCTTGTTTGTTTGTATGCGATAGAAATTTTTTGTTTTCCATGCTACGAAACCCTACAGTGGTATCAGAGCCGTGTCTATATGTAGATCTGTTGCACGAGTAGAACACAATGGTCATTGTGGGCGTTGATGCTTTTATTGTCGATTGCTTCTTGTGTACTTTGCATCTTGCGGGATGTTGGGATAAAGCGGCCCGGGCTAACCTTACATGACATCGTTCATGAGACTTGCTCCACGCTTGACATGCAACTTGTATTGCATAAGTGGCTTTGCGGGTGCCTGTTTCTCCTAGCATAGTTAAGATTCAATTTACAACGGGTGATTAACAATGCTAGTATCAATGTTGTGGTTCTTGTTCGTAAGTTATAACGACACTTATTGAAAGCCCCAAACCACGTAAAATATGCAAAGAAAGTAGAGGCGTCTAAATTTGTTTTGCAGGGGTGTGCTGTGATGTGATATGGCCATGATTGTGATTATATTTGATGTATGCAATGTTCCTTATTGTAAGTTGGCAACCGGCAGGAGCCATATGGTTGTCTTTAATTTATGTTAAGACCCACATGTCTATTCAAAGTAGTTGTAATAGTTGAAGCCGGTGGACGACAACCATGAAGAAGCGTCATTGACATTGATGCAATGCCGGTGATGATGTGTGGCATCCCGTGAAACCACTACTAGAAAATCGCGTTGTTTTTGTGCTTTGCAACGTCATCAACATGCATTTGTTTGTCTGAAACTATTTTCAATAAGCCTATTTTTGTTTTCTAAAAATACCCTTCTCTTATTTCAAAATAAGTCTTATAATTATCTGTTAAATTGTTTGCCTAAAAGTTATTTGCTAAAAGATTTGAAACCAAACAACACCATAAATATTTTACAAGCTAATAAAACCCAAACCCTAATCTATTCCTACCCAAACCTAGTCTACCCACCAACCACAGCACGCCACCTCACCTTTCCCTCCACCTCATCACACCCACCGCCACCTCACCAATCCACACCCCATCCTCTCTCTCTCTCTTCCTCACAGCCAACCCCATCCCCACTTCCTCTCTCTCACCCGCCTGCTCCCCCTCTCCCTTACACCCCGGCCCCACCTCCTAGACCGACCCCACCCGCAGCCCTCACTCCCTCTCTCCTCTGCCCCACTCCCTCATACCGCCCCACCTACCCCCTCTCTCTCTCTCCCTCACCGACCGCCTGGTCCCACCCCGCCTGGGCCCGGTCCCACCACTCCCCACTCCCCCTGGCCGCCTCCCTCGTTCCCTCTCTCTCTCCCCTGGCGACCCACGCAACCACCCCGAACCGCTCCTCTCCCCTTCCTCTTCCTCCCCTCCGGCCACCTCTCCTCTGCCTCTCTCTCCCCGCGCCAGCCGCCCGTCTCCGGTGCCCCGCCCCGCCTCTCTCCGCCTTCCTCCTGAGCCCGCGGCGCCGCCTCCTCCGCGTCGGCCCGCCCGAGCTCGCCCCGGCCAGGAGCTCACCGGCGCCCCACCACCGCCGCCGGCCTCCTCCGTTCGTCCCCGACCCGAGCATCTCCCGCCGCGCCTCCTCCCGCCGCTGGCCTCCTCCGTTCGTCCCCGACCCGAGCATCTCCCGCCGGCCTCCCTCCCCCCCGGTGCTCGCCGGTCTGCTCCACCGGCCCGGCCCCGAGCTCACCGGAGGCCACCTCCCGTTCGCCTCCTCGCCGGCTCTCCCTCTCCTCTCCTCTGGCTGCCCGCCGCCGCGTCCCCGTCGAGCCCGGCCCAGCGCGCTCCGGCCTCGTCGACCCCCCCTCTCGCCGCCGAGCTTTCCCCTCTGCCTCCGCCGACCGCGTTCTCTGCCCCACCGTCGTTGGCTGCTAGCAGGCCGAGCCGCGCCTCCGCGAGCCAGGCAGGTCTCTGCCTCTCCTTCCCGGGGCCCACCTCCTCTGCAGTGGCTTGTCCCGAGCTTCTCTGTTCGATCCGATCCTGTAGCGCGCCGAGCCGTACCGTCCAGCACGTCCTCCGGCGGAAGGATGACCTTGAACATGTGTTGGTGAGACCGGCCCTGGAGAACATGAAGCCGAACCGCAACCCTCGGAACGCCATGATCTACTACGCGGATGAGATGGCCGAGTCCCGAAACCGAAGACCAAGCCTCGACACCCCGAACCCGGTGCCGCGCCAAGATCTCCGAAAACCCCGGTACCAAACAAGTTCACCATCGACCTCGAGTTCTCCTACACGGATACCATGCGACAAGTTCTCCTTCCCGGCGCCGAAGCCGAGAACCCCGACAAGAACCACGACACGGATACACCGAGTTCTCCATCGAGGAAACCAAGGTCGTCGACATGGAACCGAAGGATGCCAAGTACTTCACCCCGAATGCCAGAACCGACCCGACACGAGGACCCGACAAGATCGACACTGACCAGGGCGAGGCCGATGCGCCCCGACGCCGAACCAAGTCCTTTTTCGCGGAACGCCAAGATCTACTCTGTTATCCGAGAACGATTCCGCCGAGACCGAACCCCAGATCCGAACCCTGAGACCCGACCCCGAACCCCGGAACCAAGATCGCCGAACCCTAATGTGTGACCCTTATCCGAGAACCCTATTTATAAATTGTCAACTATATAAATTGTTGCATATTTAAATATTCATGCATGCATACTTGTCTGTGGTTTGGGGGCCTTATGCCGAGTCACCTCATAATTAAATATGGGGCCCATATGCGGGCAAATCTAGTCTAATATTGGTCCCATTTAAATTTGTGTAGCGAACCGGTGCTATCTTTTGCCATGTTAATCGAACATTTAAATTGCGGGTATCTAAATAACATGAACCACCTAAATATTTGTCGGGACCCCGGTTCCGCTTAATCTTGCCTAATTGCATCGCACCTTGCCATGTCATACATCATACATGCATCATGCCCGATCTTTTGCCGTCGTATTAAATAGTGCATCCGGTGTTTGTGCTAGTGTTTTGCTTCTTCGCGGACTAGGCCGATGAGTTGTTGCGAGTGTCGACCCGGTCTTGGATGAACCTTCGGCAATGTTTTCAGGCGAGCATCTCCCCCTTTCTACCTATCTTACTTTTATAGTATTTATTCCCTCCTGTTGATCTATTGCTATCTGTGTTGCGTTGCTCTAGCTTTCGTACCCGTGATATCCCTTGCAGCCTTATATTGCCTTGGACACCTCCTATTATCGTTGTTTGGTAGATAGTTGAACCTGCGCGTCGTAGTCGCTTGCTCAAGTGCTGTTGCGTGTCGCCAAGTACCACAGTTGTTGGAGCTTTGCCGCATGTTTAATGTTGGAGATGATCATGGCTTTATTTATCGTTCACTTTAATTATTGTTTAATAACTAAAATTGAAGTAGGTAAGCAGAGGCATTGGTGGGCAATATATGTTATTTGGTTGTTAACCGTCCACTTGTGTCCCGTAGGACCCCGAGTACTTGATACCTGTTCCTTGAATATTCGCGCTATCCACATCCGGGAGGATTATGGGACCCCCCTGAGCCAGAGCTTGATTCATTCTTATCTCTTGGGGCCACAAACTAGTTTGAGATTTTATTTACTATCCTGTACTTATGCCATGCTTTACTGCTTTATTTACGATTGTGCGAGGAGCACCTGTACTGTTTAGGATCGGGACACGATTTCGCGGTATCGACAAGCCCGAGTTTTCGGGTTCCCAGTTGTTTACAGCCGTCCACCCAAACCTCGGGTCCGTCTCGGAGTCAGCTAACTTCGTTGCGGGTGTACTCCAAGGGGTGGCCCCCTGAAATATTTCTGAATCCTGTGATTGCTTTGTCGTGAAAGCCTTGGGTTTTGATTTGGTTTTTCCGAGGTTGATCGAGTGTGTGTTGCTATTTGTGCACCCCTGCAGGGTAAAACTTTCTGAAAGCCGTGTCCACGGTTATGGACGACTTGGAGCACAGTATCTCGATCATAGACAACTATAACTAAAGTAGTGCTATAAACTTGACTTTATAATGACTAGTAATCAGTTTCACTATAATGGAATGGCTAAATAAAACTGCCAACAATTGCTTGTTTGGGATGTCGCTTGCGACCATTGTATCTGACTAGTAAGTATTGCAACTACAACGGAATGGCTAAATAAAAGTACCAACAACTGCTGGGTTTTGGGATATCTCATGCTAATTATATTTGACTAGTAAGTGTCGCAACTACAACGGAATGGTTAACTAAAATTGCCCACTGCTTATTATATCAGGATGACTATCTATACCTGACTAGTAATCTCTGCAACGATAACTGAATAAATAAAACTACCAACTGTGTGAGTTCCTCGGTTGACTTCCTCGTTTGGTCTCGAGGGGAAAATACCAGGATGGGTATGTTCGGTGGTAGCATCAGGTTGGTTCCGACTAGGTCTTTCTTACCCCTATCTGATAGCCGCTAGTTGTATCGAGTCTCTATAGGTTGTTTAGTGCATGCTGCCGCTGCCGCTTCAGTCCACCATACCTACGTAGGCGAGGACCGCCGAATTCTAGTCTCGCCGTGTACTGGCCTCAGTACTGACGCTCCTCTTTTTCCTTTGCCCTTTGTCGGCACCCCTTTTGTTTAAGCAGGTTTGAGGTCGACGTCGTTAGCAGGGTTACCCTTCCGGCTTGGCCTGGGCAGGGTTATGGACGCCATTGGTTATTCTTCAGGGCTCTTAGCCCCATTTGCATCTTGTCCGTAGTCGGACGCTCTATCATTTTCAAGGTGATTTGGATCTTTGTATATTATATATGTATTCTTGACTCTTTGAGTCGCAGTTGTATATATATCTGTTTTGTGGGTCCCATCGAGGACTGTTGTGTAATGTTATTACTTCGTTTTCCACCCGCACGAAAGTGCCTGGTGGGCACCTTTGAATCGTTTCTATGCGGGTTTGGCGGGAAGCGCTGAAACTTGCATAGGGTCGATTCTGAGGGTGTTACAGAGTGGTATCAGAGCTCAGCAGTTGCGATACCCCACAAATCCAGCCTGTAGGATAACCTCGCTAACGTCCGAAGTAGAGTGTCAAAACTATTTTTGCAAAATCGGTTGGATAGTTCTGATTAGGTCTGATTTTACTCCTTACCCCTCTGCTGCTCTCCTCTCACCTTTGCGTGTTTTGAATCCGCTCTCTTCTCTCTCTTCGAGTCCAGGATTTCTCGTGGTTGGGTTCCGTCGTACCTTCAGGGTTTCGCTTCCCCTTTGGTAACGGTGTTGCTACATCAGGTGTTCATGCTGTCTGAGGAATCCGTCTACTGTGGTACCATTCTTTGCTCCTTGCTTGTGCCTTCCGGTGTTTTCCGACGCGACGACATCATCTACGCCAGATCCGATGCAGAGTCTGCATCACTCCTTTGTTTCCGAACCTCGATTGTCGAGATCTTCAGTCTGATTCCGAGAGTTGGTTGCATAATCCGCCTATTCGTGTGTAGAGTAATGGTTTGGGTGCGCGATGGACTGATCACCATCCGACTACTCTTATCATTCGCTCTTGTACGTCGGATCAGTGGATCCAGCAATTTTACTCCGTCCACGGAAGCTAGAGGTGGCTTTGTTGGTTGATACCTCTACCTTCGCCTTTGTTTCCCGGAGTGTTCTCTCGACGATCACGGACAACGACCTCTTGTTAGTGGTGTCGCGAGGATCTACACGAAGCGAGAAGATGCAGATCACCGACCTTCTTTCCGGTACCATGAGGCGGATCTCGAGGGCGAGATCCATTGTTAGTGGTGTCGAATTGTGGCATCCCGCGAAACCACTACTAGAAAATCGCGTTGTTTTTGTGCTTTGCAACGTCATCAACATGCATTTGTTTGTCTGAAACTATTTTCAATAAGCCTATTTTTGTTTTCTAAAAATACCCTTCTCTTATTTCAAAATAAGTCTTATAATTATCTGTTAAATTGTTTGCCTAAAAGTTATTTGCTAAAAGATTTGAAACCAAACAACACCATAAATATTTTACAAGCTAATAAAACCCAAACCATAATCTATTCCTACCCAAACCTAGTCTACCCACCAACCACAGCACGCCACCTCACCTTTCCCTCCACCTCATCACACCCACCGCCACCTCACCAATCCACACCCCATCCTCTCTCTCTCTCTTCCTCACAGCCAACCCCATCCCCACTTCCTCTCTCTCACCCGCCTGCTCCCCCTCTCCCTTACACCCCGGCCCCACCTCCTGGACCGACCCCACCCGCATCCCTCACTCCCTCTCTCCTCTGCCCCACTCCCTCATACCGCCCCACCTACCCCCTCTCTCTCTCCCTCACCGACCGCCTGGTCCCATCCCGCCTGGGCCCGGTCCCACCACTCCCCACTCCCCCTGGCCGCCTCCCCCGTTCCCTCTCTCTCTCTCCCCTGGCGCCCCACGCAACCACCCCGAACCGCTCCTCTCCCTTCCTCTTC